>OX387346.1:9537500-10737500 GCA_947563465.1 Archips xylosteana
GTCAGGACTTTATTTTTATATATACGAAGATTTAAGAACTATCTTGATTTAGGAGATGGTAAAAGTTCCCTATTATTTACGGTCAAATACAAATTCTCGGGATCTAAGAGGAGCACAGCAACGCCTCCCCTCCTCGTTAGCGCGCCGCACTTTTTCGACGTCTCCTCTAGGGCTCTGAGTTTCAAGCACCCTTCCAACTCCATGAAAACACACCCCGATATCTTAAACACCAAGGAATATGATTCAAATTGGAAGAACAACGATTTTTCTAACCGCATTACATAACGCGGCGCGCAAAGATGTTTCTGCGTGTCCCAAAGTCAACATATGCTTTGTTTTTATCTCCTTAAAGTAAAAATTTGTCTGTTTTAAGTTGAAGATGGTTTTTTTTCTGATTTTTTATACGTGTATTGTCTTCATCCCCTATGATGTGTAATAATGGAAAATGACTTATCCACGGCCGCTTACATTTTGTATAACAATTTGTGGAATATGCGAGTGGGGTTTATTAAAAATCGATGGGAAGGGTTGTTTGAATTCAATTTGTAAATATTGCATTTCGGTGAAAGTGACTGTAAAATTGTGACTTTATTTGAATTTGGGGCTTTGTAAGCGTCAGAATGGCCCTTTATTTTTCAATAAGTGTATTATTTTTGAAGATAGAGTCATCGTATGGGCGATTGTATACATATGTATACTGTGCGGTGGACCGGCTCTGGGCGACTGCCACTGCCACGCCTTAATAAGAAAATGAAATATATGGGATTACATACATGGTACCACTTTTGTATTTTATACACACTGCACTGTACACTGAGCACTGTATTTTCATGGTGAGTTTAGTAGAGATATTCTGGAAATCTATTCAAACATATTTAAGGTTTTGAGTTTTTAAACATCATTTTTGCTGACCATTGTCATCAGAGGTTATACCTGTACCAAATTAAAAATTTATCGCATAAATTAGGTGTGAATAAAAATCGACTTGTAAAATTTTGTCAGGTACAGTCAAATAAACCTTTTCACAATAAATGTGATGATGGTTTTCGTGGCACAAGTATCGAATGTCAACATGACATTTTTATAGAAAAGGATCCATCCTGATATGGAATCAGTATCATCGACTGTCACCGTGGTGGTCTAGTGGTTTGACCTATGGCCTCTCAAGCAGAGTGTCGTGGGTTCAAATCCCGACTCGCACCTCTGAGTTTTTCGTATTTTTCGTTCGTCTGTCCGCGTGTTTTTCGCTTCAGGCTTATCTACATAATTTAACTACACAATAAGTTAACCCCCCTTTCCTTCTCAAAGACACAAATATACACATTTCAAACCTATGTGACTGTACCATTGTTGCAGAACTATTGATAGTTGACCTCAAAAACTATTCAGGATATCGATAGTACTATCGATAGCGTCGTCACGTGTCGATAGTATCGATAGCATCGATAGTGCTTTATGAGCAATACTAATATTGTTAATTGCAATACTACCGATACTATTAATATTGCTGAAAATTCGATGCTATCGATGGCACAAAGCTGTCGATACTATCAATAGTTTTGGTCACTATTGGCTGATTTTGCAATACTGTATCGATAGTATCGAATTTTCAGTAATATCAATAGTATCGGTAGTATTGCCAGTAACAATAGTATTGCTTATAATTTAATTAATTTATTTATTTTGGTTCGCCAACACTATAAAATTAACAAAAGATCAATGCATTTATAATAATAAAAGAGCGATAAGTAACCCAATAAAAGGCAAACACAGCAAGCATCTTAATATAATCGATGACTGTGAGGAACGTGGCTTAACTAAATTTTAACACTTAAAATAGCAAGATAAAACTATATAAAATACAAGAAAATGTTATAAAAGAACTAACAATAGCCTTTTTAACCCCCGACACAAAAAGAGGGGTGTATAAGTTTGACCGCTATGTGTGTAACTATGTGAGTCTCTGTCTGTCTGTCTGTGGCATCATAACTCTTAAACCGGTGAACCGATTTGGATGCGGTTTTTTTTTGTTTGAAAGCAGGTTTTTTGGCAATGGTTCTTAGACATGTTTCATAAAAAATGATCCAGCCGTTTTAAAGTTATCAGCTCTTTTGCATGCTGCGGAAGGGATCTTAGACTCAATTGCGTTAGGGGTTTTAATTTTTTTAATTTATAGTTACAAGTAAGTTAAATAGGGACGCATAAAGCGCTATCGGTAGACTGTCGATAGTCTATCGATATTGGACTATCGATAGGCAACACTAGACTGTATCTAGGGTTGCCTATGCACATCGTACGTATCATAATTTTTGTCCCGGGATTAAGTTATCGGGCGTGGCCAGGCCGATACCCGTCCGTCCTGGGACACAGCTTTCGAATTTAAATCCCGAGACCCCATTTCAAGCCGGCCTAGGAATTATAACTGCCAAATCGAAACTCAAAAGTACAGCCCTAACGATTCAGTGACTACGCCGATTGTCGGAAATTTATTTTTTAACCGACTTCAAAAAAAAGAGGAGGTTCTCAATTCGTCTGTATGTTTTTTTTTTTGTATGTTTGTTACGCGATTACTCCCTCAATTGTGAACCGATTTTCAAAATTCTTTTTTTGTTTGAAAGAGTATACTCCTGAGGTGGTCCCATTGGCACCAAGTCAAGATCTGATCATGGGATCCTAGAGAAATCGAGGGCAACCTTCAAATTTTACAGGCAAACCTATGGTGATTTTAGCATTTTTAGCATCAAGTGAAGTATTTGCATTCAGAAAGTATCATTTGGTAAACTGGACCTGCTGAAGAAGACTGTAGATGGCCAACGGAACTCCTCAACGGGTCAAATCTTGCAAGTTAAATTTGAACCGGTTTCCAATTGAGCTGAAATTTTGCAGGCATATGTAAATTGGATGACGATGCAATATTATTATGACATGGAGCTGATCTGATGATGGAGCTGAAAGATGGCCATAGAAACTCTGTAATAAAGCGATACGACCGCATTGAGATTGGGCTCATTTGATTTGTCTTGACGAGTACTTTGATCCTAGATGGTAACTATAGGATCTGAAGATGGAGTTAGAAGGTGACCATAAGAACTCCGTAATAAAACAACAAAACCCCATCGAGTTTGAGCTCATTTGATTCGTCTTGAAGAGTACTTTGGTAACCAGGGTCAAAAAGTACAGTCAGCAAAGAGTGCCTGTTGTATCGCATAATGTTGATTGTTCTAAAAATTTCTGGCCAAGAATGTTTGGCATACTGTTGAAAGTCCTAAAGCATATTTGTTCGTTCTTTATTGATAACAAGAACATCGGATTACCTACAATATTAATTGGCCAAAGCAGTCCTAAGAGTTGTGTAAGTCATTCACCTAAACAATAAGTAGGTATGGCACCTACAAAGAAAAGGGGGCAATAAAAAATACCTACAAACCACCTCCCGTTTAACTTGGTTAGGTTCGTTAGTTACCTTGAGCTCTTCAAAGCGGAATAGAGGGGGGGCTAGGGGGGCGGAGCCCCCCGCTAAAAAAAATTCTGTCAAACCGCCTCCCGTTTAACCTTACCAGATTCGTTAGTAACCTTGCGTCTCTCAGAGTTAAAATTGAAGCCTTGGTACTGGAAGGGGGGCTCGGGGGGCGGAGCCCCCCGTAATATAAAACACCTTCAATCCACCCCCTGTTTAACCTGGTTAGGTTCATTAGTTCTCTAGTATCTTACGTCGCTCAGAGTGGAAATTGAAGCTCCGCCCTTCGAGGGGGGGAGGGGCTCGGGGGCGGAGCCCCCCGCAATAAAAAATATTCTTACACCACCTCCCGTTTAACCTGGTTAGATTCGTCAGTTATCTTGCGTCCCTCAGAGTGGAAATAGAAGCATCGCTACTGGAAAGGGGGCTCGGGGGGCCGAGCCCCTCGTAATAAAAAAAAAAACCTTTAAACCATCCTTCGTTTAACTTGGTTAGGTTCGTTAGTTACCTTGCGCTGTTTAAAGCGGAACAGAGGGGGGGCTCGGGGGGCGGAGCCCCCCGCTAAAAAAAATAGTGTGAAACCGCCTCCCGTTTAACCTTACCAGATTCGTTAGTTACCTTGCGTCTCTCAGAGTTAAAATTGATGCCTTGGTACTGGAAGGGGGGCTCGGGGGGCGGAGCCCCCCGTAATATAAAACACCTTCAATCCACCCCCTGTTTAACCTGGTTAGGTTCATTAGTTCTCTAGTATCTTACGTCGCTCAGAGTGGAAATTGAAGCTCCGCCCTTCGAGGGGGGGAGGGGCTCGGGGGCGGAGCCCCCCGCAATAAAAAATATTCTTACACCACCTCCCGTTTAACCTGGTTAGATTCGTAAGTTATCTTGCGTCCCTCAGAGTGGAAATAAAAGCATCGCTACTGGAAAGCCGTAATCGTAATAAAAAAAAAACCTTTAAACCATCCTTCGTTTAACCTGGTTAGGTTCGTTAGTTACCTTGCGCTCTTTAAAGCGGAATAGAGAGGGGGCTCGGGGGGCGGAGCCCCCCGCTAAAAAAAATAGTGTGAAACCGCCTCCCGTTTAACCTTACCAGATTCGTTAGTTACCTTGCGTCTCTCAGAGTTAAAATTGATGCCTTGGTACTGGAAGGGGGGCTTGGGGGGCGGAGCCCCCCGTAATATAAAACACCTTCAATCCACCCCCTGTTTAACCTGGTTAGGTTCATTAGTTCTCTAGTATCTTACGTCACTCAGAGTGGAAATTGAAGCCCCGCCCTTCGAGGGGGGGGGGCTCGGGGGGCGGAGCCCCCCGCAATAAAAAATATTCTTACACCACCTCCCGTTTAACCTGGTTAGATTCTTCAGTTATCTTGCGTCCCTCAGAGTGGAAATAGAAGCATCGCTAATGGAAAGGGGGCTCGGGGGGTGGAGCCCCCCGCAATAAGAAATACCCTCAAACCACCTCCCGTTTAACCTGGTTAGGTTTGTTAGTTATCTCGTATCCCTCAAAGTGGAAATAGAAACCTCGGTCCCGGTAGAGGGGCTTGGGGGGCGGAGCTCCCGTAATAAAAAAAAACCTTTAAACCACTTCTCGTTTAACCTGGTTAGGTTAGTTAGCTACCTTGGATCCTTCAAAGCGGCCCCCCGCTATAAAAATACTGATGATATGGTTCCAGCGGAAGACCAGCGTCAGCTGCATAGCCGACATCATGCTGAGTTGGGACCATTTCGTGATAATGTTGTATCTGTTACCGTTCTTTCACCTGTTAATTTAAGATTATGTCACGAATAAATATTTTTTCTTTCTTTCTTTCTTTTTTCTTTCTGATAACCCACCTCCAATTTAACCTGGATATATTCGTCAGTTATCTTGCATTCCTCAGAGTGGAAATAGAAGCCTCGGTACCGGTAGAGGAGCTTAGGGGGCGGAGCCCCTCGTAATAAAAAAATCCTTTGAAACCACCCCCCATTTAACCTGGTTAAGGTTAGTTAGCTACATTGCGTCCCTCAAAGTGGAGTTAGCAGCCGCGTTCTTGGAGGGGGGCTCGGGGGGCTGAGCCCCCCGCAATAAAAAATACAGACAAACTACCTCCCGTTTAACGTGGTTAGATTCGTCAGTTATCTTGCGTCCCTCAGAGTGGTAATAGAAGCCTCGCTTATGGAAGGGGGCTCGGGGGGCGGAGCAGAGACAACCCGCAGTAAAAAATCTGTTAAACCATCTACCGTTTCATTTGGTTAGATTCGTCAGTTATCTTGCGTCCCTCAGAGTGGTAATAGAAGTTTTGATACCGGAACGGGGGGCTCGGGGGGCAGAGCCCGCCGCAAAAAAAAACCTTCAAACCATTCCTTGCTTAACCTGCTTAGGTTCGTTAGTATCTCGTATCCCTCAGATTGGAAGTGGTAGGCTTGCTACCAGAGAGTTGGCTCGGGGAGCGGAGCCCCCCTGCAATAAAAAATACCTTCAAACCATCCCACGTTTAACCTGCTTAGGTTCGTTAGTTACCTTGCGATCCTCAGATCGGAAACAGAAGCCGGGCTTCGTCTACTGGCGACGCCTACGCATCTTTTTTATACCAAAGCAACTAAAAAGCCAAAAATAAAAAATTTTAAATAAAAAATAGAACCGCCTTCAAAAACACCCAAAAAATATTATTTAAAAATTTAACCGACTATAATGAGCATTATAATATCTTTCTACTAATCTGTTTGAAGTCGGGCCTCAGCTCGAGACAGCAGGAGTGGACCTAGTAATTAAATTAATAAATAAATATCCCGGGACAATTCACACCAATCGTCTTAGTCTCAAAGTAAGCAAAGCTTGTGTTATGGGTTCTAGGCAACGGATAAACATACTTATATAGATAGATACATACTTAAATACATATTAAACACCCAAAACAAACATTCGTGTTTTTCATACAAATATCGGCAGATCGTCCATCGCGGGGACCGAACCTGGGACCTCAAGCTTTATAGTAGTAATTTAACTTACCTACATAGATAGATACCTACTATCTATTGGGCGTCTACTACTCCTGCTAGCTCGTGCTGAGGCCCGACTTCAAACAGATTAGTAGAAAGATATTATAATGCTCATTATAGTCGGTTCAATTTTTAAATAATATTTTTTGGGTGTTTTTGAAGGCGGTTCTATTTTTTATTTAAAATTTTTTTGTTTGAAAATATTTCACAAGGCACTTTGACTCGCAAATTACCCGTTAAAATTAAACAACCGCTTTAGCCTAGTTGGTAGTGACCCTGCCTACGAAGCAAGAGGTCCTGGGTTCAAATCCCGGTAAGGGCATTTATTTGTGTGATGAGCACGAATATTTGTTCCTGAGTTATGGATGTTTTCTATGTATTTAAGTATTTATTTATCTATATAAGTATGTCTATTGTCGTCTAGTACCCATAGTACAAGCTTTGCTTAGTTTGGGACTAGGTCGATTTGTGTGAGATTGTCCCCTAATATTATTTATTTATTTATTTATTTATTTATTTAAAATCAAATTTAATACAAAATATACGTATTAGTTAGTATTTTTGTTTACAAAAACAATATCAGGCTCTGTAAAATATTTAAAAATGTAAGTTTAAACTGATACGGAAACTATCAAAATCTATATAATAAATCTGTAACAAGTCGGTGTCTGTACATTGAAGATATTTGAGAAAACCTGTCACTAGGGCTATTTATTAGCGCAATAGAACCCAAAACAATGATTTTTAGAATTATTGTCTGTTTATCTGTTTGTCTGTTTGTCTGTGCGTTTGTGCGCGCTAATCTCAGAAACGGCTTAGCCTAGAAGGATGCGGTTTTCACTGATATGTTGGTATTTTCTTGGATTAACATTTGTGTTTGTTTCATTTGAATCAGTTGACAAATAAGAAAGATACGATACTTTCAGTGTTAGATAGCCCATTTATCGAGGAAGGCTATAGGCTATATAATATAACATCACGCTGGGAGTACGGTGGTGAATGTGAACGCGGGTGTGCGGGGGGGGGGGGGGGGGAGGGTGGGGGTGGGGAGGTTGGGGGGGTTGGGGGGGGAGGTTGGGGGTGCGGGGGGTAATTTTTTTATATCGAGGAACTAAGGAGAGACATAATTGATGAAAAAGCAAATTGGATAAAAAAAATAAGCTGCCCAAATTACTAAATCCACGCGGACGGAGTCGCGGGCAAAAGCTAGTACATAATAAGTATGATGATAATATGATGGTTTGTTTCCTGTGTATCGATCGAATATCTAATATAGGTATAAAAATCTCGTGTCACAGGGTATTGCCATCGACCTCCTCCGAAACGGCTTGACTGATTTTTATAAAACTTTTTTTTCTATATTCGGTAGGTCTGAGAATAGTTCGTAGCTATAATTTATATGGCAAAACAACGTTTGCTGGGTCAGCTAGTGTTTGAATAAATCTTTCTCTCACACACACTAATAGTAGAATGACACCATTAAACAATAATTGCAAGACGCGATTCTAAAAAAAAAAGCATTTTAGCCCTAAAAATCAAGTTAATTTAACTACAAATTTTCTTTTTTGTCTAGTTGCTTGAAATAGTTAGTCGATTGAGTTGGCAACAAAGTGACGTCATAAAAAGCAATTGCCACACAAACTCTTTGGGAGAATTATCTTGACAGTTCATAGAAAATAGGTCACTTGATTGGTGGTGTCATCATCCTTACCCAATACCTAGCCTAGAGTCGGAAACATGACTTCTGCTGTTGTAAGCGACGATAGGCTGCAAAAATTGCCTTCTATCACAAGCCTTACTAAGGGTGAAAAAGCACCTAAATGGTATTCGCTCGTGAAAAGTATCAGCGCGGTAATTTAACGAGTTTCTGCTGTTTTTAACAACATTTACGGTTGTTTTAACGTGGTTCGGAGTTGAAATTTACGACTTTTAATTATTAATGATGATAAACTTGATTTTTGTAAGCGGCTACAAATTATTTAATGGTCAAAGTTTGTTTAGCTTCCATATTCGACGCGGTCTAAATGAAAAGAAAACCGACCAAAAACCAAATCTACACCAATATCGAACAAAGCTATGAACCCACAAATTAGCCCCTATATTGATGCATAGGAGTGCAATCGTTGCACGGTGGAAGCGAAATGCAATGGCTCTTCTACTTGCGAGTAAAACATAGAATAATTGAAAAGTTTTCAGTGATAAGTAGCAATAAGGCCGCCTATTGCTTAAATTGTGAATTTTCTCCATGTAACGATTTCCTTTATTACTGACTTCTTGCTTTAATCAGCGATTCCGCTTCGTTAGAAATACCTTCACAAGAAGCATTTATAATATTAAATTTTGGTCTAAAAAAGTTACAGCTACCCTTTTAAAGTATACAACGTTCCATCGTACAACGCCATTTATTGATTGTATTGTCATCTTGAAAGCCAAGGAACCCACCTATGGCACTAGTCCCACCATGGGAGACAAAGCGAAGCGACTAGCTATCGACTATTTCTCGCTCAAGAAACGCACAAAAGATATATGCGAGGACTCTCTCTTCACTAGTTGATCGCAGCGATAAAAGCTATCAACGATAAAACTCGCTCAGCGATGCTCGCTTGGCGGTCAGAACTCACGCTGAGAGACTAACCAGCGATCATTTTACTGTACAGCGTGGAATCCCGCCTGAGCGAGTGGTGCGGGAAATCACCCGTCGCACTCGAATACTCGCCTATTAGCCGAGCGACAAAATTATCGGAACTACACACTCGCTTCTCGCTGCTGGCCAACTCTTCTCTAATTTCTAGCTCTAATCGCTTCTCGCTCATCGTTGGCAGTGAGGGTGGGACCAGTGCCTCAATGTTCTTGGACAGCTAATATTTTAACTAAACATCTTCACAAACGTTCGCATTTATAACATTTTTATGGAGGATGCTTATAGTATCCAAAAAAGAGTCATTGTAATGTATTGTTTTGTAATCAGCTATGTACTAAGCAGCATCCATGTTCTAACCTCTCTCATTATGAGCGAAGGCATAACACCCTATCAACGAAACTATTACTTAAGTATTCAAAATAATATTAAAAGTTAGCAAGACAAACTAATTTATGAAATAAACCAGTCGCTATAAAGTACATTTCCCTGTAGCTCGCATTTAAGTAACAAAATTAAATCAATTTAACAGTTCCGCGTTGTAACTACGCGTCGTATAGTTTATATTTAACCGAAATTAACAATATACGGAGTCCACAAAGTGCTTTGCTGTGTCCCCATTCATCATGTTAAACAAGTGCATTAATATTAAGACTGATCGCGGTTCGTATCTCAAGGGAGTCGTTGGCTTTTTCTTACGCTAGTTGGTGCCGAGTAATTTCCATGTTAAAAGGAAAATTGTGGGGATTTTAAGAGTATTTTTAACAAGTTGTGGGGCCTCAAATGTGTATTAAACTTTTGCGTTATGTCTACATTTTTTTCTGATGGAACGTGATGGTTTTTCGAATAATGTGCGTGGCGTGGGTCTGCGCTTACAGGATAGACTGATGACTTGGGTATGTAGAAGTAAAGGGGAGGTACGACTGCTCTTTCGACATATGTTTTAGGAAGACCTAAATTTTGGTAGTGGACGTCCCTGGGTTATTTGGCTTTGAGTAGGTGCTCTGAACCGAACTCTATCTCATAACTAACAATCATAGGTATGTGCGCATGTATGTATCTAAATACTTTATTGTAGGTACATATAAAACAAAAATAATACAAAACAAAAAGAGTAAAAAGGCGTACTTAACCTTAAAAGGAATATTTCAAGCTAACTTTCATACTTGTTTGAAAGCAAATTTTTATTATAAATTTATTTTTTACTTGGTTTAAGTATGTAAAAATCTAATATAAGCCGCTGCTCCGAAACTGTCTATCGATTTTTATGTTTTTTTATACATTTTGGTAGGTACGAGAATTGGTTGTAGGTTCTTTTTCACCGTCCTATCCCCACCCCTCATTTTTTCATCGCAATTTTTATTTGGCAGAACAACGTTTTTATAGCTCACTTTTAACCTGAAGTTGTATTCAAATATAATTCATTTAATATAATTAATTTTGATGTAACCGCACTTCAGCTCCAGCGGTTAAACTATGGCAGCAATTAAAATAATTAGAATCATGGCATGTGTGTTAGTGCATGTCAACGTAGATTGTGCAAGTCACACAAAAACGACATTAGGACTATTGCGATTTTATCTTAATTTAACTTTTTTAGTATTTAAATATATACTCAGTCAAAGTTGCTATAAATGAACTGTAAAAAATTACTTTGCTCACCCGCGACCTTACGACCTTTTGCGGGTGAGCAAAGTAATTGTTTCAGTAAAGGTATCAGTTCATTAATATGGACCTCCGCAAAGTAAAGCCTGATTCAATAAATTATTTAAAGTTGCTCCAAGCTGTACATATGTGTGTTGTTGTATTCAATCAAACTACTGGTGCATTCCATATATCCCGAAACACGTTCATTCCTTCAGCAATATCGTTGTCTCAATGATAAAATGTAGCTATATCCACATAAATTAAAATGCCGACCAAGTGTGAACCGGTGACTTAATTAAATTAAACTTTTTAATGCATGGAATGCACTTTTTTTTTCTTTGCTTATATTCTGAAGTGTTACTTCTTGCCAAATTTCATAAATCTATTTCAGCGAAAAATATTTATTTGATCTATCTACCCTACCATATAAGTAGGATTTTGTAACCACCGTTTTTGATTAAAATACACTTTAAAGCATTCTTGCAATAAGTGATGGTGTCCTTTGAAGGCGTCCAACTAAATATTACCTAGTTTTCGTCTGTCTGATAAATTTAGTTACGCTGTACGTCTTGGCCTGTCCGAAAGGAACCTTAATTTTCTAAATGGATCATAGACTTTCAGATTTGTTGACGCAAATATAAGCTTAGTCAGCTCTCCTCTATTTGCACAAAAAATATTCCGGGCGTTCGATGACTAACATGGCCTCGAAGAACTAGGCACCTAACTACTCAGAATGTGAATAAAAGCGCTGACAAAAATAATTTCTATGATTGGTTCGGTATATCAATCACAAATTCAAAAAATTGTTTTATTGGTTGCAGTCAAATCATGCAAATGCAAGTCAATTTTCACCCACTTTTAGTGATCGGATTGACTAGTTTAGTAGAGATATAAGTTTTCAAGTACAGTCAGTAAAAAATATGTAAGATGTTTTTTTCTCTTACAAAAACGAATATAACTACTATTTAATTTCTGACAAACCCAAGAATGCGGACGTAGGCAAGACACATAATAACAATTACGACATTAAGTTACGTTGGTAACCTACCACAAGCCGGAAACTTCTTCCCATCGAAACCGTATTTGTATATGCATCGATCGTTAATAAGTTTTTGTTAAAAAAAAATACAAGGTTTCTCACTGCCTGTACTTGCATTGTTATTCAGACTACATATATACGTACCTATCCTATTTCAAATCAATTCGATCACTAAGAATGGAAAAAAATACTTGCAAAAGTTGACTTTACAAACGTACACTCAAACATCGCAAGCTAAATGTAAGCTTCTAAAAGTAAATCAAAACCTTATACTGTGTTTCATTTGTACTTTAATAAAATAAATTATATAATAATTAAACGATAAATCTTCTACATTATCAAGCTATAAAGTTATCTTTATCGTTATTAAAGCTCCATTACTTAGTGTGCGTCCGTTAGCAAACTTATTCTCCGAGGAACATTCTTTACAAAATCAATAAGCACCTAACTGAAGTTCAAGTTTCCGTCGAGTTAGCACAAATTAACTTGTAGCTGCTGATAAATGGCGTTATATATCAATTACCAGTGTCAGGTGGACAACTTTTTCAAGATGGCGGTGAGCAGCTTTAAGATGTCCAGGACCAGAAAAAGCCTCTGATCCATTGTATAGGGTTTCGTATCTTAAAAAGGAATAAGTTTTTGTTAAAAAATTCGTTATCAATATGTGTTTTATGCCGACTGTACATTATTTTGCATTGTCATCCGAGTCGAAAATCCGATTACTAGAATTGGTTGAAATGCTACTTGCAAGATTTGACCCAATTTATACTAACACGGCAAGTTAAATAAAAGCTTTTAACAAAGGAATGAACCCTTCTAAGATCACGTCGTTGTCCGTCCGTCTATCTGTTTGTCAAAACCATTTTTCTCAGGATCCCATTGGAGCCATGCCATGCCTTGGAGCTAGAAAGCCTATTTCACTTAAAAAACATAGGAATATTGTAAACCTACAGATGTTAAAAAGTTCGTTTATCACTGATACGCCTTTAGTTTATTCACTAAAAATCATAGGTTGCGGCATTTAAAAAGAAGTCGGTGGCTGATGAAGCGAACACCCACCGCGAATTAAAACGACACAAACACCATTTATAGGTATACTTACTTACACCATTGTAACTTTGTCGTTAAGTCCTTGCGGCACAGCCCTAGCATCATGGCTCATAAACTTGGCATTATGACAAGTTCGGATGGCTAACACCAATGTACGGCCCTCACGGGACGAGGGCCCAGGGTTGCTGCTGCGAGATTGTGTACCCACGTCAAGTTAACGTGTAATACAAATGTTATTAGAAATGAATCATCTAGGCCTTTGGGTCTAATGAACATAATTTAGGGTCATGATTTTACTTTTAATCTTTTAAAGTTAAGGATTGCTGCCCAATTTAAGAAGAAATGTAGTTATTTTTAATACCGCTTTGCCTTAATGCATCTCCTGTATGGTCGCTGTTATAAGTTTGAGTTTTTTTTGAACGCATAAATAATGACATATTATCTACATAAATTGACACATACGCGAAATGCCACATACACAAATTGACACTTATTCAAAATGACCGCGGTGTAAAATGTAGGTATATCATTACCAGCAAATGTGCAGTATACATGTAATGTACAGTATTCCCAATTTTAATCGACACAACACAGTGCCTATAGACGGAGCTCCGCGACAGCTGAGCTGAGCTGTTTCTGCCTGCTCTTGGCCCTTCGGGCCAATGCAAACTATCATAACCTACATCTACTAAGATTGGTCAATATGCGTATAGATATTGGTCATTACGCGTTTTGGTCCTTACCTAACCGTTATTTTTCCAATACATATTGGTCATTTTGCGTCAAACCCTTTTGAAGACAGTTCGGTTGGCATAAGTACAGCAAAAAGCCAGACCATTCCCACTTTTACTAAGATGCCGTTCCTTTGTTCCTGTCGTGGTTCCGAATATCAAAAACTACGCTAGTAGTCGAACACCGATCCAGACCTTCCATTACAGAAATAACTGAGGAAGACTAGCTAGACTAAAACAAGGAGGACACAAGGCTTTTAGTGGGGGTGCTTGTCGAATAACCTGCTCCTGTGCTTTCTGGATCTGTCCGAAGAGAAGAGGCCGGTGTAGCCTGGTTATCGGTCAATAATTACCTGGCCATAGAGAAAAAAACACGGTTAGCTCACATCTATGAATGAGTTTATCTATTAATGAGCTGATCCATATTAGCGTAGCCCATGAAACATGTTGAAACATGTCGAGTTATAGACGTGAGTTATCCGTATTTTTTTCACTATGAGTGAGTCTCACGGTAGTTTCATGTTCCAAGATTTCCTGGCCAATTTTATTATGTAATGTTCATTGGCCTTTGGCTTAATATCACCACACGGGAGGAGGCATTTGTAGTATAATTTCACCAAACAACACCGTAGTCGTTCTCCGGTTAAAAATAAGAAGTCAAGAAGATTGCTTGAATGGCTTTCATATTTCTAAAATTCAACTTAACGGCTTGCTGTGCAATTGGCAGTGGAGTCACTAGCGCGTATTGTTACAAACATATTCAGATTTTTTATTGATAATTTTATTACTATTAAATTTCGTGATACTCACTCAATCCAAATGAGTACCAAATGTATTATGATAGCTTATGCAAAAATAATTGAAGATCGAGAAGTAGAATCTTAGTATTAGTACGAGTAATAAAATAGGGATGAAATTGTTTTTGAACTCTGAGCTACGTTATAAATTTTAACCCTTCACCTGCGTCAGTGTGCGTACAAACATCCACTTTGTCATACGCGCATTATAAAGGCACTTTTTCCCATCGAATTTATTTATATTCACCTCAACGTCAATAAACCTTTGAAGTCTAAAAGGTCCCGGATGAACGCGACACGGTTCAAAGAGATACGGCACGTAGAGGGTTAACAGTAAACAGGTGAGCTATGAATCGACTGAAATGGATGGATTTGGTCTATAAAGCATTGGCGGGTTAGCATAGCGGTTGTGGTAGTTGACTGTGAAGCCAAGGTTTGTTAGTGCGATTCTCGACCATAAACTAAGTTACTTTTAATGTGTGGTGGACCACTCTGATTAATTTTCGAAGTAATAATGAACGGGTAAAAATAAGATTATTAATAATGATTTCTTGATGGTTTTAGAATTCAGTTTACGTAATTATTCCAACTACTGAAAAATAAAGAATGAGTAATAGTGTGTAGTAAGAGAACGTTGTGGCATGAAAGATGATGTGACTCGTATAGAGAAAGGAATGTTCAGTTGGTTTGGGTATGTGAAGAGAATGATTGCAGAAAGAATTCCGAAAGAGATATATATATACATGTATATATAAGGCGAGTGAAGATAAAAATATTGGAGGGGTAGACCAAGAAGGACAGGAAAAGGATGATCAGATTGGGGATGTCTTAAAGAAAGGTCAGGTCAAGAGTACCCGAAACCGGCAGGCATGCATGAAAATATTAATGAGTGTTGTGGAAGCGGAAGATGTATCTCAGGATCGTAGCAGGTGGAAACAAATAATCTCTGCCTACCCCTTTGCTGGGAAGGAGGCGTGACTGTAGCAGAATTTAGTAAACGGCTTTTGAAAACTTTTATTAAATTTATGAAAAATTGAGGGTTTACTAATTCTATAAAGCGTAAATGAGTAGCGTGAAATACTGCAAAATGTATCGCTAAAGGTGGCGGCAGCAGCTGATTATATCCGTTACTAGATGTCGCTAGTTACTCGCTTTAAATTAAATTGAACTGAACTAGGTCAAAATGACTTGCACGTTGAAACTTAGAAAGGCACACGAAAGTAGGGCTCCGACATCGAAAGGGCGCCTTGCGTTTTGTGAAAATTATATCTTAATTTGATTAAATGAAGTTGAAAAGGATGAAGCCATAGAGCTTTATTTTAAGTTTTTACTTTACTTTAAGTAGGAACGAAATCACACTAGAGGAAGATTACCTAAGCCTTGTTGCATCAGGTTTTTAAACTAGTATTTGGTTCAGCAATACCACTTAATGGAGTGGCCTGTATATTTATTACCGGTGGTGCGGTTAATTCTTTAAGTTTCCGGTGAAATTGTTTCGAATGTTGTATCCTACAATTCTTTGTTTTCTACTGCATTAGGTAGGTATTTTATCTACATAGATATCTAGTGTTAAATGAAACAAGAAACAACTATTGCTAACGTATGCGACTCATTTCAACATGTGTGTTAATTTAAAAAAGAAACTGCCGCAATGGTTATTTGTAGTTACAAATGTTGAAATGAGTCGCATACGTTAGAAATAGTTGTTTAATTAAGTCATTTTTTGTCAAGAAACTTTGTCTTTTATTTAGGAGTGTAACAGATTATTCATATTATTGCGTACTTCATCTTATTTTAGCAGTATAATTAGTATAATTCATTTCCCAGTTTACACTTCATACTGCTTTTATAACGGTCCGCTTATGGGGCCACAGTGCCGCAGGATTTGTCAGATTTTAACCAAAGTTAAATTGTGGTGAAAAATGAGTAGTAAAATAAAGGAGATGAGGCCACAAGAGGAAGCAAAGTTAGATGTCATGGTATTCATTTCTTGATTTCGGCGGGAATAATGAACCAATACATTTATTCATAGAAGACAAATATTAAGAAATAATAACAATAATTAAAACTATAAACTAAATATCTAACCTAAAAAAAATACTAGACTATGTCTAAAAAAGGCCCCGTGGCATCGTACCCAAAAGGCTGGCAGCATTCCCTCGTTGAATGGCGATGGCGATTCGTTGAGAGAGATAGCTGCCGGCCCTTTGGTCTCCAGTGGTGTCGACCAGACGCTTTTGTAGTTAGTTCTTTAATTAAGTTGAGTGCGCTGGGACCCCAAGGACCCAGGGTCTCAAAACCGACAGCAACAAAATTGTAAGGTGAACCGAGACCCTGGTATTTTAATACTTTCTTAAAGGAAATTGGATATTGTCGGGTGCTTGTTCCTTAACAAACCATGGCCTGTCGATTTTACGCCACTTGTCTCCGAACAGTTGCACTCCTGAATTAGAGCTACCACGTATTTTCAAAACTACAAATTCTAGCCATACCTTCGCTAAGTAACATGAGCTTTCAGCCAAAACTCGCTCGATAGCGAAATAAAACCATTCCACGTCTCCATTCCATCAGCGGCGCGCACCGTGACGGAGGGCCAGAAAAAACCTTTGTTTCCACCCCTCTGACAGCAATTAATGTTTTATTTCACCTTTGTGCAACTAGCTGGATTTAATGGAGTTGTTCTGACGTGCTCACCTAGGTGATTTCACCGTTGATGGGTGATTTTGATCGTGCGGTTTATGGAATTAATCATTGTTATTTTTTTGTTTGATTGAAACTTTTTTCTAGGTTTTTAGGGTCTTGTGCAATTTGAATGAGGGTTTTCTGACAAACAAAATATTACTAGATAGCGCCATTGACGAGAGGTCCCATTGATGTTACAGTCTTGTTTCTATAATTGGTTCATTTAGTTGTTAAACAAAACCATCATTGTGATATTGAAGTTTAATTTAATTATTTGTGTGCATCCACTAGACTTTGTGGAGGAAAAAAATAGCCACTAATAGGATCTGGGGGCATGGCAGTGCCTCCAGCCAAGTCGAGCTTAGTAATTACTTAAAAAACATGGAGAGCTGACGCTGGAAAAAGGACTGCTTAGCTAAAATGAGACTAGGTTGGACATATTCTGTCCCGTGCACCCACAGATGGGTTCACACAACGAGTTGGCGGGTATCGGAGAATGGCCAGGGATAACGAGGTAGACAAAAAGGAGATGGCGAACAATTTGGACGTGTTTCTCGTATGCAATGGATTGATCTAATTTGTGCCAAACAAGGAGTAGAGGGGTCAAGAAAAGAGACATTTGTCCAGCCGTGGGACTCTGTTTAGGATGTTAAAAGTACAATAACTTCATTTTCCTAGCCACAGCGCAACTTTCTTGTAGTGGTAATTCTCCTCTCATACCGCCTAGTTTACTTGCACAGCTCAAGTGGCCACGTAGCCTCATCAGGGCGAACAGTTTCATGGCCTTTCACCTCGCCTACAGATTTCGCGAGACTTTTGCAACTGAGGTTGCAATAATCGAATGAAATATCGAATAGTTATCAATGCCGTGTTTGATATTTTTGGGTTAGGATCGGACCGGCACTGACTCGGCGCCCATAAACGTCAGATGGTCCTAAAATGTTTATGGCAGCGCCCGTTTCGTAGTTAAACGGCGTTTTACGACGCGATTTACAAAACAAGAGACGTTCCAACTCTTAACTTTCATAACCTCCTGTCTTATCCTGCTTGGTAATTGTAAATACAACCTTGTAATATGCAGATACAGTTTAAGTTTCAAGAAAACGTAAAAGCAAGATACGAACTTCCGAAGTGATACGAAGTCGAGTCCAGTTCCGTGTTTATAAAAATATGGCTATTCATTCATGCTTTTCAATAAAAACATAATTTTTTATGTTTTTATTGAAAAGCATGAATGAAGTAAACATGTCATGAATTTCACTAAAAAGATCTAAATATGGTACATGTAACATTTAATCCACATCTTAATATATAATGAGTACTTATCTACTTAGCTTAGCAATTAAAATGTCTTGCAGTGGCCGTACTTTTGGAAAATGAATGATAAACACTAAATGAAATGCGACGGTTTATAAAATATTCATGAATAATGTATTGTGGTATGTTTCTTAAAACTAAAAGAACATAAATTTCCAAAGTGTTTTTGGCAACGTGGACCCAATACAACAATAAATTTAAGTCTCAATAATCAAACTTTAGCATCATATTTTTTTGGAATTAAATCTTAAAATACCGTTTTACAGAAGGTTTCTCTTCTTTTCTTTTTAAAATAATCTAGTTACCCAACCAATGCATTGAAGAGCTCAAACATTTAAGATATCCTAATAAAGTAACTGTTTTATAAAATTAAGACAAAATTAATGCGGCGAAGATCTCGAAGTGATTCAATGTTGCCCTTTTGCAGCGTTCCATTGTAGCCTAAAAAACCTAAAGCAAGCCAATGTAGTGGCTCACATAATCCAATAATACTTCGGACAACAATCGACATGGAAACGCAATTCGTTCCCTTCTTATACAAACACGCTTGGTCGTCCAAGAGCCCTTACGTTACCAACTTAACAAAAACGGTTTAAGTGGCGCTGTTGACGAGAGATAGATACATTCAGTTCGTAAAATATTAGTTCTGGTTTTGACCAAGAGCACTAATAAGATTGTGCTGAATGAGAGGAGATACGGTATCGAATTATCGACATCCGTTTATCGATATACCTATTCTTGAACTAGAACATTTGCACAATACACACACTAGACTAATTAATCTAATCTAATCTATCTAATCTAATACCTTTAAACGAGCAATTCTTGTATATATATATACCTATATAATCAGGATCTCGGAAACGACTCCAACGATTTCGATGAAATTTGATATGTGGGGGTTTTCGGGGATGAAAAACTGATCTAGCTATGTTTAATTTTCAGAAAACCGCTTTTTCTCGTGTTTTCCGGCTATTTTTGTTTGCATTAGAATAAATTTCGCCGGCTTTGAGCAGATCATAATAGCACAGTAGAAATCGGGTGGTCGAGGATCCAGCCGACCTCGGTTCGATTCCACGTTTTTTTAAGGTTTTTAGTTTTTTTTTTCAAGTTTATTTTTCATGAGAAAACGTCAAGTTTCTTCTTTTGTGAGAAAAAGTATTATTGGGAGCACAGAACAGAACAAAAATACTTTTTGAGTAGTTACTTAACCAACACAGCAACACTAAAGCTACTTGACAATAGATGGCGTTGTTAAGCAACGCAACACTAGAGTTAAGCGTCCACTGCATCGGAATCGAGACGTACGAGCCGTACCACAGAGTACATTATAATAACGGCCGCGCGCGGCTCTGCGAAAACGCTTGGTACCGAGTTTCAACCCTAGCAGAGCTCGGCCGCCCAGGTCCTAGATAAGAATCAGTCAAATGTAGGTAGGATTCGACTTTAATGGTACTCCTATAACAATTTTTATTGGCCCATTTCTAGCTATAATAAATAATTATACTAACGCAATCACCACTGCAACATACTATGAATCCTGTCTATTGGATTTTCGATAAGACAAAAATAAGCTTCGATTGTTCCCAAAATAAATCGTTCTATTTCGTATAGGTAAGTCATCATTAGGTGACGGATGGTGCAGACATATGTAATTATTTCTTGCGTGTAGCTGTCTCTTTCTTACGGCTAGTTTTAGAGAGGGAAACTCGTATCTGGTAACTAAAAGAGTCGCAGTAGCGGCTGCACAGTCAGCTAGCAAGTATTGGTATTTTTTTCACCACATACTTACAGTCAGCCTCAGAAGTCGCTGAACACTTTAGTACTTTGTCGCAATAACCAGTAATGTTGTGAAGTTTGAAATGTCACGTTAGTGAGACTGAAAAAGTACTAAAGTGTTTAAAGACTTCTGTGGTCGACAGTACATTGTATTTTACGCGTATTATTGTTATATCGACGAAGTAGGCTCAAAGTTAAATTTTTCTTCATCACGGCGGTCTTTGCTGGATAGCTAACAAGCCCATTTAGTTTTATTTATAATTTTAAGTACAATTAAGTATAGTATTTTCTGTACTAATGCCATCTAGCTATATTTTATTTAACTAAGACTGAAGATACCAATATGGATGTTTTCTGTACGATTATGTTCGCATATTATTCCTCAGATTCAAGTGCTGTATATCATTTTGATTTCACAGTTTCTCACTGCAGTAAGAAAAGAAATAAGAGTAGCTTCTAAATGATACTAAGAAAACTTTTGAACAATTTTTCAGACAACAAAGGGTTGTGCTAGAACTGAGAGGAAGTTGATTATTCAAAAACTTACCGTCTTGCTTCACCGTGTTCCCCAAAGGGCCGCAACTTGCCAGGCAGACGAGGAGGATCCACCTCAGCATCAGGCTAGGGCTGCCTCCCCGCTGCAGCTCCGGCTGATTGTGGAAGTGCCTGACAGTAGGCCTCTGCCGGGCCGAACGCGCCATCTTGCGATAACACAATACTGAACTGTCATTGGCTACACTCGCAGTCACATCGGTAACAAATGAACATCGATCACTTAGAAAAATGGAAGTCGAACGTTAAGCACTTTTGAAAATGGAAATACACCGTTGATCACTTTCGAAAACTAAAGCTTTGTTTTACGTTTTATTATGTCAGTTGATCACTTCTATTGTAAACAAAATACAATTAATTCCGTATTATTGTAAACGTTTGTTCGACGAGGAAGGTTATATGGTAACGAATCGTTGTATTTGAACGGTTTGATTAAACTTTTAATTATTTTGTTTTCACTGGAGTTAGATTCGTTTTAACGGACTGACTGACGGACTGTTTTGGACTGACGGGCCGAGATAATGCCGACATTATGGTTAAATTAAGTTTGGAACAGTAGCTAGCAACCAAAGTTGATGTAATTCAATTCAGAAAAGACAAGTTAATACAGAAGCGAACTTATTGTCAAAGTTATGATTATGAGACTGACATTCAACCTACCTACCTACCTATTCAGTCAACCTATCAACCAACAGCTGTTATTTGGTAATGACGAGGCAATGAAATGAAGTGCCTAGCATATAACTTTTAAACTTTTGGGCACAATGTTATTTTATCGTAAGACATATCGTGAGTACAGGAAAAGATGTAAGCGCGTGGCGTGGTGTTTGAATATGTAGCTTAAAGCGAATTTAAGACCACCAGTTAATTGACATATTTTTATGGGCCGTCATGACGCGTATCCCCATAAATTTTATATGGCCCTAAGTGGGCAATAGTTGCTTAATTATTAAGTAAATTGGCAAACTATTGATTGATCAAAGCAACGAAGAATCTAATTTCACTGTTGCTTGTAAATAATCTACTTTCAGAGTTAAAAGGAAGTGTTTGTTTATTAGAGTTGTGTCTTGAAATGGTTGGCTAAATTTGTTTTGAAATGGTGTGAACTAAGTACCCAACTACCCATGTAGTACCTCGATACACTATCGCGTGTGCGTGTATACACCTATCTATCGACCTTCTTTGTTAGGACATAACGAAAATTAGTCTGCCGGGATCAGCGTTCGATCACTTAAATTTGGCTAACTTTTGAAGCACATAGATATTCGCCCGAAAATGTGATAAAGCTAACTCATGTAATGTATCTCGATACAAGAGAACTCCTACTGTACTATAGCTACTATGAATAAATTCCACCTTTGTCGCCCAAGTACGGAAAAGTTCAATTTCTTTGATTGGGGGGTATTAGTACGAAATTTTAGTAACAAAAGCGCTTATAAACTGGGTCAGAATATAAACGCATGTTATATGGTTATTTGGAATATTTATCTTGGCATAAGTCTTGAGGAATGCAGGAAAATTCACGTGCAAAATCGACTATAATAATAATCTGTGGTACGAATTAAATTGGTCATTACGGGGTGGCGTGCCCTATCGGTCGCCAGTGACCTCTATAAATAAGAACCTTAAAACAGATCGGTCGATAAGCCAGCTTTTAGTCGTCACCGAAAGTGCTTTCGATTTTTCAGCTTTTCTACCTGAAAGCTCCTGATAATGGTCGTGTGCGATCGTCAATTACCTCATTGCATTCGTTTTAGGTTTTTAAAAAGTAACGTTGAACTTTTTGAAACAAAATCAGAAAGAATGTGGTTCAGCAAATAAGGAGCTAAAAATGATTTACTCACCCTCTTATAACTTTGACAGAAGAGTCGTGTGTAGATCATTTTAAGCTCTATTATCCAATTTTGTTTCTCACTGTCAATACTATCTGGATCCTAGAGTACTTTATAAGAATAACTGCCGATAGCTATAAGAAGTACAAATTGTTGTAAACGTCAAATATCAAAAATTTCTAAAATTACAAAACTGGGGACTAATCTCGATTTAATGCATACATCTTAGAAAAAAGTAAAGATTCATGAGAATACGATGTATGGAATAAGAAAAGAAATTAAGTTTACTTACATGCCACTATAGAAAGACAACGTGGCAATGGTGTTATAAAAATATAAGTGTATATTTCGTATGTCAATGTTAGTCGTTCAAATTTTTCAAGAAAATGTAAGTATAATACCTATACGATAATCGTCGAAATCATCAAAGTTGTCCCGGTCCTGACTTGCTATCGAATTTCGTAACCGAACTGTAACTTTAAGAAATGTTACAGACTGAAGAACTTTTGTACTAAAGGTCGTGTCGTGGCAATCTTTTAACAATCTAGTCGTATTCAATTGAACCTATTAGTTACGTTGTAGGTCAATGTTGTAGGTATCCTATTTACCTAAGAAAGAAAGTATGCTGAGGATCATTCCAAAGGTTGAACTCACCACAAGGCATGTTTTTTTTCTAACTGGCCAGTTCTAAATCTGAAGATACATTTTACAATTTCTTTCTAAAGTTTTTTTTCCGTTACACTAGATTGATTAGCTCCAAATACAACGGCTTTAAGTCCAAATAGCCATAGCAACCTGTGACATGTACTCTGAATTTACATGTACCGTAACCACAATTTCGACCCCGCTGCCATGGCTAATATAGCTATTTTTATTTTACCAATAATCTGTTCGCGTGACCGAAAGAATAATCTCGACGGTTCAGCTCACTTGACCTTTATCGCATCACGTTAAAGTCGATGTTACCTTGGCAGGAGTGGCATGGTATAAGAATTTATCGGAAAAGTTGTGTAACTATGAGTTATCGGATCGGAGTCGAGTCTGGAAATGTCGCTCGACTAGGTGTCGTCAGGCGCAAGTATATGGAATAAGTGTTTTTTTATTATTATTTTGTACTTAATAATTTAACTAGTCAGCCAGACCGACCTCGAACCACGTGAAGGCGGCGCATCGAGAACGAGATCTCTTCAGTAGGTTCCAGCTGGCGAGAAGGCGGGACTTTCAAGACACAGCACATTACAGCAACCCATGGATGCTACTACAAGAACAATGTCCCTGCTAAGGGTCTACAGGACGTCATCATCAATAGTATGACATAGTTCAGTTGAACTACTGAGATAGAACATGGTCGACAGTATCCTAGATCGAGCACTTAGAGCCTGTTAAAGGTCGCAAGAGAGAGATAAGAAACGAATGAATTAGGGTTATACATTTTTTGTCCCCGTCTCTCCTGTGGACTTAGCAAAAGTTAAAGGTCTATAGCCAATATTTTTTGGTCAAGTCTACATCGGCGTGTGGGATGACTGGCCATTTAAGTTTTCTGTTTCGGAGTCGCTAATTTTATGTCTACAGGAAAGAAAACATTTGTTACATTTGTTACCACTTTAGGATAGTGAAAACTGAAAACTCGGACGAATTTCTTAAAGAAATTATGAAAGGTAGAATAAGTAGGACCTTCGCATTCAACTTGAGAGTGTGTATAAAGAAGACAAGACATTTTACCATAAATAAATAATGTTGCAGTCATGTCAAATAGTTAGACAAGCCGCAACGGAAAATACTCCTGCAAGTTAACTGGAGATGAATATTTAAAATTAAATACCGCGTGGTATTTGTCTCAAATGTACGTGAAATTATTCACATATTTTTCTTGTCGACACAAATTGAATTAGCACTACACTAACATGACTCACACAAATTTAAGGTAGGAAACTAAGAAACCTTTGATCCAAACTCTATAGGTATAATACTTCCCTTGAGTATCGTAAACATAAATACTAATAGAATAATACTCTAAAAATTTACGTCTTTATTACACCCTTAACCCAAATAAAGAAGCACAATCATTACACGAAGATCACTCAAAAAGCATCACAAAACCAACAAAGAATCCAGCCCTATAAAAAACTCAGGTGCACCCAAACATGGGATAACCATCAAAATACAGAAACACCTTTACGTCATAATTAGATTTGAAATCACAGCAACCTCAATAAAGGAAGAAAAAACCTTTCAACCAGCCAGGTAAGCGGGCTGGGCCGGCACAAAGAAACGGGCACATTTCATACCACTTCATGCCCGGTTTTCATGCCGGTTTTCATGCCTGCTCATGCCCATTCATGCCTTGTCAAAACGAAGGAGAGTGGACATTATTCGGAATCGTGTGATAATTTCGCCTTGTAGTTTTATTTTTGGAGTTAGTAGGTTTTTATCATTGGTATTCATTAGGGTTTCGTTGTTGCAAAAACCAATATTTAAATAATTTAAATAATTTATTAATTTAATAATTTTGCCAGGGCCGACACTCACTTGGCCATTTTTTTAAAATACATATAAATATTTTCAATAAATATTTACTGACGGGTTAGACATGCTCCGTTATCGGGTACCCACGGTTGCTCTGTTCAGCTTAATTCCTACAATTCTAGTGTCCATAATTAGAAACCTTCATCAGGAATCCGTATACATTATCTTCTTTCACATTAATTAAATTACTTCGAATTCAAATAAGTGCTTAAGTGTCTTCCTATTCATTTATATCATTTTACGCCACCCCGTAAAATACAAAGCACGCTCTACTTAGAAACCGAAATAATAAATCTTTGCTTTTGCGTCTTTTGTTATTTTTTTTCTTTGCCAGCGGATTGTTCGAGCAACATTCGTTACTCGACTGCGGAATGCCACAGAGGTTAATGTTTTGTTCTATTGTTAACGCGATGTTAAATTAAGCAGATGTTACTTGTTATTTTTTTTCTGGTCACATAGACACGGGATTCAAATAAGGGTCGTGGTTGAAAGACGATATTAGAAATCATCTGTCCTTCTTACTATTAAGCTCTATACAGTGTTGCCAGACAGAAGGTTACTTATCTAACCTTTCAGGTGATTTTCCGAATTCGTAAAAACAATAAAGGAAATCTGCCACTTTTTCGAAAAATCTTAAATCGCCAATATCTTAGAAATTAATAATACTGCATACTAAAAAAATGACAAAATTTTGCTATCAAAGTTATCCATTTTTTTGTAAGTTCATACAACAAACACTATATGTAATTAACTTTTAATACCTTTCTGTCGGAAAAAATATGACAGTTTATTTTTGACACTATAATAGGTTACTTTTTCACATATTTCAGGTTATTTTGTCAATATCAGAGGCCGTATTGTATAACGCTTCTGACGCTTGCCTTCGCTTTCACCGTCTCTTTCTGTCATCCTTTTATACCGTTTGACAGAAAGAAATAGTGTTTGCGAAGGCAAGCGTCAGAAGCGTTAGACAATAAGCCTACTGGCTGGCAAGGCTCTATTAGGATTAGGAATATTAGGATGGTTGGCGCCGGTGCCGACGGTTGCTTGTCGCCATACATTGTAAATGTTCACTTTTAGTCGTTTGTTAAAATGTTTGAGAAGATACTAAGTAATAAAGCAAGACTTAGACAATCGTGTTCCTTCTAGAAAAAAAAAATTGTTTGATGTTAGTATGTGGCATAGAATTGTTCAAGTGGAGAGACAGATTCAATATCAGTTATTTTAAAATTAGTGTTGTGCTTATTTGGTTCATTGTTACCGTCCTTCCAAACTGTTAACATACTTAATTTTTTTGTGGATTCATCATCGGTCACTTATATTCACCGCATAAGGCACCCACTCGAAAATAATCGCCGTTACATGAGATTATATGGTCATGTTATGCGATTGGCAGGACGATACAATACGATAATATACGTAACTACATATTTCATACGTATTTCTAGATATCAAATTTAATTTAAGGGTTGATTGAAGTCCCAGCGTTTCGAGCATTATGCGGGTATGGCTTTAGAGTCTTAGTAGAATTTGACTTTGGATGTCAAATCATAAGTGGAAATTATTTCACAGATCGAAACTATTAAATTAAACTTATAAGGTTAAACATTAATACCCTCTTCATATTGATGAAATTACCTAGTTTAGGAAAATAAATGCGACTAGCGTTTTGGGAACTATGCACAGGTTGGTCCTTTTTAAAATCAAAACCTTTTTAAAATCAAAATGGTCTAGATTTTCTCAATGTTTTAGTTGTAAATTTCTCTAATTAATAAACGCGTGTTAGGATCTAGATTAATAGTAAAGAAACAAATTTGAACGATGAAAATTCCATGTACTTAGAAGGAACCATGGCTACAAACCGTTACCTATTTTACACAGCCGCATTCAAAATTTCTTCCAAACCGTTGAAATAATAAATTGTTTCTGTGGACAGCAGCTTGTTGCCATGACAAGTTAATTGCAAGGAGCATATCTGCCCTTTTTAATTCATCTAAGCACGTGACAGTAGACAACGGTCCCCATCCATCACTCCATTGGGACGGCTGCTGCGTGAAAAATTTGAAAATAGAATGTTTTGTGTTGGCAACATTGTTTTGCAATGCGATTCTGTTTCGAATGTTTTTAAGCTATCTTGTGTTTGTTTTTAGAATGGCGTCCGAGATTTGGAATTATCAGCTTGTTTTTACATCTCTTGTTTTATAGTAAAAACTATGGTGTCGCTGTCATTAAATTACTTAATAAGGTACCTACTTTTAACCGACTTCATTTTCTTGCTTGTTAGCAAACCTACATTGGCATATTTATAGAGACAAAAGTTACTAAAGAGAGTACTTACTTTAAAAAGACTTTTAGTCTCACTCAGCCTTGAAAAGTAACTATTAATTTGCTGCTAACGATCGCATGTACAAATAATATTTGTCGAGCGATAGCAGGCAGTGTTGCCAGTAGAATAACTAATTACCTGCTATCTGTGGTACCGTAATGATGGTAGAGTCGGGAGTGACCTCCAAATGCTTTTACGATTATTATTTATATCTATGCCTGTCACCACTTATTCGTAATGAAAAAGTAAAGTTTTTTAGGTAGGTATACTTAAGTACATAAGTATTTCTTTTGGAGTATAATTTTCTGTGGCGTAGGACGTAGTTTTGAATTCCAAGTTAAACATAATCAATGCTCCAGCGAATACCTAATTTTTTCAGATGAAATGGACACTATCACTGTTGGTATTCAGGGGGTGAAGTAGACGCTCCACTAACGGGTCCTGCATCTCCTCTTCGGTTTTATTTCTTGATTTCCAGTCGCGAAATGACCTTTTAGTTTCGTTTGTTCGTTTGTTCCTTTCTTCTTTAATGTATTTTCGTATAATATCTAGTGTGACAAATACTTATTGAGGATCTTCTGTATGAAAAAAATATTTTGATATTATCAAACATCATAGAATATATATTATTATGATGAGGCAAGTTTTATCAATCTATTTCGCATCTCTATATTTGGATGCTGATATATAAGCAATAACATTTCAACATTGTCAACCCACACGAACGATGTTTTGAGAAAATAAGCGCTAAAGATTTTTATTAGAGATTTTTTAGTTTGTTCGAGATTTTGTAGAGATTTTTTAGTTTGTTCGAGATTTTGTAGATTGACACGTTATTGCATAATTATCAGCTTCCATTAATTTAACCCTCTCCCTTTCTTCTTTTGTCAGATTTTAACAATTTCAAAATTTATTTTATTTGACGTTGAAATATAAAGTTTGGGTGAAATCGGAATCTGTGATATTTCACTTTAGAGTATTATTTGTGAAACGATTTGGATAAGGAAATAAAAAAAACCGGTCACTTGCAACATTTTCTTACAAATTTAAAAGCAAGAAAAAATAAGTTAGTGCTTCAATAGTAATTTTCGGACTTGTCCCTTTACTAATGTTGTGGGGCCTTACTTCTTGCTAATTTTCATATCTTTTTGTCACTGGGAGATACCATACAGCTATAGATATTAATTCACAAGGTTACCAGACAGGCAACAAAGTGAGTTTATACCGGGTTTCTTTTTTCCTTTTGAGGTACAGAGTCCTAAAAAAACTTATTCACCTATATATAGTAAAATTCTGTAACACAACTTAGTTAATACATTGGATTAGACTTATAATTCCGCACGCAATTCGGAAAGAAGTTAAAGCCCATTCGTGAGGCCAAATTGGTCGCCAGATCAATCACAAGGCGTGACGTACAGCTAAATAGACCCTGAAACATATTACGAGGTACACTAACAGGTATATATATATAACTATTTATATATCCAACATAGTTTAGGTACCATCGTGGGAAAAGGGGACTGGCGGAATCAAACTACGACTATTGCATTTCAGGGCGTTTTTACTTAAGTAGTTCAATAATATTTTCGTTTTTCTCTGTTGCTAAATTCATCATCATCTTCCCAGCCTATATACGTCCCACTGCAGGGTACAGGCCTCCTCTCAAAATGAGAGGACTTGGGCCGTAGTTCCCGCGCGGGCCCAGTGCGGATTGAGAACTTCGCACACACCATTGAATTTCTTCGCAGATGTATACAGGTTTTCTCACGATGTTTTCCTTCACCGTAAAGCTCATGGTAAATTACAAATTTAATTTTCGCACATTAATTCCGAAAACTCAGAGGTGCGATCCGAGATTTGAACCCACGATCCTCTGCTTGAGAGGCCATAGGTCAAACTACTATGTAGGTCACCGCGGCTGTTGCTGAATTACGAATGAATAACTTTCGACGTGTAAAAAATAAGAAGACGTGAGTGGATGAAGGGGTTATGTACATTTTTGTTAAGTCATAAATTTATGACTTAGCACCTTCATTTAGGGCTTAAAACCGAAAATCGAAAAAACGTACATAACCCCTTCATCCACTCACGTCTTCAATTGGAAATAAAAAAGAAGTGGAAACGGAACAGAACGGTTGGTCTTTCATGCGTAGTTAAATATTATTATGTGAACCTTGTCAGGGATATTCAATTCTAACCAATTTGGCCAAGACTGATCACGCGCAAAAATACCATACCTTTTTTGATAACCTGTGTGTGTACTGTTTATGTGTTCCAATATTGAACTAAACCTTGAATCAACTAATTAACGCCAGGGAAGTTCTGAATAAAAAAATATTCAAGCTTTTATTAACCCTTTCAACGCCACGCCTCGACAAAACGCAAACCTGCTTTGAATCTTATGTCATTGTGTCAAGATCACTTTGACAATGTACTTTGTGACACCTATATGTGTCGTTGGCGTTGAAAAGGTTAAATGTATCTTTCATTTACTAAAAATGAGTAGGTGAGGTTTGAATCATTAGGAGATCAATATTTATGTAAGTTGTGATTCTCTAAAGTGAGATAAACAGACAAATGTAGATAAAAAAACATAAGCGAATGAATTTCAAAGCTGTTGTAAAATACTTTTACAATCTTTCTACTCTATATTCCGTCACATCGTATATTATATTGCAGCGGCCGCCTTAGAATCTGAGGTTGTTTGTCTTACAAGGTCCGGCAAGGAGGCTTAGCCGCATTTTATGACGCTCCCGTCGCACACAACACCCAGTACAAATAGTGTAGTAAATGCGGAGTGTTTGGCTTTGTTGTTGCAAGCAACATCATGTACTGTTAAATGTAAACTGCTTGACACTTTGAGAAAAGTAGAATTTAAGATCTACACACCTCCTGTAAAGTAGAAAATGAAAAACAAATAATAAAGACCACGGAAATGAAAAAAAAAACTACATACATAGGTAATATAGGATTATATAATTATTCTGAGAGAAGGCTTGCGACCTGTAGTGTGACTGTTCTAAGATAAAATTGTTTTTTATTATGTCATCGCTACATTTGAATAGGAAATATCTTCATTATGTCGGCCGCTTTTATTGGAATTACTTTTTTTGTATTATTCACTATTTTTACATGTGATAAGCGTAAACGCTGCGTGGCATGTTGTTAAGGAAAACTCGATTTTGGGTCATACAGATTTTTTTTGTTCGCGTCTCTCTATTGGACATGGCAAAAGCTAAGGGCCTATAGCTAATATTTTTAAGTCAAGTCTACATCGGCGTATAGGAGGCCTGGCCAACTATCAGCCCAGCTGACTCGGAGTCGCCAATTTTATGCCCAACTTTTGTTTCTTATGCTGTGTAAGTACATATTTTCGTTTTGATAAAAATGTCAAAGCAGTCAAAGCACGTCAAAGTTAAAATGTTTTAAAGAGATGCAAGATAGGTCGACTACGTATCACTAAGGTAAAGATAATATTCTAGCTAGTGTGTGTTCCGTAATTTATCGCCCAACTGACCTAGACCTTCGATGACATCCCCAACTCATAAAGACGTCCACAAATTCATTGCCCTCAAACCCATATCCACCAAAACTGGCACTGTGAATGTAATTCAGATTATAACTTCGCATAATACATTTCAAATCATTGTAACTATAATATCAATATCTAACCCTTCCATCCCGGCATCTAAACCCATTGTTAACATACCTATTGTATATACGACCGCAATATATGGTTGTTTAGTTACGTTTGTTTGTGTTTGCTTAGCTGGGACCTTTTCTAAACGGACATCCTCGTCTGCTTTATTGTTATTGCTAGTAAACCTTTTTTAATATTCTTTATTATATTTAGAGTCGGTTTGTACATGAACTGCAATTATATCGACTTTGTTTTTCTCGTTTATCGTTTTAAGTGTTTTGGGTAAAGTGCTTCATGTCAGCCAATTTACCGGATTGAATATTTGCTTATTGACTCATTTTCGTTTTAAGTCGTACAATATTGAATATTGAAATGCTGTAATACATAAATTATCGTACATTAAATTAAATTACATGAAATTAAGCACATTAAACTAACTTACATTAAATCAAATTAAATTATATTAATTTAATTACGTATGCTGTGATTGAATTAATCGACCATAAAAACGAAAACTCACAACAACGTGCTGTCGGTGAATTTGGTTAGAGTAGATACTATGTATTTTTAATTTTTTTACTTTATTATTGATAAAATGCTTGTTTTATTAATTACTGGCATCAGAATCTGACAGGACAATAACACGACGGAGATTGTGAATATATTTTCGCTTACGATATGACCCTATGAATTAATTTTTTTTTTATTACATTCACATTGATCCTGGCTTTCATTCTCGGAATCAGGGGATTCCTCGCCAATGTGTCAAAGCCGAATGTCACAAATCAACTCATGTGACAAGTTTACACGCATCGTTTCCTCAGAAGCTTTACTTTTACTGTCTGCTGTCTTTACTTGACACGTGCGCCCATTAAATGGTGACAACTTTATTTCTTCTGCCCCCACATCACTATCGGGAAGGAGGAAGACTTATTTTCGGAAAGCCTGGTTAAAAATAATTGTCAAACTATTAACTGTCAGTTGTCAGTCACAAGCCACGCGTGGGCCACTTTTGCGCTTGAACGCACACCTGTTTAGGGTGCGTTGGGTTTTTTAAACGAATTTAGTGGTTTGTTTGCTTTAGAAATATATTTTATCGAGGGGCGGAAAAAATAAAAGGGCCATTTATTATAAATAGGAATAAAAATATTTATTTATGGTCAAAAACGTAGACAAAATAAATTAAGTTAAATGACACTGATACCTGACACAGCGTTGTGGTTATATAACATTTAAATAAAATTAAAGGAACATCACTATTTTAAGAAATAACAATTACACCTGCCATCAAACGTCTTAGAGTACATATAAACCACATCGGAAGCAACAATGTAACAAAAGGTTCCAAGGCAGCTGCTGCTAAGATACACTAAAAATAAAATAAAGACGACTATAATTTTGTAAAAGAAGAAATCTTCGAGTTCGAGCTCATTATACCGAATTGCGGTGAGATTTGAACGCATAAGGACGAAACATAATAACTGAAAGAGACATGTTGGAAAAGGATAAATTACAATAATTGAAGACGGCTGTAATAAGCAAGATGAAGAGAACGTATTATCAACGTACTACTAACATATGCGGTATAATATAAGGGGAAAGTTTAGATGCAGTTTGATAAGACCTCTAGTAGCTATTCGTTTATTAAAATGAGAAGCATTTCATGATCTCTCTTCTACTGTGCCTTGTTAGGAACTTTGATTCAAATTGGAACGGTACAACGAAGTGCGTTTGACAGAGGTTTCTATTATTGCTGTATTTTCTTTATCATATCAAATGCTGCTTTGCTTTTAGCGGTTTTCCTCGACCTCACCAGAAAATCGGTATTCAGGTCCCTAAAAACGCTGCATCGACTTCATTAAATTTCTAAGTCAATATGGCCCATAGCTAAATATAAACGAATAAACAAATAAGTATCAAGTTCAAACAAATCACATCGAAAGTTCATTACTTCCAACATACACTTGTATTCAAAAGAGATTCAAATAGTTTTAATTCCTCAAGAGCCAACGAACGCTGTAGCGAGCTCGAAACCGGTCGAAATGTTGATAACTTCCGCGCAAGAAATAAGTCGTAGACGGGATAGTTTTGTTCTGCTCTTGTTCTATTTTGTTGAGTTCACATGAAGCCTTTATCCTTGGCGGAGCAGCGTATTGGTTTTTCTTACAAGATTGTTTTATTAAGCCTTTTATTCGACGAAGCTTTTGATGGAAACATATCATCCATTATCTCAGGGGATAACGTTTTGTAAGAAATTATTTCAAATCAAATAGTTGTAGGTTCTATAGTCATCTGTTGTCTCAAAATGAATAATGTCAGTTGTGTTATTTAGAACAAATACGTAATATCTGATGATTTTTTAACAATCTTAAATTTCTACCTACCTAAAGATAGTAACATTTCCTTTGGTAAATTGGCTAAAAAAGTATCAATGAATAATTAAGTAAAAACGATAACATATTCGTTTTTAAAAGTGAAATCAAAACAAAACCAATAGTAGCTATAAGAACTCGAACAAAAACTCAATTGATAACTAACTTCAAAAGCAAAACAAACGCAGAAATTGACGACGATAAAACACTGCAAAATGCAAAGGCAGACAGGTTAATATCTGGAATAGAGCAGGAAATTAGAGCAAACAGACTCATCTGCACAAAGGAAATTGGCACCTAGTCCCTCGGTCTATTATGGAGTCTGACTTAATACAGTTACTGCAGTACGACTGTCAAACTAAAACTGGATTTTAAGAGGGCGATTTTGAATAATCATTTTGTGAATGAAAGCTAATAATTTGCTTGAAAGATTTCCTTAGACTGTGATTGTAGAATGTTCAATTAGGGAAAAAACTTAATGAAAAATCTCTGTCGCAAAATAAACCCAAATGGTGCAAAAGTAAACTAATATTTAAACAAAACAACGACATAAATGCAGCAGAAAACTCCAGTGGAAACAAATCAACCATGAAATTTGCAACACAAAACGCACTGCAGTGTCTAGTGCAGAGTTTTTTGTGTACGGGTTAAAAGAAACCTGCTTATTAGCATATTCCATAGCAATCCCACCCTTAAGCGTTGCGGCAAAACGGTGGCTCATAAAAACATTACACTATCTCGGCCCTAACGTTGACGACACATTACCGATTAAAGCACGATGTTACAGCCGATTTATCGCCGTACAAAATGTTGTTTCATGTCATTATTCACGATACTAGGACGCTGGGCGAAAAGCTCGCTCCCTTCCATTGTCGCGCGTTTTGTCGCACTCTAATCACATAATTGTGTGTTAATCACACTTTGATGGCACTGTTTCACTGTATTTTTTTGTTATTTCAGATGTTTAAATGATTTTTGTGTATTATTGTGTTGTGTTCTTGTGCGACGCGGCGTGAATTCACGGCGGGGACGCGTGTTCGACTGCCGAGCCAACCCCGGACGAGGGAATCGGCCCGGCCGGCGGAGACAGTATCGTGGTCCGTTCCACGCAATGTTGTATTGATTCCTGTCCGTTATTTTCTTAAAAAATGGATCTACTTTACGAGTATAATACTTAAAATTAAATACTTATTTTAAAACTAGGTTTTCATTGGTTTCCAGTAATTTATTGTTTCGAATATTTATTTAGCCTTCTTTTTGAGGTTATACTTATTTTTTGTATTACTTAAGATCGTTTAATGGTGCAAATGTATGTAGAGTGGTAAATTTAAAAATTAAATGCCATGATGTTTTTAGACATTGAATATTGTGAAACTATAGGTATGTTGACTTGACAGGCGGTTTAAATATCCAGAAAATATTTAATTTTTGTAGCAATTGTTTCTTCCAGTATCTTTATCAGTAAACACAATAGTTTTGAAACTGAATACTTAAAAACAAAAATAAGTAACATAAAAACCGAAATAAAAATTGCGTAAAATGGAACGTCAAAAAGGATGAACGGTTCTATTGCGCTCTCGTTCTTTCAATCACAGACGAAAGGTGACAGAAAATGCGTGTCTCAACCCTGTACCCTCCTCAATGCAGGGCTATTTAAATACCAGTTAAGCTAGACCCCACGATGTGTGCTACTGTTTCTTTTGTTGCTGTGGCATAAGGGGTCTCTTTACCGTGGTTTGAAAGTCGGCTGCGATTTTAGGGTTCACAAATTAGAAAGGGGAGAAAAAATACTTTAACGTCAGGTTTATTGACATTTTGTTAGTGATCATTAAGGCTAGGGCCTTTTATAGCTTTCGACGTGCCGTTAATTTATTCTGCAAGATTTAATTAGTAAGGATTTATTTTAGGATTAGTAATCAGAGAAGGACCCATTGAAATAATTCGGCTTTCATGTTCATAAATACTGGAAACGAAATATAAAAAAAAATACTTACGCGGATTCGTACTTACATAATATTATGTATTTTTGATTTTACCAAAAACTAATAATTAGGACCGATGCCCAATTAGCCATGCTAACTTTTTAATATGTATGGAAATTTCAAAACCATTTCGAGAAACAAGCTTTCGGTATAGTTTCTGTATATCAGATTTAAAAAAAAGTCTTACATTATTAAGATATTCGTTGAAATGTCTTGAACTTCAAATGACCTTTCTGTGAGTCATCAAATGCATAATGGATAATGATTCCTTTGCCTTATTTATAAAAAAAAACCGACTGCCATACGTGTCTATAATCTATATCTAAACTCAAACTTGACATTGACGTGTCGTTTCGTTTTGTGGTTTGTTTGTTTACTTATTTGTTATATAAGCACAAAGACTAAAACCATATATAAGGTTTAAGCAGCATTTTATCCTCTAACGGCACTGAAAATGGCTAAAAGGACGGCTAATTTCGAAAAAGCCGATTTTCGCAATTTGTCACAAGTGGACAATGGCATGATACTCGAGTTCATGACGAATTCTAGCAACCACAACATCGCTGAAATAAAAGGAGCTACTCAATGGTCAAGACTTTATTGTTAAACCATCGTGTAAAAGTAATGTGTTTGTTTTAAATAGGCAGATAGGTACATTTAAATGATCTTCACAACAAAACTGCAAATAGTTCTTGAAGTATTTTTGCTTCACTTCTCGACACCATTCCTCTCGCCGTCGTTCTGGGATTGGTACGAATAACAAATCCGGGTTATCTTATCCCTGCTGTTATTGGAACATAAAGGAACGAAACACTCGTAGCCTTCCATTTCAAACAAGTTCAGTTAGTGATTTCAAATTTTTTTGAGGTTAGCCGTCCGCGGTGACGTTAACACCTTGACGTTGACTTTACCATAGACTTTACTGTATTTTTTTTTGTGCAGGTGAAGACTACATTATCCATTATGCATTTGATGACGTCACGTCAGCAATAAATTAATATATTTTTTTAATGTAGATAGGATTCATTTAAAACAAAAATACCGAAAATAGTTTCTTAAAATAGTCTATATTTATCAAATAAATTATAAAAACCATACAACAAAAATATGAAGCATGGCCAATTGCCCATTAGAGCGCCTCGACAGTGCGTAGTGTAGGTCTGCAACACAAATCCGTCAATGTCAGCCAATCAGATTGACGGATTCGAATATGCCGTGTCTTTTTAAAAATGTCGGACCATGTTGGACCATATACTTGTACGTCTTGTACCATATAAGTAGGCTTTATAGAAAACGATATGGCTAGAAATAAGGCAACCTTTAATAATATGAGTACCTAACCTACACTGTGAAGTACCTAGGGTTTCTAGTGGCGCTAGTACTTGAGTGTTCAAAATTTGAGGATCGCTATTTGAGACTCTATTTTTTGAATACTTATAAAAGCAGATTTTTTTACAGCTCTAGAATCAAATTCTAGAAATTTCGATATTTTTAAATGATGTGTAGTTTTATTTTATGTTTACTTATTACTAGTTTTTAGAACGTTGAAAGAAGCGAGGAAGGCCTATGTCCAGCAGTGGACGTTCTACGGCTGAAATGATGATGATGATAATGAAAAGCTACTACTTAAAATTCAATTGACTGAGTAGTAAGGTCATTTGAGCACTAAGGATATTTATTTCAAAAGTATTGTATACTGTTTGAAATTGCTCTTTAATGTACTTGATTTGATTGCTCCGCACACCTCGTCATCTTCGCCGAAATATTCATGAGTGCGAAAAAATCCATTATTTTGCTATTAGAAACGCAATACAAATAGAGCTTGCATTATAGAAAATTATTAAACAGCAAAAATCTCAGAATAAGTATCCCAATAGAATTTAAGGATATATCATTTTTTTTTACTAGCCTATAATTGTGTCCCACTGCTGGGCAAAGGCCTCCCCTCTGGTTCTCCATAGCTCCCTGTCCTGAGCGAAATCTGGCCAATCGTTTAATAGGGTATATTAATTAATGTTGGAAATTAAACACTTAAATTCGTTTTAAATATGAAACTACCGTGAGACTCACCCGTAGAGAAATATACAGATTACTCACGTCTTAAAATGAGTTTAACTCGACTTGTTTCGGCTAATCCGCAGCCTTTCTTCTCGGACTTCTCTGGTTTTCTGGGTAAAAATAGTGTTATTTTTTTTTGTTATAGTTGCCTTTTGGAATTATTTTTATGGTTTCAAATACCCCATTGGCTTTAGCATACTGCCGTAACTTGTAAAAGATAAAGATAGAGCTTTTTCTTTTTTGAAATTTATAACCTGTTGTTTGCCACAAACCAGCTTGTGGCTAAAGAAAGAATTGAATATTCATTGGGTGAAACGATGCCAAAGACAAACAAATTAACGCTCTTTGTTGCTTTTAGAAAATTGTATTTTACAACCACTCGTTGTGTTTATTATTAATTTGATGTCATCTCTAACAATAATACACTTAGCGTCATCTCTTCGTTACAATGAGAACGCGAGGTTCGTCCCTTCAGACTTATGTTACTAACTCTACCTTGCAAACTGACCGCTGTTCTAGTTTCTTACGTATTAGATAGATGGCGTGATCAGTAACGCTTTCAAAAGACTTTATTTATTTATTTATTTTGGTTCGCCAACAGATACAATATGTAATATAAAATAAACCAAAAAACAATGTGTTTATAATAATAAAAGACTGATAACCCAATACCAGGCAAACACAGCAAGCATCTTAATACAATCGATAACAGCGAGGAACGTGGCTTTACTAAATTTAAATACTTTAAATAGCGTAATAAAACAATATAAAATACAAGATAATGTTATTAAAGAACTAATAATAGCCTTTTAAGTAAGCAAAAGGTTAAAATTATTTGACATTATACATAGATTTTTGGTCAATATAGAGTTGTTCTCATAACTTCCGATAGTTCATGCTGAAAAACTGTGTATTAGCAAGGGTATTAGTAAATAATCAGTACCTAAGTTTCTACTTTATTATTATTATTTCTAGAAAATAGAAAATTCACTGCTTGTTTTTTTTTAAAGTTTTTATTTACTTATCTAGGAGTTGTGAAGCAACGCCTAGATTACATTACTAAGTACATTTTTACATAGTTTAGCATAAAGAGTTATTTGAATAAATTTCTTTCGTTTGGTTGTTAGCGATCGAAACTGTTAGGTAGGTACACCATTGCTGGAACAATTTGCCATATACATAATTGCAGTAATTATACGTACAGTTAAGTAGGTACGTTTTTTTCATCAGGTGAGATTATCACGGGCCAGTTTTGTGTAAAAATAAAGTTACTTTTATCTACTTTTGAATACGTAAAATTGGTTGTATTTGTGGTCCTGATTATTTTAAGTTTAGGGAAAGGTATGAGAAAGGTGGAATATATTTCTTTTTGAAGTAGTTTCAGGAAGTTGACGAGAATGCAGTTTTCATTTATTTATTATACACCACGCCTCTGTAAATTTTGTTTTTCATTTAGATTAAAAATATCTAAATATATTTCAAATACTTTATTTCCAAAATACAGTAAAAAATTATACAATTTTATTTTACAGTTGACTTAAAACGACTTAAATTATACTTAGGTACAATAGGTACATACTGTATACAACACCTATATTAAAATAAAAAATGTCTAAACTGACTGGTATAAACATTGGTATCCAAATAATCGTACCAATATGGTTTTTGCAACTCGATCCACTGTGAGCTATAAAATATAGTTACAATAATAACTACCTGGTGAAGTTTCAATTTGACAAAGAAAATCTTCAGTACTGCATAAATACAAAACTTTAGCTAGACTATAAAAAATAAGTGACACAGCGGCACCAAGATATGTAGATATATAAAAATGTTACACTTGTCGTTTTTCATTTGCTCGGTTGAAAAGTTGATCATTGATCAATCACGAAATGCTGTTTATAGTTTATTTTATAAGACGTGAAAGAGAGACATATCGCTATTTTTTTAAAGATGTATTTGCTTCTCGTTCTATTTATATATGTACAACGCTGAGATTCCTTTTAATATTTACATCGCTGTATACCGCTCTATACGTATAATAAGTAAGTATACATACAAGTATATACATATTATTCAAAAGCCGTAATCCGCCGTAGCCGTAGCCGTTTTATGTACTCAATTAAGTACATAATAGCTTTAATCACAGTAATTTTAAACTAACGCTTCACTTTTCACTTTTTAATCCTCATTGGAATCGCGAATCACAATGATTGATGACAATTTGACCTTATTTAAATTCACTCTACTTCACTAATTTTAACCCATCAAAATAATTTCTGTGCGTGGTATGCTGGTTTCAGGACAGAGTTGCAAGTTATTGGACATATTTTACTATAGATTTAGGCCAAGGTAAAAAAAATGCCATGTTTTCCATGATATACTCAAAACACGCTTATCAATATAAAATTTAAAACTCTTTACAGTACCCCACTACCAGCATCAACGACTCAAAACAAGAAACTGGATATTTATCACCTCATTGCTATCTTAATTTATTTCCAATTGTCTTCATGTAAACGTAACAATTACACTTAATTATATTTACAACTAAAAAATCTACTTGAGCATATTCGCGGACGAAACTTATTTTACATAATATCATCACTGGACGGAACAATTGAGGTAGTTCAATAAAAAAACTAAACCCATTTTGTCATAGTGACCAATGGTTAATATTTTTGTCTCTACCACTGTACGTTAGACTTGATTGTTTTCAAATATATGACGAAAGCCATGAAATAAAAGGAAGCTGGAAAGGCTTGGTGGAAGTCATGCACGTTACACAACTATGAGCAAATGCTCATACTTAACTTAAAACAATAATACGCACTCTGCAGATAGTCTTACATACTAAGTTTGTTGTATATTTATGTGTCAAACCACACTATACACTATGTGTATATATTGTAGTGGCAATGAGAGCGTTTGGTATAACCACAGAATATATAATAGTACTAACGTACAGAATGGACACGCTCCGCCCCGCACCGATTCGAGTTACCCCACCCCTCATGGCGCAGATTGCCGGACCCCGCCGGAATCCAGAAGAGTGCGCGCGCGATGTATGTAGGCGTACGCGTGTACAGACGTCGTCGTGCTTATGTAGATTCAAGAACGCGTATTTGTACGTCGTGTCCGCCGCGTGGTATAACTCACATATGAGGGGCCCTTACAACCTCTTTCATGTATTCCGTAGATAAAACCATCAAATTATTTTTCAGGTACATATAATTTATTTATTTTGTGCAGGTGTATATTTAGCTAGCTGTAAAATATTTATATTAGCAATAGCTCGCAGTGGAACGTTACTTAGATAGTACTTTCGTAATTATAAGTTAGGTAGGTATTTAAATCGTACAACTTTAAGGCAGCCTATTTTAAGGCAATTGAAGAAGCTTTAAAACCATACGATGTATTAATAATTTACATGAAGGAGAGACTACGCTTAAGAGGTCACTGTAAATTATTACATTAACGAAGCTCGATCGCGAATCCATCGTTGCGGTAGGGCAGCCAATCATAACTTGATCAGTTCGCTATTAAACATTATACGGAGTCAAGTGGCTTGACGTTGGTCGTGCGTTGACGTTGATATTGACTAAAGTTATCACACTCTTTCCGTACAATGCCTGCGAGCGAAAGGGTTGCGATTATCTTCCGAGCGCGCAGCCATGAATCCGAAGATGAGATTCGTTTAGAGAATCATACAGTAAACTATTTTAACAAGCTCCAATGTAAGTAACTGTGCATGTCGTGACAATTACGATTGACTCTGAATTTTTTTTCACGAGTTGGCGTTATAGTTTATGATCCTGAACCTTTAGAAAGTTATTTACTGTTATTAAAAAATTGATAAAGTTAAAACTTAAAAATGTCACATGACTACTTTGACATTTTGACATCAAGGGCATTCGAAGCTCTCCTTGTGAAACTTAAATAAAGCAACAACCATTAACAAGTCCTATTGCACTTTCGTTTTTTCTCTGACGTCAGTAGCGTGACCGTTTATTAAACCGTTTTGGACATGGCCATTGGTTTGGCCATTGGGCACTTGGCCGTTTGAGACTTGGCCGTTGACTAGTTGGCCGTTGGTTTTTTCGCTATCGTTGGCGACGTTGTTGTTGTTGGTGGGTTCAACTGTGGGTTTCTTGGCGAATTTCTTGTCCTTGTTATACGCTTGGATGTAGAAGTTCATGAAGAGGACGATGAAGATGGTAGAGTGGAGAATGAGGCCGAAGGCGATGATCCTGGAAACAAAAGACAATTAATAGTAATCTTCATATTTAATGTTGATATTATTTACAAAGTTTTACTCTGAGTACTGACGTATGAAATGTTGTCAATTGACGCAGACACCTATGTTCCTTTACCACTATGTGCCTCTTTAGTGGGATCATGCATATGATTTGTGTCATTGAAATCTCAACTTTGACTTTTTACATACAAAGTTTATTTGAGTAAAGTCTAAAATTCGGCGCTACGAGTATCAATTAAATCAATCTTTAGTTTAAATAGCGATAAGAATGGAGCTAAACGTTGTAAGACAAATGTTTAAACGTTAAAATCGACATTAAGTCATGACATTGAGTCTAGTAGTGTAACAGTGACCGTTCTCCTCGATTGCGTGTTGCGCGTATACACTTCAGTGCTTCAGTGCACTGCAATAGTTTGTCTGTTTTCAACATTTTCGTGGATTGATTTTGAAAGACACTTAGATATAGTTAAAGAAGCAAAGGAAGGGTACCTGTCAAAATTAATACTAGTAGCACAATTTTTTCATAGTTGGAAATAGGATTTAATAATCGACTTAAATAAAAGGCATTTATCTCTAATATATACTCGTACAAGACAGTCCCATTCAAAGTTCATAAAGAATATTAGAAAATAATAGGTAATAGGTATTCACGAAAATCTCCTCTATTAATAGGTACGTTGTTGAAATAGGGAAGCACCTCTTCTACCAAAATATTTAGGTACGTTGTTGTTGTTGTTACATAGTTTTAATAATAAAAAAGTGACGTGACTGACTAATAAATTGAACGACAGACAAACAACGCACAGCCTTACCCATTAGATCTAGAAAATTATAAATTGGCAGACACATTCCTTCAAGATCAGAGAAGTGTGAGTGTGATTTTAAAGAGTATACCTAGAGCATTCTTGTTAATAACTTACTTTGGATAGCCGCAGTCGCAGACGAGCGCGCTGATGGAATGGAACAGTACCATGAAGAATTGAGCCTGAAATTAAAGACACAAAAACTGAGTTATCTTATCATATCAAAAACTACTACTTATAATTATTTTTTTATTTTTATTAAGTGTTTTTTTCGGTTGTTTTAGGAGGAAACACAATAGTCACAAAATAATAGACTTAATTAGTAATAAATATAAACATTAAAATTGATATCCAAATGGCGCTACGGATTATTAGAGTGTCTAGATCCGCGGTACGAATGTGGATTTCATATTTTTTTCACATTGCCGCTACTTGTGGTGTATTGCCAGTTGAAGACTTCAAATTCAATGTTTGCATTTAATGTGTACCAATTATGTGATCTAAGAAATAAAAGAGTCATTTGAGCTGTAGTAAAATAGTATTTCGTTATATATCTTTAACATTACAGTTAAATGTAATGAAATGAATTACAAAAGATCCGTTTTATGATCCGCTAAAATTATATGGATATTTTTTCCGGTAGATATCTGCAGATATGCATACCGATACGGATATCCGGTACATCACTAAACACCGCCGCCTATCGGCACGTGCGACTAAATCCTCATGAGATGGCGTGAGACCCTTATACTTACTAGTAAAATCAATTAATTTTTACTATTGTGTTTTTATTTTCTGTTTGGTATTTTTTTTTGGATTTATAATGTGGCGAATAAAATTTTTCTTTCTTTATTTCAGAAATATTGCGATACATCGCCTTTGATGATCGATCGCTTGTAAATTCATAGACGCGCGTTCCCGTAATGTAACGAAATTCATAGGATGTTCTCGCACAGTTTTGTTACAGGTATACTGTGGTACGTACTTTGTCACATCGTTATTTAGTGGAGTATACTATTGTGGTCGACGAACAAAATAATATCTAAGAGAAATAGAAATTTAAGCGCTTATATTTTCGTCTAGAACAGATGTTGCCACTTTTTCCACATTTCTGCTATCATTCTGTACACGTTTACATGTTTTCAGAATTTTTATCCTTTTTGAAACACAATCTCTTGAATAGACGTGTTTATTTATGAACTGAAACAATTACTTTGCTCACCCGCCACCTTAAGAAGAAGAAATTGAGCAAAGTAATTGTTTCAGTTTTATTGTTATGGACATTCGCAAAGGTAACGCCTGATTCAATAAATTATTAAAGTGTTTATTTCTTTTTTTCTTTAATTAAATTTAGTGGCGCTTCATACCAGACTGAACCTATCTTGGATCGGGTTATATTTCTCATCATCATATCAGTAGAAAAGGTCCACTGCTGGACAAAAACCTCCCCTAAAGAGTTCCACAACGCTCGGTCCTGCGTTTCCCAGACCAACAACTTCTTCTACAACCTTTACCAGATCATCATCATCACCATCATTACCCCAGCCTACATACATCCCACTGCAGGGCACAGGCCGCTGCGCAGAATGAGAGGGGTTGGACCGTAGTTCCCACGCGGGTCCAGTGCGGATTGGGAACTTCACACACACCATTGAAATTCTTCGCAGGTGTATACAGGTTTCCTCACGATGTTTTCCTTCATCGTAAAGCTCGTGGTAAATTTCAAATTAATTTCGCACATAAATTCCGATAAACTCAGAGGTGCGAGCCGGGATTTAAACCCACGACCCTCTGCTTGAGAGGCCATAGGTCAAACGACTAGGCCACCACGGCTTTAATAGGTACGAGTAGATCGTCGGATCATCGTGAGGTAATATTTCTATTCCTTATATTTTCGTTCAGTGATCGCAGTCAATCTAATTAATTAACTCCAAAATCGCTCTGCGGCGCGTATAATATTCTACGAACTATAAAAACCGGCCAAGTGCGAGTCGGACTCGCGCACGAAGGGTTCCGTACAATTATCTATAAAAATCACGTTTGTTGTATCTTAAATATTTCTTTTATTTTAATTTAATGATTTATTTTTAAAGTCAATATATAATTAAATATTCTGTGAATATTTCAAGTGTCTACCTGTTGCCGTTATCAATATCGAGCAAAAACGAGCAAAAAAATCATGTTTGTTGTATGGAAGCCCCCTTAAATATTTATTTTATTCCATTTTTTAGTATTTTTTAGTAGTGGTAGAGCCATGTTGTAGCTAGCCGCTGCATCACGAATGGGCTGGCTCGTCCGGGGCAGTACCACCCTCGCACAGAAAACCGGCGTGAAGCAGCAGTAATCCTGCTTGCGTTTCGTACGGTCAGTGAGAGTGCCGGGGGCCCAATACCTCACCCCTTCCCTCTCCCCCTTCCCCTATTCCCTCTCCTTAAGGGCCGACAACGCACTGGCATCGCGTAAAGCGCTGCAGGTGTCTATGGACAGTGGTGATCATTTAACATCAGGTGACCCACTAGTTCGTTTGTCTGGCCTTTCTAACTTAAAAAAAAAAAAAAAAAATGTTGTTATAGCGGCAACCGAAATACATCATCTGTGAAAATTTCAACTCTCTAGCTAACACGGTTCCCGAGATACAGCCTGGTGACAGACGGACGGACGGACAGCGGAGCCTCAGCAATAGGGTTTCCGCTTTTACCCTTTGGGTACGGAACCCTAAAAACAAACAACGATTTTACTCAAAGGAAATTTGTGACAACGGTATACCAAATTATTAAATGTTTACAATAAATATTAAATATGAATAGGAATGTGTGTTTTTAACTCAAAAAAAAAAAAAAAATACACACATTAGTAGTTATTATTAAAGATAATCTTCCATAATTAAACTAATAGTAAGATAATTGACCAGTAATTAACCTAAGATATTCAAGGAAGATAAACTTTACCTTGCACTTCCAGTTTCTGTTGTATATATTAGTAAATGTATTTTATCTACACTGTATAATAAATGGTTCTCTGCCTTTTTCCAACTGATTCATTTGCCATCTGTTTATTTTTTCTGAAACTTTGAACTTTTCAGGATTGTTATAAAACAAGCCTAACCTAACCTAGCCTAACCTAGATGATAGCTCTGAAATATATTTTGAATAGTTAACAGTTTAGACGACCAGATGGCCTAAGTGGTTAGAGAACCTGACTATGAAGCTTGAGGTCCCGGGTTCGATTCCCGCGTCGGGGCAGATATTTGTATGAAAAATACGAATGTTTGTTCTCGGGTCTTGGGTGTTTAATATGTATTTAAGTATGTATCTATCTATATAAGTATGTTTATCCGTTGTCTAGTACCCATAACACAAGCTTTGCTTAGCTTACTTTGGGACTAGAGGTCAATTGGTGTGAATTGTCCCGTGATATTATTTATTTTGCTGGCGTGAACTATTAGAACTGGCAGGCAGTTGAATTGAAATTTCTCAATTTTACTAAATTTTTGAGGTTGTATGAAGAACACTGGTGCGACAGCAAATTTCATATTTTTTGACTTAGCGGTTGAGGTACATCGGAATAAAAAGTAGTTTTTGTAGTATCCCAGAAATTTGATATTTTATCAAATTTCATCTAAATTTTTCCAGCCGTTTTTATAAAACACAAGCACACGCTCATACTGAAAAGTTTTGCATTTACAATACTAGTAGGCAGGATACTGAATTTAGTCTGTGTATGATAACTAAAGTAAAGCAATCGCGCTAGCATTCCAGTGGGTATCTGTAAAGCCTGACTTTCTAGGTTTAGGCCACGAATGCAGAACTTAGAACAGTTATATGCGGTCACTTGCGGTTACAATTTCCACTTTCTGTAACCTGTTGAGCCTGAATTCAGAATGAGTTAACTTTTTTAGTACATAATTTTTTAAACATTTTTATCTGACATAAATTGAACTAGATTGCAGTCAATACGAAAATATATAATACAAAAGAAATGAAAAAAAAAATGTATGAAAAAAGCCATCGAATCACTGCGGCGATTGGTGCACTTTACGTATACTACTATTTTATGTTATTAATATACCTTTACAATGAAGTTAGTAGGTAAGTATGCATAAAACTAGTCGTAATATTTAACAAGAGGAATAGAAAAGTCACGCGATCTATAAGCGCCGCTAAAAACTATATATTTCTCTTCCCAACATAGTTTCTACGGAAGTGGAATGCAATCAATTTAATAGCTCAAAAACTTTAGTTTCAATACTAGATAATTAAAATTCGTTCCCATGGGAATTCCGGGAAAATATATACTTACCCTATGTCACCCTCGCAACTGAAACGAATCTAATGACACCTCACACTTTAAAATCCATTGAGCCATTTAGGCTGCAGGGCGTGCCAAAGAATGATACATACATACCCACATACATACATACCCAAATAGAAAATAAATAATAGTTTTAAAAACTAAAAAACACGCTGTTCGGTATTGTTTGTAAACTTATCTGTTCATAATGTCACCTACCCTCAAATCCTTCATACTTCCTATCCCCGGAAAACGCGGGTAGACACAAATAGTGAAAAACGTCAAGAACTGACACTCGTCCAGTTCAGCCAACGACAGGGTTCGAGTCAGTCGATGTCGAGAGCGTTTTCTCCAGCCTGCCATTCGCCCACGGCTTCGAGCAAATCTTAATTTATTTCTTATACATACATATACTCGAGAAACGTAACCCTCCTTCGACAGTCCGGTGAAAAATGCTTTAATGCAGTTGACTTATTATTATCTTTATTTAAACATACGAGTACTGTGAGAATGTTTTATGGTCAATGGTTTGATAGTAGGTCTGTATGTGATTCATTACTACACTAGTAGAGTACTCGTACAGGTAAAGGAAAGGACGTTAAGTCTAGAATGGTGGCGTGCGCAAGCGCAACCCAGCAAATCGGGGAAAGGACGGCGTTCCGCTGGGACGGTGTGTCGAAACCTGCACGGCACAGACATACTGCGGAATTCTTACATTTTTTACCCGACTGTCTTGAATGGATATGTCAATTTTTATAACTCAGTAGAAAGGTAAACCGAACCGGAATGAATTTTAGTACATCATACGTGAGACTTTTTGTTAGTTTGATGCCGTCTAAAGCATTAGCGATAAAGATTTCAAAATAGGAGTATCAACAAGACGAATACTCTTTTGCTTTCATGCATAATAGAGACTTTTTTTTTACTGTACTTTTTATTTGTCCGTTCTTGTATTGTCATTCTACTTACAATATGTAGACTAAATCACTAAAAGTGATTAAAATTCTATTTGCAAGATTTGAAGCCAACCTACTAACTTACAATGTTCATAAACATTGTAAGGTCAATGCTTGTAAAAATAGGCCAAGTAAACGTCGAATACAAAGGGTTCTCAACCGCAAAATTGCCCTAAAGATCGGATAGAAAAAGTTGAATATGTCAATCCAATTTTAGGGTTCCGTACCCAAAGGGTAAAAACGGATTTACTGAAACTTCGCTGTTCGTTCGTCTGTCCGTCTGTCCGTCTATCTGTCCGTCCGTCTGTCACCAGGCTGTAAGTATCTCATGAACCGTGATAGCTAGACAGTTGAAATGTTCACAAATGATGTATTTTGGTTGCCGCTATAACAAAAAATACTAAAAACCAGAATAAATTAAATTTGCTCGTTTTTGCTCGATATTGATAACAGCAACAGGTGGACGCTTGAAATATTCACAGAATATTTAGATATATATTTACTTTAAAAATAAATAATTAAATTAAAATAAAATAAATTTGTAAGGGGGGCTCCCATACAACAAACGTGATTTTTTTTTGCCATTTTTATAGGTAATGGTACGGAACCCTACGCAAGTCCGACTCGTACTTGGCCGGTTTTTTATTGTTGTCATAATTAGGTATAACAGTCACAGCAAAATATACTCATCGAAAATTTAGTCGTATACCTATTACGGTTAAAAAAACAGCCCTGTGACAGATGGTCTGAGAGACAGACAGATGAACAGATAATACGGAATCCTAAAAAACATAATTAGTGCGAATGTACTGTGCTTTAGGGGAATTAGGTAAAAATTGGTGTGAAATGAAAACGCAAAGATTAAATTCTCTAAAGAGTTCTTTGAGCTGCTGAATTATTTATATTGTAACTTCTCATGTACCTACTTGACATTGATAATGTGTCGGATTAAATAAATTGTATTAAAATTATTTATTACCGCAGTATGTTCACGGCGTGCGATCTCGCTCCGCGCATATCCTACTTGCGCAAGCACAGATCCCGTCAGGTGGAATGCTAGGTGCGGTCTATCCTTACTGGCGGAACACTCGTGAGGCAACCGCGCGGAGCCACTTAATGGCTTACAATTTACGTTCTTTGAAGATATTGAGTACTTAGTAAAATATCCTATCATTACTTTGTATTAAGCTCACATGTGCAAAATACCACTATCCGCCAAAAATAAAAGGTCTCCATTAATACAAAATAATACGTAGTAGTACTCGTGATGATTAAAAATGCAAAAAAATAACCAACTTTGAATTACATTTTTTCGGAAACATAATGATTCCAAAATATTTTTTATTGAATTAACTGATTGTAAGAAAAAAAATGTGTTTTCATTTCAACGAATGAATTCTAAATAACCTGGCTAGTTGAATTTTAATGCAAGGAATCGCAACTGCTTGTGAAATATTTAAGTAATGTTGAATGACTTGTAATTTGTTAATCTGTAACTAGACCGTGTGGGGAAAACTGCTCAGCTATCAGTCTAGAAAATCCTTAAGGCACGTTTTGGTACCTTATATATTTTGAGCCTTTACTTTTCATTCTTTCCACTCAAAATTTTTTGATGTTACAGTAACCTATTGATTAAATAATAAAAACCGGCCAAGAGCGTGTCGGACACGCCCAAGATAGGGTTCCGTAGCAGGTACGAAAAAATCTTTGCATTCTTTGTTTTGGTCCCAAGTCCCACCGCGCGCTGGGGTTAACAGCGCGATGTACCTAGATTTTCAACGTCGGCGGTACAGCGCCATCTATTGGCGAATTGGGTAACTAATCTAATCTGCAGTCTACTAGAACTAGTATGTATGTTGATGGTTTTTCAGATGTTATTCTTTATTATATATATATATATATATATATATATATATATATATATATATATATATATATATATATATATATATTATATTATATTATATTATATTATATTATATATATATTATATTTTTATTTAAAAGAAGAAACTGTTAGCGTGATCTTATAGTAGGTACTCAAAGAAAAGAAATTGCTTGCAGTGGCGGTTAAATTACAATCTTAGTTTAGAAATATTTTTTTTACAAAAACGTAAAACTTCTCAACTGATTAAGTTGAAAATAATTTTCCTAGAAAGTGTTTATTAAGTTTAACTTACCTAATTTTTTTCATATTTTTTAAACGTGCGGCTCAAAAGTTAGAGGGGGGGGGGGCGGACACATTATTTTGAACTTTCGGAGTGAATATCTCCGAAAATATTCACTTTATCAAAAAATGGTTTTAGCAAGCCCCTGTTTATTTTCAAATACCAATCAAATAATAAATGAAATGATATAGGGTTAGTCGAGAAAAAAAATCACCCCCACTTTACGTCTATGGGAGGTACCCTAAAAAAATTTTTTTAGTTTTTTTTATTAAACCACTTTGTCGGCGTGACTGATATATATGTGTATTCATGCCAAATTACAGCTTTCTAGTACTAACAGTCTCTGAGCTTAGCCGCGGACGGACAGACAGACAGACAGACAGACATGGCGAAACTATAAGGGTTCCTAGTTGACTACGGAACCCTAAAAACCGCATAATTTAAAATGCATTGATTGTATCAAAAAAATAATTAAAATTAATTTAAACTTAAAAAATTATCTTGCATGACTATAGTTCCCATAGGATTGTGACAACACTGATAGCTGGATTATTATAATTAAGTATATATAATCACTAACTTATAGCACTGGAATAGTTAGAGAGGCAAATCTCGTGTCACGGTGTTTGTTATCGATTATCGAACTCCTCCGATTTTATACCCCTATTTTGCGCAGGCGGAGTCGCACGCAACAGCTAGTATTATATAAAATCATATCACGTGTGACACGGCTGCAGTGGCTGGTCAACTTTTAAAAAGAAAACAAGCCGAGCGACATTTCGTAAATACTGTTTAAATACCTATTAGGTACATATGTATTACGAACTTTTTCAGACGTTATTTCACACCCAACTTTTCCAGGCATAGTTTTAACCTGATTTAGCATAATAGGCATTTACTCACTATCAAACTCGGAAACTTTAGCCCTGGAATTTTGTATCTATATTTATTGCTTTCTCATTAGAAACCTATTGTTTAGAGAACACACCGGGAAAATTAATCCGTGTATGAAAATTGCTTGGATTTGATTCCCAGCATTTACTTTTTTTGTCAGTATTAGGTAGTTTAGACATTTTTTTACCGAATCAAGAGCGCTATTGATTTTGATTGATTTAAAATGTGTCCCTAATTTTCCATACAATTTTTTTGTGTTAGTTTGATCGTATAAAAAAAGTCACAAACTGACTTAAAAGTAAGGACAGTTTATTCTTTATGAAAATTATTTAATAGTAATCGTGGTTTTCAATTCAATCAAATCTTTTCTCTCGGACAAACAGATTATCCATAGAGTGTTAGTAAACAAACCGACAAATAACATTTTAATTTTAATCTAGTGTATTGACACTACACCAAAACACCAAACACCAAAATTTCCTCATTGAAGAAAAAAAAATGGCAGACTTTAAATGCCCAGATGATATATTTTCTGATTTTTTAATGTACGTAGTAATTTTGAAAAGAAAACTTACTAGCTGAAGAGTGGTGAGGTGTTTCTTCCACCAGAGGTACTTTTGCATGTGGGGTCCCATAGCTGACGCCATGTAGTAAGCGTACATGATGACGTGGACGAGGTTGTTCACGATGTTCGAGAAGGTTCCGTGACCACCTAGAAAATAATATCATGTTATACACTGGATATTCGCTGTATTTTTTTGTCTTCCTGGATCTTAATCAATCAACTCAACGGGCCCAAGGGCTCAGCCTAGTTTAGGGCCCACTGAATACTGATATGTAAATGCTTCTTTTGTCACTAAATATTATACTTTTCATTTTAATTTAAAAGTTTCTAACAGATGTAGCGGATCAGATGGAGAATTCTCTAGTTTTGTAATTTTGGGTGGAAGTTTTAGATATTTATACTCCTTTATTCATTACAACTTTCCTTTACACAAGTAGGTAGATATTTTATTATATGCTTCGACCAATGAAGGTTACTATGCCGGTGTATTTTATTTATAGTACGATATGATCCAGAGGCCGTATTGTCTGATACACGGCTGCTGGTAGTCGCATTCACCATCTCTTTCCGTCACCATCTTATATCGTTTAACAGAAACAGTGAACGCTATAGGAAGCGCACGCTCGTTAGACAATAAGCGGACAGGTGGATATAATGCAACTAATTTAGTTTCAAGCGTTATAATTCGTATTGTCCACACTTTTTCACAATTGTCGAAGTTGTCATAGACATGAAAAAACATAAAGGAGATACCCTCCGATTAATTAAAGGAACCACCACGTCTAGACTTACCAGCAATGAACTTGACCAGCATCCAAGCCTCAAACGGCGTGAGGGAGTGGTGGTAGAGATGCAGCCACGTGACCTGGCTCTTCTTCTTTCGCAGCACGAAGAATACCGTGTCCGCGAACTCTGACAGCTTGGAGAAGTAGTACACCCAGCACAGATGCAGCATCTGTGAGGACAACAGACGGGATAAGTATAAAAAGCCGTGACAGTATAGTGGTTTGACCTATGGGGTTTCAGGCAGTGGGTCCTGGGTGGAAACCTATTAGATTTTTGATTGTGTGCGAAATTTTTCTTGAAATTTTTGGCGAGCGGTTCCTGTAGAAAACTGCGAATCAATTCAATGGTGTGTATGAAGTTCCCAGATGACGCACAGAACTACTTTCCAAGCCCTCTCAATCTCGGACGTGAATAGGCCGGAGAAGTATTTTTTCTAAAGAGGAACAATAAGCAATTATAAATAAACTTTATTTTGCACACTAAGGACTTATTTCAAGAGCTACGCTTCTTATTTTAAAAAGCCTGTCACATGCAATTTACCAAAACAAACAATTAAAAGTGAAATATTGAGAACAAAAGATAATATTTTATAGATAATCTCATGGAACAATAGTTTACTTAAGATATGACTTTACGACTAGAGCCATATAGTCAGAGTGAGAAGTATCATGAATCTTGCGGTACATTACCGTCGATGATCGATCACTTACAATTACCTACATAGCCGCGCGGCCACGCAATGTAACGAAACTGGCATGAAATTTCTCGCACCGCAAGCGTCAAGAATTTTGAAGATACTATTATCAATCTATTCTAAGTTTGTAAAGGTGTTTGGTTGGATGTCTATGTGTTAATCATGCAGTATAACATCTGAACGGATTTCGATGAATCTTGGCGTACAGATACACAAAGACTTGGATTGAGACATAATACACTTTACATCACGGTAATAGGTTCCCATGGAATAATATTTTAATTTTAGAGAAGAATACAGATGATAGAAAGAGCTGGCGAATGTGATCGCCAGCGTCGTCGCGTTAGACAATGGTACGACATCTGTTAATTAAATAGTCTGATTTGGATTTTCGAAAGCACATACATAATTATGCACATTTTTTATAATATCGATAACATGGCCGTATTGAACGAAAACGGGGCCAAAGTTTAGTCTTTAACCTCCTAAGTCCCGGCCTTTTCTAATCAATGTAGAAGTTAAGACCTAGATAAGAGTCATACGTTTTGTAATTTTGGAACTTATTTAAACGTCTTTGAAGTTTTTTTATTTAGGACTTAGGAGGTTAAAACTAAATCGTTTGTATGGGCGAGTGGGCTGTCTTGCTCATCTCAAATGCCACATAACCAGTCCTACAGCAATGCGACTGGGCACACAGCTCGGACGAAAGTGAAATGAGCTCATCGAATATTCGCAAAAACTATGCAACGTAGAAAGTCTTTCATCAAAATTTGTGATCTCAAATAGGTACCACATAACCAGTCTTACAGCAATGCGACTGGGCACACAGCTCGGACGAAAGTGAAATGAGCTCATCGAATATTCGCAAAAACTATGCAACATATTAAGTTTCATAGTTTTGTATCTGCATGCTGCAACATATGTATGTTGCATAATTTTTGCGAATATTCGATGAGCTCATTTCTTTTTCATCCGAGCTGTGTGCTCAGTAGCATTGCTGTAGGACTGGTTATGTGGCATTTGAGACGAGCAAGACGGCCCACTCGCCCATACAAACGATTTAGTTTTTCAGTATTTTTAATAAAAATAGACGAGTATAGTTAGATAATGGTCTGATCGCTTATACAAGGGATTGGATTGAGATTATATTTGTTAGATAATGTTTAATTTGATTTTTTTTTCGTTTTTTTTATTGTTTGCAAATAAATCTGGTAATAAAATTAACGAGTTAAGGTCAACCAAAACTTAACAGCGACTGCACGGCGTTCCGCCCTTTTGGATATCACCATCTTTTAGGTGTTTCGAATCATCTCTTCTTAGCGCATTTACCTACTATATGACCGGAAAATGTGTCTTAACACATTTCAAGTCTCTAGCTCCAGTTGCTTAGGCCGTTTGTTGTCTATCAGTCAGACAGTCACGTTACAATTTTATAGGTATATAAGATTATCCGCATTACCCTACACTGTGTGGTGCGACACGCGCTTTGCCAGTCAGTCATATCATGGAAACTTTATATTATATTGGGTCTTTAACTCCCATCATATGGCGACCGGCATCGCGCACTCAACTAGGAACCTACTACCTTGATTCCGAGAACAGCTTTCTCTGAAAGCGAACTTGACACAGCAATTTGTATGAATGTGCTGAGGAAAAAACGTAACCAGCTGTACAGAATCTTGTCGCATTAAGGGAGTCAGCATGCTACTAGGTCGGCGTATAAAGCAAGTTGAACAGGTTAAGCCAAGAGAGTACTCAAAAAATCGTGATGTAATAATTTAAATTCTTGTTGTTTTTAATAATTTTGATTTTGATCATTTATTCAAGGTTACGACAAAACGGGTTTTAAAAGTAAGCGACAAGTATCTTTTTCTTTTTACTGCTTGTTAAAGATTAATTCCAAGTCTAAACTGTAATCTAACTCTCGCGCGCGCATGTAATCACATACACCCATCCTATAATGACACGCATACTATTCTATTATGAGTAAGTATATATATTTTATTTATTTGTATACATATATATTATTTTTTAATTTCCTAAAAATTATATTATATTTAAAATGAGCACGGAGCCGACTGGCTCCGCGAACTTGTTGCTGCTCGCATCCGACCGAGGCCTCGTCAGGGCTCAGTCTGAACACCAGCGCCGGGCCTTCCTGCCCAGCTTATGCTGAGACTGGGACCCACTGTCACACCTAATTGTAGTATAAGTATTTTTATTATTAATTTTCTTTTTTTTTCTTTTTCATTGATTTTTGTTTGTTTTGTTGTTTTTTTTTTTGTAATTTTTACTTTAAAGGCTTGTTGTTTTTTCTTTTTAGAGCCAATAAATATTATTTGAATTTGAATTTAATAAAAAAATACTTAACTATGCCATGACAACGTTAATTGCTTTGAAAAAAATGACGATTGAGCTTTGGACGGCTCATAAAAAATAATGATGCCAATTGATTGGTGGTGTCAAATATTTACACAGTTTTGTAGGTAATTTTGATATCTATTTAAAGATATATGTATAATAGCACATATATAACGGCTGCAGATATAAAGTTGTCGTTTTACGATTACACGTTTATTCGTCTGGGCCATCGAGATGATGACGATGATGATGAATAAGTAATAGACCTGACCTGAGGCCGTACCTATTGTCTAACGCTTCTGACGCTTGCCTTAGCAATCACTATTTCTTTCTGTCAAACGGTATATAAGATGATGACAGAAAGGGATGGTGAAAGCGAAGGCAAGCGTCAGAAGCGTTAGACAATAGGTACGGCTTCAGGTTGTCGCTCCATCTTGTTAGAGGCCTACCTACACTGCGTCTTCCAGTCCGTGGACGCCACTCGACAACCTTTTTGCCCCATCGGCCATCAGTTCTACGAGCGACATACATTTAGATAAGTCCTAGTTGCGTGCATTTACTTAAGACAAGAAGTTTCAATATATTCTGGACTATTACCTAACTAAACCGAGAGGTACCGTTTTCTACTTTGACCATGATTGACAAGTTGTTCTTATGGTTTGAAGTTTGCATTTACTTTCCTTTTTTACACGACTGCAGCAAAGCCAAAAGGAACTGTAATGATTTTTATGGCTATTGTTTTTTAAGTGCAAGGGAAAGAGTAGACATATACATTATTTTAACTATAAAGTGAAAAAAAAAAATATCTAGGTAACTCCAAAGTACGTCCGTTGTCTTAAAACGAAGCTTTGATTAATATTAGAGGTACTATCTTCGTAAGTAGTTATTATAAAAAAAATGAAGTCCAGTTGCTGTCAAAAAAAAACAAACTTCTTTGAAAAAAGGCATGACCAATTAGCAGCGTAGGTGTGAAGATGAAAAAACATCCTCCTCCCTCTTTTTTGCGAAAAGCTCAATGGCGCGACTGTCATGTCATGACACTTTCAAATTCCTTTGGTGGACAATCAAACATTGGAAAGCGCGAAGCCAGTGCCATTCAATGAACTTGACCGTTTCGGAGAGCCGTAAATATGTAGATGCGTAAGCAGTCGCAAATCATTAGATTTTTCAAACAGAAATGAGAATTAGCCACAGATGTATTAACTACTACTGCAGTCCGATATATGTATAGGGCAGAAAGGGCGTGCAGGGGAGGGGGGTTGGCAATCGCCAACACAAATTATTCGTCATTACGTTAATTAAAAAAAAATAATGTGAACTAACGAGCAAATTAATTTTTCACATTGATTGAAAGGTATTTAGGTTGAATGATTCATATGTTAATTTATGTGGATGTGGACGAGGTTGAGTCTGCATAAAGACGCGTATGAGTGTCACACATACGCAGCTCCCCAGCACGTGTGGTTGCAGAGTAGCAATGTCAAAGGTTACACTCGTAGTTCATTGATATGTAGTGGTAGAGCCATGTTGAAGCTAGCCGCTGTATCACGAATGGGCCGGCTTCGTCCGGGGCAGTACCACACTCTCCTAGAACACCGGTGAGAAGCAGCAGTACTCCTGTTGCGTTTCGTACGGTCTGTGAGAGCACCGGGGGCCCAATACCTCTCCCTCTCCCCACTCCCTATTTCGTCTCCTTGTTTAAAGGCCGGCAGCAGATTTGTGACTCTCTTTGAGTTATTGATATATATGGGCGGTGGTTGCAGCCCTCTCATAATAAAAAAAGGCTTTCAAATACGCATAACAATGGTACGTCTACAAGGATATGCTGAAATACGTATTTTCATTTATAATACAAAGGTGAAGGGTGAGTGACTCGTGCACCCCTTATTTAAGTAATTATGTCTGTGTCTCACAGTAGTTTTAATTTATAGATTGCGAATTTATCTCCTTAAGAGAGATCTCTCTCTCTCTCTCTCTCTCTAGTTATTTATAAAAAGTTTGTAAGCATAAGATATACTTAATCATAATACTATCGTAAGTTCCGAAATGAGGCGTTATCCAATTTGAAAGCAGTTAAGATTTATGGTATGGAGAGTATAAAAAATTAACGGTGCTCACTTCTATAGTTTTAATACATCGAAATCTGCACACACACAATGTTTATGTACCTACTTTACGGCGTAGAGTGCTTTTACGTTTTGTGGCAACAGACGTGTAAAATCTATTATAGGTTTATATACTTGTAGTTTTAGTATTTTACAGTATCCACAGATTTCTTAAATATTTAAAAAGTCTTTGTTATATATTTTTTTAAGGAAACCCACAATTTTATTTTTTCATTTATTTGATATTATAGCGATTTTAAATTATATTATACAATCTTTGTCAAAATTACAAATGGCTGCTTATTAGTACTGTTCAAAAGATGCAGCTCTGTTTCAAAAATACATCGAAGACTCATTATTTAAGTCCCGTTAGATAGCTTATGCGCACAAAACTCTAAAAATATTAACTCTCTCTCATACTCTAACTCTCTATGCTAATCTCTAACTCTCTGTCTCTCTAATACAAACTCTAATTTAAGATTTTTTTTAAATGGAAAAAGTTTTTTAGGTGCACCGAGTGGGACTTGAACCCGCATTGCTTCAATTGCGATACCAACTACTAGGTACTGCTGTTAAAAAAATAGTCTAATTTAATTATAATAATTATAATAAACTTTCTGTTTCATGTTAATTCGGCTACCTCTTTTTACGCTTTTAGGGATGTATGTAGTTTTAAAGGATGCCTGCTTTGTGTATTAAATAAATAAATATTCTTTCCCATTTTTAAATAACGAGGTTCACTATCATGATTAAGGCTGTCAACTATCGTTTAGCCACTTGTCTCGTTTTTAGATACAAGATTAGAAGTCGTTGGAAATAATTTCATTCCAATATTAAATGATTGCAATTTAAGATAATATTTAACTCATCTATACGTATTATTTTTATCTGTTATCTTAACCTATAAATCACTTTAAACTAACATTGGTTAACCTGTTAAAAATCTTATCATTTCCACAGAAAGTATACATTACCTAAGCAATTTAAGTGCAATGTAATTAGACAATTAAAAATGTAGCTTTTGCGGACATAGATTTAATTTGAGACAATTTTAAGAATCAGTCGACCATTTTTTGCACTTTCTACGAGATGCTTACTACAAAATTAGACTTTATTTGCCTATGATAGAACACAAATTTACTCCACGAGTTCAGTTGCTGTAGACTCATTTTAAATACATTCAGTAGCAAACAGCCACTAGTAAATTGTTTTGAAGCAAACATTAGTGCAGGTAATCTGTGGGAAGGCGTCGGAGATAGCATCACTAATTGAATACCAATTACTCTCAAGAAAATATTGTGTGTGAATCTTACTCACCTATATTTCATTCTTTTATTTAAATACTATGGTATTTAAATGAAAGAATGAAATACAGGTGAAAAATTTAAGTACGTAAATGACCTGTTGTATGTAGTAATAATGTGTCCGTATAAACAAACTGACGTTCCACATTAGAAAAATGACTTAAGCTAACATACAACAGGTCATTTATTTAAGTTTTTTTACCTATAACTTATTATGTACGATACCTCCATCTGCAATAAAGACTTCAACGCGTTTGCAGTAAATAAATATGATAAACAAAACTGATGCTCAGTGAATAAAACTACAAATACATATCATTTTGTTGCATATAACTTATGGGCATATAAGTCCCCAAAAATTGGTGTTTTCGCCGTTTGGTGGTACGATCATATAAAGTCAAATAAAATCACTAACTCTAATCTCAATCTTTACGAAAATGAGTGACTTTACATAACACAAACCATTATATTTGTAATACCGCCTTCCTTCCGTATTTATCAATGAAACTAAACAACATAATAGTTTATTCTTACAACCTAGAAACACGCGAGACGATACGTTAACTGCGAGTGGCCAGACCGACAGGCATTAGTGTGTAAAAGTGACTGTTCCGTTACGCAAAAGATGTTCAATTGTAATTTGGTTACAAAATATGAGTCAGCGAGTTTGCGGACGGTTGGATGTTAGTGAGAGATAAATGAGAGGATAGCGGCTGTTTACTCTTTTGTGTTGAAGTTAGCTAAAGTATAACGATGGTCTTCTGCAAAAAGACTGTATCCTCATGAGTCCTAGCGTAATTTATAAAGAACACATCAACTGTAAAAATAATGCCGACTGTACGGTCAGCTGCAGATAAAAGGTACCCCCGCTGTGGCTGTCGCTATTACACAGGGATACTTTTTCACTGTAGCTGACTGTACTATATAAAGTTCAAATTATTCAATGAATATACAACTTTAAAGGGCTGTTTCACCACCCATTGATTAATTTTAACTGACGGATAAATGTGATGCCGTTTCCGTCTATTCGAACAAAACAAACATAGACGGCATCACATTTATCCGTCAAATAAATCTGATCAATGGATGGTGAAACGGGGGGTAAATATCCTTAAATAATTTTCAAGATTACAAATCTTCATCTAAATCATCTAGGTTTTAAGACCATTAGGTACATCAGTTAGAAAAAGTCGGGACTCAGCAGAATACTATATTATATTACTGAGTAGGTACAAGAGCGACCGAGCTTTGCTCGGCCTTAAACTCGAAAACACGCTTTTTCTCAGAGATAGAGCTAGATCAATCATTGACCCCGTAACGCTGCATACTAAATTTCATGGAAATCGTTGGAGCCGTTCCCGAGATTCTGATCATATATATACAAGAATAGATAGATTACATTATTATGGAATGGTTCGAGTACAAATTAGCTTCCATTAACCTGTTCACATTTCTATACATCTAATTAATATTTTTGTACTTTTTGTGTTCAATAAAGAATGTTTGTATTATACATAAAATCAATTGCTGAATGTGTGTATGTAGATTAGCGTATCATTTCATAACGGCTGTATCCATTAGGTTCATTCTTTTTAGTTGTTTGTAATTGTCAGGACAAGAAGTGTATGAAGGAGAATCTTTGAAAAAATTGCAGGGAAGTCAAAGAGGTAACTCACCCTTCTCGCTTGTTCACTTTCGCTGTAGTCGACCGGCTGGCACGCCAGACTGTAGTCGCCCCACCAGCCCGACATCAAGTGCTGGAACAGAACGAAACGGTTAAGAATAAGAACGAAATAGTCAAAAGACAAGAAAGATAGTGGAAGCCGTGGCACCCTAGTGGTTTGACCTGCGACACCTGCAAAGAAATTCAATGGTGTGTGTCAAGTTCCCCATCCGCACTGGGCCCGTGTGGGAACTATATAGGCTGTGATGATGATGATGATGATGGGTCTAATTAAACGTCTTCAACGCGTTCGCGTTAAATGTCCAATATGAATAAGTTTTTGTTAAAAAAATCATTTTTAAAGCAAGTTTTTTAGCTTTTTGCTTTGTTATCCAACCTACATAAGTATACCAAATTTCAAGTGAATCCGACCACTGGAAGTGGGTCAAATTCAACTTCCAAGATTTAACCAGTACATACATAGACAGGCCTGAAATGTCCGTTTCCCTAAAATGTATCTTTCACAAAATGTCTGCTTTTCACATTTTGGTAACGTACAGCGAAAAATTATGCAGATCGCAAGAACAACATCTTACTTGAACGATAATAACCTACTTTCGTTTAAATCAGTCTATCAAAAACCTACTACTTAACCTACAAATCAGGCGCGTAAAACCAAATTGTTGGTGGCGAAATCAGGCACTGAATCCACACGTATAAAATTATTAGTGATAGCGAGAGTGGCGTCTCAGCTGACGGTAAATGTAAATTGGTGGCCGGTAGAAAGTTATTGAAGGGTTTGATCATAGAGTTTGATTTGTTATGGAGTCTTAAAGGCTCAGGCCTGAAATGTCCGTTTTCCTAAAATGTATCTTTCCCAAAATGTCTGTTTTTCAATAATGTCACGTTTTTTGTTTAGTTTTAATCTGCGACTTAAATCCCGTGGAAGAATTCATTGGTTAGCTCTTTATTTTGAACTCCTCGTATACTTTAAAGTAATAATGTCTTTGTTTGTTTAATGTATGTTTAAAATTATTATTATTATAAAAAACAAATCAATACTAATAATAACGACCGAATGTTTTAGGTATATGAATATGAATACAGAACTTTAAGTATTGTGAAATAGTTTCCGTAATACCGGTGACTTCCGAGGTCATAAGTATTACATCTGTAAAAAAGGCGAGAGTAAGGAAGAATCTTAGGAGCTTTACAGACGGAGTGCATTCGAACAACAACGTAACTATCAAGTGCGACTGACTACCTATACATTTTCCATTGCAGTCACTAAAACTGCACGAAAATTCGATTACATTTTAAAATTTAACATGATCTTTACGGTTTGCAGTTGCACGGTGCAGTTGGAATGCAGTTTGTCAGTAACCTCCCTTAGATACATTTCGCAAGACGATTTTCAAGATTCTATGTGGAGCCAACGACATTGCAATAATGTACCATTTACAGGAAACATCTTGTTTAAAAAAAATTGGGTATGTCAGTGTATACTAATGTTTTTTTTATAATTACCTCTGGAAATTGTAAATTTTTTTCCACTATTTGTTAAAAACAAATGCAATGCGACTTTTCCGTCATGTTTGTACCTACGCCAGATAGCATATTGCACGTTACCCCTCACAACACAGTTTTACCTCTTTTTGGATTATGTTTGTATGTATTGTATATTTGTATTGTTTTTAATATTTGTTGGTTTATATCTCTTCATTTCCCCTGTCTGTTGTTTCCGCCACCTACATAAACCTGTTCATATTTTTACATGTATCCAGCATTGGCTGTCTGGAAGAGATCGCATTTGAGCGATAAGATCGCCTATTGTCAGCCTGATTTTTTATTGTTATTAATTTTGTATGTAATGTTTTGGTGATCAATAAAGAATATTTGTATTGTATTGTATTGTAACCAAAAGATATTGTTCCGTTCACATTAGTAACTGGCGTCATGCTTGACCGGCTGCAACTTGCAACGCCGGACGCTGCTCGTGCTAGCGACGCAATCGGTCAAGGCGCCCGAAGCGCGTGACTGCATGTATGTACTATCATTTAAAAATGATGATTTGTTCATGCATAATCATTAAAATGAAGTTGGTCCGATTGTTTATTGGGTGACTTGGTTGATAGGCAAGGTGCCGTGGTCTTTTAATAACAATAAATAATAATAATATAGTTTTATTTAAAGGCTATCGCTACAGAGTACACCCATATTATAAAATTAAAATTGTAGTAGAGAATTTTCAATTGCGCGCAACGAATCTTTTACTGGGCTAGCGACAGACACTTAAATTGGCTAAAACTGGTATCGTTTATGTATTGTCACGTATTGGCGCATCAAAATGATACTATAACCGTAGCCAGTAGACAATATCCTATACGCAGAGCTAAAAGGAATAGAAAGTGTGACACAACCTGAAATCGCGAGACGCTTGTCTGGTTAAAAAGCCATGTAATCAATTTCTCGGTTCAATTTTTTAATTAAATTTAAAAAAATTATGAAAAATGGTGGCCAATAAGCAAATGGTCAAATCAAATGATGGTAAGTGGGCACCTGCTACACCAAAGGATTTTCGATGCGTTCTCAACCTAAGAGGGTTAAGATAGAATACAATAGTTATAGTCTAGTAGTAGATATACTTAATACAGGGTTATTTGTAATTCACTAGCATCCTTTTAACCCCAAACTCCTACCACTTAAACAAATGTTTTTTGTTTTACGGCTTTTGTTGACTTGTTTGACTTAACATTTTTGGTGTAATAACGATTTGAAAATTTGAGATTTCCTCTTATTTTTACGATACTCTGTGTATTTGTATGGGAAAAAAAGTGCTTCATTTTAAAAAGTCGTAAAACAAAAATCATTTGTTTGAGTGATAGGAATTCAGGGTTAAGAGGATGTCAGTGAAATTAAAAATAACCCTGTATATAGAAAACTAGCCCTTGACAACGACAGAGTCTGAAGGTACACACACTGTAACGGTCCTAAGGATACTCCTAATTAAATGTATCTTCCAGTGCATTACACGTAATGCACTGACAGTTAGAAGTGTTAAAAAACTTCGGCTAAACGTATTAGCTAACCTAAAAAAGCGTCTTATTGATACTTCTTTAGAGGTTCTCGTCAATGAGTGAGATCATTGACAACAAACCAGTTTACCGGCGACCACTTTCGCCGCTTCCGGCCATATCGGGCACCTGACCTTTCCACTTGAACTTGCTAAAGTCCCATTGTTACTGAATTTTTTTAGACTAAAACAATGAATTTATACGAAACCAGTATGTCGCATTTCAACGATAAGTATGCTTAGTTTAAGTTTTACTTCACCAAATACTTCTCGATCGCATTTGCGTAAAAAAAATCAATTACTATGGAAACATGGACAGCGCCTCCGCGCGCGCGCGTCCATGTTTCCATAGAATTGATATTTTTACGTAAACGCGATCGAGAAGTATTTGGTGAAGTAAAACTTAATTTATTGAATCAGGCGTTACTTTGCGGAGGTCCATATTAATGAACTAAAACAATTACTTTGCTCACCCGCAATTACTTTGCTCGCGGGTGAGCAAAGTAATTGTTTTAGTTGAAGTAAAACTTATACTAAGCATAAAGATCACCTGATATTTACCTTGCGTTTTCATATTTTGTAAGCTCACCGTACTGATTTGTGGTGTTCAACCGTACTAATATTATAAATCAGAATGTTATAACTTATAACGTATGAATCGATTTGAATAAAATTTGGGAAATAAATAGAACAATTTTTGTCGTAGAAAATACATAGTTCCCGTGGGATAGTGATCAACAAATTCTTCGCCGATGAAATCCCGGGCAATAGCTAGTAAAGAATATTTGTGTAGTTTTGGATAGAGTAGGCGAATTTTTTTTTATATAAGAGGGGGCTAACGAGCAGACGGGTCACCTGATGGAGAGCGATCACCGTCGCCCATGGACACCCGCAACACGAGGGGAATCACAGGTGAGTTGCCGACCCTTTCAGGAATTGGTAGGCTTTTTAAAGATCCCTAAGTTGTAACGCTCCGGGAATGTTACCGCAGTAAGCTGATTCCAAATCTTTGTTGTGCGAGGAAAGAAGTTTCGCTTAAAACGCACGGTAGGTACTAGACTGCCAATCATCAAGATGGGTGAGGATGGAAAGACAGACGGTTCCTCGAAGTGCAGTAGTGGAATTTAGCCGCAGGCAGCAATTCGAACAGTTCGTCAGAACACTTCCCAAGATAAATACGGTATAATACGCAGAGAGACGCCACATCCCTCTGCAACGCCAAAGGAATCGAGTAGGCCAGAGAGTGTCTGTTTATCGACAAATCGAGCAGCTCTACGTTGGATGCGGAGTTTATTGTCTATTTATCTATAGCAACGTTTGTTTATGTGATACTTCCATAAAAGGTTTCACAGGATCCTGGAGGAGGTTTGGGGAGACGCTAAATCCATACTGATATTATAAATACGAAAGTAATTCTGTCCGTTACCTCTTCACGCTTAAACCGCTGAACCGATTTAGAAAAAAATTTGGAACCGAGATACCTAGTTTGAGGCCCTGAGAAGGATATAGGACTGCTATTATCTCGGAAAATTGGACAGTTTTCGTGGGATAGCGATAAACGAAAAGCAGGCGGAGTCACGGGCAACAGCTCGTGATAATCAAGGATCGGACAAACAGCCGTCATTTAAAAAAGTATCCCTGTTTCTTATAGTAAACTAGCTGTTGCCCGCGACTCCGTCAGCGAAGAATAGGGGTATAAAAATAGCCTACGACCTATTCTCAGACCTACCGAATACAGAGAAAAAAGTTTCATAAAAATCGGTCAAGCCGTTTCGGAGGAGTTCGGTAACAAACACCGTGACACGAGATTTTTATATATTAGAATTTAGTAGATATCCTTTCTCACGATGTTACAATATGCTTTAATGACATCCGTAGACTGGAACGAACCATTTCGACTCCTAAATAGGTAACTCCTTATTGTTGTCGTTATGTATCACAAGTGAAATGACGGACGTTTTTCCGACCATTGTGCATTGGTGATTAAATTAATAGTACCTGGGCGACCGAGCTCTGCTCGGGCAGAAACTCGGTACCAAGCGTTTTCCCAGAGATAAGACCAAGCTAGATCAATTTTTCATCCCCGAAAACCCCCAAATACCAAATTTCATCGAAATCGTTGGAACCGTTTCCGAGATCCTGATTATATTCACCGGAGGGGTGGGGGTGGGGGGGTGGGGGGTGAGGGGGGGGGGGAGGGGATGCGGGGGAGGGAGCGTGGGGGTATTAAAGGGGGGATGAAAATTTCATTGATTTTGCCGTAGGATGCACCGTTTTCAAGATATTTGACAAAAACACCGGAGGGGGTGGGGGGGGGGGGGGTGAGTCACGTTTAACTATCGTCCGTAAACCGACTTTACAGACAACCGGCTTTTCCTGTTCTGTGCTCCCAATAGGGAACGTGCACATAGACGGTGCTGCCAACTGGTGCCATAAGGGTGCCATCAATTTGAATGTTTTACCTTGATAAGTTTGTTTTACTGTCCGCATAGTGTCTCTTCTGTCGCATTAGTGCTGCCGCCTATAGTTACTGCACGTTCCCTATAATACTTTTTCTAACAAAAAAGTAACTTTTTCTCACAAAAAAGTAACTTTTTCTCACAAAAGAAGAAACTTGACGTTTTCTCATAAAAAATAAACTTAAAAAAAAAAACTAAAAATCTTGAAAAAAAACGTGGAATCGAACCGAGGTCGGCTGGATGCGCGACCACCCGATTTCTAATGTGCCATTATGATCTGCTCGAAGTCGGCGAAATTTAGCTTTATATTCTAATGCAAACAAAAATAGCCGGAAAACACGAGTAAAAGCGATTTTCTGAAAATGAAACATAGCTAGATCAGTTTTTCATCCCCGAAAACCTCCACATACCAAATTTCATCGAAATCGTTGGAGCCGTTTCCGAGATCCTGATTATATATATATATATATATATATATATATATATATACATATATACAAGAATTGCTCGTTTAAAGGTATTAGATACAGGGCGTCCCACGGCTATGCCACATGGAAGGGAATTACCTCTTAGATAGACAATTTTACTGAAAAGAGACTTCATTTTGATTTTAAAAACAATTTTAACTGCATTCAAAGATTTTTGAATAAACGCCTGTCTGACCCGCGAATTGAACCCGGTTAAATGTTTCCAAGTAACATAGCATCGTAAATAAAAGGAAGACCATGCAATTTTACGTTTATAATTTCAGGAAAATAAATACAGAACGGGACACATTTTGAGCATTTGCTAAATTAAATTGACTGTAAGCGAAATGTAATTATTTTAAATAAACGCGGCTTATTGCCTAACTCCCTTGAAATCGCCATCGCATTCTTTTTGACAGTTCTTGTATGGGCTGACAATTGGTATCGGAAACAGCCAGCTGTGACAGCCATACTAAAACTGTCATTTCAATCTGATACAGAGTGTCAAAAAAGTTAGTTGAATCAACTTTTTAGTGCCACCCGTTGCTATGGTTACACAAATTTTGTCCCTTGGACAACCTAAGCATTACAGTAACACAAACAGTATGAAGTGTCACTTACGGCCCGTTGTTTGATCAATAGTTAAACAGACTAATAGTCAAATTGCCTTTGAAATGCGTTGAAAATTGTTATGTTTGCCATATATGTATTTTAACTACCTATTAGTTTGTTTAACTATTGATCAAAAAACGGACTCTTTATTAAAATTAAATAACTACAGAAAAAGAGTTAAAAAGCATTTATCTATAAACGGTTTTCGATTTACTATACATTGCAAAAAAATAGACATCCCCAATTACCCTGTTATGTACAAATCACAGCTTATTACTAGAATCTAGCTCAAGATGCCGAGCCATGGTTGCATGGTTCCTTAGATTGTATACTTAGGTTAGAGCATATACCTTGACATCGTCAGTTGTGGTTTATGGTGACGTATGTTGACGATATGCTACCAAGGTCTTATGAAGGGCTTAAACTGAAAACTTTACTGCGCGATGCAAATCGCAATTGAATTAGGCTACAAATTTTAAAAAATAATGATGCGGTGCGGTCCCAATTAAATGTGATTCAATCACAGAGGTGCGGTAAGAAGTGATTCAATCACAGAGGTGCGGTAAGAAGTGATTCAATCACAGAGGTGCGGTAAGAAGTGATTCAATCACAGAGGTGCGGTAAGAAGTGATTCAATCACAGAGGTGCGGTAAGAAGTGATTCAATCACAAAGGTGCGGTAAGAAGTGATTCAATCACAGAGGTGCGGTAAGAAGTGATTCAATCACAAAGGTGCGGTAAGAAGTGATTCAATCACAGAGGTGCGGTAAGAAGTGATTCAATCACAAAGGTGCGGTAAGAAGTGATTTTTGGAGTTTGCCACGGAATAGAGAACAGGAATTGTCCATAAATTTTACCTCTGGGACGAAATCGCGGGTAAAAGCTAAGAACTTATAATTACTTATAACTCACCTCGTAGAACATATAAGACGACAGTAACACCTGGAAAGCGTTGTACGCCACCAGGGTGTTCTTTATTTGGAAAGGCTTTTTGTTCTCCATCCACAGAGGCCCGATGACCATTACGAAGGCGAGGTAAGCTACCACCATGGCGAGAGTGGGGAGGGGCGTGTCGAACAGAAACCATCCTTGGACGCGGGGATCTGAAAAGAGGAGCTACAATTAGAAAATTATTAGAGGATAATATGAAAACGATTGAAAGAGTCCTATGAATCACGAAAGATAAAAATAAATAAATAAACATCATGGGACAATAATTATTCACACCAATTGACCTAGTCCCAAAGTAAGCAAAGCTTGTGTTATGGGTACTAGGACTATTAGGCAACAGATAAACATACTTATATAGATAGATATATACTTAAATACATTATTAAAGACTCGAGAACAAACATTTGTATTTTAATACAAAAATCTGCCCCGACGCGGGAATCGCACCCGGGACTTCAAGATCAAAATAAAGCTCAAGATAAAGCGATGAAAATTATTTATTTATTTTTAGTTCAATTTAGTAACTGGCTATTTACTCTGACCTTGAATACCTCTGAATTGAATTTATCCGGAAAAACAGACGACAGAAACGAATTCCGTTCTCTAGCGGCCCGCTTTATAAAAGATGAAACGAAGCCCTTTGTTCGAATAGTCCGAATATTAACAACATAAAGATATGTAAGAAAATAATCGTAGATGATTCAAATGTTTGCTTAGTACTGAGAATAAAATATTACCCGCTTCAACTTAACTCAAGCTGAGGCTGCCAAATGGCTTAGAATAACTATAAATTAAAAATTTTAAAAACCCCCAACGCAATTATGTCACACGTATGTTTGAGCATAAAATAAGTACACATTATGCGTCTAAGATCCCTTCCGCAGCTAACAAAAGAGCCGATAACTTTTAAACGGCTGAAGTGATTTTGATGAAACATATCTAAGAACCATCGCCAAAAAACCTGCTTTCTAATAAAAAAAACCGCATCCAAATCAGTTCATCCGTTTAAGAGCTATGATGCCACAGACAGACATACAGACAGATTGACACACACACATAGCGGTCAAACTTATAACACCCCTCTTTTAGTGTCGGGAGTTAAAAAAACCTCATTTTTTACCGTGTTTACGCGTTTTATACAGAAAATGCGAATCATGAAGAAAGTGGCGACCTGATTTAATTTCTAAGCGTCGTGAGTTCTGTAGGTACGTTGTAATAACAAAACGTAATAAGAGCCGAGTAAATTACAGTATTTACTGCGTATACAAGCGCATGGTATAGAAAACTGCAGAGTTCGCTGTATCAAAGTGATACAGTTCTTGCAAATCACTAAGGCGAGCAGGCTTTATTCGTGATTGAACATGTATAATAGTTTGAATGTGTGCAAATTTTGTGTAGTACGATAAATTGGTTAAACATTAATTTTTATTTTTTATGCCAACCATACCCGATTTCACTCTCACACACACTTTGACGCGTGTGCGATACGTGTTTACAACAAGTAAAGCCCGCTCGCCTTCGTGACTTGCAAGAACTTTAGTTAGTTTTGGTATCATGGTGGGTGCACATTGTATCATATCAATTAGCGTATTGTACATCCATCTCGAAGCACTGACGAGTATCATGGTCGTTAGTTGGGACGCGAACAGGCCTTATGCTCACACTACGAAATTCTATTTTTGAACTTACATAGTATGTTACCCTTCCGTTAATGTAAATAGTATTGAACAACACCAATATCCCATGAATTGAATTAAATATCAATGTACTTAGGATAAGCGTGCTCTATGTCATACGTCTAGGGGGCTATTATACGAAGGTCGAATTTTGAACTTCTTACTATAAGGCCTTTTCTCGACTCTACTACTGAATGGCTCTACGATTATAGTCAAGGCTATTATGTATGAATGAAATCCTGACACATTGTACTTTAAGTTTCAGAATATTGACAATAAAAAAAAATGTACTTGTTGCTTGTGATAGAATAAGTAAAGGAATTTAATCCTATGGTTCTATCTATCTATCCTATGGTTCACATTGTCAATATTCAAAAACTTCATAACGTAAACTTACCAATGCTTGATACATCAACGCCCAGTAGATGACACCCATCTGTCACCTCTCTTACTATGACATAAGATTGAAGGTGCCATGTATTGGGTCAGTGTCGAGCACATGGACGTTTGCCTTAGTTGTACAATGTGTCGTGATTTACTCTTCACAATGGCAGTTGATTATAGTATACAGAGTAAAAGTATAGTCAACAAAGTAAGTTCTTTAACTATTTTCGTGACAGTTCCTATATTAGAATAAAAACAATAAGGCTGATTGTCACATTGCCTTGCAAGTGAAAAAGCCTTTGATGTTTTAGCCGTAGAACTCATGGGTGGAAAAGGAATGTGTTGGTCGACTGTACAAGTTATTATACCTTTACCCACGGCTTCGTTCGCGTGAACCATTAAGTAGGTCAGACAGGTAAATTAAAATTCTACGACTTTATTAAATTCCCATAGTAATTACTACAAATTATATCGTGATTATCAATATAATATGAAGAATATCCGTACAAAATTTCATGTCTCTAAACTTAGTGATTGAGATTCTGGGGTCTTTTATATGCGTAGATTCCGACCCAGTGCCAATAGAATTTTAATTCATTTTTGGTGAAGGGTTCCGACTGATCAACTGTCGACCTTCATAAGAGAAGAGTTTTGGCCGAAAGGTGTCGCTTACCGGCGGTTTCGTGGCCGGTTAACGACACCGCAAAAGTGCCCACGTCACAGACTTTACGTGCTAGTAATTAAGTTGTTAATTAAGTATAATATAAATATGTATGTTCGTCTTTAAGGTATTTTTATATGGGCCTATGCAGCCTGAAATAAAATTATTCTATTCTATTCTATTCTAATAGTCTTAGTCTTATCGCGGTCCAATAATATGTGAAAGATACATCGAACTAATATGCTACTAAAATACAGGGTGACACAAAAATGGTGATACAAAATTTGTGTTTCTTACTCAGTTAATGCTGGACATTATAATGCTCTTACTCATTTGTTTTAATTAGTCTTATTAAATTTGAGGTGTCCATACATTGAGTTCGTGATTTCATTTCAACTAATCATGAGCATCCTAAATTTTATCAGACTAATTTTAAAAATTGAGCTTTAGCATTATGTTGTCCAACATTAAGTAAATAAGAAACACTAATTTTGTGGGTGAATCAACTTTTTAATGTTGTTTACTCTGTCCCCAGTTGTCCAAGTGACGCTTCATACTGTTTCATAGAAAATTCTAGGTTGTCCAAGGGACGTAACCATAGCAACGGGTGTCACTAAAAACTTGATTCACCCATCACCATTTTTGTGTCACCCTGTATATTAAATGTACCTACTAGCTTTCCAAGATAATAACAGAACTATTCTATATAGGAAGGCCCAGGGTCTCTCTCCACACCAAATCTCATCTAAATCGGTTCAGCGGTTTAAGCGTGAAGAGGTAATAGACAAGAGTTACAGTTGCAGAGGATAGGGGTAAGCAGGAGTTGACAACTGGTATGCTATTAGAGATTAATATTAGCTACCTAGACATATACTTGGTTTTTTTTAGCATTAGAAATACTTAAGGCAAACAATATTGATGTATTTTTATTAAAAAACGCTTTCAAAAAAATAGGTAGTAACTATTAGGTAGGTACTTAGGAAACCAAAAGAATAATGACTGTATTTCCTTGTTAATTGCTACATATTTGCCGTGATTTATTTTTCCAAAGTGTTTTTCAATAAAAAAGACTTGACAAGTCAAGATCGCTTACCTTCTTTCTGCACCTCATGTACGAAACAGTTATTTAGCAAACTAACCTTAGCAGAGAGATGTGAAAGTCACGGACGTAACTCATCAACCACTTTTACGTAATGCCTGCGTAAAAACTCGGCGTTGTCGTTGTAAACGTATCCGTAACCGCTTGGCCACGACTTCGCGCGTTTGACGGCGAGGCAAGCGTTTTCTGTGTTCATTGCGTGGCCGAGACGCTCGAAGTATAGTGGTTACCTGGCGGCACACGCAATGAACTGATAAAACGCTTGCCGCGCCGCCAAACGCACGAAGTCGTGGCCGGGCGATAAGAACTTGTTACAGTGTTGAATGGGGTTCATTGATCATTTATGCACTTGTGAATTGCAAGTTGTAATAACTAATAAGACTAGGTAATTTTAAACATGAAACTACCGTGAGACTCATAGTGAAAATATACGGATTACTCACGTCTTAAAACGAGTTTAACTCGACATTAAGAGAGATTGATAGTGCCGGGGGCCCAATACCTCACCCCTTCCCTCTCCCCCTTCCCCTATTCCCTCTCCTTAAGGGCCGACAACGCACTGGCATCGCTTAAAGCGCTGCAGGTGTCTATGGACAGTGGTGATCATTTAACATCAGGTGACCCACTAGTTCGTTTGTCTGGCCTTTCTAACATAAAAAAAAATAAAAAAAAATCGGGTTAATCCGTATAGTGCACGCGATGTCGGGCTACGGATTAGCCCGAAACATGTCGAGTTAAACTCGTTTTAAGACGTGAGTAATCCGTATATTTTCACTATGACTAGGTAATGTTACATAGTTCCCAAAGGCCGGTTGCATAGTCATTGTTTATTAGCTTGCTCTTAGAAATATTTAATTACAACCATAATTAAATATTTAGGTGGTAGGTGGTACTCATGAAACCTCATGAGTACCACCTACCACCAATTAAAAAATAAAACATAATATAATTTAACATACAAGGTGTCCCAAAATTATTTAATCTGGAATATTTCATCAGGTGGTTCATCATTTCAGCTGAAATACGTCCACTGCTGAACATAAGCCTCCCCCAATCTTAACCAATTTTGAATGAAATTTTGATGAAACGTGTCTAAAACCATCGCCAAGAAACCTACTTTTAAAATAAAAAAACGGCATCCAAATCGACACACACACACACACACACACACACACACACACACACACACACACATAGTGGTCAAACTTGTCACCCCTCTATTTGCATCGGGGGTTAAAAATAGGGTTTTCACTTCTCATGCTCTAAAAGTAGGTCAATATAGCCTTACGAGGCGGGAGTAAAGTGAGTGCTTTAGTCCCTAGGGAGTAAAAGTAATTAATTTTTTAATTCATTTCGAGTGACTTAGATAAACTCAAACAGCCAGTACTTGCTTAGTGGCAAAACAAAGTATATATAAATAAAATAAGGTTGTGTACACCATTTTCAGGACGAAAATGTTACGTTCTTAGTCTACGAGGTCTTAGTTCTATACTTTTTCCGCATAGAAGGTGGCGCCATTCTATTTTTTCCAGTTTGTGTATGTATTTCGCCGATGCGATTTTGTTATATCTGTGTCTGGTTGGAAAAAAATACTTACCGCGAAAACTTTGAAATTGTTGTAGAGCGTAAATCGTAAACGATTAAAATAAATTGATTATTCTCACAATGTCGTCAAGTGAGAGTGAAAGAAAATTATGATATCTAGCAAAGAGCAAAAGACATAATAGATAATTTTTTTATTTTTTTTTTCTCGCAATCGAAGTTAAAAATAGAGTTTTCACCTGGAGACTAAAAGTCAATATAAACCCTCGGATAAATAGACACCCTCGCTAAAGCTCGGGTGGCTAACCACCTCGGGTATATATTGGCTTCTTTTAGTCCCTCGATAAAAAATATACTATTTCACTCAACATGCTATTAATTTCAGCAACGCTGTTGTGTTTTGTTTTGTTTTTTCGTCTAATTTCTAAATACAGGGTGCAAAAGATGGTGATACAAAATGAGTGTTTCTTACTCCGTTAATGCTGGACAATATAATGCTCTAACTCACTTGTTTTAATTACTTCTTATACATAAAATTCTCGTGTCGCGGTGTTTGCTACCAAACTCCTCCGAAATGGCTCGACCGATTCTCATGAAATTTTGTGTGCATATCGGGTAGGTCTGAGAATCGGCCAACATCTATTTTTCATACCCCTAAATGTTAAGGGTGGTTCACCCCTTAATTTTTGATGTGACAACGTCCAATAAATCGATGAACGCCGGCTGCATACATGAAAAAGGATGACGCAATGTAAGTACGTACATGAGCCGCGAGGGCCAGTTGCAAGAGAGCGGCGAACGCGTTGCAAGAGGATGTACAATTCGCGGTGCGGGGGGTGTGCGTGGGGCGGGGGGAGGTGCGGTGGTTTTAAAGGGGGTTTCGCCGGGTCAGCTAGTAGTCTTATTAAATGAGGTGTCGATACATTGAGTTCGTGATTTCATTTCAACTAAGTATGGACACCTTAAATTTTTTCAGACTAATTTTAAAAATTGAGTTTTTGCATTATGTAGTCCAACATTAACTGCGTAAGAAACACTAATTTTGTATCTCCAATTTTGTGTCACCCTGTATATACCTGCTCTACCATAGATATATTTTTATTGGAAGTTGATATAGTATCATTATCAAATGAAGATTCTCTAGCATATAGATTATATAGATATACGTCCCACTACTAGGCATAGACGTTCTCTAGCAATGAGAGGACATGGGCTTGGACCTACGTCTCTCAGCCATGGTTTATGGTCTCAGTGAGGAATGAAAAGTTCATGCAAATTTTCAAATCGAGTTACCGTTATATACATTGTGTAGGTATCATTTGCTGGTAAGCTTTTTTCAGAAAAAAAACCACAAACAGAAAGTCTGCTTGATTTAAGTATGTATGTACCTACGTAGGTAGGCCAAACATTACCACCACTACCTCGTATTGTTGTTGTATCACGGAAGTTGCTATTTTTTTAACAAGTAGCTAAAAAAATATTAAAATGAAAGATACTTCATGAATATTTAGATAGTATAAGCGTAATCATTTGTGAGGTATTAAGTTAAAACAAAACAATAAGAAATAGTTCAACTTAAATAAACAGAGGGAACTTTGGAACGTTTACATGGTAGTAGCACTAACTTATGATGGAAATCCTTAAAGCTGGAATATTACCGTTACGACAGAATATCCACGATGATGCAAAAGGATGAAAAATGTATTCGAATCTAATACCTATTGTTATTAGAAAATAAACACTTAAACCAAGATTTATAACTATAAATTAAAAAAATTAAAAACCCCCAACGCAATTTGGTCGCACATATGGTTGAAAATAAAGTAAATGCCGATTATGCGCCTAAGATCCCTTCTGCAGCTGACAAAAGAGCTTATAAATTTAAACGGCTGAACCGATTTTGATGAAACATGTCTAAGAACTATCGCCAAGAAACCAGCTTTCAAATAAAAAAAAACCGCATACAAATCGGATCACCCGTTTAAGAGCTATGCTGCCACATACACACACACACACACACATACACACACATTTGATAGCGGTCAAACTTATAACACCCCTCTTTTTGTGTTGGGGGTTAAAAAGTAGATTTTAAAATAGTTTTATTATTAATGATTTTGATGTAGGAATATATTTCTCATAGGACATGGTATGTACGTGCAGTTTAAATCTCACATACTCTGTTACTCAATGGCCACCAATGGTCCTTAAGTTTACCTACGCTCGCATCTCGACGTCTCAAATTGTTTGCTGACCTTAACTTCTAACTTAATAGACCTCAGGCCTTCGCAGAGATTGGCTGCGTACACGCAATTGGTCTGTCAATGTCAGGTGTCGACACGACCTCTAGGCTTTCTATGTTAAAACTGGTGCTTTGCAGTACACCGACCCATGATTAGACTGAAGGTTATTTTAGGGGGCAATTTTTTTTAATTTCAACCTCCAAAGAATTTTAATTTTTGTGTTTCTAATTAGTCTATTTAAAAACAAGAAAAACGTTGCCCGATGCATAACAAAATCTACCTAGCAAACAATCGAATTTGCTCGCGACTTTTTTTCAGCTAATTCTTATGGATGCCGTCTGAATTGTTTTGTAGATCAAAAAATTAGTTTTTGAATACAAAATAAAACATGAATGATGGAATGACGTTAGTACCTTCGGAAATGGGACGGCCGCTCATTTGGGACGCCACTTGTGTGGACACTTTCGCATCGTCCCACCTAGCTACTACGTCATTGAGGCGGGCGCGGCGGCTGCAACGGCCGAAACAGCAAAACACCGCAAATACGCAAATTTGGCAGTCAGCCAGTATTTGCAGCGTTTGCTGTTGAGACTTGAGACTCTGGGGCCGTGGATCCCCGAAGCTCAAAAACTTTTTAAATTTTTAAAAAGTACCTACACTTGTCCGATCCACAAGTGACCATAAGGCTGGCTCTTTCCTCGGTCAACGTATTGGCGTTGCCATACATACTTGCCCATTAGCAGCGATCTAAGAGATAATTTGTAAATACAGGTTTTTAGGTTTAAATTAAGTTAATTTAGAATTATTTTTTGTTTCTGTCTTTTAAATTTGTTTCTATGAATTTGTACATTTTGTGGAAATATAAGTTACCTCATAAGAACCCGAATAAAACAAAGCTGAATTGAAAATCGGCGAAATGAAAATTGATGATCTAGTCATTGATCATTTTCATTTGTCTTAAGTGCAACAGGCCAGACGCTGCTACAGAAAGTATTTGTACTGTACAATTAGGTTTTAAACATAAATAAAACACAACAGATCAAAATTAAATCGATAGAACAGAATCGAGCGCAACACAGTCAGTATATGTATAGTCGGGGTAAATAAAGGTTCGTCACTTTTCGACCTTAACTCGTTGAAATAGAGTCGAAAAGTGACGAACCTTTTCTTACCCCGACTATACTTAATCACTATTTTCATATTGCTGAAATTATCTCTACGTATCGGCTACATATTGCAGAGGCCGTGGTCTCTAGTAGACATCTTGAGTGTGTTAAGAATTATGAGTGACAATCTTGAAAATTCAAAACGTCAAGAACTTTTTTTTTAAATTAATTTATAAAAAATATATTTTTTACAATGAATATTAAAAACAGCGGGCGAAAATTCAGCACAATTTATCTGCCGCTGTCAATCACTCGGTTAAGATTACAAAAGCGAGCAACCTGAAGTTTTTGTTACGAAGCTTTACAGTATAAAAATAAAGGCTTGACAATTTTCTTACATCTAATAGGATTGTCGTCACATGTGCGCATTTTGTATATGTACATATATTGGTGCATTTGGGAACTACATATTTCGGCAAATATTCCAGTTTGCGGAGGTTGTGAAGATGAAATTTGTTTATTAGGTAGGTACTAATTGTTTGTTAGGTATTAAAATATTGCATGCAGTTATACTGTGGTAGGTACATACAACTTGCATCATATCGTCTTAGTAGTGTGATCTCCAGCACTACTTACACCGCCAGGAGCGTAGAAATTCTTACTCTCATTGAATTAAATATGCTTAGTCACCGCTATATGACTGTGATTAAACTCATCAACTGTCAATAATGCGACATAATAATGATCACGAACTAAAATTTTATTTCCGCATTTAATTTTTTTCATGTTTTACTGAAGTAATTTTTTGTTGCTTGAACTTTTTGCGGGGAGTTGTATTCTTCACACAAAAGTCAGGAAGAAATGTGCAAAAATTTGAAGAGCTAGTGAAATCGATAACTAATTGGCCTAAAACCTAAGTAGCCTAAAAATTTATTTATTTTCTTAGGCAAACTCAATTCTCAAGGGCATGTATGTATAAGTTACAATTATTACAGTATTTGGCCGAATTTTAAGACTTTTATCGGCCAATGCCAAATTGAACCGAAAATTAGTCACACACAGATTAGAAGCTTAGACCAAACGTTAATAAATGCACTCATAAGAAGTCAGCTGGTACTAGGTAATCAATCTTTGACTATGGGCCCATCCAAACCGGCTCATCACATGCATATAAAGTGATGACTGATAGGATAACAATTTAACGGTATTAATTTTTGTTCTATTACTAACGTATTAGTATCAAAACATCACTACGAGTGAAATAAAACCGTTCCCTCACAAATTCGTATTTGCATAAAGGGAGTTTGACAGTTTACGTACTCTGAACGCCGTATATTCAACTTATAATGTAATCTCTCACTTTTAACCAGAGATTCCTCAAAGCTGTAAAATTTTCAAGGTAATATTTTAGATTTTAAGTCAAGAAAATGGTTTTGAGCAACTCAGTGAAGAAATATGTTATTATCACGGACTGCCTTACTATGACCCATTACAATAAATCAGTGCCTTGTACTAGAATGTTTTTAGGTAAGCTTTTTGCTATATCGATCATAGAATATAAGCACCAGTCTGTCTAATATCAAGCGTACTTCGGTTACCTACTAGTTACGGTCTGTTTGAGTCACATTCACACTCTTGCTATAAACGTATTCGTCCACTTTTTACTGTACTTTCATTCGCTTTGAGATGTACTTTTTTAATAGGTACGTCTTTTAATTATTTTGCCCTCGTTTGGAATAGTTTGGATGTAACGTGGTTCAACATTGAATTTAATTTTGGAAAGTATTTTTTAGTTGAGGCAATTTTACCATGCGTAAATTTAATTATTCGTTTTCCCTGTTTGTCATTTGAATTGTTTTAGTTAATTTAAGTATTTATACCATTTAAGAGGAAAAAATGCAGATAATTTTTCACGTTATTGTATTTCTAGCTTCTGTGATACAATATAATCTAGATATTGCCGATAAATTACAGAAAGTAAGGCGGTTATCAATCAAAATAGAAATCTATAAGTTAAAAAAGAATTACCATGAGTTTTAACAATTCGAAAGTGAGAGTAGCATTTTAAATAATATTAAAAATATATAAATAAAAAGAGAAATAAATACCTGATACTTTTTCTGCCATCATCCAGTACTTTTCGATGATGGTTGTCCAATTACTATCGGAATAGTAGTCGTCGATGGCGATTTTCACAAAGCCCGACATTTTGGCTAAAGCACGGGTACACTACACTAGGAATCAGTCAATGATCACTAACACTGCACTAACGTACACGTCTACGTTAGCAACGTTACAGGGTAACGTGTGAGCACTAACGTAAACGTAAACGAATACGTTAGTTACTTTACGGAGTAACAGCTGAGTCTATGCGCGGTTTGCCGGCAACAATTTGCCGCTAGCAAGCTGTCACCTGAAAAGAAAGAAAATAAAGTTATGAATTTGAAGACGAAATACTTACAAAACTTCTTAAACTAGTCTTAATATGGAAGTCAGGCTGTTTTATTAAACCGTACCGATGTTTTTGAACGATGTTACACAGCATTTTTAAGCAAAACTAATATTATAAGCCCATTTATTCACGTGCACATCTCATTTCTCCAAATGAAAGTGAAAACTTGAGCTTCCCGCGAAAGTGCGCTCGCGTCGCGATCTCGGCCACAATTGAATTGCCCGCCATAGTTCGACCAATCACGAGATGCCGCACACTACAAGTCTACAAGGACACAACGGCAGGTGTTGCGTTAACCTAAATCGAGTTCTATTACCGCTGCAAAAAGTTGACATTTCTGCAATCGAAGCAGTGGGTCGCTTGACCGGTTTGACGGTTGCGTTTGGTTTCCAACTACGCGTTATTTAGACACTGATGAGACACTATTGCTAGAGTGGTTATTGTTTACTAGATATCCACTAGCCCTAAAATTAAAAATAATGTACAATTTGAAAATCAGTTAGTCCTAATCTAAAAAAAAAGTTAAATTATTACCGAGGAAAACTTTTGTCTTTCCGTGCTTTTAAACGCGGTAAAATCGTGCTCGACATTGAAAGATTGCGGGCTCCGCAAGAGATTGTGATTCGACAACACGTCTTCAGACCTTCGCATAGCCTCGTAAAACAGCTGTAATTGTCGTTTCGAAAATTAATTAAGGACACCAGATTATTATGAACACGATGTGGAGGATATGCGTGATATAGTTCGTGTGTTTAGAATTTTATTGATTTATATTTGAATATTGATTTGTTTTGCTCCAAGTGACGGTAAAAACGTAAGAAACGTCTGCTAGCATGACAAGCTCAAATCGAAATAGCTAAAAATGTTTCATTATACACATACAGTCGCCATCTTTAACATCGCAACTGTCTAGATTGTCAAGCATATCATCCCATGTATTATCGCATTTGACAATACGGTCGCCTTCAGATATTTATAAATGCCTAGACAGCTCCAACGCCAGAATCAAAATCGATGCAGTTATATTAGGCACTCTAAACTTGCGTTGATTTTTTAAAACTTAACCATAACACACTTTTTATGCAATTTAATGAAATTAATTTCCATTCTAATCAGATGGCAGAGGAGCATTAGATTGGCTAGTGTTTCGTATTTCAACTAGTAGTGTCTTTAGATTTATCGCCAAAGCTTGATTCTCTTGTAACCAAACTAAATGACTAAACCGCCACATAGATGGCGTTAACATAGGCTTTCACTTTTAAAATTATCATACCTCCCTCCACTTATTATAAGAGAATTCTACAAGTTTGTAACTCCGAACTGTATCGAGTGTTAGAGAGAGTTTATTGTATAACATTTGTAATATTTCTTTTCACGGTTTTTTGCGGCCAAAACAATTGTGAGTCTAATTTGAACCACTATTGCGCAAGCGATGGTTTGATATGAAATTTTATGTTTTCTAACACGCATTTAAATAATAATTTCATACGGCTCTTATGTAAACCACTTGGGTCTTTATTAATTTTGCACTGTAACCTAGCCTCTTTTTCCCGACAACGGAAAAGCCAAAAGTACCTAAGGGTTATGATTTAAACTGTCATGTATGTGTTGTATTTTTCTTAACATGTGACAGGCAGATACAGCAAGTAACCAAAGCTTCTAAGCGTTGCCTTTGATATATACGAGATAGCTTAGTAATTAATACCGTAATTAATAATATTGATTGATGATTTTATATATTAATTATTTTATATATTTTGTAATTTTTGCGGTTGAAACGGCTGGTCCCTGGGGTGCTGAGGCTAAGTCTTTAGTCTGGGAATTGGGCCGTCGGTTGCGGGACAGGGGTGGCGACCCCCGCTCCGGGTCATACCTGGTTCAACAGATTGCGCTGACCATACAGCGGGGCAATGCTGCCGGTATTATGGGCACTTTTGAGCCGGGTATGGCGCGGGGTGGTGGTACTTAGTTTTAGTGTTTTTTTTTTTTTTTTTTTTTTTGACTTTGTTATATTTTTGATTATTTGTTGTTATTGTTAGTTTAGTATTTTTTGCTGTAATTTAATTATTTATTGACCTGAAATTAATGTATAATTGTAACATAATTTTGTATTTAGTTAAATAATAAAATGAAATTAATACCTATTATTACTGATATAAAAGGAGGTAATGTTTTTTGTGGGTTTGTTTATTTCTTTTAATGAAGAGGGATTATCTCTGGAACTACTAAACAGACTTTAATGATTCTTTCACTAATATAAAACTACATTTTTCTAGATTAACATGGGTTGGTTTTCCCAGGAAACTGCAACATTCCCGCGACACGTTGACGAAGTTACGGACAGCAGCTAATAGGTTAATTTAATAACGTTAATTTTATGTCGAAAAACTTGCGATTTTTGGCGCGTATTTTGTCAATAACGACTATGCTTTATAATTTAGACCAGGCACCGTATGAAAAACAATCTAAGGTAAATATTTCCTTTAATTTTATATGAGTTTGTTACAGTTGTATCTGTTAAGGTACATGGAGGACGTAAGTCAAACACAGACACAGGATGCAGACTAGTTTATTGAACGAACAGCTGAGCTACCCACATGTATTAACAATAACAATCTACCCACAATTCCCCTTTTTTTTTTTTAAAAAAATAAAAATAAAAATCTATAATGTAAACTAATAAAATTGAATAACTTTAATTTAATTCCAAATTGTATTTACATATTAAAAAATATATATATTCCACAAAATAATCAGTTACAATTTTTTTTTTTTTTTTTTATCAATCATGCACCAAAGAAAAGTAGACTTTTTTTTTACAATTTAAATTGAATTAGGTAAGTATGTATTTTATCATCTACAATACAATACAATCAATGACTCTTTATTATACACCATAAATAATAAAATACAGAAAAACAAATGATACTTTAACATTTGTTTTTACTGTGTTAAAGAAATACCTTGCAAATTATTGTAATCATGCATTAATTTTCTTTCTTTTTTTTATATAAATATTAACAATTTAGTAAAACAGTTCATTTTAGTTATCACAGTGTATAATTAAATTATTTTTCTTTTATTATTTATTCCATTTACAACTTAAAATCAAAATATTTCATTTTAAATTTATACATGTATCAAAAAACATTTTTTTTTTATTATGGGATGCTAACATTTAATAATTACATCATACAAATTTAGAAAATTAATTAATTTTAAGTACCTAATGACTAACTTAGGAGTTAAGCCCTAAATATACCTACTAAACAAAATAGGTATAGATGATTGTAAAAATTATCTAAAATAAATTTATTATACATTATTAATTAGTAAATTATATTTATATTAAAGTAATGATAATCATTCAAAAAAAAATTTTCACTTCATCACGTCGAATCAAAGCCCCACCGATCAGGTTTCCGCACCACCCTGCCAAAAGAAGTTACATACGGGTCAGGTCTGGTGAACGGCGGGCGGACGCACCCACGACTTTCTGCTGTTGTTGTTGTTGGGTTATGGATGGTGATATCATCGTAAGAATAATCTCGTGATGGTACAAAGGAATTACTTGTTTGCGTTCTACTGGTATCAATAAGTAAATGACGACGATTCCTTATTAAGGTTCCTCCCTCATCTAGCTGCAAGGAATATGACCGAATTCCTACTATTTTTTCAACCACTGCATTGACCCATTGTTTATTAACGCGTACTTTTACTTGCTGTCCAACAGTCAACTTCGGCATGTCCTTAGCTCCTCTATCGTATTGTTTCTTTTGACATTGTTGGCGATTGTTCAAAGCGTTTTTTACATTTGTAGGTATTTTTGGTTTGAGTAGACTGGGATTACAAGGCACTATGCTTCTTAACTTTCTATTGTTTAACAGTTCAGCTGGTGATGCTAATGTGCTGCTAATCGGCGTATTTAAATACTCTAATAAAGCTAGCCTAAAATCGGATCTACTTAAGCTTGTTTTTCTTAATAATTTTTTTACTTCCTGTACAGCCCGTTCTGATTGACCATTGGACTGAGCGTATCGCGGCGATGACGTCACATGCTTAAAACACCACTCACGTGCAAAGTTTTTGAAAGTGCTCGAGCTGTATTCGGGACCGTTATCAGACATAACGATCTCAGGAATGCCGTGTCTACTAAATATATTTTTAAGATTACTAATAATTTCATCGGAAGTTAATGTATTCAATTTAATTACTTCAATAAATTTGCTGTAGTAGTCAATAACTAATAAATACTTTTCGCCATTGAAATGAAAACAATCTGTGCCTATTTTCGACCACGCTCTGTTAGGTATATCGTGAGATATCATTGTTTCTTTTTTGTTTTCATTTTTGCATGATAAACAAACGCCACATTTTGTTATGTAGTCTTCTAATTGACTGTTTATGTTCGGCCAAAATACAGTTTCACGCGCACGCAACTTACATTTTTCTAGGCCTAAATGGCCAATATGTATCCTTTGAAGCATTTCATTTCGCATCGATTTAGGTACCACTACTCTGTTGCCCTTCCATATTAAGTCACACGATATAAACAACTCGTCTTTGTAGCACCAATATGGCTTTGCGCTATCCAGACAGTTTTGTTTATGTTCGGGCCAGCCATTTTTTATGTATTGCATAACTGACTGCAACTCCGTGTCAGTTTGCGTTTGTTTTTGCAATGGTATGAAGTGCGTGTCCGTGAGCGGGTTGCTCGCGACGACGGCGCACACCTGTGCCTGCGCGGCGATGTGCTCGCGCGTATCGCTTGCCATGCTGTCATTAGGTTTGAGTTCTACTGCGCGCGATAAAGTGTCTGCGATATACAAATATTTACCCGGCTTGTACACCATTTGGAATGTATACATTTGTAAACGGAGGAGCATCCTCTGTAGCCTTGCAGGTGCGTCAGCAATAGGCTTACGTATGATATTAACCAATGGTTTATGATCCGTTTCTACCACTACATCATTCTTACCATATATATACGAATAATATTTTTCACACGCGTAGACACACGCAAGTAATTCCTTTTCGATTTGTGCATAATTTTGTTCGGCTTTAGTTAACGACCTGGATGCGTAGCTCACAGGCAGACCATTTTGTAGTAGGCACACTCCGAGACCATTCTTACTTGAATCTACAGATAAAACTACAGGTTTTTCTACATCAAAGTACTGTAACACTGGTACCTCTGTGAGACACTTTTTAAGATTATCAAAATCTTGTTGATGAGAACTGTCCCAATGCCACTCTATATTTTTTTTAAGTAATTGCCTGAGATGATGAGTTTTATCTGACATATTTTTCACAAACTTTCCGACATAATTAACAAGACCTAAAAACCTTTCTAGGTCTTTGTAACTATTTGGTTTAGGCATATTCTTAATTGCGGATGTATGTGACTCATCTGGGTAAATACCTTCCCTCGTTATTTTGTGTCCAAGGTATTTGATTTCTGATAAGGCAAATTTACATTTATTTATATTTAACTTTAAGTTTATTTGGCGACATCGGTCAAGCACTTTTCTAAGTCGCAAATCATGTTCCTCTCTAGTACGACCATATATCAGTAAGTCATCCACAAACAAACAAATTCCCACCCCCAAATCGTCGAAACATTCGTACAATTTTTTGTGAAATACTTCTGATGCTGATGTTATACCATATGGAAGTCTAAGAAATTTATATCTACCAAATGCCGTATTGAAAGTACATAAGGCTGTACTTTCTGGGCTTAATCGTAACTGCCAAAATCCATTCTTCGCATCCAGTGTGCTAAAAAATCTCGCGCCAGATAAGTTTGCCGTTATTTCGTCTAAAGTTGGTAATCGATAGTGTTCGCGTTTGATGGCATTGTTTAGATCTTTTGGATCTAAACAAATACGCAAGTCTCCATTAGGTTTTCTCACGACCGTCATACTGTTTACCCAGTCAGTAGGGCCTTCGACTTTAGCAATAATATTTTGTTTTTCCATCTCATCTAACTTTAATTTGATTTTATCTTTAAGTGCCACCGGTAACTTCCTAGGAGCGTGTACTACAGGACGCACGCTCTCATCCGTGCATATCCTGTACTCGCCCGGCATGCACCCTATTCCTTTAAAAACATCAGCATATTCACTTAATATTGCTGATTTTATATCGCTATGGCCAACTTCATCTAGTGTGCAAATTAATTTTACTAAGTTTAACTCTTGACACGACTGACGTCCCAAGATAGGAGGTGAATTCACATCCGCTATTAAAAACTCTAAAATGTAGTCTAAATTTTTGTGTTTCAACTTAAGATAACACCTCCCTAAAATTTTAATATCACCTCCAGAATACCCACGTAACTTAGTCTCTGTCTTTAACAGGTCTTGTTCCGTTAAACCTATTTGCTGCAAATATCTACTAGGCAGAACATTCACATCCGCCCCCGTATCTATTTTAAAAGTTATTTCCGTTTTGTTTATGTCGACTGTTACTGACCAGTCATTATTGTTTTGATTAAAATAGTAGATTACCTGATCGGTGTCCTCCAACTGCAATTCATATACTTTACATACACGTGAGAAGTGGTTTAATCTATTGCAACGCAAGCACCGTCTCCCATACGCTGGACACTTCTGATGATTAGTGTGAGTCAACCCGCACATCTCACAACAAGCACCTCTAGCATTATCAAAGGCCTGATAAGCCGGCCGACGATCAGCTGACGCGACGGAGTGCGGTGAGGGGCGCGCGCGCGCGGGCGGCGGCGGCCGGGCCGAGCGCGCCCCGCGCCAGCTCCTGCCACCACCTCGGCCTCTGCCCGCTGCTGCCCCGCGCCGAGACACAAAATATGCGTAATCCAAATCTTGATCTTCATCCTCACTATAACGATTATTGCCAATACAATAGACGTGTTGCTCCGTCTTCTCTGTTTTTATTGTCCCAGCTTGTACTCTCGACATCTGTGCGATATTGCAGATTTCAATCGACTTTTGCAGAGTTAAATTCGGTTCCCTTAAAAGACGTTCACGCATAGCACTATCTGTAATTCCACATATTAATCTGTCCCGCACTAAATCATCACACAAGTCTTTGAATTCACACTTAAGGGCTAACTTTTTTAATTCGAAAGAATATTGTTCAATCGACTCGTTTTCTTTCTGATTACGTGTGAAGAAACAATGTCTTTGTACTGTGATATTTTTTTTTAGTAAGAAATACTTGTCGAATTTATTAAATGCACTTTTTAAATCTACCGGCTTTTCTTGGAATTGTTCATAAACCTCTCGCCCTTGCTCGCCGATTACATGTAAGAGAATGTTAATTTGCACCTTTGCATCTTTTTTGGTTAACTCACACGCCTCAAAATATATTAGAAATGAGTTCCTCCATTTTTCCCAGTCTTTAGATACGTTTCCTAACGTCACATTCTCTAAATTATTCACAAAGGTAAATGGCGGCGGTGGAGGTAACACAGATTCCATTTTTACACAAAATTTTGTCTCGTTTAACTGCGCACTGTTCAATGTTCTACGTAATTTTTTAAACTATTTACGTAACACTTAAAACGAACGAAATTGACTAAATAGGTAATCGATTCCCGGCTGCGCCATGTTAAGGTACATGGAGGACGTAAGTCAAACACAGACACAGGATGCAGACTAGTTTATTGAACGAACAGCTGAGCTACCCACATGTATTAACAATAACAATCTACCCACAGTATCATGGTGATTTTCTTTGTCAGGGTATGGGATATCACAATGACATTTTTCGTGAAAAGATTCTATAGTTTTTTTTTCATGATATACTTGGTCTGATAAGTAGTAAATAAGTAGTAAATTACAAACTTAATTTTATTTTAAAATGGCTGTACTTAAACTTACTTATTATTATTATTTATTTAAAAATATGGCTTCTGTCCTATTTAAGGACAATTTCGCCAGTGTCAAAGTAAGCTCTCTTTGGGAGCGTCGTTGTACGGTGATTGTAGTTTTTGCAACTTGATAGTAAAATTCCAGAAACCACGTGGAGACAACTTGCGCATTAAAAAATGTCAGACACGAGAGCAATATAGAATTTTGTGATCACTGTTAATTAAGGTTAATCGCCGCATAAAACACTATCAAAATTATACTTCAACTAGCCAAAGAAACAGAAATACCAAAATTATATACTGTCTACATCCGCCATGTTCGAATGCTACAAATCGAATCTTAAACTTACTTAATACTGCAGTACTTTTATATTATTAGGTTAACCGACACTTAATCGTTAATTAACGGCAAAGTTTCTTAAAACAAAAAAGAACAATTTAATGGATTACCGAGTCGTCTTACATTAATAGAAGAGTTTTTTTTGTATTCTTTTTTACGTCGTGAGTTTTCTGTGTTTTTTGTACGTAGGTTAATATTAATCAAGTAGGTGATTAAATCATTCGTCGATTTATTTTTCATTGTCTCGCAGTGCTACTGAATCTGATTTATATAATGAATTGCAATTTCACCGGTTCACCTCATAAACGCAGAACCAAATCCTTAACCCACATAGTTATAGTTAAATTGACATTGACTGCTAACATAATATTGACGCGGGCATTTCACAATGACTTATGAAAGTTGACCTTCGTTCTTTCGGCAAAACGTGGATTATTTGTATGATTATGTATGTGAAGGTTGGAATGCTAGTCACCGATTATAGATATAAGTTTATGGACACCGAGGTTAGTGGAAGAGTGGCGAAATATGTCCGGATGTGCGGATGCGTGTGCTTGTATTTGACTTTTAAGTATTTTGGTGTTGTGATATTTATTTAAACAAAATCCTTTCACTGCAAGTTGTTGGCAACGTCGATTTTGCATTTTTAAGGAGCGTAGTGCATTAAGGATTGGAATACCTAGGCGTTTCATCTATTTCTAAATACGATTCTAGAAATATGTTGTGATACTGAGAAATTTACAGTGCATACGAATAGAAGTAATAAGATGTTGCTAAAGATACTGCCTGATTACAATTATATTGAAGGACTTATAGAAGTGGCTTAAGTGGCTTTAGAAGTACCTCTAAGTCTGCAGTCGGTAGAAAAAGTTACCCTTTGTTACGGGTTTGGTCTATCTTTGTAAACGATGGCTAAATTTAATAAATACTTGATTGTTTTCCCCGGTTATAAATATTAGAGTAGTTTTTTTACATAAATAAAAATTGAAAGTACTTATTGGGGTTAGCTTAGGCCATTCATTTTGATTGGGAACTGTCGTGCTGGCCTTAGCTTTAAGAATTAACTCTCATAGAATTTGAAACGGTTTGCATCTCCTGTGGTGTTTGTGGTAATCGGGTTTGTGTGACATGAAATTACGTTTATTCATGTGGAAGTGGTCAATTACGGGCGGGTTCTTGCATGAAAATACACATACATATATGTCTTATCCATGTGATAAAGAGATGATTAGAATCACACCTTTTATATTGTTAACAGTTACCTCGAAGTTTCCAGTGGGAATTTCACACGGGGCTCTATATCTAAATCCCTAATGATTATTTGTCCTAATGTAATGTTTGTCCTAATGATCGTTTGTCCTAACTCTTTTTATTTAAAATCTATTAAAAGTTCTGGATTTTTATAAAACAAACCTAACCTATAGAGTTCTATAGGATAATCACAAAAAAGTTCCTGAAAAATTCACGGTTTCCGAGAAAAAAAGTGTTAGGACAAACGATGTTAGGGATTTAGAATGAGACCCTTCACACTGCGATACATTTCAGTCTTCTCATGACCACGGCCGCTGCAATTTGGCCGAAACACCAAGATAATTTTACCAATATAAAAGGCGTGGTTATAAGTCTTGGCGTGTTACGAATTATGAGTAAAATTCGCGAAAGCTTAAAGCATATAAGACTAAGTACTTCTGTTCAATCGTTTTCCAAAGTCATTGTCATTAAACCCGGTTGCAACCTAATGATGATGATACATAATAGCTACTTTATAAACGGTTTATTTTGTTGTACGTACAATAAAGCATTTAAAAATCACGTTCCTTTACAAAGCAATGGTTATAAATTGAGAAAAACAATGATTTATACAGGATGCAAAGATTCTGTAAGAGATATTTAATGCAAACACACGTGGTGATGCGACCTACAGGTTACAAAGAGCAATGTTAGGGTGTGTCCAGTGCTACAGGTATTTGAAAATGGTTGCTATTGTACTTGCTTGACATTTTGGTTGACGGGTAGATAATGCTATCAACCTTCGATTACATTAAATGTAATTAATATAATAGTTTTGTGATTTTTTTTTGTATTATGCTTATGAAATTTTGCCATATGTTACTAGTTATTAATAGTATCTGCTTAACTTATAAAGTGACAATAAGAAATACGTACCTATAAAAAGTTAACTTAATTTATTAGTAAAGTTAAGCCTACGTGGAAGGTATAAACCAAGTCCTCTCATCCTGAGAGGAGGCCTGTGCCTAGCAATGGGACTGATGGAGATGATGATGAGTAAATTGAATTTTTGTTAGGTATTTAACTAGAACTGATTTCAATAACAAGTTTAAAATAAAAAGAAAGTAATAAAAACCTCTTAAGCGTAGTTGTGAGGAATCCAAAACGTTTGTACTTATTACACATTTATTTTCACGCAGTCACTGTCATTTTGTTAAAGAGCAGTTTGAAATTAATGAGAAATGAAGAGATATTATAATTAATTACATTTAATGGCGAATAGATTCAAATGATAAAGATGGAAAATTACTCACGATGCGAATAAAAAAATGTAGGGAATACCCGATAATGAGTGACACGTTTCAAAGAAGATTAAGTACGTCTACGCAACAGAGCCTTTATTGCTATGTTTTTTTCTTCTAAACAAATGGCATAATCACGTACCTACTCTTGTTCTTTTCTTATAACAGTCGTCTACCACTGCCAGGTCTAATTTATTTATTAGGACTAGCTGTTGCCCGCGACTCCGTCCGCGAAGAATGGGGGGGGGGATAAAAAATAGCCTACGACCTATTCTCAGACCTACCGAGTGTAGAGAAAAAAGTTTCATAAAAATCGGCCAAGCCGTTCCGGAGGAGTTCGGTAACAAACACCGTGACACGAGATTTTTATATAATAGATATCATCCGTGGGTTAGGATCAGATTTTATTTTTATTCGATTCAAGCAAAACATGAAGCAGGAAATATCGTGAAATTGTGTACCAAAAAGGATCCCCCATAACTGTCTTAAATAAACATCGGTTTAACCTTTAAAGGTTTAACCTAAAATTATATAAGTAGTTAATATGTAATTTTAGCGGTGTCTCTTAAGCACAGGTATCACGTATACTTAAAAAGAGGCACCAACCTTTGATACTATGTATCTATAAGTGAATGAATAAACGATTTTTTTTTTTTTTAATTTTGAAATTATTTTAATCTTGTTTAAAACAAAATACAGCTGCAAATCAAGGACATGATAAAATTATATTTTGGTTTACTTTATCTCAGCTTAAGGGCCTACCGTGTTTTTGGCGCATTTATTGCATTAATTTAATCTCGTGCTGTAGTATAATTTTACAAATAAAGCTATATAGGTATAGTCTTGAAATTCATGTGTAAGATATTTGAGGATTCACTCTAATGACAAGTGTTTATCGAAACATGATTACCTACTATAGTTAACTATAGTTCGCTCGATAGAAAAAAATCCAAAGTAGTCTCTAAAAATAAAATAAATTCGTAGTACGACGCTAATACTACACGGCAGGTCATGACTTTTTGAATGTTAATAAAACAAGATGTTTTCTAGGGTGTAGTGTTGCTACATTTTTAAATATGTATTTGTTTTAGTAATAAGATGAAAATACCCAACCAACCAACCAACCTATCTTGAGCCATCGTGCCTCCCCCACGCCCGAAATCGCCCACCCAAAATCGATTAGCGCAAAAAGCTCGGTAGGCCCTTAATATTAATATGTTGGTTACTAAACAACAACATATAAATTTAGTGAAGGAAAAACACGATACATTTGCGCAGTGCATTGTTAAAAAAAACATAAGCTACGAAACCACGCAATTTTCCTATATTACTTATTTAAAAATATTTGTCAATCTGTCTTATAATTTAAATATTAAACTTCCTCATTTGCGTTTGTTTACCTGCATTTACTTTAACATAATTATTTTGCCCTAGTTATTAATATTATTTATACCTATTTTGGTTTATATCTATTTTGGTAATATAACATTAATTTACTAAGAGGGGTTTCCAGGAGTATTGAACTATTTGACCGTATCATTACAGCGATTGAAATGACTAACTCTTGTCTCGAGAAATACGTGAAATAACGAACAGTTAACATTATCGTCATCCTCATTTCAGCCGAAAGACTGCTGAACAAAGCCCCCTCCCCCTCCCCCCAAGGTTTGCCAAACAGACCGGTCCTGCGCCATCCGCATCCAACGCTTTTCCGCAACCTTAACCAAGTCGTCGCTCCATCTTGTTGGAGGACTACCTACACTGCACTCAAGAACAAACAGTACATAAACATATTTAACCGGTAAAGTACCTAAAAATAAGGTAGTGCCACACTTTTTTAACACGTACGAGTACAGTCAACGTCATTAATAAGTGATCATTTTTATACCTTGTCGCTTTCAGGCGTTACATAATTTCGTATGGCTTTTCAAACATGACATTAAAGTGACAAGGTACAAAAGTAATCACTTATTTGTGACGTTGACCCTACTACCGTCCACACCGCTGCTCAAAAAACGCTAATGCGTCATAAATCAATGTGACCCGGTGATCAGCGGGATACGTTATTCATTAAAATAAGAAACGCACTACCTTTATACCTTCTGTGTTTCTTTTTTTGTTTCTTTTGCTCATTCCGTAAAATAATAATGTATTAAATAGCTTTAAGTTCTCATGTTAAGTGAATTGTAAAATTCTTAATGGGAATAAATAATCTTAAACCTAAAAAAAACCTAACCTTCCAGTTTCTTCCCTGGGTACTAGTTAAAAACAAACGCTTTAGTACATCGTTGTCAAGTTGAGGTTGGAGATTTAACTCAAAATTTAATCTTGGTTTTAAATGATTGACGGTTCCATAAAGTTTTATGCAGTCTGTCTTCAAATTATATTAGCAGGTTATTGGGTTTATTTCTTAGGGGTGTGAAGGAATTTTTGATTCAAATTTAGTCACGCCCTTGACGCAGTATATTTTGAACATCGATGAAAGAGTGAACCTCAATTAAAAAAAAAATTTAAACTCATTTATAATTTATATCACGGGACAGTTCACACCAATTGACCTAGTCCTAAACTAAGCAAAGCTTGTAAAATGTGGGTACTAGACAACGGATAAACATGCTTATATAGATAGATACATACTTAAATAAATTCAAATACAAATTCAAATTCAAATAATTTATTGTTAATTATAGGTGCATGTGTAGTTGGAACATCATATTGAAAGAACCGCTATAATTTGCCCCTTAGGCGTACAATATTAGATTTCTTAAAATTAAAAAATAAGAAAATTTCATTTACATCATAAAATATATTATCCTTCAAAATTTTTAATAAAGTTCTTTTAAATAATTTTATATTTTGGTTTTTTATGGTATCTGGCAGTTTATTATACAGCTTTGCGGCCATACATATTAAACACCCAAGACTCGATCACAAACATTCGTATTATTCACACAAATGTCTGCCCCGACCGGGAATCGAACCCGGGACCTCAAGCTTCGTAGTCAGGTTCTGTAACAACTAGGCTATCCGGTCGTCGAATTTGTGTTAAGTATATCAAACTAACCCAACCAACTGCTGAAATATTTCAGAATAATTTGTTTTCGGGAAAAATACGCCTTGTATAATTAAATAATTTAATCGTCGATTAATTTTAAATAATTTAATTTGTAACTTAAATGTGCTCAGCTCAAGAGGCCTGCACTTAACTTCAAATTTTAATAAAGTTTCAAACCTCAACTTGACATCGGTGTACCAAGTCAGTTGTTTTTATCTGGTGGCCCGCAACGGCAATTGAAGAGAGCAAAAAGTTGTAGTACATTTGTTATTTTAAAGAATTACTTTAACAGTTAATCAGACTGTAGCATGCATTATTATCTCCCTGCGTCAACTTGTAATTATACACACCTACGTCAACTCAACTTACGTGCTAGCAGCGCTACCAACGTTAAAGGTAATATATTTGTTATTACGTGTTTTGATTTCAGTGAAAATATTGTGTCAACATACACCACATAAACTTGGACTTTTGCCACGAAACGGTTCAGGGGTTACCGCCAAAATAACAACTTAACGTTTAATTTTACCCAAAAAATTTTCGCGGCGTTTATAGTAAAATCGTAGTGGGACAGGTACGAAAAGAGGCAGAGGTAAATCATGTTAGGGTCATATACATTTTTTTTTGTTCGCATATCTCCTGTGGAAATGGCGAAAGTTAAGGGTCTATAGCCAATATTTTTTAGTCAAGACTGCATCAGCATTTAAAAAATAGTGTGCGTGCAGTTCCTCCGAGCGGAAGAAGTGAAACTTAGTAATGTGGAAATGAAAAAGGCACTTATACATCAATATGAACCTTATTGCAATAACTTAAAGAACTAAATTTTAAATTACTCACTAGATGGCGCTTTTATCAAGTCTCATACATTTGCACAGACAGAATCGCACTATCGAAGTTTTTAACATCCGTTAGTATGAACTAAAACAATTACTTTGCTCACCCGCGACCTTACAATAGTTACGTTTATGCAAGAAATGTGTGTTCATGCAGTTCCTCCACCTCCACACTGTACGAACACACACAAATCACATAAACACAACTATCACCACCACCAAGCTACACTGACGCGTTTCGAACTCAACCAGAGCTCATCTTCGGAGTTACCACAACCGCAAAGTAACGCCTGATTCAATAAATCCGTTAGTATATATACAATGCGAGATGTTGCTTGCTTCGGCAGTACATAAATACTAATGCTTTCATACCCTCTCCATGGTAGCGTTAAACGTTTAACGCAACCTTGTTGGAAGTCTCATTAGAAGTTTCACTTCAAAAATCTTAAGTTTTATCGGAGTCACTCATTTTATGACCACAGGAGAGACAAATTTTGTTTGTTACGGTGTGTACCCTTACATACCATTGAGAATATTTTTTTACAATATATTCGTAATGCCTTCCTGGTTACCCATACGTAGGTCTTCAAAACGTTCACTGAGAAAATATTGTATAGCGGTATTTACGCGTTTCTTCGACAAATCCAACAAAGAAAATGTGAAACACGTTTCTTGTACGTAATAATGCGACTGCGGCGTTGTCAATGATACTTAATTGCAATCTGAATATTAGGGATGTGCCAAAAAAAATGCTGACAGTAAAAAAAAATCATGAAAAGATTGACAGACTTCAGAACGAAGTGAAAAGGACAAAAACCTCCTGTTTTATTTCCAAATCTGTTGATTTGTTTATTAAAGTATTTAATGCGCAACCACACATAAATCAAGATATGTTTTTGTGTGTGCTTCCTACTAGTTCATTTGAATTCGGTGCTTCAGCATGAGCCAGCAAGATTGGACCCAGTCGTCTACCTTACCTACATACTTACTATCCATTTGTAAGAGCTATGTCAATTATCTTAGATACTCCAACAAAATTGCCGAAGATTTACAGGAGGAACCTCCTGAATTGAGAGCTTATTACAACTACAGTAACCAATTAGGTAATAAGCACTAGTGAAGATACTAAATTAGAAAATAAATTTCAGCGATTCCGAAGTGGAAGTAATAATCCTTTTGAAATATATTATAACCTCATCTGATGCAAGCTCCAGTTAGCGCTGGGCAGCGACAAATTATCACCGGCCAGTGTCATAGTGTTAAGAAACATAAAACTGGGACATAGGTCATGGTGTTGTAGTACCAACTTTTAAATGCAGCTACACGTGTCGCTGTCATCGTTAGCCTCATAAAAACTTGGCATGAGTCAATGTCAGTTCCATATTTTTCCACCTCACTAGTTAATAGTTTTAGTCAAATTTGACAAAGTCGAACACCAAAGTATGATGCTCGCTTTAGGAATCTAACACGAGATGTTTTGGGTTATACAGAACTAGCAAAGTAATAAAAATGTATTCTAAAAAGATTCTAGACTATTTTCATGTTAGGTACTTAATATTGACACTAGATTGAAGAACACTTCTTCTATCGATATAGTATTTAATTATTTATTCACAAAATTCAATTATTTGGTAATTAAATTAAATAATTTTCTTGACAATATTTTTATTAATTAACCGACTTGACTTGCTTTAAGCATTATCTACTTCATCTGCAAGGTTTTGCAAGACCTACAAGACGCATACTAAATATGTTAAGATAGTAATCTTGACATTCATGAGTAGTGTATAACGAAGTAAGAATTTTAATTTTCAATTCATTTAGATTTTAAATAACACAAACATTTTTATGAAAATACTTTTCACAGCAGACAATCAACCGTAATCTTTTTAAGAGTTGTGGACAGTAAAGAAGGACTTTTTTAAATGATAAAATATTGTCCCTAGTTTGGCTCCCATGGGTGCATGCCCATGCTTAAAATTTGTGATTAAATTGCTACAAACTATAAAAAAACGTTAGTAAATTAGATTCATTTAATTCAGTTAATGCATTATCTATCTAATATGATCTCCTCTAGAAACAAGTTACCCTAAGTTAAGTTTTTCTCCTGTAGAAAATTTCACTCCGTTTAACGGACTTAACATGCTGTAAACTTTAAACCTGGTTTTTATAAAAACAAAGAACACAACCAAGTAAGTGGTCAGGCGTGTAAAAGAATGTGAATCTTAAAAAACATAACATATTACAAAAGACATTTTGTAATCTGGCCTTCTGCCGTGGACTGGTCGGCCTCGGCGGTCGAATTTGACCAAACCCCAGTAATGGCGGTCACTGCCAGAGCGTTCCAATTTTAAAATTCATAGTTCTAGACCTTCAAAATTAGGTGGCGTGACTTTATGAAGGCATTGGGCTGGGTTACTTAATTTCAAGCAAGCTTTATCGCTGATGCTACTTTATTATTGTGGTGCCATCGGAACTTGACACATATGAAATTTCAAGTTAGTTTAACTGTAATTGCTGATAGCTGGTGGAACTCGACTACCAAGATTCGCACCTCGATTTTGAATTGTAGCAACAGAAACCTTAAGGTGTGGTCACCATTTAATGTTTTTCCCTTTTTCGGGATATTATACTATGTATATGGTTAGAAAAGTATACTAATGATTAGACTAGATTCCCTTTAAATTTTTTTTGGAGAATTACGAAATTTCAAGTTTAATTTGAGTTAGAAACTGAAACATTCAAAAGTCGATGAGCAACCTATTTAAAAATATTATGAATCTAAATCCTTGTTTCGTTTTACGTAATTTCCTCTCATTAAAACGGTTATCTACTAATATAACTATCATTAGATGGTTGGGAAGGAAATGACTTTTCAACATCAAATTACTCGAAAGGTTTCAAGGAATTTAGCTTAACAAAATCTTGGCATCATTAATCGGGTACCTACGCAGTATTGTGCAATAGAATAGCTACATAACTAGGCGCACGCACGCTAAGGCAGGATATTGCGAGCCCAAGGACTTAAGCGAAAACCAGCATACGAGTACCTTTAACCACCGGTTAGCTCCAACTTCCACAATCTTCCTTCCGTTCCAGTAAATGTGGAGGTAAAATTAGATAATCGTTTGTAACTCTTGTGTAACACGTCACCTTGAATTGTAAGAAGTACGTAACGCAGTTGCACTCCTGAAGTTGCGGGTACAACTTTAAAAGAACATTTAAAAAGTACGAACTTGGGAATGACGTCCTCAGAAAAGTATTTAAATCCTTTTCATATTACTACTATCCTACATAACGAACATACGAACTGTGTACGTGTGTTTATTATACTTTCACGCTTAAACGGTTGGACGGACTTAGATAAAGTTTGGTATGTAGATAGTTGAATCTCGGGAATAATGAATAGGCTACTTTTTATTATGATATTCTTCCGAAATCGGGACCTACGCTAGTGAATTCCCTAAATCTCAACTGCTTAGTCTTGAAAAATGAAATTTTGCACTAATGTCTTCTACACTTCATACATAAATTAAAACCAAAATTTAAATTTTGATTATTCCCATGAGAATTCAGGAAAATCCCGGAATTTCAATTCAACTACCAAACTTAATGGTTCAGCTAGTGATAGATAAATAAATATCTTGAGAACATTACACCAATTGATCTAGTATTGTCCCACACTAATTGTAAACAAAGCTACAACTGTTTAACATACAGTATTCACTGTATGACAACGGTTACACACGACGTTCATTCTGGCATCAGTTCAGTCCATCCTTCTGATCAGAATCAAAATGAGAATGACTGTGTAACCCTCTCGAACTGACGAATTGATAGCCGGACTGATGAAAACTAAATAATTTAAATAATATTCATCAATCCGTTGTGAATGACAGAAAACCAGAATGATGGACTGAACTGACGCCAAAATGAACGTGTAACCGTTGTCTATTAGTACCGGACTGTGGACAGACCTTCATAATATATAGGTACCTACGTTATAGGTTAAAAATCAGCCTACTATTAACAAAATTGTAAAAAGATGTCAAGACGACAAAAGGACTTCGTACTCTCAGTGTTACTGAATTGTTAACAGGCAGGTATATACGTATAGAGACGTTTTTTCCTGGTGCTGGTAAGCAAAAAATGTTGAACTAAAGTTCAAGTACGCAGTTGACTGATATTTTCTGTGCGAATACCTATTGTTTTATGGAATGCTTAAAAACAGTTGGGTACGTCACGATGGCTTCACAATGAACAGGAAACCTTAAACGTTAGGTACGACCAGCAGCAGAAGTAGAAGCTCAAAATGATCTATACACGTCTCTACTACCATTCATTGATCATTTTCAACTCTATAACTGCTCATACATATATAGCTTTTGAATGTACTTGCCCTTAGACTGACGAGAATTAAATTTTCCGTTTCAAAATTTATTACGTTCTTGCAAACTATTATTTATATTATGTTATTTATTATGTTAGAATGATAAGTTTTTCTTTTTTTTATAATAATTATATAATTTGTGTCTGTTTTGTGTGGCCTTCCGTGATGTTGCTGTACTGTGGCCCGGCGGAAGACCAGTGCTGGTTTTTAACTAGCGACATGCTGAGCCGGGTCCCTTTTTGTAGCAGCACTAATATGTACATTCCTATGTCTATGTCTATGTCTATGTTTGTACTCTTATTTTTGCCTGTGTATGTGTTATTGTTGTTATAAAATAGATGTTTTCTTTCTTTCTTTTTTCTTTCAAACTCATAATAAGTACGTGCCAAAACAAAACCGAAATACAAATGGTCCCATAATATTTATTTTTAAGAGAGAAAGTAAGAGGATCACCTCTTTTTAAATATTATTATCTATCTTTCAATGGCGTGGAGTGCACACTTTCGTAGGGCAACATGTAGAATGAGAAAAACATGAGTTACGTATGTCTTCGGCCACAAATCTGCAGACTTAGTGTACACAAGATTTTTAGGGTTGCGTAGCCAAATGGCAAAAAACGGAACCCTTATGTATTCGTCATGTCTGTCTGTCTGTCTATCTGTCCGTCCGTATGTCACAGCCGCTTTTTTCCGAAACTATAAGAACTATGCTGTTGAAACTTATTAAGTAGATGTATTCTGTGAACCGCATTAAGATTTTCACACAAAAATAGAAAAAAACCAATAAATATTGGGGGTTCCCCATACTTAGAACTGAAACTCAAAATTTTTTTTTTTCATCAAATCCAAACGTGCCTACCACCATTGAGGTTTCTAATTATCATTTTTATCTAAACTGATTAGTTTGCGCGAGATACACTTCCAAAGTGGTACAATGTGTCCCCCCCCCTGTAACTTCTAAAATAAGAGAATGATAAAACTAAAAAAATATAATGATGTACATTACCACGTAAACATCCACCGAAAATTGGTTTGAACGAGATCTAGTAAGTAGTTTTTTTTAATACGTCATAAATCGTAAACCGCAATTTTTTATAGATAATGGTATGAAACCCTTCGTGCGCGAGTCCGACTCGCACTTGGCAGGTTTTTTCTACTTATCGTCATACCGACGTAATGTAAATGATTTAGGCAACCCGGTGCCACTGATATGCTTACAAATATAATAAAGAGGTAAACTTTTTTTGCCTGTGTGTGATGTTTTTGTTTGTTTGTAGGAGGCAATCAGGAAGTACCGCATTAATTTAAAAAAATATTTCGCTGATAGAAAAGTACTAAGTATATCAGATTAACATAGATATGCAATTTTTGAAATTGGAAAAGTGCAGTATTCTCGCGTGATTCAGTCGTAGTTGCTGACAATGGCTATTCATGATACCTATAAGCACACGGCGGACACGACGTACAAAATACGCGTTCTTGAATCTACATAAGCACGACGACGTCTGTACACGCGTACGCCTACATACATCGCGCGCGCACTCTTCTGGATTCGGGCGGTGTCCGGCAATCTGCGCCTTGAGGGGTGGGGTAACTCGAATCGGTGCGGGGCGGAGCGTGTTCATTCTGTACGTTAGTACTTATTATATATTCTGTGCTATAAGTAACCATAATTTGACACCAAAGTCAAAGCCCCTAAAAGCTTTTAATTGTATGACTGCTGTGGGAATGTTTGCGATTGGATTACAACAGGAGAGCGCCGGTCTCTCTTGATAAAAGTAATTTGACTTGCTATTTTATATGGCCCGACGAAGTAAGTAAAATAAATCTCGTCAACCTGCTTATTTTGCGTGATTCAATAATTTTCATTTATTTTTTAAGTAAATTTGGATTTATTCCGACAAGTAGGAACTACATCGAGATTTTTTTACATGGGACAAGACAAAATTATTATCATCATCATCCCAGCCTACATACGTCCCACTGCAGGGCACAGGCCTCCTCGCAGAATGAGAGGGGTTGGGCCCAGTGCGGATTGGGAACTTCACACGCACCATTGAATTTTTTCGCAGGTGTATGCAGCTTTCCTCACGATGTTTTCCTTCACCGTAAAGCTCGTGGTAAATTTCAAATTAATTTCGCACATAAATTCCGAAAAAATCAGTGGTGCGAGCCGGGATTTGAACCCACGACCCCCTGCTTGAGAGGCCATAGGTCAAACCACTAGGTCACCACGGCTTTTTTAGAAATTATTACACATACTTAGTTTTAATTCCGAAATTTGATTTAAGTACGAAGCTGTGATTACCTTAAGGCGGACGGGATATTCAGTAACAAGTGAAAATTGATGTAGGTAAGTATATTTTCTCATTTATAATTTTTCCGATCGATTGTTCAGATATTAAAGTTAAATGATTAAAAAAGTTCAAGTTTTTGCAAATAAAAGTATTAATAAATGGAGAAAATTATAAAACTAATCCCGATAATGTTAATCTTAAAAATAATGACACTCACCTTTACAAAAACAAATACTGTCTTCACACTTCTCAGACTAATTTATGAAACACAAACTAGCAGAGCAAACAAAACCTACAACGCGCACTTTCCAACCAAATCATTATATTATATCACTGTTCCATAAGTTTCAGGAACGGAAAACTTTAAAAGTATTAATAAATATTTTTTTACGATTTATTATTTTTGACTTATTGTTGAAGTCTCCCACGTATAGAATGATAAAAAATTAAAAAAGTTCAAGTATAAGAACTATTTCCCGCACGCTCGAAACGTTAACGTTTGACTCGCCACAGACTACTAAACGAAACCAGAGGCGACGAGAAATAATTACAGATAGTGGGGATTTCAAGACTTCGCTCACGACCTTGTTTCGTCCGTGTTATTGGAATTCCATTGCTGTATATGTTTGCATAATCGGATGATACGCCAAAATTAATTCAGCGTAATGTTGCAATAATGAGTGTTTTAGTCCTGAAATTTAGTGTTTCTTCAATGTAAAAATAAATCCTTAAGGCTTGTATATAAAAGGTTAAAATGCTATGACACTATTTTTCCATGTTTTACTGTCTTTAAGTACAAATGGAAAATTTTCCACTTGAATTAACCACTTTGAAATTTGACCAAAAATAATACCGTTCAAAATGAATTTTGAAAAAATGTAATTACGCTGAAAAACAATTAAAACCAACTTTTACATTACAACCATCTTTTCGACATAAATAAATTAAGCATACATTGAATTAATCATTAATTAAATTGGTCAATATTTCTTTCAGCCTAGATCAATTCTGTCAATTTTGCCATGGGAAATTATTCCATTTTCAAAAATATTCTGGATTTGGACAACTTTTCATATTGATGTATTTTAAATTGGCATTTTTCTGAGTTGACATATAATTTCGAGTGGACAATTTCCCATTTGTACTTATTAACAGTAAATCATTTTTCTTTGCTTTGTAGATGCTTACTAATCGCTTAAAATAAAATGTGCAATCGACCAAAATATTATTCCAAAACATTTCAACATTTAATTCGAATGTTTAATTTAGGTTCAAAGATCTTTATTATCTCATAAGAATACATATTCACTTACATGAGACAAACTTATTTTAAATTAAGTACAATATAAATAAAAATAATTAAAAAAGTACAATATAATTTATAAAATTTATAAGTATAGCAACATAACATATGCATTTTTATTATTAACATTAAAATAAATCCGTAACTGAATATGACTGTAATTAAATTTGTGTAGACCTTGACGTATTGTATCAATCAAATTACATTGATACAGATATTATTCAAGGATTTTTTCGATTCTTCATAATAACAATAATAAAAGCATGATAATACAAAGCATGCAACACACAAAGTCGAAATATAAAGAAGCAATAAATAATATAAACTTCACATACGCTAAAGCTTCTGTATGACACATTAATCTATGATATTAATGAACAGGTATACATGGTGTTATTTTTATGCTGAACAATAAAGTTGTCATTTATTCCAAGTAACCGAATGCTTAATTATAATTACTTAATATAGTTGTTCTACTGAAAATACTGTTTAAATAATCTCTCGTGGTTGAGGTGTTTTTTTAATTCACATGAAAAATCATACGTAGAGTTCTTATTTTGAACGATACGTGGTTTTTGAGATGAGAATGGCTCGAATTCTTTTTTGAAATAGTATGATCCAGGAACTGGATACTCGTACATATGTCGTACAAGCTTTGATCAATTATAACTGAAGATACACATTGCCGAACAAAATCCCCTTCAAAAAATGTCCGAACTTTTTTATTTGTTTGCATAACAATTAAAATCATCACACAGAAACACAGAAATTTGAACCTAGTCTTTACTTCATTACAGTCGAATTTCGGTTGACACTTGACAGCTAAACTTGACAATTTCACGCAACTTACTGAGAAAAAAGAAGGCCACTTTTATCAAAGTGGCGCTCATTTGGCTCGGACATTTTCGGGCGCGCGACTGTGGATCTACAGTTATAATTGACAACATTTCATATTTCTAAGACTATAATTTGATTCGTTCTGTGTATTCTGTTTGGAAAGAGAAAGACGCTGATAGTTTTAAATTTTCACTAGGATTATTAATTAATTTGTTACAATTTTTTAAAGATGTGCTTATTCTAAAAGAGCGCAACGATAGAATAGATCCATTACTTTTGTCTAGTCTCTATTAAAAAAAAGTGATGACGTAAATTTGACGTTAAGGTTGTTATCTAATTTAAAATTATGACAGCTCTTTTTTCTAGTGAAAAGGGTAAAGGAAACATATCTATTCTGTGGATGTATTTGTAAGTACATACATGTTTTTAAATTTGTTGTATTTTTTTAAATATAAAGAAATAAATTATAATAAATATTTTTCCGTGTTCAGGAAGCGAAACTCTTTCGATTCCTGCAGTAATTTTCATGTGTTAAAAAAATGAAGGGTTGTCAATTGATCAAAGCGTACAAGTTAATATTAGTACTCTTAAAGAGAATAATATCGTATTTTGACAGTCAGTATTTAAGCGGATAGATAATTCGGCAAAGAATTTGATCGGTTTTTTTCTGTTTTTGACTAAGTATACTTTTTAACAAAATTATAATTTCTGTAGCTCGGATATTTATGTAAGTATTTCGTAAATATCTTTTACATTATCATCATCGTTGCAGCCTATATACGTCCCACTGCAGGTCACAGGCCTCATCGCAGAATGAGAGGGATTGGGCCGTAGTTCCCACGCGGGCCCAGTGCGGATTGGGAACTTCACACACACCATTGAATTTCTTCGCAGGTGTACATACAGTTTTCCTCGCGATGTTTTCCTTCACCGTTAAATAAATTTACGAATTAAATTCCGAAAAATTCAGAAGTGCAAGCCAGGATTTGAACCCACGAGCCTAATAACCACCCAATACCCTAGTAATATCTATACAATAAAATACCTTTTTATTGAAGAGCTATTTTTAACCGACTTCAAAAAAAGAGGAGGTTCTCAATTCGTCTGTATGTTTTTTTTATTAACTCTATATAGTACTCTAATTCCACAAGAGTGTATCCGATCCGCTTATTGTGCTAAGTGGAACTGACAGAAAACAAGATAATTATAAGCCAAGACATTTTATATTTCTAAAGATTAATAATTACTTAAAAACGTTGCCGTATGAAAAATTATTCTGTGATTGAATTTTCCTAATGCCTCGTTTTAAGCACTATTGGCTGGCACTTAGTTTTGAAATGTGACGAGATAAAATTAGGAAACAAAATACGCTCAGATGAATGGCCACGGAGTATCAATGTCACACTTGAATAATCACGATAATCTTGATACAGTTTGTTTTGTAAATGAATTACATCAATTAAATAAAAAACCGGTCAAGTCCGAGTCGGACTCGTACCGTTCCGTAAATACGTACAATTTTTTAGAAATAGCACAGAAAAAAATCATAAAAATCGCGTCAAAAACGCTTAAAAAACACTTTTCTTGTATGAAGACCGACGACGAAAATTTTAACTTTATTTTATTTTTAGTAGTTACTTGATACTTTCCTGTTACTTACTTGGTGTTAATAGTTGGGTTTGTGTGATTTGTGTGTGTTCGTATAGTGTGGAGATGGAGGAACTGCATGATCACACATTTCTTGCATAAACGTAACTATCGTATAAGGTCGCGGGTGAGCAAAGTAATTGTTTCAGTTCATTTACTTACTTGTTGTTATTAGCGGTCGCAGTAATACATAATCGGTGATAATTTCAAGTGTCTTGCTATTACGGCTCAAGAGATAGAGCCCTATGGCAGACAGACGGAACGACGGACAGACAGACGAACGGACGAACAGACAGCGGAGTCTCAGTAATAGGGTGCCGTTTGCACCCTTTGACTACGGAACTATTAAAAACTCTAGGCTGTGGTATCTTAGGTTAACGAATTTAGAGGCATATGGCTCAACGGGTTGGGTCCCATTGGCCTTACTTGCTTTTAGCCTTGGCAAGCAAAACGGCTCAGTAGTATACTGACCAAGTATGCAAAATGACTTGGTTATATAATGCCATGGTTACAAAATTGTCTTAGTTTCAGGAAGACTTACTTAGCAAAACGTCTAGGTTGCTAAATGCACAAGTAGGCAGAATGACTCAATTGTGTAAGGTCTTGATTGTATTAAATAGATTTTCAAGACCAGACCAGACCATTTACCTACTAAAACATTATGACATTAAGTTGTTTTACAACCAAGTCATTCCGTCTACTATGGCTTATAGCAATGAGGGTGTTTTACAGACCAAGGCATTTTGCTACCCGGACAAAATACAATTAAGGTGCTCTGCTCGCCAAGGCTAAATGCAAGTAAGGCCAACGGGACCCAACCCGGCTCAACAAGTGCTTAAAGATAGTTTGTTATTTTGGCATGCTGGCGTCGTTTTTTTTTTGTGATCGTTCATAACAATACGAATTCGGTGAAGGCGATTATTGCGAAAGGAAAATACTTACAAGTTAATACGGTAGCGCCCTGTGCTGGCTATAGAACAGGTATTCTTCTTCCTCCGTAAGAGCGCACTCTTCGAAGCACCAGAGGCCGCCAATGGCAAGAAGAACAGTGTACATAGAGTAATATACCAAGTAAATCAGTATGCTAAGCCACATTGCGCTTGGACCTGCAACAAGGGGTTAAATGAAACTTCAATTCTTTTCAGAGAGTCAGGATAGGACACGTAACTGACAAAGCGTGTAGGAAAAAAGCTTTTTCATCTCTCATACTCGGAAAGTGAGGCAAATCATATCTGACATACGGGAGGATAACTATTATTTTCTTCCCTAGGGTAGATATGAATTAAAAAAAATAAAGGCATTGGCTGTCAATGGAACACATACGCATTCAGCCAAGCATTACGGCATATACATGGAATAATTAAGTATTGAGTTTTTTTTTTAATTAGTCATATTACAAATTTTATAATGCCAGTGAAATATTATTAAATTAAATTATTAATTTACATTACTTTCTTATTTAGTGACTTAAACCAGAAAAGTTAGAAAATGTTAAGAAAAAAAACACGGTAAACGAGAATGTTATTGTCCACACAGCCTATCTCTATACAGCTTAACTCCTTGGTTTAAACTGGTTACTTACATATTTTATAAATAAATTTACTAAAATACCTACTTTATCTACTGTTTTCATTGATTATTATATTGAACATTCTAAATTTTGTTAAATTAATTATTGCTTAACAATAAACTCTATTGAAATATTTTACAACGATCATATTGACCAGTTTAGACATTTTTATTTATTTATGCTTATATTTTCTTAGTTTCCTTGTAGTCGAAATGAAAAGCAGAGTGTTTAACTCGGGAAAAACACCAATATCACCCTACAAATATTGCCACCCTCGCTATGAAATGAAATGAAATGAAATGAAATTTATTTATTCACAATGAACATATGGTTACATAAGGTCTTAAATTGTATAGTATTGCTTCCCATGACATGTTCAGCCAAGTTAGGCATGTGAAAATTTGAGCTCAGTGAATCAATCACTTGGTCAATAATAATTAGTAATTACAATGTCCCAACATAATTAATTGAGTAAAAGATTATTAGTAAAAAGATAAAAAATAAAAGATACTCAACCAATAAAATGTCTAAAAATTAAAATGAAAATTTAACGAAAAAAAAAAAATAATAATAATTACATTAAAAATTATAATTAAATTAATGTCAATTGAGCTTGAATTATGAATTGTCAGATAAATTTCCCTATATTGAAGCAAAAATAAATTAAACAGCACTATCTCGCGGCTCGGGTGTCAAGTAACCTCGTGTGATATTGGTTATTTTCCTCCCTTGTTGAACAATCTACTAAAGAAAGGCCCTTGGTCTTGTACGTAGTAGCTAGTGTACAGAATTGCCTTACTTTTAATCTAAAAAATATTGCACGCCGTAAGCCTAAATACATCTAGTCTAAGGGTGCGCTCTCATAGAAGCAGAGCGCACAATCGATCATCATATTTGTTGAAATTCGTGTCACATTCTTTGATCAATTATAACTGAAGATACACATTGCCGAACAAAATCCCCTTCAAAGAATGTCCGAACTTTTTTATTTGTTTGCGTAACAATTAAAATCATCACCTACACAGAAATTTGAACCCAGTCTTTACTTCATTACAGTCGAATTTCGGTTGACACTTGACAGCTAAACTTGACAATTTCACGCAACGTACTGAGAAAAAAAAGAAGGCCACTTTTATCAAAGTGGCGTTCATTTGGCTCGGACATTTTCGGGTGCGCGTCTGTGGATCTACAGTTATAATTGATCAAAGGTCACATTGCTCTATTACACGGGGGACATTTGGGTTACCATCCGGATTTTTTGAACGCTTTCCTTTAGTTGCTTGTGTTGAGGCCTTACTTCATATATCACAGAGTTTCATAAGGGTATGCGCGCAGGAGTCCGTTTCCTTCAGGAACGCGCAGATAAAATATTTATAATTAATATTAAAAGCGTAAATTCATGCAAAACTCGTGGGAATTAAAACCTACAGGTTTATATTTTAGGTAGGTTAGAGTTTCTGAGAAAAAGGGCCACGACGGACAGACAACTTCACTTAACATACTTACTCGTTTCAAGTAATGTTGAAACCGGATTAGCGCTGGTCGCTTGAAATATCGGATCTGTAAACAAAAATAAGATACACTTAATACTAAGTTAGTTAAAGCGTCAAGAACTAATAGTAGATTGTTCAACAAGGGACTAAAACAAGCCATAATGACACAAGATATTTAGCCACCCGAGCAGAGCGTATGTTCCCAACTCAGCATAATTTTTAATTGTGTTTGTTCGTTCGTTTTCGTTACGTTCGAAACATTTGTTACTCAGACAGGGACATACCTTTCTAACCCCCTACACAAAAAGAGGGATGTTATAAGATTGACCGCTAATGTGTGTGTGTCTGTCTCTTAAACGGGTGAACCGATTTCAATACGTTTTTTTTATTTAAATAAATAAATAAATAACAAATAAATATTAGTGGACAACCTTACACAAATCGACCTAGTTCCAAACTAAGCAAAGCTTGTACTATGGGTACTAGACGACGATAAACATACTTATATAGATAAATAAATACTTAAATACATAGAAAACATCCATAACTCAGGAACAAATATTCGTGCTCATCACACAAATAAATGCCCTTACCGGGATTTGAACCCAGGTCCTCTTGCTTCGTAGGCAGCGTCACTACCAACTAGGCTAAAGCGGTCGTTAGAAAGAAGGTTTATTTGCGATGGTTCTTAGACATGTTTCATCAAAATTGGTTCGCCGTTTCTATGTTATCACCTCTTTTCATAGCTACGGAAGGAATCTTAGACGCATAATGGGCATTTATTTTATTTTCAAACATATGTGTGACCAAATTGCTATGGGGTTTTTTAAATTGTTAGTTATCTTTTATGCAGCCTTCAACTGCGTACCTAACAAATGTTTTCAAAAAATAACTGACATTAAAATAAGTGCAATGCATATTACATTGGTACGTACAGGTATACGTAAAAGTAAATGCAATGGTGGTTTTAATTTATTTATTTTCCGTTGTTTTCTTGCTATTTGAACCAAAGAACGTAAGTTACACACGCGTCACATTTTATTTATTTCCTCTTATTTACTTATATGTATTTTTGAAACCCGCTAACAGAGGTTACAAGAATGACGTCAAAGCTACGAACAATGACTTGAAGACAGAAATAAAACCACCAAGTCTGAGGCGGTCTCACTCACCGAGGGTTCCGTAACTAACAATATATTATACAATATTACTCAAGTTCATGTGTTGAGTCAATGAAAGCACCAGATGGCTTTGAAAGAAAGATAAACTTAACTTTACATTTGAAAAAAATGACTGACTGGTTGAGTCTCTAGCTTTTAATGATTTCCTATGATTGTGTATTTACTTTACTGTGTTTGTGTACTTATAATGTTTCTTCACCTCCTGCTAGTAAAAATATAGGTAAATTTACTTATAATCAATGTAATACTGCATGAACACACATTTTTTACATAAACGTAGCTATCGTAAAGTGACGGGTGAGCAAAGTACCTATAATTGCTTCAGTAAATTAGGTATTTGATTCAATAAATTAGGTATTTAGCTGTGTTGTTCGAGTTTAGCGGCTCGAATGAGATGCGTGATTACTATTTAAATAAAAAAATCGGCCAAGTTCAAGTTGGCCTCGTACATGAAGTTTTCCGTACCTCCGTAGTGTTTTAAAAATAGTTTAGTAAAAAATTATAAAGATCGATTTAAATACGCTGAAAAAAATACGTTTCTTGTATAGCGACCCCCTTTAAATTTTAACTTTATTTTATTTTTAGTACCTATTTGTTGTTATAGCGACCACAGTAATACGTCATAATTGGTGAAAATTTCAAGTATATAGCTATTACGGTTCAAGAGATAGAGTCCTGTGACAGTCGGATCGACCGACAGACTAACGGACAGACAGTGGAGTCTCAGTAGTACGGTCCCGTTAGCACCCTTTGAGTACGGAACCCTAAAAAGCTTCAAGACACGTTAAATAATTATATTGTAACCGTTTGAACTATTGTCTGGTGTAAATAATAACAATAAACCTAACGATGGGGTTTTACTGCATTGTTCGCGTCTAGCGGCTCCAATGAGATGCATGATTAGGTACTATTTAAATACAAAACTAAATAGGTATTTAAAAATATGTTCAAAGACATATACGTACCTACGGTAAGTGGTAATAAATAACCTCTCAAGTTTTTTTCTATCTATAATTCTTAAGCACCATGCTGGGCTGGATCGGACTTACGAGTAGGTATCCTAGATAAGTGTCGCTATGTATAGTTACAGTTTATGTTTTCATCTTATTTTATATATATTCAATTTTGTTGCTACTGTTTTATTATATAACTTCTGTTATCATTGCTATTGATCATTATCACTGTAAATGTTGTACGTAGATCGCCGAAGTCGGAGATACTCAAAATTAGTCCCCCAAGACACGGGTCCTTACCTAATTTGGGGGGTCGGAATATTAGACAACTCTTGTGACTTCTCTGTACAAACTTACTTTAATTATTGTACGATAAATCATTTTTTTATTTTAATTTTATAATTATGTGCCACCAGCACATCGATTAGAAAAGAGTAATAGTAATTTTATCTGAGTTGTAACCAAATTGTTATTATAAAATATCAATTATTTGTATAACATAAGAAAAAAATAATAAATGAGTCATCTTTAGTGAATTTTTAACCCTCGTGTACCTTCTTAATAGGTAAACTTTAATATTGGTAACATTACTCGTAAAGGTTGGATTTTTACGCAAAAACATGACATAAATAATGAGATAAATGTTGCATATAAATAAATAAATATCACTAGACAATTCACACCTAGTTCTTAGTTCCCAAATTAAACAAAGTTTGTGTTATGAGTTATGGGTCTTAGTCAACGGATAAAAATACTAATATAGATAGATACATACTTAAATAATTATTAAACACCCAAGATTCGAGAGCAAACATTTGTATTATTCATACAAAAATATCTGCCCCGACGCGGGAATCGAACGCGGGACCTCAAGCTTCGTAGTCAGATTCTTTAACGATATGACAAAACACGATCGTGGCAAAATGCGATTAGAGCAAAAACCTTACTGATGCAAAATGCGTTCGAGGCACCCATCTAACAAATCATCCATACAATGTATTTTCTTTACAATGCCACAATCTCCACTAGGTGAAAACTACTTAAAGGTAAAAATGCTACTCTTTTATAAACTAACTAGCTGTCACCCGCGACTTCGTCTGCGAAGAATAGAGGAATAAAAATAGCCTTCGACCTATTCTCAGACCTACCGAATACAGAGAAAAAAGTTTCATAAAAATCAGTCAAGCCGTTTCGGAGGAGTTCGATAGCAAACACCGTGACACGAGATTATTATATATTAGATTATATTATAATTGACCCGACTAACGCATAAAGTGTCAATTTTAATGTTTTTAGAAAGGTGATCGTGCGTTGCGACAGCCATTGCGATACGGCGGCGGGGTAATGTCGCTTGATGTGTCCGACCGTGTAGGACAAGTTTATTTTTTGTTATGAACAATATGCCCTAACTATTTATGTAACCACATACAACTTTCCTAATGTAGTTTTGAAACTAGTGTTATCTATCATCATATACGGTAATGGGTGACCAGACCAAGATTTGAGAGCATAACAAAAACAAAAAGAAAAGTTTTTACGTAAAATTAAGGACTCAAATTATTATTCCTGTCTTCAGAATTTGGTGTTTAACTAGCTCAGTGGTGCATCAAGTTTCATCATCATCATTGTCATCTCAGTCTATATACGTCCCACTGCAGGACACAAGCCTCCTTTTAGAATGAGAGGGCTTGGACCGAAGTTTCCACGCGGGCCCAGTGCCGATTGGGAACTTCACACACACCATTGAATTTCTTTTCAGGTGTATGCAGGTTTCCTCACGATGTTTTCCTTCACCGTAAAGCTCATGGTAAATTACAATTGTAATTTCGCACATAAATTCCGAAAAACTCAGAGGTGCGAGCCCGGACACGAACCCACGACCCTCTGCTTGAGAGACCATAGATCAAACCACTAAGCCACTACCGCACGACATCAAGTTTAGTGCCGTATAATACGTAGTGCATTTTTTATAATTGTTCATCCCTATAGAAGAGAGCATGTCACTCTATATCGTGGTAGCAACCTCTAGCAAATAAGGGTTCAAAACTGCACTTGCACCTCGGAATTTTTCGGGAGTCACCTTTTCGGTGAAGGCAGACAAACGAAAACTACATTCCCCTCTGCGAAGCAATTCAATGGTGTATGAAGTTTTTAATAATCAAAACAGCCCATACCCTCTCATTCTAAGAGGAGGCCTGTACACAGCAGCCCGCATGCAGTTACAAGTACAGGCCAGAGACGATGACGATGATGCGTATGCGCTAAAACTTAAGACTTAGTTACAATAAAACAACTGCTGTCATGACAACATGTTCAGCGTTACAAGCTTATCTTATATTTAAATAAGATAATATTTAATTTGGAGTATCTTTGTTCCTCTTCCTTCGAACGTTACTTGCCTAGATCTGTTGGTGCCGTTCGTCTGAAGTTGGCGATTAGAGTTCCTAGAATACATTGGTCACTCAATAGGTTTTGAGATGCTTGAAATTCATAAATGGAACGCATCTGTATTATATGTTTTTAAGAAGCAAATTAAATTAAAAATAGAACACAAGTAGTACGGGGCCTGAATTTTGCTCTCACACTGAATCGAATGCCTGTTGAAACGATTATTACAAGTAGCCAGTTTGCTCTAATTTATAAAGATACATATGTTCCAGATATTTGACTGTAACGGTTTTCGCGTTTTTTCTTTGAAACGAAGCTCAATCGCGAACATTTTGCGCCCTGTTATTTTACGATTTCAAATTTTGGTTTAATCAAACAATTAAAAAGTATCCAACGGTGACAATGAGCATTAAGAGACTGCTCCTTCCCAGGCAACAGATTTTAGATGGTTTAGTGAATTGACAAGGGATAGGACCAACCTCGAAGATGACCACAGAAGTATTCACCCGCAAACAGCAGTAACTGCAGAAAACGTGTCGACTACTGAAATGTTGGTGCGACAAGACCCACGAATTACATACATGGACATCAAAAAGATCCTAGACATTAGTTCGGGGAGCGTTAATGTCATTCTTCATCAACATCTTGGAGTGAGGAAGCTCTGTTGTCGTTGGATTCCGCGTTTGATCTACGAAACTGAGAAACAGGTTTTTGTGAAGACTTGCAAAAGTGTTTCCAAAGTTGATGAACTAAAACAATTAATACTTAGCTCACCCGCGACTTTGGTCGCGGTTGAGCAAAGTAATTGTTTCAGTTTATTAATATGAATGGACCTCCGCCAAGTAACGCCTGATTCAATAAATTATTTCCAAAGTTGGTTTAGACGAATGGAACTTAGTATAAAGTATGATGGACATAAATAGTATTTTTGTACTTCTGTACTTTTATCTGTTTTTTACATGATCAGGATCACGAACAATTAAATAAGATCATTGATAACATGACTTCAGAAAAGTCTATCTATTCCCCATAACAGCACTTGTGTCGTAATGTCGTTATCACGATACGTCTAGTAGCCACAGATTATTTATTTATATTTTTATTTTTTTATTAAATGTAGGTTAAACTCAATACTAAAGCCCAGTTTAGATCTGCAAGGAAAACCGAGCAAGTTGCACTACACTTGCACGATTTTTCTTGAAGGTTTCGAGATATAGCTTTACTTAGTTTGGAACTAGGTCGATTTGTGTAAGATTGTCCCCTAATATTTTTTTTTTTTTTACCGCCAACATAAGAAAAATATATTTTTTAATATCGAACGTCAATTAAAAAAAAAAAAACAACTTGACATAATTAGCTTCGTATTTTAAAATAACTTTTCCGACTTTCTCCGTTCCCGTCGCCCCCTTATTCACTTTTTTCGTCTGCCTCACTTCCCTCTCTATCCACACACATTTGGGCAGCAGCGACAAGTTCATAATTTGGTGTTTCAAAAGTGATTTTTATGTGTGGTGAATCAAAACATTTTTGTCAACAAGATCGCCGGAGTGTTGCTAGGCAACGGCGCACGCACATGCTCAGCCCGAAAGCGTGCTATGCGCCGACTCCGGCCGTCACTGTTTGAGCTGCTGACTGCCACTGTCACTTTCACAGTCAAGTTTGTTTACTTTTCTTCGCGGCTACCAAATTAAAGTTTCTAGTTGTATCTACGTCAACGAAATTTTTTCAATTTTTTAATCAATTTAGTGTATATACATTTATTGTTATTACCTTACTTTTAAGTCATTGCTTTTAAGTCTTGTTTACTTTAGTTTTTTAAGCTTTTTAGTATTTTAATATTTTTAGTTTGTATGCCTTCGCAACCCTGTTTTAACCCGGGAGTGTTACTGTGTTGCCCAGTCTGCGGAGACAGTAAGCAATACAAGGGTCAGCGGAGGCTCGCTATTCATACCGCCCGCCGTCATGGCACGCGTATGGCTGTCGATCCCCCGCTGCCTAGTGTTTCCCAACCTGTTCCTTTGACTTCTCACGGCGGTTCTAATTCAGCCACATCAACACTCTTGGAAAGATTAGGGCTGTTGAAGGTTAACGTCCCAATTATAAAGAGAATCCCTCGCGGTGCCCGTATCTCCGTTGCCGTCTGCCTGACCAAATGTGTAGCCAAAGTTGTCGTGGAAAACTCCCCTCAGGCTTGGGAATCCCTGCTCACATTTCCTTACTCTGTACTTCATGCCGACAAATCGAAAAAGGTCTCCCTTACCACACAAATTAAAACTAATGCATCATCAGTCCCCGAGCCACCCAAGATCGCCCAAGGTCACCAAAACAAAAAAAATACACGTGACTCTCTACATAATAAAATAAAATCCGTTGAAAATAAATTTTCTGACGGGAATGTGAGCGCGGCTGCCCGGCTTCTTTTCTCCCGCGACGATTTGGCTGCACGTTCCCCCGAGACCTTTGTGGCCTTGTGTGAAAAATACCCTGTCCCTTGTGTGTCGTCTTCTACCCTACTAGATCCATCCCCCACTGACGGTTTCTCAGTTCAAGTATCCGAGGATGCCGTAATGAACGCAATTCTGTCTTTCCCTAATGGTTCCGCCGGTGGGTTGGATGGACTATCTCCTCAACATTTGAAGGATCTAACCTCTGTATCATAAGGCGACACAAGATCTGCTCTGCTGAAAGAAATCACAGGTTTATTGAATTTAATGTTGTCAGGAGGCGTGAACTCCTATATAGTTCCGCTTTTGTATGGTGCCAATCTTGTAGCCCTGGCCAAAAAGGATGGCGGCATCCGTCCGATCGCGGTTGGCTGCACTTTTAGGCGCTTGGCCTGTACAGCTAGGATTCGGAGTCAAAGGTGGCTGCGAGGCAGCTGTACACGTTGCGCGCACCTTTCTGTCTCGTCCGGACTATGAGGTTTTTGTTAAAATAGACGTAAAAAACGCTTTTGATTCAGTCGACCGCGGTGCTCTGTTAGCTGAAGTGAAAATAATTTTTAATTAAAAAATAAAACCGACTTCAAAAAACACCCAAAAAATAAAACGCAAAAAATAAAATAAAAATTGAACCGACTACAAACAAACAGCATAGAAATATCTTTCTTCTAACGGTGAAGCCACACGAGCGTAATTTTGTGAGTCGTGAGCGGCAGAATTTCGGTTCGCGCCATACAATATGCGGGCCATCCCGTGACACTCACATGACACAATGTATGGCGCAACCGAAATTCTGCCGCTCACAACTCACAAAATTACGCTCGTGTGGCCTCACCCTAATCTGTTTGAAGTCGGTGCCTCAGCTCGAGCCAGCAGGAGTGGTAGAAAGAAACCCAATAGATAGTACGTACGTAAGGTCGATGGCTAGGTCCACTCCTGCTGGCTCGTGCTGAGTCACCGACTTCAAACAGATTAGGGTGAGGCCACACGAGCGTAATTTTGTGAGTTGTGAGCGGCAGAATTTCGGTTGCGCCATACATTGTGTCATGTGAGTGTCACGGGATGGCCCGCATATTGTATGGCGCGAACCGAAATTCTGCCGCTCACGACTCACAAAATTACGCTCGTGTGGCTTCACCGTTAGAAGAAAGATATTTCTATGCTGTTTGTTTGTAGTCGGTTCAATTTTTATTTTATTTTTTGCGTTTTAGTTTTTGGGTGTTTTTTGAAGTCGGTTTTATTTTTTAATTAAAAATTATTTTATTTTTTGCTTTTTAGTTGTATTTGTACATACGTATTTGTTAGATACGTAGGATAAAATCATCAGTTTGACCTCGAAATAAGTTTGTTACAAAATCTATTCTTAATACAAGTTTTTTTTGCTCACTGTACTTTTTGCCCCTGGTTACCAAAGTACTCATAAAGACAAATCCAACGAGACCAAATTTGATGGGGTTACGTCGTTTTATTACGGAGTTCTTATGGTCACTTTCCAGTTCCATGTTCAGACCCTGGTTACCATCTAGGATCAAAGTACTCGTCAAGACGAATCAAACGAGCCCAAACTCGACGTGGTTGTGTCGTTTTATTGTGGAGTGCCTTTGGCCATCTTCCAGCTCCATCATCAGACCCTGGTTACCATCTGGGATCAAAGTGCTCGTCAAAACGAATCAAACGAGCCCAAACTCGACGGGGTTGTGTCGTTTTATTGTGAAGTGCCTTTGGCCATCTTTCAGCTCCATCGTCAGACCCTGGTTACCATCTGGGATCAAAGTGCTCGTCAAGACAAATCAAACGAGCCCGAACTCGATGGGATTGTGTCGTTTTATTGTGGAGTGCCATTGGCCATCATCCAGCTCCATCACCAGACCCTGGTTACCATCTGGGATAAAAGTGCTCGTCAAGACGAATCAAACGAGCCCAAACTCGACGGGGTTGTGTCGTTTTATTGTGGAGTGCCTTTGGCTATCTTCCAGCTCCATCATCAGACCCTGGTTACCATCTGGGATCAAAGTGCTCGTCAAGACGAATCAAACGAGCCCAAACTCGACGGGGTTTGTGTCATTTTATTGTAGAGTGCCTTTGGCCATCTTCCTGCTTCATCAACAGACCCTGGTTACCATCTGGGATCAAAGTGCTTGTCAAGACGAATAAAACGAGCCCAAGCTCGACGGGATTGTGTCGTTTTACTTTGGAGTGCCTTTGGCCATCTTACAGCTCCATCATCAGACCCTGGTTACCATCTGAGATCAAAGTGCTCGTCAAGACGAATGAAACAAGCCCAAACTCGACGGGGTTGCGCCGTTTTATTACAGAGTTCCTATGGCCACCATCCAGCTCCATCGTCAGACCAGCTCCATGTTGCAATAATATTGCATTGTCATCCAATTTACACAAGCATGCAAAATTTCAATTCAGAAACCGGGAAGTGGGTTAAATTCAACTTGCAAGATTTGACCCGTTGAGGAGTTCCGTTGGCCATCTGTGATCTTTTTCATCAGATCCAGTTTACCAAATGACATTTTCTGAATGAAAATGCTTGACTAGATGCTAAAAATTCTAAAATCGTCATAGTTGTGCCTATAAAATTTGAGGGTTTCCGTCGATTTACCCAAGATTCCATCATCAGATCTTGACTTGGTGCCAATGGGACCACTTCGGAAGTATGCTCTTTTAAACAAAAAAAGAATTTTGAAAATCGGCCTACAATCGGCGGAGATATCGATGAACATACATAGAAAAAAAAAAAAAAAAAAAAAAAAACATAAACAGTGGAACATAGAACCTCCTCCTTTTTTGAAGTCGGTTAAAAAGAACTTCCCGAAGTTTATCCCTACTTGTTTCAATGCTACGAAGCACCATCAAAATTACTTTTCGGGGACCCAATTTTTTTATCGAGCATGGGTTGCCAACAGGGAGATCCGCTTGGGCCTGCCATTTTCAGTTTAGTCATCCACCCCATCATTTCAAGTCTAAATTCCAAATTTAACTTATGGTACCTCGACGACGGGTCCCTTGGCGGGGATGCCTCAACTGTTTTACAGGACGTACAGTTCATTATGAACAAATTTTCTGACTTTGGCCTTTCTTTAAACTTTACAAAATGCGATTTTTTTTTACCGGATCACCTTTCACAAGATAAGAAAATTGAAATTATAACAAACTTTAACGCAGTTCTTCCAAATATTTCCGTTCATTCAAGTTCATCTCTCACACTTTTAGGCTCACCTATTTTCGAAGAGTCAATCAACCCGGTCATTGACTGCAAATTAAATTTATTTAAGAACACATCTGACCTCATTTTTAAAATAAACCCACATATAGCGCTCTTTATTATCCGTTTCTGTCTTTTCACCCCAAAATTTGTGTATTTACTCCGCAGTTGCCCCTTATGGAAATTCCCTTCCATTTTATCATCCATCGACAATTTTCTTCAGTCTACATTATCCAAAATTCTAAATATTCATTTCGACAGTATCTCATGGACCCAAGCGGTTCTCCCGATAAGATTTGGGAGGCTGGGTGTTCGCTCCTCGTCTAGTGTGGCATTACCAGCTTTCCTGTCCTCTGTTTATGGTTCGCTACCTCTCGTCAGTTCCATTTTAAACGTTCAACAGTTACTCGACGATGAGTTAGCGTGCCTGAAAGAGGCCAGAGAAGCTTGGTGTGTTTCATGTCCAGGAGCGGACATGCCAGTCTTACGACATATTCAGAAGGATTGAGATTCCCCTCGGCTAAAAGCAACCCATGCTTCTCTTTTGGAAAATAGTCCAGACGACCCCGAACGTGCCCGTCTCCTGGCGGTATCAGCCCCGGAATCAGGCCATTGGCTCAACGCGCTCCCTTCCCGTCAGATAGGTACGGTTCTTGATCCGAGCACCCTGAGGATAGCAATATTCTTAAGGCTTGGTTGCAGAATATGTATCTCCCACACTTGTACCTGTGGTAAGGACGTAGATCAGCTGGGACGTCACGGCCTCTCATGCTCCAAAAGCGCTGGTCGCTTTTTCCGCCATGGCACTATTAATGACCTAGTCCGCCGCTCGCTTGCCACTGCCTCTGTGCCCACAATCCTTGAACCCGTGGGCATGGCCAGAGACGATGGTAAGCGCCCTGACGGGGCTACTCTGGTGCCATGGAAGCTGGGTAGAGCTCTGGTGTGGGACGCAACGTGTGTCGACACTTTCGCGCAGTCCCACATCTAGGCAACCCGCTCACAAGCCGGGGCTGCAGCTGACCAGGCTCAAGTTCTCAAGCGCCGCAAATACTCTTCTCTTTTAAAGGACTATGAGTTTGCGGCGCTCGCAGTGGAGACAATGGGTCCCTGGTCGGCTGACATGAAGGCCTTCATGGGGGCCTTGTCGTCCCGGCTGATAGAGACCTCAGGAGACCCCAGACCTGGCGCTTACCTCTCCCAGCGAATTTCTCTGGCTGTACAGAGAGGTAATGCCGCCAGTGTGTTGGGGTTTATGCCGTAGGAGGGCCTTTTTGATGGTGTTTTCTTTTTATAGTTAGGTATATTTGCGTAGTTTTTATTTATTTTGTTTCCTCCTTTTTTCTATTCCTAGATTGTTAATTTTTACTATCGTTAAATACATGTCTTTGTAAATTATAATGAATAAAACTTAACTGTAAACGAACTAAAACAATTACTTTGCTCACCCGCGACGCTTTGCGGTCGCGGGTGAGCAAAGTAATTGTTTTAGTTCATTAATATGGACCTCCGCAAAGTAACGCCTGATTCAATAAATTAACTGTAAACCTTTTTTTTTTTTTTTTTTTTTTTTTTTTTATTAAATGGCGTCTGTCCAATTGGACAATTTTGCCAGCGTCAAGGTTGAGAGCTACAGATGTTTATAGATTACTCCATGGATTACTCAGGTTGTCAGGCGCTGTGATGTCAAATGACCGGTAGGGTTAGTTCAGGATACCTACAATAACAAAAATTGTCAATTTTACAATACCTACTTAAACCGGTTAGGACAAATACAAAAAGCACATATACTTAGTGGGATGATAAGAGAGGTTATAGCTTGATGTTAAAATGCGTAATAAATCTTGTTAAGACGTCAATAAAGTTAGTGTTTACAAAGGAAAGCGTGGTCCTAAAACTTGCTGGGCGGGGAATAAAGTCAGGAAGATGATCATACAAGGAAATAGGGATATTGGGGCAGTTGAAGAATATGTGGTCTGGTGTACCCTCCTCAAGGCCACACTCACACAAGGAATGGTCACGCACGTGGATCTTTGCCAAAAAAGAAGGGGTGCATACATGGCCGAGGCGCAACCGAATAACCGTGGAAGTAGCACGCTTGCTGGCTGTCCGATATTTAAAAAACCACGGTTTGGTCGGAAGGTTTGGTTGAATATCTCCATAAAGTTTACCCTTAGACAGTCGCGAGATACTCCATTCTTGGTTCCAGCGTTCGAGGAGATTGGACTTGGCCAAAGCTCTGATATCCTGGCTAAAGCATTCTGAGTGGGAAGTATAGCCTATCTGAATAGCTTGCTTGGCACATGCGTCTGCCTGCTCGTTACCGGCGATGCCTGCATGGCCCGGGATCCAAGCGAGAGCAACTTCAATGCCCAGTAAGTAGCATTTATGGAGGATTTCTCTAGTCTTCAAGTTGATATAAAGATTGTCCTTAGCACGGAATGGGAATTTAGCAATATCTTGAAGGCAACTAAGACAGTCAGAAAAGATAATTGATTTATTTATTTTGTGAGATTCTACATACGAGACAGCCTCAAACAGGGCAATAGCTTCACCGGAAAAAACAGACGATTGGGGGTGACATTTAAAGCTCAGCATGATCTTGTAGCGAGGGATCCAGACAGCCGAACCCACAGAACCCTCATCAGACAGTTTGGAAGCATCGGTGAATACGGAAGTCCATCCTTCCCATTTTTCTGACAGAGTCATATTGAAAATGGTGTCTGCACAGGGGGTATCTTTCTTGATACCAAAATGTAGAGTAATGTTAGGCTGGAAGATAAGGGCATCAAAATTAATGGAAAACAGAGGGTTGCCAGAGAATTTAAGGATCGGGGGACTGTCGGAATATTTTTGGAACGTTTTTACTAAGCAAGGAGTTTCTTTATGGGTCCAATATTTAGAAGAGGGAATTATTTGGGAGAGATTAAATAGACGGGACATAAGTGGGTGGTCGGAATACTGAATAGATTTTAGAAGATAGCGGTCAGATAGGAACTGTCTACGTAGTCTAAGTGGGGGGTCGAGACATTCCACTTGAAGAGCATTAATGGGAGAGGACTTCATAGCCCCAGTTATTATTCGGAGGCACCTAGACTGTATCTTATCGAGGAAGGATAGATTAAGCTTGCTGCAGGGTTCCAGAAGGAAAGAGCCATAGTCCAGGTGACTCCGAACGATAGCGTTGTATAATAATTTCTGCGCGTAGGGATGAGCACCCCACCACGCACCCGAGAGAGCTCTCATCACGTTTATGCTTTTTTCACATTTATTTTGCACGTATTTCAGATGGGGGACTCCAGACATACGCGAGTCAAGATATACACCCAGAAACTTAACACTGTTTTCGACAGTAACATATTCCTCGTCGACAAAAATATCCACATCGGGAATCCACCTTCTTCTGGAAAACACGACAGCAGAGCTCTTGGATGCTGACAAACTGAGGCCATGGTCTTGCAGCCACTCATTGAGGTATCTTAAGGCAGTGTTTAAACGGGAAGTGCTATCCGAGAAGGAGTCAGAGGAGTAATACAACACAATGTCGTCGGCATATTGTAAGATGTCACAGAAGGAATCCACTGTTCGATCGAGGTCCGAGGTGTAAAGGCTGTACAGGATTGGACTGAGGACAGATCCCTGCGGTAGACCCTTCCAGACGGTCCTGGGGGGCAGCATATGGTTTTCGGAGCGAACACAGATGGAGCGTTCCATAAAGAGGTTACATATAACATGAATCATCTTTCTCGGGATACTCAGCTCTTGCATTTTCTGCCTGAGTAACGGAAGTTGTACATTATCATATGCTGAGGTAATATCTAGGAACACGCCCACTAGGTGTTGACCTCTAGAGAGAGCTAGCCTGATGTCAGAGGTGAGGATGGATAAGCTGTCTATGGTTCCCATCCCTCGACGGAAACCAAATTGCGATTTTGAAAGGATTTGGCGACTCTCCAGAATCCACTCTAGCCTGTTTTTAATTAGGTGCTCTAGGATCTTGGCTAACACAGATGAAAGTGCAATCGGTCTACGTGAGGAGGGGTCAGAAGGGTCCTTATTGGGCTTTAAAAGTGGAATGACGATTTGCTGCTTCCACGCGTCAGGGATGGAACCAGATTCGTAAATGTTGTTGAATAAGGAAAGCAGATATCGCTTTGAAAGGTCGGTGCAATTCTTCACAAAGGAGTAGGGGATTCCGTCGACACCAGGAGAAGAGTCATTCAAGTGATCCAGGGCCGAAGACAACTCTGAGAAGGAGAACGGTTCATCCATTCTATCTGACGAAGGGGGGGACGGGAAGGAAGGAAAGCAATCCTCTGATGGCACATAAGGAGGGGATAGTTTATCCAGGAATGCGTCTAACCAAACATTTGGGTCATTGGATGCCTGGTTGGTCATGGTTAAGGATCCGCGGTATCTTTTTATGTTCTTCCATACTATGGAAGATGGGGAACGCGGGGATAGGTTTTCACAAAAACGCGTCCAACCCAACCTTTTTTTGGACAGCAGAAGTTTCTTACATCGAGCATTAGATTTTTGGAAGGAGAGGTAGTTATTCATGTTGCTCAGATCAGAGAGAAATTGATCTTCGGCTCGTTCCCGTTCCTTAATAGCCGCTGTGCATTCTGCATCCCACCAAGGGGGAGACGGAATTTTGTTAAGTGAGGCGTTTTTAACGGGGAAGCAGGAGTTAGCGGATGACGATAGTATAGAAACAAAGCTGTTATATAGTTCTAGGAAATTTTCATGCGAGACAGGGGGCAATAGGAGGACTTTGTTCTCTACCAGGGAAGAAAATTCCTCCCAGTCGACTTTGTCTAGTCTAAATTTTAGGAGAGGAGGGAGTGGAGAAGGAGTAGACACACCAGTGGGGAATGAAATAACGATGGGGTAATGGTCACTCCCATAAGACCTGTTTAGAATTTGCCAATCAAGGCTAGAAGCTAGTCCAGGAGAGGCTAGAGTTAGGTCCACTGCGCTAGGGTTTTGGGAGGGGGATGTTCTCCTAGTGGGAGAGCCATTGTTTATTAGGCATAAGTTAGACTTATCGAATAAATCTAACAGAAGCGTGGAATTGGAGTCACAAGAGAGAGATCCCCATAAAGTATTATGGCAGTTAAAGTCTCCCATAACTACTAAAGGACCGGGGAGGGAAGACAGGATATGATCTAGTTCAGAGATGAGAGAAGGATTAGGGTATGGGATATATATAGATATAAAAGTGGAACCTAAGGTCCTAACAGCTACAATGTTAATACCTGGGGAATGTTGGGGAACAGAACAAAGGGAATAAGAAAGGGAACGTTTGACAAGGATGGCACAGCCATCCCAGCCCTCAGTGCTGTCATCGCGGAGACATGAAAAGCCAGGGACCCTGAATCGGGAACTCGGCTTCAACCATGTCTCCGAAATGGCGAGCAGGAAAGGTTTGTGTTCATTTATTAAAAAAGATAGCTCATGTTTTTTGTTCCTAACACTTCTAACGTTCCATTGCATCACTGTCTGGCAAGCTGTATTGGCCATTATTGAGAGATATTGTTGTAGACAATTGGTTTAGCGTTTCTATGACGTTGTTCGGTATAGTATCGGAGAATTTCGAGAGGAGGTTGACTAGTGTGCTGATAAGCAGCTTAATGAGGTTGTCGTTTGGGGAAGCTGGTGATACATCAGTATCACTGTATAGATAAGCACAGCCGTTTGGCTGTGAGGATTGAGGTGTTTGAGTAATCTCGTCATGGGCAGCTTTATTGTAGCCTGGGCTACGTGGGGGGATCGGACGACGGGTGGTGAAGACGGTTTTCTTATATGAGCGGGGGGATTGAGGGTGTTGAGACTGGGGAGTGGGGAAGGACGGTGGGTCATACATGTTCTCACTAGTATAGGGAGAGCGTTGAGGGATGCGGGCAGTGTCAGCGAACGACCGACGTACAGGTCGGAATCGGAGAGAAGCTTCGTTATATGGGATATTTTCCTCTGACATTACCAGCTTGATTGCCTTCTGTCTCGCATGTTCAGGGCAAGAGGAGTGGATGGCGAAGTGGGGACCACTACAGGAAAGGCAAGTGGCCTTGTCCTCCTGTACAGGGCACGATTCTCCTTCGTGTGACTGTGCGCATTTATAACAGCGGGGCTTTGAACGGCAGGCAGCCTTAATATGGCCAAAGCGGCAGCACTTGTTGCACTGTATTGAGGGCAGTTGGTAAGTCTCTACGGGCAGTGATGTATAAAAAGAGAAAATTTTCTCAGGCAGGATTTGCCCTATAAAAGTGAGTGCCACTGTTTGGGTTGGGATCCAGATTGTCTTTCCATCCTCGGTAGACTTCCGGTTCAAACGGCGTGCCTTTATGACTTTAGAGTCATCGTTTGTATACTCAATTGAACTGACAAACTCCTCAAGGGTCCATTCAACTGGTACGTTACGCACCAGTCCCATACGCGTGACGTTATATGTAGGAATACTCGCGGAATAGCGGTGTTCGGCGAGAATAGGGTGGGCAATGAATTCATTTGCCGATTGAGCATCAGTGAATTCCACGGTCACTCGGTTGCGACCGCTGGGTTTAATGCCAGCCTGTTTTATACCGCGGACGCCATTCTGATGAATGAGCTTGGCGAACTTGAGGGGGCGAATAGAATAGCCGGAGGTTGGGTCATCTACTATCGTAACTACCTGTACGATAAACGGAGCTTTATCATTAGGGCCGTACAATAATTTGGTACCCGGGGCGTATTCAGGGACCGTGTAAGCGTGCTGTATAGAAGCCGCGGCTGGTATATCCGTGTTTCGTTTATCGATAATGTCTTTGATAACACTTTGGGTTTCCACAACACGCTTACGCGTTGCCAATAAGACCCGGTTGCCTTCGCTTTTGCCCCCATCAGGGGGTTCGTTCCCTTCCATCTCCCACCAAAACCAACAAAACGATCACAAAACAAACACTCACTAAGATAAATATTAGTTCAACTTCACAGAGATCGCCGGTGTATTTTTTTTAAAGAAGGAAAAACAAGGTTATTTTTTGGCACGTGTAGCAAGCAACGCTTCCCAACTGTAAACCTTTAAAAAAAAAAATTAAATACAAAGTTTACCATAGACAATGACATCTGTCAAATATATGTCAATCATTTTAATATTTTTCACTGGCTCCGCTCGATTAAATTACTGTTTGTTTTTGCCATCGTTAAAGTTAATAGAAGAAAACATGGATGAAGTAGAAAAAATATTGCATGCTGTATTAGCTTGGTCTAAAAAACGGCTCGTGCGGCCTTTCATTGCGATATTCATTTCGTTCATATAACAACTCACTACAGACCACACCACACTTATCAACCGTTGCATAAAATACTATAATATATCACCAATAGTTCTTTTCTATCTCAAAACTTATCGAGTCATCCACGTACTAATTAGGTACGAAACAAGGCTAAATATTGCGAAAGCGCCATTTAAGTAGACGGTGCGAGATATAATATTCACCTGACTGTCGAAGGAGAGTTATGTTTTTAGTTTCGTTATTGGGCGATCGCGGGACTCTGTATTCGGTTCGAGCGGTCTTTGACGGCAATGGACTGCAACACGCACGATGTTTCACGCGGCATCAGAATGAAGTTCTAACAAGGCAATAATTTAATAGCATATTTTATACTTCTTTATTTCATTGCGGCTGAGCGAGAGTATAAATAAGTTTGTGAAAAAATATTTCTAACAAATTAGATATTTAAATTTAATTTTAAAATCGGTGCAACTATGTCACTTGATTACGCAGTTCACTTGATTTTGCAGGTGAAAATGGCACGCAAAAGTATGCAAAAATCATATTCATATATTTTTGAATGTAGGGCACATACGAGTATGGATGCCTTAAACTGCCCAGTGCCCTTGACATAGTGACCGGACTTGACATATCGCGCGCGAATATTTATCACTCTAAAAAAGTACCCACTTACGTCATCCGAGTTGTAAACATAAATGGATTTTCGCGCAATTTCTCAGGCGCAATTTCTTCAGTCTACCCGACCCGTGATCCTGACGCTATTAGTGGCTTCGAAATATCAGGAACTCATAAATAAAACATGTCTAATATCTTGTACCTACCTACACACAAAAGAGTAACGAGACTGACTGACCGACAGACAGACAACGGACGCTCGGATGCACGCACATAGGTACTCAAAAACTTTCGCTTTTATATTGTAGTAAGTAGGATTGAACAACATCTTTTTTTAACCAAATCTAGATTTGATTTGAAGACCTAATCTAATTCTACATTAAATCTATCTTGCAGATATTATGTAAATATCCAAACATCTTCATATTTTTTGACATTATTACACGCTTTATATTAGCTTCACCTGTATGTTTGTATGTTTGTATGTTTGTATGTTTGTAACCGACTCCTTAGGGCGCGATTTTGACCCACTTCCCGGTTTCCGATTGAGCTGAAATTTTGCACATATGTGTAAATTGGATGACAATGCAATATTATTGTAACATGGAGCTGATCTGATGATGGAGCTGGATGGTGGCCATAGGAACTATGTAATAAAACAACACAATCCCGTCGAGTTTGTGCTCGTTTGATTCGTCTTGACGAGCACTTTGATCTCAGATGGTAACCAGGGTCTGATGATGGAGCTGGAAGATGGCCAAAGGCACTCCACAATAAAACGACACGAGCCCGTCGAGTTTGGGCTCGTTTGATTCGTCTTGACGAGCACTTTGATCCTAGATGGTAACCAGGGTCTGATGATGGAGCTGGAAGATGGCCAAAGGCACTCAACAATAAAACTACACAACCCCGTCGAGTTTGGGCTCCTTTGATTTGTCTTGACGAGTACTTTGATCCTAGATGGTAACAAGGGTCTGATGATGGAGCTAGAAGGGGGTAGGTGGCGGGGTGGGGGGGGGGGAATGGGGGTGGGGATAAGGGTGTGGCGGTTGTGGTTAGGGGGTAGGGGGGTTTGGGGGAAATAGGGTGGGGGTGTTGGGGGATTCGGGGGTTAGGGAATTTGGGGGTTGTGGGAAATGGGGAGGGGGTAAGGGGGTTGAAGTTGGGATTTTAGGGGTTGGGGTTAGGGGTTTGGGGGAAGTTTGAGGAAATGGGGTGGGGGTCCGGGGTTAGGGGGGTTGGGTTTAGGTGGTTGGTGGTTTGCAAAATGAGGAGGGGGGTAAGGGGGGTTTGGAGGGTTGGGGGTAAGGGTGTGGGGGTTGGGGTTAGGTGTTTGGGGGGGTTGGGGAAATGGGTTGGGGGATGTTAGGGGGTTGGGTTTAGGGGGTTGGGGGGTTGGGGGGTTGTAGGTGAGGGGGGTAAAGTTAGAAAGAAAGAGGTTTACGTTTAGTAGTGTAGAGCAGTGCGCGCGCACCAAAGGCCAAGTATAAGATAGACTGATTCTATTTTAGACGAGCAAAAAACCGTTTTGTCTCTTTTTTGCACATGGAAACTTTCACTGTGAAAAAAATGCAACTAAAAAATAGAAAATAAATAATAGTTTAAAAAAACTAAAAAACACGCTTTAAAAAAATAAAAATAAAAAAAATGTAATAAATTTCAATTCACTTTTCTTATAGTGCAGTACAAATCTTAATAAGCAATTATTATTTTGTTATATCCAGATCAAAATTTGTAAACAATTCTAAATATTGATAAAATAAATAATAATAGTTTAAAATATTTTATTGTAAAAAAAGCGTGGGGTGCTTTTTAAGATGTTATCAAAATGATAATCCTTGACAATTGACACCATGCACCCCACGCTTTTTTTACAATAAAATATTTTAAACTATTATTATTTATTTTATCAATATTTAGAATTGTTTACAAATTTTGATCTGGATATAACAATATAATAATTGCTTATTAAGATTTGTACTGCACTATAAGAAAAGTGAATTGAAATTTATTACATTTTTTTTTATTTTTATTTTTTTAAAGCGTGTTTTTTAGTTTTTTTAATTTCGTAGCATCCTACTGCAAAACTTTGGCTTGCAAATATCTCAAGATTAATTTAGTCTATCATGAAGCATGCTCCGTCATGACCAAAACCAGTCAGTTTCACAATCAAATTCTATGAGCTAGGTACCCAAGTATTAATCTCTAAATGGCAAATATTACGCTGGTAGGTATGTAATGTAACGATACCGACTATACAATAATTAGGTCTCTTCTTTTTTTTGCGTTCGACAATGTTTTTTTGTGAATATACAATTTCTAATACACTCACCTTGTTGACATAATTTTCGTTATTGCATTATCGTTGGAGCTAGAAAGATGTACCAAATATCAAGTCCGATGACCATTACAATATTTTGTTATGGTTATAGTGAAAATAAACGGATCAGTCACGTCTTAAAACGAGTTTAACTCGACATGATGGACTCGGGCTCGACGCACTACATTCGTTTTGATAAGACTTCCGTACTTGCGAGAGAAAAGTTTTTCATTCCACTGAAGGTCCAATTTTAACCGGGATAGTGGTTGGTCAGTACCTCCGAGTTGGAAAACAGTGTTGAATGTTCGTACTGCGTCAACGGTGAGTGTGAGCGAACCTTAACTAAGTGATGTTGTTAGTGTTGTGTGCTACCCTACATTTGACAATGGCAATAACAGTGATCATGAAAACGGGGGTGGTTGTGTTTCGTTGTCAGTTGCGTCGAGTGGCCGCGCGGCCAGGGCGGCAGCATGCAGTGCGCGTTTGGCAGCCGCCGTGACGTGCGACTTCGAGAGGAAGGGCTACGAATTAGCCCGAAACATGTCGAGTTAAACTCGTTTTAAGACGTGAGTGATCCGTTTATTTTCACTATGAGTGAGTCCCATGGTAGTTTCATGTTTTGTTATGGTTGTTACTAAGTTAGTGACTTTCTCGAAAACGGATCTGATGATTTTGATGAAATTCGCAAGTTAGGTCCGACATTCGGAGACATTTGGAATTGTATAAAATTCCATGCTTTGCTTGTAAATGAGAAATAGTTTAAATAAAAGCTTTCTGAAAAAATAACAACCAAAATGCATACTATATCGAATTACCACAAGGTAATTACAAAATTTAATAGGTTCTTAAGATTATTTTTTTCTTGTTGGCGGTAACCTATTTCTTTTTTAAACTTTATTGTTCCTTTTGGGTTTCGAATGAATTTAGATAAAAATTTAAAATGATCCTATTTTTAATTGAACTGATCATCGCGACATAGCAAACCTGAACAATTTTAGTTCATATCTTCTGTTAGAAAATCCTCGGGAAATTTATGTTTCGTGTTTAGCAACAACAAATTGCTCGTAGTAAGTTGAATATTAGCCGAACGGCCCATTTTACTTACTAGTTTTTGTAGAATTCAATTTAGACGCAATCTTATACCTTTCGGAACCAGTAAGCTAGTCAGAATGCGTGTCGAAATTGGCAAGTGATGCAAGGCGTGGACATTCGCGCCCACGTCTTTAGGTTTGTGAAGGTTACTGGACTGCGGGTTAGTACTCGTAAACGTGTCTGAAACTACTAGATCTAATGTAAAAGTACGTAACGAGTAAGATAACGGAAAATTCTAGAAAAATATTTTTTCTTCTAAAAGTTTGATTACTTTAGTAATTGTCAGAATTTGACGTAAAGTATTTGAATATAGCAACATTTTTGTGTGGAATATTGTAATTCCATTTGCCTTTTATTAACTCTTTATATCGGCATCATCGCACTTTAGCTTGAATTCTTCAAAATTTATAAATCACAAATAAAACTACCAGGTTCCAAAAAATACTATACCTAACCCATACAAATAATGTACCCACTACCCAGCTTATTCGCTAGGTGCGAAGTAGGAGGTGGGAGAATCACGAATCGATTGCAGCGCCGTGTCGTGGCCAAAAAAGTAAATGTCGGCGGACCAACTGTCACTATTTACTGGTGAAATTTGTACGTATTCGTGAATTATTAAGCAAAAATAAATAAATAAATAAATATGCGTCATGAAACTTGCTGCATAATTTAACTACAAGAACAATGGCAAAAACAGTCATCACAAATTCTATAAATTTCCACAACCAAGTTGGAAACGTAGTTACGTACGTAACGTACGTTTTGTAGTGGTAGAGCCATGTTGTAGCTAGCCGCTGCATCACGAATGGGCCGGCTCGTCCGGGGCAGTACCACCCTCTCACAGAACACCGGCGTGAAGCAGCAGTACTCCTGCTGCGTTTCGTACGGTCAGTGAGAGCGCCGGGGGCCCAATACCTCTCTCCCTCCTCTATTCCCCCCCCCTTTTTCCTCTCCCTTTTAGGGCCGACAACGCACTGGCATCGCCTAAAGCGCTGCGGGTGTCTATGGAGAGTGGTGATCATTTAACATCAGATGACCCACTAGTTCGTTTGTCTGGCCTCTCTAACATAAAAAAAAACGAAAAGACTGCGAATGTATAGGTAATCGCTGTCAAGAGGAAAAAGTATCTTAGCTAACTTGTAAATCAATCAATCAATGCAAATTTTTAATATTATATTATATTTTATATGTTGTAGGAAGAAGCACGTTAAGTAGGTACAATGGTTAAGTTACTATAATTTGCGGGGTATTTTTTTTTATATCGAGTACCTAACTAAGGAGAGCCATAAATGATGAAAAAGCAAATTGGATAAAAAAAATAAGCTGCCCAAATTACTAATTCCACGCGGACGGAGTCGCGGGCAAAAGCCAGTAAGAAACTATAGTCCGACAAGGTCGTGCGCGACCCTCCGCGGAACCCTGTCGCAGTCAGCGTTTGCCGCACTTATTAAAAACAATCTTGTTAAGGACAGCAGAGGCTCCCTGCGACAGGGTTCCGCCGAGCGCCACGCACGAGCTTGTCAAGGTATAATTTCAATATTTTTTGATGTCTTCACACTTCAAAATTAAATTAACTTCATCAACATCATCATCATTTCAGCCGCAGGACGTCCACTGCTGGACATGGGCCTCCCTCATTGATACCCAATCTTTACGGGTGGAATTGTATTCCACACAGAATAAAGTGCAACTTATATTGCACGACATTATATTTCAATGTCATTTCTTATTTGATATGTAATAAATGCATCACATTATATTAAAAATTAAAAACTACAGGAAACGATTTACTATATAATACCTATATAGTAAAAAATAGACATCCCCAATTGATTTATTTTATCCTTTTCAATAGGCATTAAATTAATTTGATAAGTTAAAACACAATGCCATGTAATTTTTTGTAATTTGGCACTAAAGATTGCTGCAGACGAAGATTAAAATATTCAAGTGATGTCAATTTGAAGTAACTATTGAATTTACTAGTCGTTCTTGTGAGACTGTATACTAACAATTTTATGGATATTTTCGCATGACAATAAGAGATCTGGTGTTGTAGTTCCCACGTGAGCTTAGTGCGGATTACAAACTTCACACACATCATTGCATTGCCTTGCAACTGGGTGTGTGCGTGCAGGTTGCCTCAAGATGTTTTCCGTAACCGTAAAGCTTACAGTAAACCACAAATGTAATTTTGCACATAAAGTCTGAAAATCTCAGAAATGCAAGTTTCTGCAAACCCTCTGCAATCCTTGGTTTGAGAGGCCATAGGTCAAACCAGTACAACGACCTATTCAAATTACATAATTATTAATATCATCATCTATACATATAAAATCCTTTGTCCTGACTGACGGATCAACGCACAGCCTAAACCGCTGATCGTAGAGACCTGAAACTTAAAGGGTGTGTCCTTTGTATGACGTAGGCATCCGATAAGAAAGGATTTTGCGTAGTTCTACTCCTAAGGGGGTAAAAAAGGGGGGTAAAGTTTGTATGGGACAACGTGATTCCTTGGTCCAATCTACATCAAATTTTGCATAAACATTCTTTAACAGAATTGATGGAAGACGTGTTTCGTATTTTATTGAAATTCATCCCTTGACGGGGTTAAAAAGGAGTAGAAAGTTATTTTGGGGGTGATTTGCTTCGAAGTTGATATAAATACTCCTTAGTGCTTTTGATTTAAATTACTTTTTATTTTGACACAATGTAAACGAAACGAAACTTCAAATTTTGCAAACCATTTGTCTACGTTTGTCAACCTCTTCCTGATCTGATCTCTGAATAATAACTAATTATATGTATAAGTAGGTATTTGCATTTCACCAAGCTTTTGCTTTTGCAAGCGCAGCGTGGGACGTCCACCAACGAGGTGGACGGACGTTTTGGTGAAGGTCGCAGGTTCAGCAGGGTGGATGCAAGTCGCTTCCAACCGTAATGATTGGGCGTCAATGAGGGAGACCTATGTCCAGCAGTGGACGTCCTACGGCTGAAATGATGATGATGATGATGAAGCTTTTATGTGAGTTCAACCTTTTTCGAATAAAATCGAACTGAGTATTCAAACATCATTGTTGAACTCGCATAAAAGCTTGGTGCAATGCAAATACATATAAAATGCTTTGTCCTGAAGTCCTAAATGACTGACTGGCGGATTACGCACAGCCTAAACCGCTGTATGTAGAGACCTGAAACTTAGAGGATGTGTTCTTTGTATGACGTAGGCATCCGATAAGAAAGAATTTTCCGGAATTCCCACGGGATAAGGAATATACGGGATGTATATATTTCATCAATCGAGAGTGACCCTATCCCCATAACGAAGATTACTAAACTGTTCAAATTGGGCATGCAAGTAGACTATTAGAATAGGTATAAAGCTAATTTCAATAATTTTGAAAATTCCCACGGGATAAGGATAAATCAGGATTTATATACTCAAATCAACTAGATCCTATCTCCGTAACTATAATTACTAAACTTTTCAAATTCAGTATAAACGTAAATGGTCATACATAACAGCAAAAAAACTTATTGCAAGTTTTTTGGAAATTTCTGTGGGATAGATAATCTCTGAAACTTCTGAGCCGATTAAAAAAAATCTTTTACCAGTAAAAAGTTACACTATCCTTTATTGACATTAGGCTACTTTTTTCCGCGAAAATGCAAAATTACCAAGGGATGGAAAAAAAAATCAACTTCGGAGCTCATTTTAAAATGTCTTTCACCAATAGAAAAGATACACTGTCCTTGATTAACATAGGATGCTATTTTCCGGATAAATGCAAAATTCCCGCGGTATAGAAAATAGTAAATTTAACTTCGGGGCGGAGTTTAAAAAAAATGACCAATAGAAAGCTACACAATCCTTTATTGGTATAGGCTAGGCTACCTACTATTTATTCGGTAAAATGCAAAATTCCCGTGGGATAGAAAGAAGTGAATATCACTTGAGGGCTGATTTGAAAATTTCTTTCACCAATAGGAAGCTACACCAACCATTATTTACATAGACTACTTTTCTCCGTGAAAAAGCAAAATTCCCACGGGAAAAAATAAGTGAATTCAACTACGGGGCTGATTTTAAAACTTCTTTTACCGGTAGAAAGCCACACCTTTAAGGACATAGGCTACTTTTTCTCGGAGAAAATGCAAAATTCCCGCGGGATAAAAATAAGTGAAATTTTGCATAGAATAAGGACAAATTTGTTGAAATTCCCACGGGATAGGGAATAAACGGGATTTATAATATTCACTAACTGATACTGATGATGATGAAATGATAATAATGCATGATGGATGTTGCCGGTGCCGGATTTTTATTTTATACAATGAAAGAGATGAAGAAGCTTTACCACAAATTGGAATTCTACGCGGACGAAGTCGCGGGCAAAAGCTAGTCATTTATAAATACCTACTCCATGATTTTACAAAAGGCTTTTTCCCAACTATGGGTTCCCGAACATAGGTTATTTATTATGTATGATTTGATAGGGTTCCGTAGTCAACTAGGAACCCATATAGTTTGGCCATGTCTGTCTGTTTTTCTGTCTGTATGTCCGTCCGCGGCTAAGCTCAGAGACTGTTAGTACTAAAAGCTGTAATTTGGCATGAATATACATATCAGTCATGCCAACAAAGTGGTTAAATAAAAAATAAAAAAATATTTTTTTTAGGGTACCTCCCATAGACGTAAAGTGGGGGTGATTTTTTTTTTTCTCGACTAACCCTATAGTGTGGGATATCCTTGGATAGGTCTTTTAAAACCATTGGGGGGTTGCTAATATGATTTTTGTATTCAGTGATCTGTTTGCGAAATATTCAACTTTAAAGTGAAAATTTTCATTAAAATGGACCGTCCCCCCCCCCCCTCCTCTAAAATCTAAACTGATGGGAAGAAAAATTTGAAAAAAATCAGAATGGTAGTAAATATATTAAATTTACAAGGAAAATTATAGCGGCTAAGATTGCTTGGGAATTATTTGTAGTTTAAGAGTAAATAGTAGCCTAAGGTATAAAACATACCGTCACTACTTTGAAAAAGCTCGTATCTCAAATCAGCATGTAAACAAAACTGCACCTTGATACGCGCGTAATAAAGTTCACTTAGCCAGATTATCGATTGTGAAATACGAGCTTTTTTCAAAGTATTGACGATACCTAAACTTGGAAGATTCCGTACACATACGAAATCCTTAGAAAAATATTACTTGATTTTTTCGCAATGGCTACGGAACCCTATCTCGGGCGTGTCCGACACGCTCTTGGCCGGTTTTTTGTTATAATTTTAATAGTTATTGTGTAAATAAAAATTACATGACATGCAAATTCATACTGGTGTAAAATTATTGAATGCAAGTTGTTACTAAAACTATGGCCGGTTTTATAATCAAGTTCTGTCGAAACTTAAAAAAAAAAATGAAATTTGCTCTCGTTGCTTAAAAGCTCATTATTACTTCGTAATTTTTAAATGTAAAGATTTAAGAAGGAATGGTTTTAAAATATTTAAATTATTTAAAATTTTCATGGTTCCAAATATTAAAACTCAATTTTAACCTCCCTCGTGTGTTGGAGCCTCCTCGTCTTAGCTGGTTAGATGACAAAAGACTTAATAGTTTGACCTTGGTACCCTGGAAAAAGGGAATTGCCTGCTTTGGTACGCCACGAGCGTCAGTACTTTTGCCTCTTCGCACCTTGGTCGCACTCGCACCTCAGGGATGGTGGAAGTGGCTGCTGAAACGGCAGCCCTAAAAAACCGCTAGAAGTAGGTACTCGGCTCTCGTAAATTATTTGTTTGTTCCACTTGCGGTGGAGACGACTGGTTTTTGGAGTTCTGACTAAGGCAAAGCTTTTTTTTAAAAAGTGGGGCGTCGTCTTCGTGAGATAGGTCTTGATCCTCGCTCTAGGTCGTTTCTGGTATTGGGCACCTTTGCGCCAGGTACGTTCCGGGGGGGATTTATTTGACTGACTGCATTTTTAATTTTATTGTGTTTGTGTCTCTGACAAAAAAATATTTCCACCTGGGATTTAATTTATATTTAAATATAATACTTTTTTAAATGGTGTTGATATTATGTAGGTAACCTATGTATAACCCAAATCGCTAATGAAATCCTAGAAATCATAAATAGGTGCTTGATTGCAGAACTGCACTATAAACATATTGAACTATATACACATGTTATTTTCATAATTATAATTGCTTAGATAGGTTATCAAAATAAATAACAAACATCCGAGTAAGTGATATCCCTTCTTGGAACCCTAAATACATGTAGGCAGGTTTTTAACCTGTTGTTACAAATCATCACACTAATATTATAAAGGCGAAAGTTTGTGAGTACACACTCACAAACTTTCGCCTTTATAATACGCTTCTTCACGCTAAAACGGTTTGACGGATTGTGATGAAATTTGGCACACATAAATTTAATATTAAATATTAAATATTAGGGGACAATCTAACACAAATCGACCTAGTCCCAAACTAAGCAAAGCTATGGGTACTAGACGACGATAAACATACTTATATAGATAAATAAATACTTAAATACATAGAAAACATCCATAACTCAGGAACAAATATTCGTGCTCATCACACAAATAAATGCCCTTACCGGGATTTGAACCCAGGACCTATTGCTTCGTAGGCAGGGTCACTACCATTACCAACTAGGCTAAAGCGGTCGTTAACATATAGTTTATAACCTGGATTAACATATAGGATACTTTTTGTCCCGGAAAATTGCATAGTTCCCGCGGAATAGCGATAAACGAATTCTTTGCAGACGGAGTCGCGGGCAGCAGCTAGTCTCAAAATAAATATATTTAATTTTTAACGCTTCTATTGTACCCAATTTTAATTTAGTCTGAAGATTTCAGAAAAATCATGGTAAAGCAATGATAACTTTAGTAAACCAGTAGGCTTATTGTCTAACGCAGTGTTTTTCAAACTTTTTGGCGTCAGGGCCCTTAATGACCATCAAAATTCCTTCGCGACCCCCTAAAACCCAATTTGTACGATTAACCTTAGAACCCAACTCTTGTTTAACAGATTTGGAACGCACCCTTCTATCATTCAATCAGTCATGCGTTTTGGAACGCAGCCTATATTTATCACATAGATCACAAGTATTCAGAAGGTATTTGGCTTAAGGTGGAACGTCACGCTCTAGGGGCGCGAAATTCAAAATTTTTACAGGTTTTAATTTATTTTGGGCAAACGGTGTAACTGTTTAACTTCATATGGTACTTGCGCTTGTAAAACAGTTTTCTTTATATTATTGTGTAAAGTTTTTTAAGAATAAAACTATTAGCTTGAAATAAAAGTTGTCAAAACGTTGAAAGTCCGAATTTCTATGTTTGACAACTTTTATATCAAGCTAACAGTTTTATTCTTAAAAAGCTTTACACAATAATATAAATAACACTGTTTTACGAGCGCAAGTACCATATGAAGTTAAACAGTTACACCGTTTACCCAAAATAAATTTAAACCTGTAAAAATTTTGAATTTCGCGCCTAGAGCGTGCCGTTCCACCTTTAAAGGTCTTGCAACCAAGCCATAATCTCCAAAAAAAAAAATATTCAGAAGGTACTTTTTGTTTCGCAATCTATCTACCCCTTTTTAAGGCAGCCAGTCTCTTTTACATAAAAACAAAGAAGAGGAATAGATTAAATTTGGAAAATGACCTTAATCGTCTGCGTGTCACGACAGGAACCACGTTTTGATAAATTAGTTCAAAAGAAACAAGCTAATTCTTCGCACTGAATAAAAAAAATATTTTTATAATCATAAAATAAATTGATACAATGTATATGATATGATTGATTGCTGTTTTTTTAAAAATGGACGTACATCCTTGAAAAAAAAATTCTTTCCATCTAGTCACAAGAAGCGTTAGACAATACAACATCTGGGGCCTGTTGCATAACAAAGTACATCTAATATTACAAGCGGAACTCTCACTTCAGTTATATTACCTAGAAAGGGAGTTCCGCTTGTAATATAAGTTTTACTTTGTTATGAAACAGGCCCCTGGTCAATATTGATAATAAAGGTCAAGGCCAACGACCATGAAGGAACATTACAGTACACGCCATCTATGTGACGCCACAGTCATTAACTAAGGTAAGGCCGCACTGCACTAGGACACAAAATTATAATCTCACAACATATCAATCGCACCATTTGAATAATAACAATGATAATCACAGTCTATTAACGTCGTGACATTAATTTGTAATATTTAGGTAGGTGAAAAAACAAAGGGATGAAATTAAATCTTATCTATTGTAAGATATGTCTTAACCTTCAATAAATTCACGTCTTGTAAAATGTACGTAAAACTTTATAATGCACATAAAAACATGAAATTAACAGATAACAAGAGAAACATAGGTGTTTTCTTAGAAACGTTTAAAAAAATAGCATGTTACAAACTTGTAAGGTAAACTTGCCAGTTCACGACACCTCAACGCCCAGTAGATAACACCCATCTGTCACCTCTCTTAGGCCCATACTACACGGGCGGTTTCCCGCCGCGGTTTCCCGCTCGACGGAGCTGCGCAGTGTAGTTTGCACCATACAACTTCCATATAAAATTGTGTCTAGTGGCGGTTCAGAAGCGGTTTCCCGCGGCGGGAGAACCGCCCGTGTAGTATGGGCCTTACTATAACATAAAATTGAAGGTGCCATATATTGGGTCAGTGTCGAGCACAAGGACGTTTACCTACTTATGTTGAATATGGTAGTTGACAACATTAAATAATAATTCCAATACATCAATCTAACAAAAAAATCATTAATTTTGGGGTGCTTGTTATAAACGCCTCAGCATTATGCTGAATCTGTATCCAATTTACAACCGCAATGACACACTGTATCTTTAGCCCTCGTGCTGTTCTTTTTGTAAAAATATTTACATATGTGTCTTGTGTTGTTGTACCCAAATAAATGTATTTTCTTTCTTTCTTTCTTTAATTTTTAGCAAAATTTTATAGTAATCAACCTACAAGTGACGTCACAGTTGAATATTACCGTACAAAAGCCACTGGAAATCGGATTTCGGCAACTCATAAAAAGTATGTCAATTGATTGGTGTCAAATTCATTATAAATTACTGTCATAAATTCATAACCCTGACATGAAAAACTAATCGTTGACGTAAGTAACAGTTTATACAATACGCAGTGCGAGTCGTCGCTTTAAATATTAACACCCTCTGATAATTGCTACTAGACTGAGCACTGATTGCAACAACGAGCGACAACGTGTGCATCCTTTATCCCCCTCCATCCCAGAAATTTTACTCTAGTATGACAGCCCGTGACTCCATCGCTCAATTGAACCCTTGTTAAGGTAGAACGGCACGCTCTAGGCGCGAAATTCAAACTTTTTACAGCTTTTAATTTATTATGGGTAAACGGTGTAACTGTTTTAACTTCATATGGTATTTGCGCTTGTAAAACAGTGTTCTTTATATTATTGTGTAAAGTTTTTTAACAATAAAACTATTAGCTTGAAATAAAAGTTGTCAAAGTCCGAATTTCTATATCAAGACAACTTTTATATCAAGCCAACAGTTTTATTCTTAAAAAGCTTTACACAATAATATAAAGAACACTGTTTTACAACCGCAAGTACCATATGAAGTTAAACAGTTACACCGTTTACCCACAATAAATTAAAACCTGCAAAAATTTTGAATTTCGCGCCTAGAGCTTGCCGTTCCACCTTAAACTCATTTTATTTGTGTCTTCGAACTTTATTATTTGTAAACTCCATTGATAAGATCTCGCACGATGTAAACATCTTATATCTGAATTCAAAAATGGTTGTTTTTTATAAGCTTTCAAACTAGCAGTGTTTGTTTATATTTGGTTTGGATCATATTTTGCTAGTCAAATTTCACCCACTTACAGTTGTGAAATTAATTGGAAATTTGGCACACAATATGTAGATCAGACAACAATAATGCACGTAAGGTTAAATAAAAGTACATTTAGGAAAAGAATGGGTAAAGCTCCTTCGCTGATTGGACTTTTAGTTAACCGTACGCACATAAAGAATATTCTTAATTTGTAAATAAATAAATTCGTAAATTACGGAATTTCTATACAAACTTCCACCCTCTTAGGGGGTGAATTTTAAAAACACTTTCTAATTTTTCGTCTAAATTGTAAAGGTAACGTTTATTCAAAATTTAAAGCTTTTATAGACTTAGGGTTTAGGGTTTTTTTAGGTTTTTTTAGGGTTTTAGGTATCATTATTATTAGGTACTGTAGTACACTCGAGGTAGTCGCGGGGTAATAGTTGGTCAGAATAAAAGCAAGTAACTGTAGTACAGAAAAATAATTAATAAAACACAGGTTTTTTCAGAGTTCATTCAGTGTGTTATATCATTTAGAAAAATCTCTCTTAGTGCGTTTATAATCAAATCTATTACTACAGTTAAAACTGATAATTCTTTATATTGCACTAAACACAACAAAATAAATAATAAATACAAAAAGCGTGGATCCCGCGTGGGGATCGAACCGGCATTCAATCAAAGTTCAAGTGTAGGTTGTGCAACTCACCCCAAGGCCGTTGGTGCGCAGGAGTGGGCCAGTGAGTCCGCTGCTCGCCTCGTACTGAGAGCGGAGTAGCGCCTGCGTCGGGGTTTCACAACCCGGTGTCTTAATCGTGGTGATTGTATCGAGGGATTAAAATGCAAGGTTCTTAATATTTTGCGTAGTTTATTGTATATAATTGTAATAAACATATAATTTGAATTTTAAAATGTAAAAAAATTATAACAGAAGTAATAATTCATCACTTACTACGTAAAAACACGTTAAAATGCCTTAAATCTCTGCTGGTAGGTCAGGGTTCTAAGGGTGCATACATTGTTAAGGTACAAGTTCGTAGCCGACTCTAATAAAATTGCAGTACCAGCAGGCGACGGTCCGTAACAATGCTGGTTTTATGTATTTCTATGAAGGCACGTCGGAGTCTACTGAGTCATTTCATAGAAATACTTAAAAACCAGTAGTATTGCGGCGACAAGTCGTCGGCTGCTGCTGAGTGCAATCGGCTAAGAACATGTAGTTGTATTTAATAGTAGACCAAGTAGGTAAATACTTTACCATTTTTTGTGACAGTTCCTACACCAGAAGAAAAATAATTAAAGTGATTGTCGCATTGACTTGTAAGCACACACACACAACACACACACACAAAGATGAACACACTAATCGCGAAATCCAGTTTCTATTTTAGTATGTAACAATAACTTCTGAGACAATTTAGTTAATTCTTCTCTGACTACCACGATACAGGCTCAGCTTAGTTTGGACTCTGATAGATGTACCTACCGCATGTATTATATCAAGTGTTTTTTGCTAAATAAACCATTTTCATTTATTTTAACCAAAAATAGGCTTTGAAGTCTTTTAAGCCTTAACACTGACGTTAAACCTTATAAAAGAATTCTTTGAGAGGGAAAACCTTCGTCTTCGCCTAGTATAGGTAACGCCACCAGAGTTGAGGTCACGCACACAACCACATCTCATGTAATGACAGCGGGATTTTGACGTTGTGTTGTCGTTAAACGTCAACACAACGTCAAAATCTCGCTGTCATTACATGAGATGTAGTTGTGTGCATGGCCTCAACTCTGGTGGCGTTACCTCTATAGTCGGGTACAGTAGGGTAAAATAGGGTACAGTCGAGTACAGTCGGGTACAGTAGAGTAAAATAGGGTACAGTAGGGTACAGTCGGGTACAGTAGGGTAAAATAGGGTAGGGGGGGGGTAGGGTAGGGTAGGGGGGGTTGTGTGCGTGACCTCAACTCTGGTGGCGTTACCTCTACCCATAGTACAAGCTTTGCTTAGTTTGGGACTAGGTCGATTTGTGTAAGATTGTCCCCTAATATTTATTTATTTATTTTATTTATTTATCATGAAATAGGTTCAAGCTTGCTCATTTTCCTCCCAATCATAATTAAAAAAAAGGTAGAAAAGGTTTTGAGGGGGTGAAGCAGATCCGTCAAACGTCGTGCCACAACTCTACGCGTGAACGGCGGCTGAACAATATATTTTTAAACATTGCGTGTAATTCCAAACCGCTGGGCGGTGAGAGTGTCGACCAAGCAATGAACGTAGAATTCGCATGCCGCTTCGCCGATTGCACGTGCTCGAGGCTGTGCCGTTATCTTCCTGACTTCTTACGCCCTTTGCATTAAAACAAGCTTATTTTTCACCATCACATTTGATTATTTTAAAACACGTATACAAAGATTAACATTGGTAAACGATTAAGCCACGAAATATTATGCTCGCCAACTTACATAGTTTTCTTATCTAATAAACTTTGTTAGTCAATTACAAAACTCAACTCAAATACTTTGACCTCATCCACAATACATATATTTTGACAATAGCCCGTCAGTCGCTGCCCGCTGACTGGTTACATAATAAGACATAAGACTAACCAACGAGCCACCATCATGCAGAAACGCTGTGTATGTTGTCATGCACCGACCCAACCGTTGCTTATTTTTATTTATGACACGGTACATTTAAAATCCTATTTGATCTTTCATTAGATTAGTGTGAAGATTTTACCCACGAATTAATAATATTATTATTTATTAATCAATATAAAATTACAGCATTACAGTATAATACCAAAGCGCTGTAAAATTCAAAAATAAACATATTTAGATACATAATTTAAAAACACAAGAAACTATTTAGGGATTTTTGAAGTAGTCTTCGTCGTTTCCCTAAAACGACGGAACACCACACCCTCCGGCCAGAAGTCTGAGCGCAGGAACATTTGCTGGTGGTTGGCAGGCACTTGGAGTCTAAAGGAGCTGAAACAAAAAAAATGTTCTAAATCTAAAGTTATTGCCTATTAAATACGTCCTCTGACGTTCGAGCTGCCATGGCATACCTAGTTTTAAGTCTAGAAGTGAAATGGGCACACTAAAAACCAAGCTTGTCGCATTTGACTGGGTTCGGGTCCCGACTAAAACAATCAATTTTTCAAAAAAAAATAAATGCAGTATTTTTGTTTTTAAAAATAACGGACAGTCTCCTTTACATAGTTTACATACAATGTGCTATTTCCAATATTTATGGTGGTTGCCCTCCATGTGGTGTTCATTCTTTCTACTCTGTAAGAGGGTTAATTGGAGGGGGCTATTCTACTTAGTTACCTTACAGATAGCAGTTATGATATGAGCCTTTACACAACCATTAAAATACCCCTAGTTAAGATAATAGCAATGATTTTACTTAAACTACCATGTGTTGCCGCTAATAGGCAAGATAGTAATCTACCAAATTTCATCCACCCAAATTCGTACAGCCACTTTTAGCGTGAAAGAGTAAAAATATACACTCACTAATAAATTTTTGCATTTGTAATATTAGTAGAAATTAGGATTAGTAGGAATTGAAACGTATAACAAGTAAGTCTCAAAAGTAGTTACCTATCCATACTAATATTATAAATGCAAAATTGTGTCTGTCTGTCTGTTACCTCTTCATGCTTAAGCCGCTGATCCTATTTGAATGAGATTTGATAGCTTCAAAAAAATTCTTCGCAGCTTAAGGCTGCGTTTCCACCAGAGATGTGCGAGGATGCGTTGCGAGGGATGTGTTTGTCATGAACCAATAGAAACACTTCATTTAAAAGGTCCTAAGTGAATGAAGTGTTTCTATTGGTTCATGACAAACACATCCCTCGCAACGCATTCTCGCACAGCTCCGGTGGATACGCAGCCTAAGTCGTGGGCAACACCGAGTATGCAATATTTGTAACCATATTGCATAGTGTTCATGTCACACATAATATTTCAAAAATTACATAACCATTGAAAAATTAAATTTATGTACACGTTTAGGAACCAAAAGGTTAACTTGCATTGTAATAACTACACTGATAATGATCGCTTTAGTAATAACAAAGTATAAGTTATATAACGTAGGTAACTCCTATTCATATTTGTACATGTATCCCGTATTGGTTGTCTGGAAGAGATCGCTTTTGAGCGATAAGACCGCCTATTGTCTGCCTGATTTTTTATTGTTATTAATATTTTTTCTGTATTTTTTGGTGAACAATAAAGAATATTTGTATTGTATTGTATTTTAACTCCGTTGAAAAAAACTCAGAAAAAATATATATAAAAACAGTGGAACATAGAACGTCCTCCTTTTTTTAAGTCGGTTAATGAATAAAATGTACACTTTTTATTTTATAAACTACCTATAGACAACCTTCAAAAACAGCAAATAAAATTGATTAGAATTATTTACATGTTTTTATTCAGAAACAAAGAAAAAATATTCACTAAATTCAGCATTATATGTATAATAAGCAATTAACAAAAATAAATAATAATTTAAAGCAATTTATGAATTATCTTACAATGTTAGTAGGTATACAAGTAAGTTAAGTTGTCTTTCAATTTTACAAGAAGAATTTCATTCACTTTTAGTGATCTGATTTGCTTCATATACCTACATATACGTATACAGTTAATAAATAAAAAAGCTTGAATTCAACAAAGACATTATTTTTAAATAGTGACGAAAAGAAGCCCCTCAGGCGATTTGATTAGCCGTATAATCATTAATCGTCTAGTCTAAATTTTGCAACAGTGGTTTGTTAACTATTATATAACTAACCAATAGGCATTTTGTAAGACCATCAAGCATCGTCTAGGTCAATCTTGAATGTATTGAGGTTTAAGTCGATCAGATTCATAATCCAAAAACTGGCCTGGTCCATGTCGGGTCACGCGCTTTGTGTGTTTCATATCGTACCTAGGTAAGGTGCGGCAAAATGTTCTTTATTAACTTTTGATCGATTATTACTCGTTAAATTGTAAAAACTGCCTACTAAACTGTGATAATAGTATTTTACTAGAATCACGATATAGCTTGTCTAGTTTAAAATGACGCGCCCCACTACCGCACTCACGCACAGGATTCGAAACTCAATTCAAGCTACAATAGACTCTATTTTAGCTCAAATTGAGCTCCAAATCCCGTGCGCAAACGCGGTGGTGGGGCGCGTCATTTCTATACCTCGTTATCTAACGCTCAGTTTCGGGGCAAGTGATGGGACAGTTTCGATTATCTGAATCGATAAAAAATGAAGTTTCGTTTACTCACTCACTAACATAATTATCAAAAGATCCAGCTCTGCTCTGCTAGAGTGATTTTTTAAAATATTATGAAATGAAAGAAAAAATAATAATTTTAAGTATGCTTCATAATAAATTAACAATAATTTTCCAAATTACTAATATGAAGTCAAACTTCGTCACCTGCTTGCAAAAATCCATTTAAAAATTTAAATGATTTTTCGACCTCTACAGATGTAACTGGCAAAAACTGTAGTTTTTTGTAATGCTCTATGCAGCTTTTGTTTACAATACCTATGTCAATTTGAACTTCCTTATTTTCTAACAACTGATTAATATTTTTTACAGATTTAAAGCCTGGATTTTTATTTAATATGTTTGATAATTTTGCATGAATCAATTTCCCTTTGTGGAGCAGCCTCACTAATGAAATTTATTTTGAATATCATGTAGAATATATTCAATGATCACTTGGGATCTTCTAATTTTGTAATGACTGTTGAAAAAATTGTGAAATGGGTGAGTATAAAATTTATTTCGTTTGTTCCGTATCTGTAGAATTCAATAATTGTCCCCCTCCTATCCGATCAAATAAATGCAATGAATAAGTTATCTCAAGAGCATTCACAAAAGAAGAAATTTATTTTGACAAATAACTATTTATTAGTAAATGTCAGTCAACTAATAATATGAAGCAACATCACTATTTTAGCTTGCCCCCAAACTGAGCGTTAGATAACGGGGTCTAGACTCATTTCAAGACAAGCTCTACCTAGGTGCATCTAATATATAAAATTCTCGTGTCGCGGTGTTAGTTGTTACCAAACTCCTCCGAAATGGCTCGACCGATTCTCATGAAATTTTGTGTGCATATCGGGTAGGTCTGAGAATCGCCCAACATCTATTTTCATACCCCTAAATGTTAAGGGTGGTTCACCCCTTAATTTTTGACGTGACAACGTCTAATAAATCGATGAACGCCGGCTGCATACACGAAAAAGGATGACGCAATGTAAGTAGGTACATGAGCCGCGAGGGCCAGTTGCAAGAGAGCGGCGAACGCTAGGATGTACAATGTGGGGTGCGGGTGGGAGGTACTCTAAAACGGAACAAAGTTCGCCAGGTCAGCTAGTATTATATACTTAAAAAGAAATTACTAGATATTTTAATTTTCGGGATTTTGTACTTTAGATCATCTGGAAGTAGTTGTTTCAAGCTTCGGTATATCGGTAATCGGCATTTCCTACTTTCGGTATTTTGTTTTCAATGTGTAAAGCGTCGATATTTCAGAAATAGGTATTATGAATTTTCGGTTTTATGATGCGTAGGCACCCGCCGTAGAGTAACACATTATTTTTTACCATTTTGGCTGCATGTTTAATTTATTTACTTGCCGGGTAAAATGTTTTGTTATTATATTATTTTACCTACTGTAAGAGGCAGTGACATCAATCTCGTTGACTTTTAAATGTATTTTATTTCTATAGGTACTTACCTATTTTTTTTCATTGGATTGTTTTTCGTTTGGTGTCCAATCCATACTAAACTTAATATTATAAATGCGAAAGTGTTTCTGTATGTCTGACTGTCTGTCTGCTACCTCTTCATGTTTAAACCGCTGAACCGAGTTAGATGAAATTTGGTATGGAGATAGTTTGAGGCATAGTTCCCGAGGGATAGCAATAACCGATTTTTTTGCAAACGGAGTTGCGGGCAACATTTTCTTTCAATATATTTTAAATTTTCTTTTTTGCTTATGTATCACTTGGTAGGCAACGAACACAGCCTGTAACAAATAGGAATAAAAAAGAGTTCTATTTTTTTTTCTCGATTATCATTTAGATTTCAGTGCGTTTTTATAAGACTGCTTTAGGGAGTTATCACACTTCGGTGTATGGTCCTAAAGTTTTAATAAATATGACAGTAGAATCTTAATTTGATGATCAACAAAAATTGTAATAGCAAGTTGTCTCTAAATCAAATTTGCAAGTCGAACTTCATCCACTTTAAGTGATTGAATTGACTTGTAGTAAACATATAAAGATAAATCAAAAAGTACCTAAAGTGTTGGCGTATGTAAGCGATTAAGAATTTCGGGGGAGTCGGTTGGATGCGACGTGGTTCAATTGGTAGAACACCCGTTGGGGCGCATACCCAGGAGACGTGGGTTCGAATCCCACCGGCGCACCTGAAAAACTTTTTCGCTTTTAAATAATCTTAGATTCGGTGAGCAGCCGTACTGCTAATAAAAAAAAATAATAATATTTGAATAAATAGATGTGGTACATCATTTCTTACGCATTTCCAATGTAATTTGGAATGTAGGAGTCGTAGCTTCTAATAGTTGCGATGGATGTTACCACACGCCACTGTTGGCGTATATAAGCGATTAAGAATTTCGGGGGAGTCGGTTGGATGCGACGTGGTTCAATTGGTAGAATACCCGTTTGGGCGCATACCCAGGAGACGTGGGTTCGAATCCCACCGGCGCACCCGAAAAACTTTTTCGCTATTAAATAATCTTAGATTCGGTGAGCAGCCGTACTGCTAATAAAAAATAAATAATACCTACAGTGAACAAAAAAGTTTGTACATACATACATATATTATATACAATCACGTCTCCTTCCCAGCAAAGGGCTCGGCAAAGACTACCTATTTGTTCCACCTGCTACGACCCCGAAATACATCTTTTTCGCATCTTTCGTTTCGGGTGATCTTGATATTATAACCTTTCTTCAAGACATCATTAATTTGATCATGGAATGTACTTCTTGGTCTCCCATTCCCAGTGGCGTAGCGTGTATGGGGCGGAGGGGGTGGCCCGCCCCGGGCGTCAGCCCGCGGGGGCGGCAAAATGTCGCCGGTGAAGCGGGTTGAGATCTGATCTAGGATTCATTCATTAGTGTCAGTCACACTATTATAATGTTCCATTTTCATCTAAAATTTTGCGCACAATCTATTTTTAAATATTTATTTTATAGAAAAACTGCGAAATCGCTGACAGAGCTCTTTATAACGTTTGTTTGTTTACATATGAACGGCAACATCGCATGACCTGAAGTAGATGACGCACAGATTTACCTGCAGCAACGAGGACTAAGTGTGGATAAGTGTGCTCAGAAACTCTGCGCTTTAAAAACCCTCTTAGTGGAAAGTAGAGACCGTTTCGTGCAAGAAGCAATTGACTTTGCTAAGACTCTCTGCGAGAAACTCGGAATCGAACTCAAAACGAGAAGAATTCGCAGGAAAAAACGCATTCATGGCGATGAATCTTCTGAAGATGCAGCTTTGTCTCACGAGCAGGAAATCCGTCGAGAGGTGTTCGCATCACTCGACAAGATCATTCAAGAAATGACGACTGAAACTTTTGGACGGCAAGTTCGAGTGTGATCTTACCCATGTATTAGAAGACATCGACAAGGACGAGTTTCAGATGGAGCGTAAGCGTCTCCAGCAATTTGTTGCCTGTTCTGAATCAGAGGAAGATATAAGTAGCAAAGGACCACTGGAGCTCCTCCAGTTCATTCAAAAAATGAATCTAGGAATTTCGGTTCCAAATATTGTCATATTGATTCGCATTTATTTGACTTTGGCGATTAGTGTTGCAAGTTGTGAGAGAAGTTTTTCGAAGTTGAAGCTAATAAAAAATTACCTCAGATCTACTATGAGCTCCGCTAGACTATCAAACTTGGCTATATTGTCGATTGAACAAGAATTGGCTGCTAATATTGATTTTGACAAAGTTATTTCAGACTTCGCTGCTCATAAGGCCCGTAGAATCCGCTTGTAAAACAGCATATTATATTTTAACTTTAATAAAAGGTACCTCATTGCCTGTAAAATTTAATTTTAATTCACCTATAGAATGGGGGCGGCGAAGTGGGTCTCCCGCCCCAGGCGCCGAGATGGCACGCTACGCCACTGCCCATTCCAACATTTTTATTAACCCCTGAGCCAAAAAGAGGGGTTTTATAAGTTTGACCGCTATATATATGTGTCTGTTGCACTGTAGCTCTACGAAGGGTGAACGGATTTGGATGTTGTTTTTTTTATTTGATTGGGTTTCTTGGTGATGGTTCGTAGACATGTTTCATCAAAATCAAATCAGCCGTTTCAAAATTATCAGCTCTTTTGTTAGCTGCGGAAGGGAACTTAGACGAATAATGGTCATTTTTTTATTTTCAAATATATGTATGTAATGTATATGTAAGTGTATATGGGGTTGGGGTTGGGGGCCTTATATATCTGTTTTGTAATTGTTCCTTTAAAAAGTTTGCTTTTAAGAAAAACTTATTATTTAAAATAGTAGTGACGAAAAGAAGCCCCAGGTGATAGACAGGTATTCGTGTAGTCTAAATTTTGCAAGTGTGGGTTGTTAACTATTATACAGGACGTTTGAGCAATGGAGGCAGGTTTTCTTTACCGATGAGACGTGAGTCTGTCTTTATTGCAACGACAGGCGGGCCAGAGTCTACAGAAGGTCGGGCGAACGATTCGCTCAAGCCTGTATTAAAGAGACAGTGGGCTAACGGAGGTGGCTTTTGCATGTTTGCATGGACGTGATCACGGACAAAATATTGCAACCGATCTTTGCGTTGCTGTGCGGTCAACATTGGGCCAGTAGCAGCCCTGTGAACCACCACCTTCTAACCATCTTCTTCTAACCGAAGACACACTAATTGATGTTGTCCGAGCTCCTCCGAGGCGTTGTTGCACCTCAACAGCACTAGCGAAGCGATTGCGTAGAGATGACGTCACAATGAAGCGATCATCTCTTTCGGATGAACAGCGTCGCCGACCAGCCCCATGTCTTCTGATGTAGCCCCCAGTCTACTGGAACCGCTGGAATACTCGGCGGACAGCATGACGGCTTAAATTGAGTTGCCGAGCGACATCACACTGCCGAAATCCGGCTTGCAGTAGTGCAACCACTTGAGCTGATTCAGCAGCGGTGGTCTCCATGTTCGAGGGTTGGTTTCTTGCTTGAGTTCCTTAGATGCGTTTTCTTCGATGTCTGGATAGTGAATGATTTACATTTAACCTTGTACAGGCATTTTATACCCCTGGAAACGGGCACAACTCGCGTCCTTTGAATTGATACTAATTAATATTAATTTGGTAACATAATTTCACTAAGGTCTAGATTAGCTTGAATCTGATTTTCGCGGAGGGGCGATATTTTTGACGCCGAGTGTATAATATAACCGATAAGTATTTTGTAAGATTACCAAGCATCGTCTAGGTCAATGTTGAATGTATTAAGATTTAGATTTGTTGATCAACTGCTTTTCATAATCCTTAAAAACCGGGCCACGCGCATCGAGTGTTCCGTACTAATGTGCGCCAAACGTTCTATATTCGTGTGTAATCAAAGAGCGCCTTGCTAAACTGAATTAATAAAATACTGAAGATCTTCCTAACTCCTGTATTTAAATGTTTCTGAAAACAAATACACACGCACATGCACACACACCGTGATTTGGTCACAGATATGTAATAGTAATAGTTACTGCGTAACAGATGAGACACTTGCATTTGACAGCTGCTGTATTCACCTACCAGCCAGTTCACTGCCAACGCTGTGAAGTGGGAGTCATAGAGTATATGTATTTTCGAGTGACAGCTCCCAAATAGAATTAAATTAATACACATCAACGATAGCAGTAGTGCAGTAGGAAAACACTCTATTGTAAGGAGTAAGGAAGTGCATAGTCAAAACCTGGCTTTGAAGTCGATGGATGAAGCACCAGTTTTGTTTATCGGCTTAGATCTTTAAAATAGCAGCATTAACTCGCTAAACTCTGAGAACATTTATATAGGTTAGTGGGACAGAGACACATCGAGCTACAAAACAAGTTCTGTTCTGAAAATATTGTCTACAGTTAGTATTTTAATATTGTCATACAAAGAAGCATTTGTGTTTTCAATATCAAAGTACATTTCTATATCTATATATACCAACATCATAAAGAGGTACACTTTGTGTGTGTGTTTTTTTTTGAATGTAGGCAGGGGAATAATCTCTGGAACTGTTGAAACCATCCTAAAAAATATTTAACTACTACATCCCTGATTCACATAAAAGTGACAGACAAAATTGGGAGCAATAGCTAGTCTAGAGCAAAAAAAAAACATTTTGAATAACTGACAGGCAACGCACTTCTTGAACCACCGAAACTAAAGACTTAAAATTTGGCAAACAATTACCTTGAGTATCATTAAGGTGTACTAAGAAGAAATGTTTGAATATTTTTGTGATGACTTATACGAAGGTCAAAAAACAATGTTCGTTTGTCGGCTTTACTGTGAGAAAAATTAGAAGCTGGTCTCTTTTATATTCTTCCACGGTGGCGAAACCGCAGGCACAAGCTAGTTAGCAATAAAATAATTAAGTAAAACATTTCACACGAAAGTACGTAGGTACGTATACCGTAATTACATCTTCCGTATTAAAAAGTCACGAGAGTCGTCAAGCTCCATATAAACATTAATTGATAAATTGAGTTGAAACCCCGTGACATTTAAGAAAGCTGAGATTTAATCGTATATGGATATGTCATGGCTTAAAAGAATTGTGCTGACGTAAACTTTCAGGAATTATAGGTTCGGCAGGCTCAAGGGCTTAGGTCATGACGGCAGGCAAAAGTACCGATAAAAACTTCTGCATCGGCATTCTGTATCTACATTAGTAAATGAAGTGTGAACGGTTACCTATCAAAATTTAGAATTTTTTTTCCGGATATTTAAAATCCCGAATGCTTCATTTATCCGAATGCATTTTTTTCTGAAACTGTATATATTTCAGGATTTTTATAAAACAACCCTAACCTAACCTAAAGGGTTCTACACGATGGTCCTGAAATAAATCCTGAAATATTTACAGTTTTAGAAAAAAATGCTTTCGGGCAAATGAAGTTTTCGGGATTCTAAACCTTCGGAAATAAAATTTTCTAAACATCGATAAGTTCCCGCTTTGGTCACATCAAAACGCACAGCAGGTGTCAGGCCAACGTTTAAAAAACTGTACGCTTAGTATAAGTTTTACTTCACCAAAATACTTCTCGATCGCGTTTACGTAAAAATTTCAATTCTATGGAAACATGGACGCGTGTGCGCGGAGGCGCTGTCTATGTTTCCCTAGTAATTGATTTTTTTACGAAAACGCGATCGAGAAGTATTTCGTGAAGTAAAAACTTATACTAAGCATACTGATTGTGAGTGACACTGCAGGAGTGCGTATATTGACACGAAATACACGAATCCTTTCGAGCACTATTTCACACTCCTGTAACTTTTTTCCTTTTTTTCAGCGAAGAACTTAATTTGTACTTTTATTTTTATTTTTACTGTTTAACGAGGTCGTGCGGCTCAGTATATAAATAAATAAATATTAGGGGACAATCTTACACAAATCGACCTAGTCCCAAACTAAGCAAAGCTTGTACTGTGGGTACTAGACAACGATAAACATACTTATATAGATAAATAAATACTTAAATACATAGAAAACATCCATAACTCAGGAACAAATATTCGTGCTCATCACACAAATAAATGCCTTTACCGGGATTTGAACCCAGGACCTCTTGCTTCGTAGGCAGGGTCACTACCAACTAGGCTAAAGCGGTCGTTATCTATCATTATTCGAATTTCCATGAAATGTTTTTAAGCTTACCTTCTCTGATACTAGGTACTATGTTTTGTGCTTTTTCACATTTATGATTTTGGTGGGATATGAATACATTAACTGTTACATTACATCGCTGAGATTGCCAAATCCGTTATGCGTTCGATTTTAATCAAATCAATTAATACCTATTATGTTATGTTGCTTAGGTACCTATTTGTCAATCAAAAATCGAACACATAGCGGATTTGGCATTCTCAACGACGATAACTGACTGGCGTAGAACAGTCAAAGATATAAGTATTTCTTTACTAGGTACCGTCAAAACTTTTGAGTTTTAACCCATCTTAAAACATTTTCACAGTAATGATTTTCCTTGTCAATCAACGTGATGTCACTCTGACATTTTCTGTGAAAAGGTTCCATAGTGGGCCACGATGCAGTTGGTTTGACTGTATTACTATATACGAGTACATGACGACTGCTAAATAGTATAAAAATAAAAAGAAAGTAAAAAAAATAGTATATTTCAGTCCAGGTACGAAAACCTTCGTCAGTTATTAAATTGATTCCTTTATCAAGTCCTTGTACTCTTAGTACCTTTTGAAAAATGGGAAATGTAATTGCGATATTCTGTTTCTTTTGAAATAAAATGTTGACAGGACATAAAATTGCCATGGTGCAAGCAAATGTCAAATTAAGAACTTAGAACATTGTGTTGCGGTACATTTTTCACTTCTCATGCTCTTAAAACGTTACTTTAGTCTCTGCATATCGGGACTAAAGCTCTTTTTTGATCTCTAGGGATTAAAATTTTTTTTTTTTAATTTACTTTGGAAACCCCTAAACTGCCAATCACGGTGTTTGTGGATGGAGGATTATTGCCATTTTCAGTGACTGGGCATAGATAATTTTAAAGCTTTCCACAGACCGCAGCGCGCTGCACACGCTCCGAAGCGCTCTGTAGCGCCCGCTCCGTAGCGCTCCGTAGCGCCCTGCGCTTCGGTCTGTGGAAGCCTTTAGGGCGTGGAAATAACCTCAAAATGACAAATGTATAAAATATATTTTAAAAAATAATAATTTCCTGAAACACCATGAATAATTACGAATATTAATCTATTTAATTATATTAAAGATGAATTCATTTTATTATGCATACTTAGTGCAATTAGCTATGAAATCATTTTCAAGTTTGAATCTGTTGGCTAAATATGCAAACATTTAAAGCGTCACTCAACAAAAAAAACCGCGGAACAAATTTAAATTGCTATTTGAATTCTGAACAGTCGTTCATTGCTCGTATTGAGCGTACGTTGCATAATTGTAGAGTAGTACCTAAAACATCGTTTTTTTCCTCGCATTCAAAGTGAAAAGTAGAGTGTTTAACGCGAGACTAAACTGCCATAATGACACGCGAATTATAGCCGAAAATAATAAAGTAATATCTTGTGTCATTATGGCTTGTTTTAGTCCGTTGTTGAACAATATACTATTTCTGACAATTGCGTGAAAACTGACGATACCCTAAATGGTATTTTGAATTCCGATAAAATTCAAGATATTGTCGCGGATACGCCTGTGAAATTAAAATAAGGTCGTCAACATACCTCAAAAAACAAAATCATTCAGATTGTCAACAGGTAGTAAGTAACGTACGCGCGTGCGTTAATTTAAGATGCGCCAGAGTCTTCAGATGTCAAGTGTGAAGAGGTTGAATAACGATAACACGTTGGCATTCAAGTCATTGCGCCTGATTGTTTCATTGATTTTTGGATGCAGCGAGTTCACTTCATTAAAATAGCTGGTACAAAATTGTAAATACGTACGTAGCAGTGAAATGTTCGTCAGAAGGGCCTGTCGAGCAAATTACCTATATTATTTAATGAAAGTGTTTAAAAAAAAATGAAAATGTTTATTTCGTTATAAAATCGTTTAGCAAAAAATCAGGGTTGGGGCCTCCTAGTAGGTATTGGACATACCTGTGACAGGAGGTCTCGCTCCTCCATAACTATTACATATGTTGTTTATAACAAAACAAAGTTATTTTAATTTTACACAAAAATATCTTAAAGAAAAAAGAATAAAAAAATAAAAAGTAGACAAAAAAATAAAAAGTGGAAAAATAACAATTTTTTTTTTGTTAATGCGCTCTTGGCACTTAGATATCAAAATCAAAGACAGAGAAGAAAGCATGTGTGTGTGTGTGTGTGTGTGTGTGTGTGTGTGTGTGTGTGTGTGAGAGTGTTTTACGCGCTCGCGTGTATGTGTGCGTGTGTGAGTATATACAATGTGGGTGTGTGAGTACGAATCCTAATTATGAAAATAATTAATCTAGTTTTTTTATTTACTCATATTTCAGCCATTGTGTTCATTAATTGTGTTTGACGTTTAGAATGTCAAAATGACGTCTTACGACCATAATACTCGTACAATACGTTTACTTTTAGTTTACCATTGACAGATGGCTTGCCTTCATTTCATTTCCAATTTTAACAACATACAAATAAAGTAGCTATTACAAATTTTGAACCTAACCTATCCGAGTCGCTTCCGCTCCGAGCCGTCTTGCTCGCTCGCTTCGCTCGCTCGCTGTAATAAAACGAGATTTCTAATAAACAATTCTAAAACATTGTAGGTACCAAACGTTTTTAGACCAATAGTAGTTTTGTCTGATAACTCAGTTGCTAAATGTTCATTTTGTCAAATAATTATTTATAAAATGTAAATTTAACTGTTGATCATTTGAATAAGTGAGTCATTTGTAAAATGCTACTAGTAAAATGATCAATTGGCGAAACATTTTTTTGCAAAACGTTGTTAGTCAAGTGTAATTTTGCCAAATGACTTTTGGTCAAACGGCTGGACACCCAATTTTAGTCTTCTGTAGCTTGCAAGGAATCCTTATAGTTTCACCATCTCCTTCTGTCTGTCTGACAGTCCGCGGTTTAGCTGAAAAACTGTTAATGCTAGGACGCTGTAATTTTGCATGTATACCAAGGTAGGTATACCTGTATAATTAGCACGTGCTCAAAGTTTTTTAGAGTATTTACTTCCCTACATTTAAAGAGTTTTTTTTTTTCATTTAAACCCATAGTATGTGATATCGTTGGATAGGGTTTTCAAACATAAATAATGATAAATAAATAAATAACAATAATAAGCATTTTTTTTTGATTTAGGAATCATTTTGCAAAATCATCATCATCATCAACATTTCAGCTCGAAAGACGTCCACTGCTGAACATAGGCCTCGCCCAAGGCTCGCCAAACAGATCGGTCCCGTGCCATTCGCATCCAACGCGATCCCGCAACCTTACCCAGGTCGTCGCTCCATCTTGTTGAAGGCCTACCTACACTGCGTCTTCCGGTCCGTGGACGCCACTCGAGAACCTTTTTGCCCCATCGGCCATCAGTTCTACGAGCGATGTGCCCTGCCCACTGCCACTTGCGTCTGGCGATTTTTCGAGCTATGTCGGTGACTTTAGTTCTTGCGCAGATTTCATCATTTTGCAAAAAAATTTTTGCTGGATATCATGGGAACCTATCGATGTTTAGAAAATTGTATTTCCGAAGGTTTAGAATCCCGAAAACTTCATTTGTCCGAAAGCATTTTTTTCTAAAACTGTATATATTTCAGGACCATCGTGTAGAACCCTTTAGGTTAGGTTAGGGTTAATTTATAAAAATCCTGAAATATTTACAGTTTCAGAAAAAAATGCATTCGGATAAATGAAGCATTCGGGATTTTAAATATTCGGAAAAAAAATTTTCGAGGATATGATAGGTAACCCATTATCGTAGTATAAGTACAGCTTACAAGTTAGAGTTATAGTGGCCCAAAACTTCACGCAATGACTAAGCTGTTTTAAGATGCTGCACGCAAGTCGTCCTTCTTCTTCAATTCCTGTTATTAAGAATTAATTATATGCAATTTGAATGAAATTTATGTTTATCAACAAATTGTTTCGAATGGAGTTTTTAACGGCCAATGAACAAGGCGTCGAAATTGCATCTTTGACTATAAAATAAATAACTGGTTGGTTGTAAATATCATGGTTAATAAGGTAATTTTGATTATTTAAGAACAGGTATCAAAAAAGTATATATCGTGCGAAATTAAAATAGCATCTGAGGTTGAACTTTTTGCACTTGCTGTCGGTCGCTCTTTTCTATGTATTTTTTCTTTTTTTAGGGTTCCGTAGTCGACTAGGAACCCTTATAGTTTTTTCTAATACAAATATATATATTGGCTTCCTCAATGAACGCCTGCGTATTCTGCATGTGCTACCTGACAGTTCTATTCGATTCATTAAACTATCTTGTCGCCTAAGTAGTGTCTTCGGTCGCAATTTCTAAAAATGTTTTTGCACTCTTGAGTTATGTGGCCTTTGAACCACGTGAGTGACAGCAGTTAGCTAAAACTGCTGTCACTCTTACGTGGTTTAAATTATACACAATATAAATAAAAATAAATAAATAAATATCACGGGACAATTCACACCAATTGACCTAGTCCCAAAGTAAGCTAAAGCATAGCTTGTATTATGGGTACCTACTAGGCAACGGATAAACATACTTATATAGATAGATACCTACTTAAATACATATTAAACACCCAAAACCCGAGAACAAACAATCGTATTTTTCATACAAATATCTGCCTCGACTCGGGAAACGAACCCGGGACCTCAAGCTTCGTAGTCAGGTTCTCTCACCACTAGGCTATCTGGTCGCCAAATATGTGTATATGTATAGGTATAACTTATTTACACAGGTTGTGTCAAAACTGAACGATAACCTGTGTAACGGGCGGGAGGTCAATTAATGCCAGTCGAAAAAATTAGAGCAAAATCCTTGTCACATAAGGTAAATATCCCAGTGCCCGACGCTGCCCCAATAACCGACACTTTCAACCTTAATTCGTAGCCATAAAGGCGACAAGTTGGGTTTCGATTATTGGAATTAAAGTGTCGAACAGTGCAGTTTTAACTTTTTTTTTTATTTTATTTTTTTATATACATTATAGGCTTGCGTTTGACAACAATCACGCCTGATGGAAAGCGAAGATGTGGCCTACGATGAAGCACGCTTGTCTAGTAAATGCTCATTCACCCTAGACTTGAATTTAGGGGAATAAGCAGGAAGATGGCAGTTGAGTGCGATGCTGCGCTCGCCCCCAAGCAGTGCAAAACACGCAGTGCAGTGCACGCAGCAGCAGTAGACGACGTGTCGCTAGCTACGCTAGCTACGGATGGAATTTCATAGAAATAAGGTACAAGTTCGCGTAGCTAGCGACACGTCGTCTGCTGCTGCTGCGCGGAGTCGGCTGCCAACTTATAGGTACCTTTACAGTAACATTACAGCTACTGGTACGCGCGCGCTGCACAACCGCTCAGTACGCTTAGTATAAGTTTTACTTCACCAAAATACTTCTCGATCGCGTTTACGTAAAAATTTCAATTCCCTTTGGTTAAATATTTTTTTGTATTTTTTTTATATTTTTATCATTGGGAATAATGTTATACAACCATTTTCTGTAGTCGGACTTAAAAATAAACAGCTAATAGCGGAGATATTCCAAAAAAACTGATGTCTTTCATTTGATCTTCAAATAACGTCATCAAAGGTTCAAAGGCATTTTTCTTTTACCTTTGCTCTCACGCTTCACTTAAAAAAAAATGTCAATGTCAGTCAAAATGTCATTTAAATTTAACTGACGTCAATAGGATAGGAAACAAAACAAAAAGGCTATTTTCATTTTTGAAACTAAAAAATGGACTATAGAAAGTGTTTTATTTGTTCAAATGACTCCATGAATATAGCCCCGGTAAAATATTCGTCCGTGTTAGGGAAGATCTACGTGAGAACTGGTGTCGTCTTGCAAATGTCGAATATTTTAGGATATCTCTCTTGTACTGCTGCGAAGATCATATTGATGTATGTAAATCTTAGATTATATATATATACAAGATACCCAGTCCCGAAGAAAATTTTCAAACAAACACGGCTAAAGTGACATTTGCAGCTGTATTCAGGAAGATGCCAAAACATCACTTATTTACATCTTGTATTGAGATAAATATTTTATGCAAAAAACGACTCAATTTCATGAGTATTTAATATCAAATTTGCAAACATTCTTATCGAAATGTGGAATACTTTTTACTGAAGTAGCCATTCTAACAATATTGACACATTGTCAACTTCAAAGTGATGCTGGACGAAACATAAAATGAATGGAGTCTCGATTCGCTGGAAAATAGTTGATATTTTTTTAATAAAATAAATTTATAAAATGTTTTTAAATGCTTTTTACAGGTTTTAAGACCAAGACACAATTTATTTACACTATATTTACATTTGCGGCGAACATTATTGTGCGAATATAATCGATTGAGCTAGGATATCGATGGGGCGAAAATGTGTCGAGCACACAACGGACCAGTTATAGGGCTTAAGTAGTTCATCACGCCTATCTCGTGCTAGTTTTGCAACCCATTTTGCACGTCGCTTAAAAATAATAATAATAGGCATCGTCACGACCTGCAGCTACCTCATGTAGACAAAAAAGCGTCGAACGCGTGGCTGCTGCGTGGCGAGCTGTTCCCTGAGACCGAAGCCTTCATGATCGCAATCCAAGGTCAGGTTATTTATACTAAAAATTACCAGAAACACATCATTCGCAGATCAAACTTCACAGCAGATTTTTGCAGATATTGCCATAGTAGCTCTGAAACCATTCAACATATAACCGGTGCATGCAAGTCAATAGCTCAAACCGACTACAAACACCGACGTGATCAAGTAACCGCTATAATTCACCAATACATAGTCTTCAAACACAAATTTATCTCCGAGAAATTACCATACTATAAATATAAACCACAATCAGTTCTAGAAAATTAAAGCTACAGGATATACTGGGACAGAACCATAATAACAGACAAAACAATACACTACAACAGACCAGACAATAACTATATTAGATAAACTTAGCAAAACAGTAATCCTTATAGACATTGCTATCCACGGTCCTTTCACTTCCAACAATGTCTATTTTTAGTTCCGTCAATTTGCACTAGATGGCGATATTATTTATCAAATCATGTAGAAAATAAAACTCCTACAGAAAGCAGTCATCCTTAACACCATGCCGAATAGTACGTAAATTTTTATCCATGTCATAAATTAACATTTAAAAGAAACGCACTTGGCTTAGGCCCGTGCAATATTTTACCTCCTAAGTAGGAGAGATGATAAGAAACAAGAAAATAATAATAATAATAATATATTTATTTCCGAATAAAGTTTAAGTGTATTTTCTTAAGATTCCGTGGAAAACTTTAATTTAATTATAAAATATGATATGTTTAATTTTTATTCCTACACTTGTTTGTCGTTAGTCAAACTAATTATTATGATTATAGTGAAAAAATAGAATATAATAATAATAGCTACTCTATATATTTTTGTTCCATGTGACACCATTATTTTGTACGTACGAAAAATAAATAATTAAAATTCATAAAATTGCTATTTATGTAACTAGTATTTGCTAATGAATCAATAGAACTTATGAAAAATAAGACATTCCATCATTTTTTCTCATTTTTGAGCCAGTATTTACACATTTCTTGACGCAACATTTAGCCATTGTTGAGAACTGACACGGTCTATGGTCAAAACAAGACTAATCTCAAAACTCGGAACACAGTCGAAAAGTTCCGAGTTTTGTAGTGCCCATTTATTCCGGCTGATTGTGTATCTATGTAATATATATAATCTAGGATGTAAATGGACCTATTTCGCATTTTGGGTAGATTGAGCGTGTCAGCCTTGACAAATTTTTCATCGGAGTTTCCACTGGTAAGCATTTTTTCAAAAATTATCGTGGAAAATAGACTTTCAGAACCAGAAGGTTAGAAACTTATTGACGACATGACGACGTACGAATGACAGATAACAGTATTTTTTCTCAAAGCAGATGGGCAAAGGAAATCAAGAGTTTCGAGCTACTGGATGACGTATATCCGGTCAACCATATCCGGTATTTAACAAATTAAATTTAAAAAAAATACGCGACCAAATTTTAAAATATTCAAATTAGTTTCTTAAATTGGCCAAATCTGAAAGAAAAAAAACATTTTTTTTTTCTAACCAAAGGCAATTGTATGGAAACATGGACGCGCGCGCGCGGAGGCGCTGTCCATGTTTCCATAGAATTGAAATTTTTACGTAAACGCGATCGAGAAGTATTTTGGTGAAGTAAAACTTATACTAAGCGTACAGACCCTTTCTACAGAATGGCTTCTATAGGCAACAGGCTGGAGAGTCGCTTGGCGCTTTTCGCTTTGACGCTGGCTCATCCTATTGGATGGTGACCAGCCACGGCCGAAGCCTTTTACCGGAGTTGTGCGATTTACCTTAGTTAAGCGATAATAAGGGTCACATAAGATATTTTAGTGTTAGATATTTTCGAAAAATTGTCTTTTATCGCAGATTATCGCATAAAAAGTAAGTGACATGCTTTTGGTCTTATTTTTTCAGACCAGATACCTATAGTAACTTGGCTTCTCACCCGGTACCAAGTTATCGTTGAGTTTTGGGAAACTTTGCGTACCTACTAACATAAAAGTGTAAGATGTGATTATTATTTGGAATCATCATCATTTAGAGCGATTAAGTGCAATTCCAAATTCTATGTGTAGGGTACTCTTTTACTATCCAGGCTATTCGTTTATGGAATTCCCTGTCCCTGCCCTAGACTTAAGGCGTGCTAAATCTTTGCCTATCTTTCTTTCTATCATCTTCTGCTTGAGTATTATATTTATAGTCTATTTATTTACAAGTATATTGTGTATCACTTATCTATGTGTGTTTTATGATGTGTATTGTAGGTACCTATGTTTTTGGTTGTTTTTATATAATGTCTGTTTATTATTACTATTTATTTTATATTGCACCACCTGCTGATATTCATCCCTTACTTTCTTCCTATTTTGAATGTTTGCTTGAAAGAGATCGCTTCGAAGCGATAAGGCCGCCCATTGCTTACCTTATTATATTTTCATGAACTATTTTTCTGTATTGTATTTTTGTGGTATACAATAAAGAGTCATAACCACTCCCTTACGACCTGTGGCTTCCTATGAGTTTTGAAACGAAACCTCTTGTCTAGCACACTGACTAAAAACGAATTAAAAACGACATAACTTCACACCTCTAACGCTTCAAATGTGAATCTTGTAACTACATGTATAAAGACAAAGTTTGATATAACAAAGAGAAGTGAATCAACCACAATGCCCACAAATTATTAACTTAACGGTGTCAGTAAAGTTATATAACCTGCTAGTTACGTCCGAATCAAATTGTCAGACAAAAGCGTTTTTGCGATGGGAAACAGCTCCTATTTTAAGCACTTACGGCCCGGCCCGGCCACCACTTCGCGCGACCGGCGGCACTACAAGTGTTTTATCAGTTCATTGCGCGTGCCGCCAGGTAACCACTTTGCGGCGAGCGTCTCAGCCTCGCAGTGGACAGAAAAAGCTCTTCGCGTCGCCGGTCGCGCGAAGTCGTGGCCGGGCCGTTACGGTTGTTAGGATTGTTTGTAACATTGCAGATAACGACGACGTCTCACATTATTATTTTAGTGCTTTTTTAGGGTTCCGTACCCAAAGGGTAAAAACGGGACTCTATTACTGAGGCTCCGCTGTCCGTCCGTCTGTCACCAGGCTGTATCTCATGAACCTTGATAGTTATACAGTTGAAATTTTCACTGATGATGTATTTCGGTTGCCGCTATAACAACAAATACTAAAAACCAGAATATAATAAATAAATAAATAAAATAAACAAATATTAGGGTACAATCTTACACAAATCGACCTAGTTCCAAACTAAGCAAAGCTTGTACTATGGGTACCTACTAGACGACGATAAACATACTTATATAGATAATAAATACTTAAATACATAGAAAACATCCATAACTCAGGAAAAAATATTCGTGCTCATCACACAAATAAATGCCCTTACCAGGATTCGAACCCAGGACCTCTTGCTTCGTAGGCAGGGTCACTACCAACTAGGCTAAAGCGGTCGTTAAATAAATATTTAATGGGCTCCCATACAACAAACGTGATTTTTTTGCTTATTTTTGCTCAATATTGATAACGACAACAGGTAGACGCTTGAAATACTTATTCACAGAATATTTAGTTATATATTCAGTTGGAAAATAAATAAATAAATAAAAATAAAACAAATATTTAAGGGGGCTCCCATATATAAAACGTGATTTTTGCCGTTTTTATGGTACGGAACCTTTCGTGCGCGAGTCCGACTCGCACTTGGCCGGTTTTTATTGTTTGTTTGGTGGCTCGTAATACTATCTTATTGTTCAACCTGTAAAATAAATACGGTCTGTCCTACGAGAACCGATGTCGCCACTTTTTCGTCTATAGTGCAATTGCGCGCACAGTTTTTTGTGTTTAATTTAATTGTATTTTTATTATTATTTGTTCTTGTAGCGGCCATAGAAACACATCGGTGAAAATTTACAGTTCAACAGATAAAGCCCTGGGATAGACTAATGGACAGATGGACAGACAGACAGCGGAGTCTCACTAATAGGGTCCCGGTGGCACCCTCTGGGTACAGTACCCTGAAAAGACGCGACAATGACGATTGACTTTTTATACCAAAAGAGCATCCCAGACGCATCTCCTTGGCCGCAATAATGTACAATACGTTTACTTTTAGTTTACCACTGACAGATGGCTTGCCTTCATTTCATATCCAACTTTAACACCATAGAAATAAAGTAGCTATTACAAAATCTGCAAACGTGGGTAACAGTATTCTAAAATTGGCTTTATTTGAAGGTCGTTAAAGTTGAATATGAAATGAAGGCAAACCATCTGTCAGTAGTAAACTTTATGTAATTTTACTGTAACACTTCGTAAGAATCAGAGTCTAATAATTAATCAATGATTTGATTCTAACAAAATAATTGCTGCTGAATGCTCATTTCTATATTATTATGCCGAAACAAGCTCTTCTTACTCTCTTTTTTGTCTTTAGTTTTTCAATACTGTGATATTTTTATTTCTTGGGATTAAGAACATTATTAACAAAAACATGATCAAAATTGGCGACGTAACGACATTGCAGAAGCGCCTACAAAATATGAATAGCATTACGTACCTTCGCCGAAATGTAGATGCCTTAGCGATTTATAGGTTTTTTTTTTTATATATAAGAGGGGGCAAACGAGCAGACGGGTCACCTGATGGAGAGCGATCACCGTCGCCCATGGACACCCGCAACACGAGGGGAATCACAGGTGCGGTGCCGACCCTTTTAGGAATTGGTAGGGTCGTTTTTTAAAGATCCCTAAGTTGTAACACTCCGGGAATGTTGCCATAGTAAGCTAATTCCAGATCTTTGTCGTGCGAGGAAAGAAGTTTCGCTTAAAACGCACGGTACTAGACTGCAAGATAGTGAGGATGGAAAGACAGACAGTTCCTCGAAGTGCGGTAGTGGAATTAAGCCGCAGGCAGCAATTCGAACACTACGTCAGAACATTCCCAATGATAAATACGGTATAATATACAGAGAGACGCCACATCCCTCCGCAAAGCCAAAGGATCGAGTAGGCCAGAGAGTGTCTGATTAAAATCGAGCAGCTCTACGTTGGATGCGGTTAAATGGAAGAATTTGGTACTTGAGTGCCCCAGCCCAGAGATGAGAACAGTACTCCATGTGCGGCCTAACCTGCGCCTTATAAAGTTGTAAGCGATGGGCTGGCGAGAAGTACTGTCCCGCTCTATTAGGTACCTCCAATTTTTTTGAAGCTAATAGTTTAAGCTTGGTTTTAGGTACATAAAAACAAAATGTATTTGGGTACGATACGAGTTTAACGTAGGTACTTATTTCACAATGCGATATCTAAGCAGCATACATACATGTTAACGAATTGCGTAAAGTGGTCTAAGTAAATACTTTTAGCAAGGTGCTTAATGTACGTAATATATCTAAGTTATCAGCCCCAAGCCGATGTCGTATCATATCACAGAAATATATCGAGATAGAAGGAAAGAGTTTACGTACGTCGACTGGCCAAATGGAGTTTATAAGCCCCAATGCTCGCCGCGAACTTCAGTCTGCTCCCGACCGCGGTCTGCGTGCGACGTCAGGTTTTAAAAATAAAATGACTCGTTGTTCAGTAATTAACTGTTCAAATACTACAGATAAAGTTGGAGCTGTTAGTCGAGGTATTTCCTTTCATTGGTAAGTACTATTTGTCCTAAAATATCTGTAATTAATTAAAAAACGATTTATTTTATTATTTTCATCAGAACAGCAGTGGGCGATAGTGTGTCCACGCTAGCTTTCCATTGCGGCTTTAATTTGACGAGCCAGACATGGCGTGCGTTCAAAACCAGCAATGTAAAAATAAGCTATTCAAACTATCGAGTCACGTCCAAGGTAATTTATCATTTTTTCTGTCAAAAGTAAGAATAGTGATGTACAAGTACACTATCGCAGTTCTTACTCGATTAAAATCGATTTTAAAGCAGAGGAAATGATAATTACGTTTTTATATTATTATGTTGCTATATAATGTACGTAGTGCAAAGCAAATATTATTAACAAACAGGTTATGGTTACTTCTATATTGCAATTTTATTTTAGTTTTCCGAATGATCCTCATATTAAAAATAAATGGATTGAAAATAACTGGTCGTAAAAAATGGTTTCCTACAAAAAACAGCAAGAATTGTTCTACACATTTCCACGAAGACACCTTTACTGGCCCATCAAAGTACCGACGAGTAATCAGTACAGCTTATCCGACTATTGATGTAGTGATGATGTCATATTATGATGAAAAGGTACACATTTACATAAGGCTAAATATTATTTTAAAAAATGTGCGTGTGTGTGTGTGTGTGTGTGTGTGTAGTACTTACACGATTATAGGTAGGTAGGTAATAACGAGCTATGGAGAGGACTGTGCTCAGAGTTTCTCTACGGGATCGAATCAGAAGCAAGGAGATCCGTAGAAGAACCGGGGTCACTGACGTAGCCAAACGGATTAGCTCGTTGAAATGGCAATGGGCAGGCCATAGCTCTATAGCATGCAGAACATATGGTCGTTAGAGCCCAAAAGTTCTCGAATGGAGACCACAGACTGGCTAGCACAGCGTGGGACGTCCACCAACGAGATGGACGGACGATTTGGTGAAAGCCGCAGGTTCAGGGTGGATGCAAGTCGCTTTCAACCGTAATGATTGGGCGTCAATGAGGGAGGTCTATGTCCAGCAGTGGACGTCCTACGGCTGAAATGATGATGATGATGATGATGATGAATAACTGCAGCGGCTATAGTAGGTACTGACAAATGTAAAGCAATTTATTGGTTAGTTAGGTACCTACCTACATTTATATTTTTCGATTTGAAATTCTGACCTTTCTCATTTCCTCTGTCGAAAATGATTATCATTTCCTCTGTGCATAAGAATCGGTTCCCTAATCGATCTGTGAATCGATGCTTTTGAATTGATTTCGCGCGGCTTATGTTTCCCATCACTAAATTACACTCGTGACGTCAAAGTACCTACGCAAGTTGTTACAGGCTCGGTCTCGCTACAAATTGCCGAGCATTTTCCTTCTATCTCGATATATTTCTGTGTATCATATCTTTTTTAGGGTTCCGTACCCAAAGGGTAAAAACGGGACCCTATTACTGAGGCTCCGCTGTGCGTCCGTCTGTCCGTCTGTCCATCCGTCTGTCCGTCTGTCCGTCCGTCTGTCCGTCTGTCACCAGGCTGTATCTCACGAACCGTGATAGCTAGGCAGTTAAAATTTTCACAGATGATGTATTTCGGTTGCCGCTATAACAACAAATACTAAAACACAGAATAAGATAAATATTTAAGGGGGCTCCCATACAACAAACGTGATTTTTTCTCGTTTTTGCTCGATATTGATAACGGCAACAGGTAGACGCTTGAAATATTCACAGAATATTTAGTTACATATTTTCTTTAAAAATAAATAATTTAATTAAAATAAAACAAAAAATTATGGGGGCTTCCATACACCAAACGTGTTTTTTTGCCGTTTTTATAGATGAATTGTACGGAACCCTTCGTGCGCGAGTCCGACTCGCACTTGGCCGGTTTTTCAAAATTGAGCTTTAATGTAGGTAAAGGTAATTTATTCATAGAATACAAATATTAAGAAAAAATAACAATGAATAAATCTTAACTATAAACCAAGAAAATATGTAACTTAAAACTAGACTAAGTCTAAAAAAGCCCCCCGTTGAATGACAATGGCGATTCGTTGAGAGAGATAGCTGCTAGCCCTTCGGTCTCCAGTGGTGTCGACCAGACGCTTTCTCAAAACCCAAAAGGACCCATTCTCAAAACTGACAGCAACAAAATTGTAAGCTGAACCGAGACCCTGGTATTTTAATACTTTCCTACTCTCGGCCGCTTCAGCCGCTGCGCCAGCTTTTTTTGTTGTACCCTGAAGGTGTGAAGGGGCTGGGGTAGCAACGCAGGTTGCGTCCCAAACTAAATCCGACCCATCCTCCAGGGAATCAGAGACATACCGTCCGGCCTTTTGCCATCGTTCCGCGCAATGCCATTTATGGTGGCAATAAACCGGCGGATAATATCATTCAGCGCAGCGTGTTGGGAAGCCCATGGTGGCAACAGTGTGGAGAACACAAAGCAGCGCCCAACCTCAGCAATGCAATTCGTAAGGTTTCAGGCTCCAGGAAGATTCCAGTATTAAAAGAAGGATAGGCTTGAAGCCACTCGCCAGATTCTTTCCTTCCTAGACCGAGAAGCCTTGTATGGTCTGGGCCTGAGCTGGAACTTAAAATTTCAGATTAAGTCAATTTGTAAAGTACGTCGTCCCAGCTCCGTTGATAATTTGGGTGGGTGGAAGACACTGATCACGATCCTCAGTCATGAGGGAGCGTCCGCTATGTCTGCTAGACATAGGATGTTAACGCGTAGGTAACGGTTCGGTTGCTATTATTAGGTGTGACCAAATTTGAAACTATGTTCTGAATAGGTAACTATGGGTTTTTAAATGTTTTTAACTAGGTTTTGATAATGGTGCTTTTGAAGCCGTGGTGGCCTAGTGGTTTTTGATCATGGTTTCGTTAAAGAACAAAATGTTTTAAAAACTTATTTTTCTTAACATTTCTGGACCCTGGTAGCATAAATTACAAAATTATGTCAAAGTTCGCTTTCAAATAATTTTTAGACAACAACTATTTTGTATTCGGGTAGTCATGGTCGATATAAAATGCACAGCATTTTAATTAACAATAGAATAACACTGTTCTTCGATGACCTACAATTCCGTATAATGTTTAGTAATTAATACATTTACATACATACAGAGGCGATTGACCGACACTTTACAATTCATTTCACTAATCACGAATGGATATAACACCAACTGTCACCCATTTTCAAACATTTGGACACCTATGCTCACTCGAGGATTACGACAAGCATTTGCTTCCGATAGGGTTTTTAATAGTATGAAAATATATAATTGTGGAAGTAGCAACGTAATATTTATTTTCAAACATGGACACGGGATATGAAGCTATAAGAGAAAACGTTTTTCCATCTAAAGAAACTGGTAAGTTGCCTATTTATTGTGTTAGCTTAGTTAAACGTTCGAGTTCAGAGGCCGTATTGTCTAACGCTTCTGACGCTTGCCTTCGTTTTCGCTATCTCTTTCTGTCATCACATATATACCGTTTGACAGAAAGAAATATAGTGATTGCGATGGCAAGCGTTAGAAGCGTTAGACAGTAAGCCTGCTGGTCACTGTTATAGTAGGTAGTTGCCATCTTTAATTTTATGTCATAGAGCAATTAGAGAGACAATCGAGTAGAGATTGCAATAAAGGTGACAGCAGGGTGACATCTATTGGATGGCATGTCAAATACTAGGACATTTACTTTATTTTACATTACCATAAGATTGTCATAAAAGTGTTTATGAACTGAATGACTTTTATGGTAGGTATTATTTTGTCTTTCATCCTTTTTAGGGTTCCGTACACTAAGGGTGCCAAATGCACTCTTTTACTGAGACTCTGCTATATGTCTGTCTGTCTGTCCGTCCGTCTGTCACAAAGCTCTATCTTTTGAACCGTAGTAGCTAGACACTTAAAATTTTCACCGTTTACATATCTATTAGTGTACTGTCGCCAGTAGGTACGAACGCGTTTCTACATTTTATTTATCACTTTGTCGGGGTAATTGCTACATATATCCATGCAAAATTACAGCTTTCTAGCACTAATAGTCTCTACGCTAAGCCGGGGACGGATGGACGGACGGACAGACAGACATGACATGAAATAAATAAATAAATGACAAAACTATAAGGGTTCCGTTTTGCCATTTTGGCTCCGGAACCCTAAAAAGGTATGGCAAGATAAAAAAAAACATATGAAAACGCAAAAAAAAAACAAAGTCATGACACAAAATCATCAACAGTTTGGTAATACAAAACCTTCATAATCTGTAAAGCGATTGTTACAGGAACGTAATTTCGAAAAAACCTACATTATAATAGTTTCAACTCAAACTAATTTTCTTCAGCGATAACTTTATTAAAACAAAGGTTTGGGACTACCTGCTATAGTAAATGTTTTAGAACTTAGATTAAGCTAATCAGTGACACGGTGCTTTCACTTCCAACAATGTCTATTTTTAGTTCCGTCAATTTGCACTAGATGGCGATATTATTTATCAAATCATGTAGAAAATAGATGAAAACAACTTTAAATTCTAGTTTCAAAAAGCTGTGGCAGTGGCCCATGGGCAGTGGCACAGCAGGGCTAGTATTGGTACAGTCGAGTTCTCCAATATCCGTACAGCCAACCGTTCATAAATATCTAAACATGAACCTTATGTTACGGTAATAAGCTCTATGTATAGATATTTATAAACGGTTGGCTGTACAGATATTGGAGAACTCGACTGTACGTGTAATTATTGGTCCTTGATGTTATAGGTATGGTTCCTAATAGTAGTTACGGTAATTTGCGTTAGATGGCGTTGTGCCGTTGAATAGAGTGATATCTCTATCCTCCTATATATAATGTAATCTATGCAGTGACATAGCTTGTTCTCATTGGTCATATAGGTAAGCCAATTTGCCCACCCTCCTTTGTACGGAACCCTCGGTGCCAGTTTTTAATTTTTATCCAAATTTATTTATTAAAAGACTATTGTAATCGACTTTGACATAGTCTTTTATCTATGTACATTTATATTAGCAGCTGGAGAACTAGAGAACCCTCCGAGTAAGGGTCAGGAAGAAGGCTAGAAATTTGAAGAATGATGATTTATAGCACCCTAAGGGCAATAAGCATGACCTGGCTGGCATCAGCCCTGCACGTCATCAACCCTTTTATTTTTTAAATTTTAAAATAAATAATTTTTAAAAACTTGTTTCTATAAGCTTAAAAGTTTAATATGATTTAGTTTATTCATTGTAAATTATGAAAAAAAATTGACAGTCGATTACAGTAAGTAAAAGAACTTGACAGTTTAGGAGGTATCCCGAAACACATTTAAGAAACTGTCAAGACGAGAGCGAATTTCTTAAGTTAAGCAACCATTTCTATGACGACACCGTCAAATTAGTTATTTATGAGACTGGTGAATAATGAGATGCATTAATACACGAGTGTGGTTTAATGGTTTGTGGTTTTAAGATTGTTGACAAAACTGAGGTGCCTAATTAAAAAAAAATACAACTAAGTACCTAGGTACTTAAAAAATAATACGAAAACTAAGTTATTCTAAACTGAAAATCCATATTTACGTCAAGTTTAATGGGTACGGGTAGGGTACCCATAATAGGGCTGGCTGCGTTTCTTCGTTATATCGCACTGCCAATACGTTGTTCGAGCATAGAGCCAGCCGTCACCTGTGGATCGGAACATTATCTTGTTTGGAAGGCAATGTTGTTAATATTCCTTTTTTACAGACATAATACAAAGATGGTCTCTGTCCGAAACTTCAATAGGCCTTGGGATAGTACTAGCCATGTACCTATTATTAGTTTTGAAAGTTTTACCAAACTACATGAAGGACCGACAGCCTTATGATTTGAAAAGTATTCTGACTAAATATAACGCTTTTCAAGTCGTGTCTTCTGTGTACATTGTATATCTGGTACGTTAGTTTATTTTTATTTGACAGTTTTTATTAATCCATTCCAAAATGTCATGTCAGAATTTAAACTCCTGAATTTTGACTTTTAAATTCGAGAGATTCTATTTTTTTGGTTACAGTACGCGAGATACATTGTAAGATATGGTATTATAACCGCAAGATGTCCTCAAGGAGAAGATTTACAAGGAGTACGTATTTCGTATTTAATTTTAATTTTGTGTTTATCATCGGCAATCCAATATCAAAATTAAAAACTCAGTATTATTCAAACGCCTAACTGCAAGAAGTAGCAATATATTTCTCGTGAATATTGCGAGTAGGTTTATAACGGACTTTTTTATCTAGCGATAAGTAATTGTAGTGTACGTTTTAGGTGATTACAGAAATTTACCCCTACTTCATTGCCAAACATTTGGACCTCCTGGACACAGTTTTCTTTGTACTCCGAAAGAAAGATAACCAAGTAACCTTTCTACATATTTACCATCATACTGCCATGGTTTCCTGGACTTGGCTGCATCTGATGTACCATCCCACCGATCATTTCGTCGTAGTTGGCTTGCTAAACAGTTTTGTGCATGTGCTGATGTATGCTTACTATGGCATTGCGTCAATGGGCCCTGAATACCAGAAATATGTTTGGTGGAAGAAACATTTGACAAAGGTTCAACTGGTAAGTTTTCAGCATCGTATTAAAAACTAAACTCAAAACTTGAGTACACTTTTATGACAGTATGATATACCTATGTAATCCGTGATTGCTTTAAATGAGCTCCCGGTTAATCGACACAGTTACATGCATCCAGACTGAAGCTTATTTATAACACTTGGCTAAAGACTTGAAATTTGCCAGACACATTCCCTTGAGTAAAAATAAATTATTTTGTTTAGCTCGGTGGACGCTATGTCAGCATCATTATGAGTGAAAGTCACACAACACTTTGAAAATCAAAAATATAATTCCTTACATATTTTTGCTGTACCTACTGTTCCGTACCCAAATGGTAAGAACGGGACCCTATTACTGAGACTTCGCTGTCCGTCCGCCCGTCCGTCTGTCCGTCTGTCACCAGGGCCCAATTGCATAACAAATTACAAGCTAAAAGTATTAGATATTTTGTATTGAAAATATTGAAATTCACTAATACTATTTGCTTGTATCTTGTTATGCAATTGGGCCCTGGTTACGATTTTTTTTTCAAAAACTTAAACTTTTATTGGCTCTCTTGTAAACTTTGCAAAATTTACGTTAGTCAATTACTCGTTCCACCGTCGATAGGGAGATTTCAGACTTATTGCTGTATGTGGTTAGGTACCTAGGTAGAACATCTGTTCTTGTGCGGTCTGAGATACTATTTTGCAATCATTTATAATCAAATATACTGATATCTCAATTAATACAAATCTGTATACGTACGTTAACTGTATGAAAATAATGTAATTAAGGCATTAACGATTATAATTTTTTCTACATGACAAAAAACACGTTTTAACGGATTAAAACGAAATTAAAGCAAAAATTTTGTAAACATGATGAAACAAAATTTATATGCATTTTTATTTATTTGTAAAGGAATTAAACATCGTGCAAACAAAAGTTGAACACTTAAGGGGTTCCCAACCCTTTCTTGGTCAGGGACCACTTTTAAATTATTCTTGTTAGCAGGGACCACTATGTAGGTGAAATAATAAACTGTAATAATCAAACTGAGACTTTAATAAAAAACTCAATTGGAAATTACATAAAAAGAAATTTAAAATCATTCGCGGACCATATTTTGGCTTCTGCGGACCACTGGTGGTCCACGGACCACTGGTTGGGAACCACTGACTTAAACTAAAAAAAACACAAAGAAATATTTAAAATTTTGCTAATTTCAATCATAATTTCTAACACTCCCTGGACTTAAGCACTTAAAATATTTTAAAAATTAACTCTCTGTTTTGGACGCCTTGCAGCAGCGTATAAGGCCACATTGCAGTAAACAATACGGACTCTTGCAAACCGTCAAAAGAAGAAAAGATACATAATTACTAATTAGGCTATATGCTTTGGCACAATAAGTATGGACTGTTGCAACTAATTACGAAAGGCAAAGTTGTTAGAAAGAAAAAATTGGGCGAAGGAACAAATCTGGGCTCCGTACCGTAACATCAAAGAGTGGAAGCGCTACTGATTTGTTCTGCCTCGCTAAAAGGGAAAGCTAACAGTCAACCTAATAAACTAAAGAAAAAAGAATGGACTGAAGTAAATTGAGAATAAATTATACAACAGGGTGTTTCTTCGCTGTCTACCAAATGAGCTTAAAATCTAAACCGGCCACAGAAACAGTCTTAAGATAGGTACATATAATTTGTTCAGAGGGTCTATAAATTTTAAACGTTAACTCAAAATTTCATTATTTTTATCAAAATGGCCGTACTATTAATTGAAATGTTTATTCTGCCAGAAAAAGGGTGGGTTACAGGTTGTTGTCATAAAATACATGTTCTCCTTATTCAGCTATATTAACAAAACAGCATGCAAAATGTTAACAGTTTTATCATACCTATTAAAATTCGATCAAGCAAACAATTTCAATTAAATATGAATAGGAATACCTACATCAATAATTTTTATAAATTAATAATTAAGTAGGTATTTATGTCAATGTTTAATCCACTTATTCTACTTACATGTCAATTAATTAATTGTGCCAGCATTTATATGGTTATTAGCGTTCTAAGTAGTCTTTTAATTTATAAAATCTATGTTCTAGCCATTTATGTAGCATTTTTTAAAATTTATCGTAAGGCAAATCTTTTGGTGTTAAATCCAAATGGGTCAGTATGGCGAAATCAGAAACTATGAGAGATAGCAAAATGTGTTCTTAGGAACCATGGCTTCGATTTTAGATTTAACAAAAATGGCATTCAAACATTCTTTTAACTCTCATACATAACCGGGAAACGAACCTGGTCAAAATTTCTGTAATAATTTATTTGTTGTTATTGTTGAAGTTAGGAATTACAAGTCCCAAGAAACACATTTTTTAATGGAATTTTGTTTAAATAATTGTAAAATAAACTCAAAAATTACAAAAAAACTTTATTTAAATTTTTTTATCGAAATGTTAGCCATTTTCCTGGATGACACAATCGCGTTCCGTATTTTTATGGGGTGAATATTCAGCCCAAGAAAACATTCCATTTTGAAATTTGAAGTAAATTGGCACACCCTCCGAACGAATGTGTTCTAATTTCAAACAAATGCAATTTGTAGTGGATTACTATCTAAGTAAGATACTGGTAAGGTAGCCTATTCAGATAATTTATTCATATTGATGAACTAATGACGATATTTTGCAAACTATTTAAATTGTGGGAATTTCTGTCTAATGTTTTACACAAGAATTCATAGCAAAAGTTGGTGGTTATATTCTAGGGATCAACTAATAACAAAACGATATGTGAATATTTAGTACAGTGAATTTTGACCAGGTTCGATTCCCGGTTATGTATAAGAGTTAAAAAAAAAGTTTGTATGCCATTTTTCTTAAATGTAAAATAGAAGCTATGGTTCCTAAGAACAGATTTTGCTATCTCTTATAGTTTATGATTTCGCCATACTGACCCATTTGGATTTAACACCCTGTATACATTAGGTCTTAAATTTGGGTATGTCATCCTTCCATAGTCTTACTATTATTGTCGTAATTGAACAAATCTGTATAAAATGATAAGAATAAGAAAAACAATGCGGTAAGCTAGAAATGTAAAAACTAACATAATGGAGATTTTAGGATTTACATATATCACTGTATCGGCTGAAATGAAAAACAAAAATTATGATGACTGTATCATAATATACTACAGTGTATATATGGTTACGATGGGTATCAGTCTTTAAGACTTCGTTTTTAGTGTATAAAATGGCGAAATGCCACAAAGACAAACGATAATCTTTTTCGTAATTTGAATATCCACGTGCGACAGGTATATATGGAAATAGAAATTGAATCTAATAGAAAAAATCGAATACTTATTAATTTCTGAAAAATACGTGCAAGTGTTTTTCTTTTTGAAAATCAATAAGCTTTGGCGTATATACTGGGCCATGTCGGTAACTTTAGATACTTTTCGAGAAAGAGATATATGAGTGTTTGACCCCGCAAAGATGCCTGAAATCATGTCTTATTCTACGGCTCGAACGGAATGTGTATTTCCCACAGGGTACTCTCCATGGCCCAAACGAAATTGTGTCGTTTTTTAACTTGGGCCATGAAGTGTTTCTATTTTTTAGGGTTCCAAAGCCAAAATGGCAAAAACGGAACCCTTATAGTATCGTCGTGTCTGCCTATCCATCTGTCTGTCCGTCCGTCCGTCTATCCGAGGCCCAGCATAGAGACTATTGGTGCTAGAAAGCATTATTTTTCACAGATTCACTTCACTACTAAATATATTTAAAAATATTTTTTCAGGTACAATTCGTACTAGTGATATCCCACCTTCACTACCAACAGAAACTGACGCCCTGCCCTCTGCCTCCGTTCTTCCACTACTTCTGCATGTGCAGCATTGGCTCCTTTTTTCTTCTTTTTCTCAAGTTCTACTTCCAAAGTTACTCCGCCAAGAGAACTGAGAATAACAAAAATAGAGTCGATGTAGTGAGGAAATGTGAATGTAATATTAAATGTGATTAGTTCTTGCATGTTTATTTTATTTGGCACCTCTCTTATGCTCACTCTACACATTGCTTGACCAATAAATCTTCGCTAACTGAGACAGGCAATATATACTCCATTTAATTTAGAATTATAAACCACAACAACATTATATTGCGGCTCGTGAACTGTAGTCTTTTTACAATTTGTACTAGAGTAACCATTGACGACACGCAAATAAAGTGATATTAAAACAATTTTATTTTGCAGCTCCCAGACTATTGTACTGTACTATTTGCTAGGTAAGAAATAGTTGACGAGCCGCAATATAATGATGTTGTGGTTTTCAATTCTAAATTAAATGAAGTATACGTCAGAACGAGATAGAAATACCTACATGCTCAAATCATGCAAAGCGGCAACATGTAGAGCAGGCTTTTCAACGTAGCTTTTAATTAAGTCAATATAAGTTTTGTGAATAATATGTAATGCTTCATTTACCTATACGTTTTTAATTGACAACAATTCAAATGTACTAAGTAAAATAAAAAAACCGTTTGCAGATTTTTCACTGCTGATTACAGGAAAAATATTTTGGGATATACAAATAAAGATTACAGTGTTTTATTTACTATGTATTTAGGAGCAAAAAGTAACAATACATGTCATGTTATGTAAATTTTCAATCACTTGCCGGAAGATATCAAATCACTAGATGGTGCGCAATTCAAGAAGAAGCTTAAATAATTTCTTCTCTGTAAATGTTTTTATGATTTAAATGAATACTTCTGTGAAAAATATTAAAGTTATTTGAGTCCAATGAATGACATTGTACGTCCGAAAAGGACAAGCTGTTGAGACGATTTAAGCTATAAATACTACCACAAATGTACACTTTTTATTTGGTTACAACTCAAAGTTCTTCAATTTTCAATTCCATCCAATTCCATTAATGCCATCTTTTTGCAACTTGAGAAGAAACAAATGGTCAAGGCATCTTGCTTGATGCTACTTTTTCCGGTCGTCATTATAAAGAAATATTTGAAAACTCAAAGCAACAAACGCAGAAAATAACAAATTCGTGAATTTGCTACGGATGGTTGACAAAATATGTGACGCGAATTGACATAATGACATATTATGACAGTTATTTTTTTTTTAATTTTATATCATGCTAAGACTGCGACATTATTATTCCTATCTTTGTATATACGGACTTTTTAATGATCATTTCTTTAATTAATTATTAACGACCAATTTAAGCAAAATAAAGGAAAACCGAGAAACACGGGTAGTCTGATTTTTAACCAGCTATTATAAAAGCAAAATAACAAGAATGATTTTTTTTTTGAAATGTTGTCAATTTTAAATATCGTGAGATATTTGTTGTGTTGCGGAGCCGAAGTGCTTTGGACTGATACGTCAATGATTGACAACAGTAATGTAACGCAAGTAACGAAACTTGTAGGTTATTTTTCAAACCGTGTAAATAAAGCTTATCTCATCAAAGTTTCTCTTAGAACGACAGAATTATAGCGAATAATAAAAAAATTTGCATAAATTTGAAGCTCATGAATTACTACAATACACAAAAATCAACAAGTTTACCGTACGGTACTAGTACAGTTGCACTTAGAAAATTACTATGGCGATAGCAATTTACTCTTCGTAATTGGGACACAGTTTCAATAGACATAAGGTCTGCCGCATGCTCTCGTTAGAAAGTTGTGCATAAACTGAATGTTTAAGTTGGATTTAATTAATAATTTTCCAATTATTTTTTTAATTTCTTCCTTTTCGGGGCGGCTCCTCGAACTCGTAGTCCTACTAATTAATAATTACGGTAAACTTAAATCTAAAAGTTTGTGAGTACCTATGTCTTTGAGTATAGTACCTCTATAATTCTTCCCATGTGAATTTTTCGCTTCGAGCTCTTAACAAACAAAAAACAAACGGTATCGTCATAGTATTAAGGATCAAATTTAATGTAATGGCTCGAAACGAAAAATTCACCTGGGAAGATTTATACTATACTTGCGTGTGTGTGTTTGTTCCTCCTTCACTTCATCAAGTTGAAATTTGATATGTAGAGTTAAACGTCTGGAATGACACATAGGAAACATTTTATTCCAATATTCCCATGGGATCGAGATAAAATCCTGAATTCTTAACCGGTGAGTTTAGAGACAAATTTAATAAAATCTAACGTATTACAAAATAGCTGGTAAAAAAGATAATAAATGATTAAAGCGAAAAATATTGTCAATCCTATATTTCAATAACTGTCTAATTTATTGGTTTTTCTTTCACAGAGGTTTGCAATCTCTATACTAGTAAGGATGTCATTATGCTTAAGTAATGGCATTGAAAAATTGATAATGACATTTTGAAAATACATTTTTTAGGGCTCCGTACTACCCAAGAGTTAAAAACGGAAACTATTTAATGTCGTTACATTGTCCGTCTGTTCATTTGTCTGACACAGCGCTGTACCTAAAGAACCGTAAAAAATAGGCAGCTGAAATTTGTGTATTTCGATTGCCGCTACAATATAAAAATAATTAAAGGTCCCATCATGGTCCCATCTATAATATAAAATGACCCTGGGGTAAGTATGATGTCTGGACACACGACTAATCATACTTACATACACAAACAGACAGGCAATAGGCTAATATTGCTTAGAAGCAGCAGGGCTCTGCTAAAACTGGATTATTATAGATAGATACGTCCGTTTAAAAACCAACTCGTGCTTGGCTGATTTTTTTGCAACATTTCTATCAATGTCTTCACGCGGAAGCAATTGAATATTTCTGCGCCTGAATAACCTAAAGCCGTATTGTTTAACGCACGGGCGCTAGCTATTGCATTCACTATTTCTTTCTGTCAAACGATATGAGGCGGTGACAGAAAGAGATAATGATAGCTATGGCAAGCGCCCGCACGTTAGACAATAAGGCCTCTGATCAGTGTGTGCTATATCACTTGCACTTGGAATACTTATTATAGAATTGGATAACGACCCTTGGTAGACCGAGTTGACTAGTTAACTAGAAATACCGATATTGGTACTTTCACTTTATTTACGTTTAATGCATTACAGTAGGTACCTACATTGAATAAAATAATAAAGTCAGTGTAATAATTGTAGTTAAGGTTTTTTAGGGTTTTGTACTCAAAAAATGAGCAAGCCGACTCTGTTCTTTCATGGCCTAATTTTGCTTAAAATGTGTCACTATGAAAAATTATAATTTAGCATTATTTCGCAGTACAGTTTAAGTCCGATGTATCTGCATATTCGGAAGAATGCGGCCGCTCTTAAAGCCATTCATCCGAAGGTTTGCCGGCTCACTCGCAGTCTCGCTACAAAACAACCTTAGTTCCCTTCCGGCAGTCAAAAGGAACGAACACGTCTTCGTTAATTTCAAATATAACCGGCGCGTGTTTAGAAGTTTGACTACTCTTTTGTTTTAAGAAAAAAAGGTCAGTTGAATTTTCTGTTTTCATTGTTCTTTTTATTTCTTTATGTGCGTGTCCTAATCATACTGCATACTTTCAAAATAAAAAGCTAGTAAATAGTCCCAAATTCCAATGCTAATTTTAAAAAAAATAAGATCACAGCATTTATTTTTCCTATTTCTGATATTTCCGTGCTAACACATCCGTTTTCTTGTTATCAAGGTGAATTTTTTGACAAGCAAGTTTACATCGAAAATTCTATTATGTACCTAATAAAGTATCTACCTAATACAATGTTTTAGCACCAAAGCCATTTTTTTTTAAGTAAAGTTTTACAGATAAACATTAAGTAAATAACTTCGTAAAAAATCGTGGTTTTAAATTAACGTTGAATGAAGAACTTAGGGGTTGATATTTCAGAATCAATCATCAATCTCCCATGGAAATATCGAAATAACAAGTAGCCTGTGTTTTGTTTTGGTCTGAATAGCATGAATGCCTAAATAAATAAAACTAACTTTGCGCATATATAATATTAGTAGAATTAATTATTGTCGTTGAACATGAGTGTGGGTGCGTAGTAAATTGCCGCGTCCCATCTCTACGCGACATTCGAAAGTGACTCCCGAGAGTTGCTGCATAATAGTTTCTGACACATTGTATGATTATTATAAACATGGTGAGTGAAAACGTACTGATATTATAAATGCGAAAATGTGTGTATGCACGTGTTTGTGTGTTTGGTACTCGTTCACGCCTAAATGGCTGGACCGATTTGGTTGATATGGTTTGTAAGATATCTGGATTCCTGGAATAAGATATGAGCTACTTTTTATCCCATTAAATGACAGAGAACTCCAATAAGATCAGAATGTACGTATGTAAAATCCCGCAATCTCGACCGCTAAGGCCACATATATTATATGAAATTTGTACGGATGAACTGAAACGATTACTTTGCTCACCCGCGACCTTACGATAGTTACGTTTATGTTAGAAATATCACAGAACCACAAAACCACACACAACATCACATTTGGTAGCATAGCGTAACGGTTGTGGTACCTACTCTGAAGATGAGCTCTGGTTGAGTTCGAACCGCGTCAGTGTAGTTTGGTGGTGGTGATAGTCGGGTTTGTGTGATTTGTCTGTGTTCATATTATTCGCCCGGGATTAAAAAGGGATTGGAGTTGACAGTAATTCTATATGCTTACGTCGAAATATGTATGAAATTACAGTTTTGACAGTCCCATTCTGATTGCGGTTTGATAATACAGTATGGAGGTGGAGAAATTGCATGAACACGCATTTCTTACATAAACGTTACTATCACGTAAGGTCGCGGGGAGCAAAGTAATTGTTTTAGTTCATTAAATGGCACTCCGCAAAGTAGCGCCTGATTAAATAAATTATTTGTATAGATGTTCTACAAGCAACGTAAATGGAGACCACGATATAATTCTAGCGAGTTCCCTCGGAAATTTATTAAGTGAAATCTTAGAATTTAAATTCAACTGCCGGATCTAATGGTTCACTTGAACGAAACCGCGGGTAAAGGCTAATTGAATATGTACCGAAAGCCTTCCTTTAGAAAAAGTTGGCTTATGGAAACTGTTGTTCAAAAAACAAAAATCATACATTGATTCCTGTAAGTACGCCGTCTTACATGAGCATTTCTAAAAAAGTTTGTATATTTAATTTTGGACTCCGAACTGCATAGAAATTTACAGGTTAGTAGCGTTAAAGCAACTGAGCCTAAAATTTATGTTACCCACCACGAACCACATGTGTGTGTATGACAATGATATACCTGCCGCAGCTTAACAACCTGACTATTTGGTAGGTACAATACATTACAGTTGTAACTTACTGATATTGTAAACAAGTTGGGTATGTTTAGTAAAGTAATAAAAAAAATAGAAACAGTTTACAATAATAATTATGTACTTACGATCATGGCCCAATTGCATAACAAATTACAACTAATATTACAAGCGGAACTCTCGCTTTAGTTATATTAACTAGAAAGGGAGTTCCGCTTGTAATATATTAAGTTGTACTTTGTTATGCAATTGGGCCCATGACTTATGCTTACATAAAAAATGCTTTACGATTTTTGTTGGATATGCTTGACGATTATAGTACGTGTTAGCACTGCGTCTATTTAGTTTATAAACAAAATACGAAAAAGTTCTAAAATGGCACGAAATCTATAATTTCCTTCACCCAAAAATTCAAAAAAGTCAGGGGCGCCAACCTAAAAGGCCGTGCAGCTCAAACCATTAGGGTACCACATGGGTACTGGCCCATTATCCTCGCAAAGAGTGGACCTCTTATCCTTAAACGCTTGTTAAGCTAACGTTAACTTACGATTCGTTTGTTTTTATCTGAAAATTTGACATTTCACTTTCGCAAAAACACCCAAAACATAACCAACCAACCAACCAACCAATAACCAACCAACCAACCAAACCAACCAACCAACCAACCAACCAACCAACCAACCAACCAACCAACAACCAACAACCACCAACAACAACCAATATAACCAACTTGTACCGTTTTTATACTCGTAATCGGAGATTAAAGTGAAATATTACTTCAATTTCTTGAATATGAATAGACATAAACTAACAAAAGAAATTAATAGAGTTACTTTTTTAAAACCCTTTTCATGGCTTCACTTGTAACTAAAAAAAAATAAGAAAAAAATGTATTTTATAACGTAAACTTAAGTTTAAAAAGAAGTAGCGTCCCGCCCCGGCTTCACACGAGTGCAATGCATGTATTATACATATAAACCTTTCTCTAGAATCACTCTATCTATTAAAAAAAAACCGCATCAAAATCCGTTGCTTAGTTCTAAAGATCTAAGCATACATAGGGACAGACAGCGGGAAGCGACTTTGTTTTATACTATGTAGTGATGATTAAGTATGCAAGATACGATGGCATAATTATTTCAATTAATTGAACAGGAAGACAGCGAGCAACAATTTATTGAAGTAGGAAAACTGCATTAAAATAATAAATAATTTCCTCTATGTATTGTGTGACATAGATAAGCATAAGCAATGAGTTGGTAATTTGCTTTAATTTATTACTATACAACCTCCTGCATAAGAGAGGTAGTGACCTGATTCAGTAAAACAGGACACTATTGGTTTGCTCCATTTGTACGTGTTGCGTAGTAAACATGCCAAAAAAAAATTTAATCGCACAACAAAATCCGCAAAATTATCGTCCTTGTAAAAGTAGTGTTCTATTAAAGTAGTTTTTATGATGATAAAAACTGTCCAATTTTATTTTATTTTATTTTATTTCAGTTCTTACTATTCGCGATTCTGCACAATATGGATTGCACACAACCGTTATTTATTATTATTACGTTATTGTTTTTCGCTATTGCCTTTTTTAATTTAACTTATAAACATCGAATACGCGGGCTTATTACGCGAGGACCAAGGATGAATAAAAATGCATAAAACAGGTGAAATATTTATTTACATTAAACATTAAACATATTATTACATATTTAAAATAATACACTCGCAGCTCATTGAGCTGATATGTGCATATCAGAGTACTTGTGTTTTGAGCCCTTTCCTATAAATGTCCCGTCCATTTTTATTTATTTTCGATTCTGTCTTGGAATGGTTAGAGAATGGGAAAAAAGAGCCCAAATAGAAATAAACGTTATTATGTATAAAAAATATCAGAATTGTAAAATACTTTGTTGCGTAGAATCACTGTGAAGATTAACGAATGTGATCATCATCATCCAATTGCGATTCTGTGCAGTCCATATTGTGCAGTATCGTGAGCTGCAGCAAAGTGTCATATCATGTAGGTATGCGACAAAAATGCAATCAAGTGTTTGGTCGAGGATGACAGTTGACCAATCGGAGCGCTGGATGTCGTGTTGAATTGCAAACGTTTTGTGTCACTGCCAATCAATTAGATACAATAATATCAGTTTTAGTAAAATGTACATACAGAATGTCCCTTTGACAATATGTCGTTCTAAATGCTTCTAATAATTTTATCAATGGATTCGATTTGTAGCATTCGAACATGGCGGATGTAGACAGTATCTAATTTTGGTATTTCTGTTTCTTAGGCTAGTTGAAGTATAATTTTGATAGTGTTTTATGCGGTGATTAACCTTAATTAACAGTGATCACAAAATTCTATATTGCTCTCGTATCTGACATTTTTTAATGCGCAAGTTGTCTCCACGTGGTTTCTGGAATTTTACTATCAAGTTGCAAAAACTACAATCACCGTACAACGTCGCTCCCAAAGAGAGCTTACTTTGACACTGGCGAAATTGTCCTAAAATAGGACAAGCCATATTTTTAAATAAATAATAATAATAATAATTTTATCAATCATACCAGTAATATTTATTTATTTGTATTATTATTATAAAGTGTACGCTCTGGGGGACGCCTATGTTCAGCAGTACTTGGGCGTCTTTAAGCTAACGATGACGTGAAATGCGCTCTTAGCTATCTCCCCAAAGCTTATTCACATTCTATGTATACTCAGCGGAAGGGAATTTAACCTAAACATAAAAGTGCGTTTTATTGTTTAATCTAAAACATCCAATTCAATGGACGTCGTTCCCCGTGGTAACATGTTCTTAATAAAGGTTATTCATTGCTTATAATATCCTACCTAGATACTTCTTTTGTTCGACAAAAAAAAATCAATTAGTGTAGAATAGAAACGTAAGTAAATAAATAAATAATAAATGTTTTCAGTAAATCTTGATGATGTAGAGTGCGGGTGTCTTCTGGCGCATGGTTATAATAGTCACGTAAAATAATCAATGTGATTAGTTAACCTATTAACATGTTAGGCCTATTTCACCACGTTTCGCACGGTTGGCCTCGTCGTTTCAAAACAGAGAAATGCAACCAACATTAGAGCATCGTGTGGAAATGAGTCGCATACAACGTCCTTGTGAAGTTTCATACTGCAGTTGCATCAAAACTTGGTGCATACAGCTGCACAATTCTGTTGGGTTAAAAATGGTATTGTGTTTCACAAAGATTTATGGAATTGTACGAAAGGTGAATTCAATGCCTTAGGGTTAAGGCATTTTCTGTCAGCCAGCCAGTTTTTAATTAATCACAAATGCAAGCAAAGGCCATGCCAGGATAAGCTAAGTGAATCTGCCCCCAGCGAGTTTTGACTTATATTTTTTTTTATTGATATTAGTAATAATAATTCCAAATTTCAGCCCTCCAAACTTTATAGTTTAAAAAAAACTAATTATGATCTTTCATTAATATTTTTTTCTAGCCAGCCGATTTTGACGTTCGTCACGTATATTGTGCATATTGTAAAGACAATTATATGACATCAATTTTAGGATATATTGCCATAAAAAAGTACAATAAAATACAATTATTTTTTAAAATTTTTTAAAGTAGGTACTTCCACGTCAGCGGCACCTCCTAGTTTTGCACCAAAGCAAGTCTCTTAAAAATTAATATATTTACTTAACTTTATCTGTGGTAGAACAAGGTTTTTTTTTTATAATTGAATACATTATTAAACATTTTCCATACCCGCTCGTTAAAAATAATCGATTAAAAACTCTTTAGAGAAACATGTACGTTCATCATGAACACTGGCCACTGATATAAATTAATATTATTAATTAAACGTGCGAGTATGGAAAATGTATAGTGATGTATTCAATTTAAAAAAAAACCTTCTTCTACCCCAGATAAAATTAAGCAAATATATTCGTTTTGTAGGTAAAGAGGCTTGCTTTGGTGCAAAACTTAGAGGTGTCGCTGACGTGGAAGTACTTTAAAAAAAATTGTATTTTGTTGTAATTTTTTGTATGGCAATATATCCTAAAATTGATGTCATATAATTAATTGTCTTTACTATATGCACAATATACGTGACGAACGTCAAAATCGACTTGCTAGAAAAAAAAATATTGATGACCTTTTGTCCTCTTGCTTCTGGAAGAAGGAGTTCACGCCCTACTCCAAATTCGCAGCTCTTCACCATCTCGTTTGCCCAATTTTCAGTTAAAGTCCCCCATAACAACTGTGAACTGAGTTTCGGTGCTATGCATGGCTCTAGAGATATCCTCATACATAGCTTCCACTTCTTCGTCGGAGAATGTCGGAGTCGGAGCGTAGACTGTACTGTATACGTAAACTGTATACGACGAATATTGTTTGGTAAATCTTACAATTAGAACAAGGTACGCTATCCTGGTCAACACACTCACGATCATCATACGCTGTTCACGATGGAGCTGAGAGACGGTTTATTAACTGTGTAGTATTGCTACAAAATGAATGTAGTATTGCTGCTCAATTGAACTTGATACCAGATAACTTTGTGACTGTGTTTGTAATACAATTTTAACGACTTTAGGAGCTAATAGCTCCCCAACATTTATCTTAAACCAAAAACCTATTAAGAAATTTCTACATAATTTTTAAGAGCTATCTAATAATGGCTCACAAGCCGGAAAATGCTAAAAATTTTTTTTAATCGCTTAGTTTTTTTATGTTAATTCCGACCAATATATTTTTATATATAAAAAAGTAGCCTATGTTACCCGGAGCCTGCCCGGAGCATAGTAACAAATCGATTGATACCTTATTTATTAAAATCGGATGAGAAGTCTCGACGCTACGGTGGAACATACATAAATACAAACGTACATAGACTGCTAAAATCATTACACTTCCTATTGGCTTTGCCGTAGTCGTGTAAAAAATTATAAGTCAAAACTCGCTGGGGGCAGATTCACTTAGCTTATCCTGGCATGCCCTTTAAGCAATTAGGTACTATCGCCCAAGACGTCTCAGCTTGTCATTTTCAAAGCAAATTTGCTTGCAGCCGTTGATGTTTATTGCTATGGATTGGTATGGACAGATGTCTAGCCACTGCACGCAAACTGGGCCTTTAAGGTGCTCAGCTGGCGTCTGGGCCGATGGTACATTACAGTCACCAATAGGTACCTAATCTTACTGATTTTTAAAGGTTATGTCTAATAGTTCCATTGTTTAAACTCATAAAGGAAATTAATTATAAATAGTTAAATTTTAATAAAAATAATAAGCGTAGCCGAATTGATAACCTTCTGCTTTTTTGAAGTCGATTGTATACACACATAACGACGACCAGACGACCAGATTAGACGACCAGATGACCTAGTGGTTAGAGAACCTGACTATGAAGCTTGAGGTCCCGGGTTCGATTCCCGTGTCGGGGCAGATATTTGTATGAAAAATACGAATGTTTGTTCTCGGGTCTTGGGTGTTTAATATCTATTTAAGTATGTATCTATCTATATAAGTATGTTTATCCGTTGCCTAGTAAGTGTGAATTGTCCCGTGATATTTATTTATTTATTTTATTTATTTACATAAAATAATACCAATTGATCTCTAACCCCAAACCAAGAAAAGCTTGCACAAATGGGTACTAAGCAATTAGTAAACAATACTTATGTAGATAAATACATGTCTAAATAGGTACATATTAAATATCGAAGACTCGAAAGCCCATATATAGCTGAGTATCGTATCCTACTAATATTATAAATATGGAAGTTTGTAGGGATGGAAGGGTGAATTTTATTTTCTTTTTCACGCTAAAACTGTTTGACGGTACCTGATAAAGTTTAGCAGACTTTTGCATTATGACTCAAAATTATACTCTAATGCAGTATTCAATCAATCAATCATTTATTTCTTAGAATATGGTACATGTATACAATGTAGGTTATGTTAGGTTGGATATAGGTGGTTAGAATGTTTAATAAATTATTAATTTAATATTAAAACATGCGGTTTTTTAAACTAGATAAAAGCGTGCGATGATAATAATAATAATATGTGATTATATATTATGAAAGAAGTGCAGACAGGGCGAGTTGGAAGGCCAGGGGAGAGGCCTTTGCCCAACAGTGGGACACGGACACAGGCTATTAAAAAAAATTAAAGAAGTGAGTAATCATAATGAAGGAAAAAACAATTACCCGAAGAAGATTAGATCCACTTCTCCCCTGTGTTTAATTATTGTACGTAAGACATTAGTGTAGGTACTCGATTTTTTTTAAAAAAATAGTTAGTAGGTACCTAGTTAATGCAAAACTTAACATTTATTGCAATCGACATTGCAATAATTTTTAAGTTCATGGAATGTGGTTTTATGACACTAAAATCAATATCTAGTTACAACTTGTGGTTATATTATGTCGATATACTATTATGTATATAATACACGCTGTAGGTACAATTATAATACACGCTGCTTTTTGTGACGTCCGCATAGAATAATGGAAAGCTAAAGGGCAAATAAGTCAAATCACTACTACAGTGCTATTGTTAAAATATACATAGAGGCAAATTGACATAAGTATATTGAATTTATCGGGTTATATTATAATGATCCAACTATGTCAGTCGATGTTTTTTTAATTGTAGGTATTTGTTATTTATTCTGAGAGGAGGCCTGTGCCCTGCATTAAGACGTATATATATATATATATAGGCTGGGATGGATCGGTGGATGGATTTGTTATAAAAATCTTCTCAAACCACCATACGTTTACCTCAGGAGAAACAATGTTAAATGTACTAAAAAACAGCTTTGATATAATGCTCTGCTATACATAATGTAGAAGACCGGCAGAGATTATTTTTTAAAGATTTAAATTAAAGGTAAATACCACAATTAAATAAGTTGATAAGATAAAGAAAAGAAATAAAAAAATTACGATTTTCCATGACTTTCTATTTAAATTTTTTTTAAACTAATTTCGTCGCCTCGTGGTTGCATTTCTAGAACCGGCCATCGCTTAACCCTTTCACCGCCGCGCCTCGACAAAACGTAAACCTGCTTTGAATCTTATGTCATTGTGTCAAGGTCACTTTGACACTGTACTTTGTGACCTTTATATGTGTCGTTGGCGTTGAAAAGGTTAAGGAGCTAAGCTTACTTGCTTTTGCCCACAACTTCGCTCGCGTAGGTACCTATAGGTAACGCCACGAGAGTTGAGACGAATGATTACACACACAGCTACATAAAGTACTGATTGCAAAAAAAGTAGTGAATGAATGAAATGAGGTGTGAATGAAAATGCGAATTATATGATTTTATGAAGTACGTACGCAATACTATGCATACTATTATTCTTTTTTTATCATTATAAAATATTTTTGAAATAAAACAATTTGAAACTGATAAGAAATATTCGCAACAAAAAAAGCGGTATTTAATAAAAAGCGAATAATATGATTATCTGTTTTAAATAATTTAATTTAAAATGATCAAAATGTTTTATTTTCTGTTATGTTTGAACTAGATGTATTTTCTTAAGGGTCGGTGCTCACTGACGGCATGGTACGGCATGACATTTTATTACTATCAAGTTATTTTGAATCTTATTTCAATGAGTTAAGAATTCATATTACTTTATCTCGATACGGGTTTGGCGGCGGATTTTGACCAATTCGGTCGTTTCAAATTTACCTAGCTTATTATAAATTACTGGTGACACCTAGAGGTTTGAAAACAATTTTAGTATATAAAGCGATAAAAATTGTCAAGGTCGCAATTGCAATAATTAATTTAAACTGCTTCAAAAAATTTATAAAAATATATTTTTGTCAAAAACGTAACGAAATTCGTCTCATTTTTTCGGCACCGAGTTATTAAAACCATTTTTTTCATAATATTTAACTTGTTATGATTTTATGTATGTTTTAAAACAAAATTATATGACATTACAACCATAGTTCAAGCGGTTACGGAATTATTATAATGAAATAATTTATTATTTTCTTTGTTTCTTTTATCATATATATGAATTCCACGTTTACGTTACGAATACTTATGTGACGCTTTATAACGCTAGTTCTAAAACCAATTTGGGTAAAAATTGGTTTTCGTATACCGGCAAGTCATGTTTTAGTAGGGCAACACCAGTGAGTAACAGATATCTCGTTAGTCTGATGATAAATCGCAGTCGAAGTAGACGCTGCAAGTTTTGCCAAAAAACTAAAAAAGTGGCTATGTGATTTTAAGGGTAAGAAGTGATTATTTTTAATCGGCTGTTTTTTTATATGATAGAGTAGTATTTTTTAGGTAGGTGATATGTATTAATGTATTTAAATTGTCTTAATTTCACCATGAAAACAAATGTTTTATAAAAAATACGTTACACTTTCGTTACGATTACGTTACGTTTTTATAAACAGTAACGTATTTTTTATAAAACGTAACGAAAACATTTAGTAAAGGGAAGTGCACACAGGAAAATACTAACGGAAATGATTTTTTTAGATTTTTGTATGAAAAACACAATTAGGTGGGTATTTTCAATAAGATAAATAAATTTGCGTACAGGAGGTACAGAAATCGGCCCAAAACAATTGAGGCAGCATAAAAGACAAAGTACGTCAATTTAAAATTAGTTAAAGAACATAAAACTTTCTGCAACTACTTGTGGGTAATATTTATTTAAGTACCGTAGTTTCGAAGTTAATGATCTCTTCTTCTTGCGCTGCCCTTATCGTACAAAAATGCGGTTGGCACATGTTTTTTCTTCCAATTTCCTCGGTCTTCCGTCAAACTTAAAGATCAGATATAAAAGATCAGAGAGATCAGATACTTAATTCCATTACCGTTCATCAGGTTGCTACACTTATTATCTGTGCAATACCTATTGCGTTCAGTTCATGTGCATAGTTGTTACGATTATACACTCATCGGGAAAATAATCCACTCACCCCATTTTTTTATTACTGTAAAAATGTGTTTCAATTAACGCTTTTTTAATAGGTAAATAAAAAAATAGGGTAGGCGGATAATTTTGACACTGAGTACGTTTATAATTATTTTCCATTAAAATGTCAAAAATCGAATAATACAAAAAATACATTTCATTTTACATCATATTGATAGAATTAATTTAAGTAATTGTAAAAGTACACTGGTTTTTGTTAATAAAAACTTTATTTTTCTTTATACTTGTCTTTTTAGTTTTAGTTTAGTTAATGAATAAAATTGTGTCAGTATGATCTAAGCTTTATAGGAATTTACGTTACATTTTATAGTGACGTAACGTATTTTTTTATGTTACTTCTATACTGTCACAATTGGTCAAAGTCCGTGGCCTTACCCATACCACAATGCCGCGACGTGCCGAGGGATGACGCAACGTATAACCAATAAAGTAACATGAATTCTAAAATCATTGAAATAAGATTCAAAATAATTTGATAGTAATAAAATGCCATGCCGTGCCATGCCGTCAGTGAGCGCCGGCCCTAAATAATTCTTAACGAAATAGGTTGAAGAAATTTTTAGTCAATCTTGTAATTCACTGTTGAGTCTGTTGAACTTGCTATCGGTACGAATAAACGTCAAAATCCCGCTGTCGTTACATGAGATGTTGTTGAGTGCGTGACCTCTGCTCTGGTGGCGTTAACTAGTAAAAGTAAGGCAGTTTATACAATTAACCAATAATTCCAAGAGCTTAGTCAAATACGAAGGGGAAATGAAATCAGATAGAACTTAATTTTAATTTTGGGTAAGTTCGATTCGAAGCGTCTGCGCGAGCGAGGAGGGTGTGAGGCGATTTAAATAATAATAATAATATTTTTTACGACTTACGACCATCTTGGATCATTTGGGCTAGTAACAAAATTATACTTAAGTTAATGTTTATATTTTCAAGTTAAAATATAAATTACTAGCTTTTGCCCGCGGCTTCGCTCGCGTGTACCATGAGTATTCCAAAGAACTAAGATATCAAGCAAGCAAGCATGCACGCAAGCAAGCAAGCGTGCAAGAAAGCGTGCAAGTACCTAAGCGTGCAAGCAATCGTGCAAGCAAGCCCGACTAAACTTCAGGTAGATACGGTCCTTTACAGTATTTCTTTATATACAATGTTTTTCACTAATTCGGAAGCGGGCACTAAAATAACCAGGCTTGTTAATAATATAAAACCTATTATTACTTTCCCCTGTCCTGCATTAGGCATAATTCAATGTTTTCTTACCTTCTACGGAAACATGAGTAACTGTAAATTTTGTAAAGGTGTTGTGTGACCTAACCGCTAAGGAGTTATACCTTCCATCATCAGCTCATCTGAATAACCAGAAAGTATACAACTAAAGATCTATACGTGCATATGATATTTAAAGAAACTTCCTATAACTCCTAACCGTTAAGGAGTTTAACCTTCCATCATCAGCTCACCCGGATAACCAGAAAGAATACAACAATCGGTCTATAATTCTATATGTACCTATAATATTTGAAAAATTATCCTCAACTCCTAACCGTTAAGGAGATTTACCTTCCATCATCAGCTCATCAACATGAGATGATGTCTACCAGACGCAAACACTTAAATAGCTTGAGAAAATATATGAAAAACGTAATGCGTGCCTACAAAATTTGAGGGTTGCCCTCGATTTCCTTGAGATCCCGTCATCAGATCCTGATTTGGTGACAATGTGACCATCTCAGAAGTATATTGTATTCTTTCGAATAAAAAAATAATTTTTATAATCGGTCCACAATTGACCGAGAAATCGGTGAACATACCTACATAAAAAAATACATAAAGTGGAATGCATAACCTCCTTTTTTTTAAGTCGGTTAAAGAGCCCTTTGCGGCCTAGTTACAGTATCAACTTATGAATTTTGAAATTTTAGCTTTCTACAACCAGTAAAACGCAAAATCCCGTTTTTTCCCGTTCCCGTAAGAATTTCGGGAATGCTTTCTTAATGCTTCCCTACCCTCCCCATAGAACCCACTTGCCAAATTTCAGCTTTCTATGACCAGTAAAACGAAAAATCCCGTTTTTTCCCGTTCCCGTAGGAATTTTAGAAAGTCCTCTCTCAATGCTCCTCTACACTTCCCAACCAACCTACATGCCGAATTTCAGCTTTCTACGACCAGTAAAACGAAAAATCCCGTTTTTTCCCGTTCCCATGGGAATTTTGGAAAGTCCTCTCTTAATCATCCTCTATACTCTCCAAGCAACTTAGATGCCGAATTACAGCTTTCTACGACCAGTAAAACGAAAAATCCCGTTTTTTCCTTATCCCGTGGGAATTTCCGAAAATCCTTAAAACGGTTTTTTACTATTATAATTACCTACTTCTATGCCAAATTTCAAGAGTCTAGTAATTATAGTTCATAGGATCCCGTTGAACTGAATATATAAATCCCGTTTTTTCCTTATCCCGTGGGAATTTTAAAAAATCCTGATATAAATGTTTTAACTAATGTAATACCTACTTGTGTATCAAGTTTGAAGAGTCTAGTTATTATAGTTACTGAGATAGGGTCACTCGGAATCGAATATATAAATCCCGCTTTTTCCCGTCCCCGTGGGAATTCCCAAAAATCCTTCCTTAGTGGATGCCTAAATTGTATAAGGTATCTATGTGCAAAATTTCAAGTCTCTAGGTCCAGTGGTTTGGGCTGTGCGTTGATATATCAACAGTTATTTAGTTTATTTAGACATTTCAACCCCATCACACCCCATCCAGGGAGATGGTATTTTACGTCCGCCACGTCGGATTTTAAAACCGTTGTTGTTTTCATAACCAGCGACCCGATAAACCATAGAAACAACACCCATGTTGATTTTCAGACTTTGTTACCCCTTTTCCCCCTTTTAGGGGTTGAATTCTCAAAAAACCTGAAACACGTGTTTACTCATTTATCATTAGGAGTACTTCTGTGAAACTTCGAATAAAATAGTCGAACGAATCTTGTTTCCCCATACAAACTTTGGACCCCCGTTTCATCCCCTTAGGGAGTGAATTTTGAAAAATCCTTTCTTAGTGCACCCCTTGACCTTATAAGAAACCTACATGCCAAATTTGGAATCTCTAGGCCCAGCGGTTTGGGCTGTGCGTTGATATGTCAGTCAGTCAGTCAGTCAGTCAGTCAGTTTCTTCTTTTATATATTAAGATTATTTAATTAATTACATTTTATTATAATATCGCATATCATGTACCTAAAATGTGTAAAAGATTTATAGTTTGTTTGAAATCTGAAAAGTTATTACACAAAAGTATTTAAATAAACTGTTTATGTGGTAGAATATCAATGTTACTCGTAAAATGATGTCGGTGACATAAAAAACCCTTTATAATAAACTAGTTTCGGCGAAAGAAGAAGTTCCGTTAATATAGTCCGTTCCGTTATTAAATAATTCATCGGTATAATTAATAACATGGCAGTCAATATAAAGAACACATTTCAAGTTCCCATAACCTAACTCGATTAGTTTAAAAATTATATTGATAACTTAAAAGCTACAATTTCTGGTTTAAAATGTAATACTTTACAAAGTCTAATTTAGGTAACGTCAAGTTCAATGAACTGATGGATGACGCGCATGAAACAGACGGCAAATACTTTTTAGAAACAGGTAAAAAACGTCAGTCGTTGACCATGACGTGTCTAATACAGTTAACACCAACCTTTTTTGCCGTTATTTCAAGCCAAGCATCAACAATAATTTTACTATACATAAAACGGGTCTTAAACTTATTATTTTGTAAAGTCTTACAAATTGGTACGATACTTGACGTTAGGAGGTACTTACTATGGTTGGCCGGGTTACAGTAAACCGGGACACTTGGCCAAAATCGCAAGTTTACTACAATTTTGCCCAGCAATTAATAGTTCTTAGTCAAAATTATTTATTCGATTTAGGCACCAATTAGGCACCGGTTCGGAAAAACCCTGTTGAGAAGAATCCGGCAAGAAACTCATCAAGGTATTTTTTTTCAAACTTAACATTAAACAAACATTAAACATTATTACTAAATTAAATACATCTAAAGTACCTATTTAATAGAACTAATTTTTTTAACACACTATTGTTTCAATGAATAATAATAATAATAAATCGAGGGACTATTGACACCAATTCTAGTCCCATACCAAGCAAAGCTTGTACCATGGGAAAAAATCATGATAATTGATTTGATTAAACTTCGAGTAAGTACTTGATTGGATTTTCATAAGCAGGCAAAGTTACCCTCCAGGGTTAATGTGACCCGACTTTACGGTAGGTATCTAATAGAAATCATACTAATCTATTTAGCGCAAAACTACCGATCTTTTTTTTAAATTTATTTTGCCTGTATGCAGTCCCAATGTTGGGATGAAGCCTCCCATTACCCTTTCCACTCGTCGTCTGGTCCAGGAAAATGCTCATATAAATTCAAATTTTTTTTTTTAAATATATTTTAATTTTTAAAATAAATCCGGCCAAGTGCAAGTCCAAGTCGGACTCGCGCACGAAGGGTTCCGTACAATTATCTATAAAAATCACGTTTGATGTATGGGAGCCCCCTTTAAATGCCTATTTTTGGCAGCTTATAATTCGAAGCCGATTGCTCGGGAATAGACAGACATACTCTCAAACCTTAATTTATATACATAACTATATACTAGCGCCACCACAAAATGTGTGCAAAATTAGAACTACTGAGGTGATTGGTTGTCAACCGGCATCGATTGTTAGTTAATTAGCAAGCCATCTAGTTCGGCAAATACATTGTAGATGGCGCTGTAATAAACAAACCATGTTTGTTGTATGGGAGCCCCCTTAAATATTTATTTAATTCCATTTTTTAGTATTTGTTGTTATAGAGGCAACCAAAATACATCATCTGTGAAAATTTCAACTCTCTAGCTATCACGGTTCCCGAGATACAGCCTGGTGACAGACGGGCGGACGGACGGACGGACAGCGGAGCCTCAGTAATAGGGTTTCCATTTTTACCCTTTGGGTCCGTACCCGTGCCGTGCACCCTAAAAAAACCACAAATACTTATATGAGTAAATATTTGTTATGAAATACAATTTTATGTCCAAGGGCTGAGTACTACTGCAGTAACGGAGCAAAAAATGTTAGCCCACTTATATGTTTCCGTCGATTAAAAAGAAAGCTCATAATGGCGTGACTTCTCTAATTACGTGGGATATTATAATTTATTATATTTTTAATATTATTAGGGTTTGCGGAAGTAATTGTTGATTTGTTTTAATAATTTTCTCGTCTGTTTATTGTCGTACCTGTACTAACTTATGGAGCGGTATATTTTGAAACAAAGGAAAATTTCCCTTTATATTTTGAATATTTAAAGTAGTATATTTATAATAGACTAGCTTTTGCCAGCGACTTCGTACGCGAAGACAATAACGTTAGTTGCTTGCATGAAATTTAGCACACAGTTAGATTACGTGGATTAACACATAGGATAATGCCAGGAAAATGCAAAGTTCCCGCAGAATTAGAATAAGTGAATTCTAAAGCCGGTAAGACGCGGTGGCCTAGTGGTTCGACCTATGGTCTCTTAAGCAGAGGGTAATGGGTTTGAGCCCGGGCTTGGACCTCTTGAGTTATTCCGAATTCGTATGCTAAATTACGTTTGAAGTTTACCATGATCTTTACAGTGAAGGAAAACATCGCGAGAAAAGCTGCACACACCTGAGAAGAAATTCAATGGTACGCACCCGCACTGTACAAATCGCACTGGGCCCAAGTGTTGTCGTTCTGGGAGGAGGCCTGATTGAAACAACAATATTTCATCCCGGGAAAGTGCAAAGTACAGCATACCGCGGGATAGAAATAACTGTTTTGACCTATTTTGAAAATCAGAGACAGTGTAGCTTTTTATTAGTGAAATAATTTTAAAAATCAACCCCCATGTTCTATTCACTTATTTCTATCCCGTGAGAATTTTGCATTTTTCCGGAGAAAAAGTAGTAGGTCATTCAGGGATAATGTAGCTTTCAAGTAGTAAAATATTTTTTAAAATCAGCCCCAAAGTTGAATTTACTTATTTCGATCCTGCGGGAAATTTGCATTTTCCCGTAGAAAAGTAGCCTATGTCAATCAGCGATATTGTAGCTTTCAAATTGTAAAATATTTTTTAAAATTCAGCCCCTAAGTTTAATTTACTTATTTTTATCCCGTGGGAATTTTGCATTTTCCCAGAAAAAGTACCTTATGTCAATCAGTGATACTGTAGCTTACTATTGGTGAAAGAATTTTCAAAATCAGCCCGAAGTTGAGTTCAGTTTTTTCTATCCCGTGGGAATTGTGCATTTCTCCAAAGAAAGAGTAGCCTGTGTCAATTGAGGATAGACATATCATATCATATGAAAGAATTTTTAAAATCAGTGCCGAAGTTGAATTTACTTATTTCTATCCCGTGGGAATTTTGCATTTTCCCAGAAATAAGTACCCTATGTCAGTCATGGATACTGTAGCTTACTATTGGTGAAAGAATTTTTAAAATCAATCCCGAAGTTGAATTCACTTATTTCTATCCCGCGGGAATTTCACACTTTCCCGAAGAAAAAGTAGCCTATGTCAATTGGGGATAGTCAAATCATATCATATGAAAGATTTTTTAAAATCAGTGCCGAAGTTGAATTTACTTATTTCTATCCCGTGGGAATTTTGCATTTTCTCGGAAAAAAGTACCCTATGTCAAACAGGGATACTATAACTTACTATTGGTGAAAGAGTTTTTAAAATTAGTCCCAAAGTTGAATTCAAATTTTGCTATCCCGTGGGAATTTTTTATTTTCCCGAAGAAAATGTAGCCTTTGTCAATCGGGGATAGTCATATCATGTCATATGAAATTTTTTTTAAAACCAGTGCCAAAGTTGAATTTACTTATTTATATCCCGTGGAAATTTTGCATTTTCCCGGAAAAAATACCCTGTGTTAATCAAAGATACTGTAGCTTACTATTGGTGAAAGAATTTAAAAAATCAGCCCCAAAGTTGATTTCAATTTTTTCTATCCCGTGGGAATTTTGCATTTTCCCGGATAAAAAGTAACCTTTGCCAATCAAAAATAGTGTAGCTTTTTAATTCTGAAAGAATTTTTAAAATCGGCTCAATAGTTTTAGAGATTCTGCTACAAACAAATAAACAAAGAAAGTTTAGATATTTCCCTATCCCGTGGGAATTTCCAAAAATCCTTACTTAGTGCACCTCTACAATACTCAAGGTACATGCGTGCCAAATTTCAAGTCTCTAGCCCTAGTAGTTTAGGCTGTGCGTTGTCTGTCAGTCAGTCAGTCAGTCACGGTACTGTTTTATAGGTATAGATTTCTTTCTATGAGTTTAGTTATTTTATTTACTAAAGAATTGTATTGTAGCTTTCACAACCTATTTCGAACTTTTATACTCAAAGGTTGACTGGTAGAGATCCCTTAAAAGAATAAGTTTTCCTCTGTATATGTATCTCAACGGTTGTCAATAGTGTTCTTTTTAGGGTTCCGTAGTCAACTAGTTTTCTGAACTTTTCTACATTAAAATCTTTCCTTTGTTGTTATACATAATTGTAGAACAGTTACTTATTATGTATAAAACCTGTGTCACTCTTCATGTTTACTAGTTTTCTTATTATTACGAGTTTAAGGTTTTCTTAAGAGTTCACATACATGCAAATTCCATAATTAAAAGAAAGAAAGAAAGAAAATACATTTATTTACAACAACACAAGACACATAAATATTTTTACAAAAAGAGCAATACAAAGGCTAAATAAAAAATAAAACCTCCTTCAAAAAACATTCAAAAAACCATGAAATAATAATTGAACCGAACCGACTACAATAAGCATGAAAATATCTTTCTTCTAATCTGTTTCAAGTCGGTGCCTCAGCTCGAGCCAGCAGGAGTGGACCTAGTAATCTAACTTACCTACATACCTTACTATCTATAGGGCTTCTACACTCCTGCAAGCTCGTGCTGAGGCACCGACTTAAAACAGATTAGAAGAAAGATATTTTCATGCTTATTGTAGTCGGTTCGGTTCAATTATTATTTCATGGTTTTTTGAATGTTTTTTGAAGGAGGTTTTATTTTTTATTTAAAAATTTTTATTTTTTGCTTTTAAGTTGTTTCTGTATAAAATAGATGCGTAGGATAAAATCATCAGTTTGACTTCAAAATAAGGTCATGTTGAAAATTCTATTTTTAATGCTCGACGGGGTTATGTCGTTTTATTACAGAATTCCATGATACTTTCTGAATGCAAATGCTCGACTTGTCACCGAAAATACTAAAATCGCTATAAGTTTCTCTTGAATTTTTGAGGAGTTTCTTCAATTCCTCATGGATCCCATCACCAGAACTGGATTTTGGTAACAGCGGGACCAACCTTGAAGCATGTGCTTTCAAACAACGAAAAAATTTTCCAAATCGGTTCATAAATGACGGAGTTCTGAGGTAACACACGTTAAAAAAAAGAAAAAAAAAAAAAAGAACATACAACCGAATTGAGAACCTCCTCCTTTTTTTGAAGTCGATTAAAAAAAAGAGTGTGTCATTGCGGTTGTAAATTGGACACTGGCTCAGCATAATGCTGAGGCGTTTATAACACCCCAGCGCTGATTTTCAGCCAGCACCGTCGGTATAACCTGGAACGCCACACAGATAGATAAACTGTACACTTATAAATATAAAGCGATAAACTACATAAACTACATGCGTAAATGGATAATTTGTAGATCATAAAAGCAAATAATTTCAACAAAATTACTTAATAATAAATTACCATAACTCACTTGCCAAGTATTCAACTCTGCGCGGACTAAAACAAAAAGTGAAATAACCGAGACAAAGAAAAATTAAAGAAGTTTTTGTGAAATAGTGCTGGAAAGGATAGGAATTAAGTTTTCTGAAATGACAACAAATAGGTACCCTTTAAGCTTTCGCCCACAGGTGTACCTGCTAGTCACTCCTAGGATGGGAGGGGGGATGTCATTCCAGCACTTAGACGCCGCAAACCTGAAACTGCCTCGAAACCATATACCAACCACATAATTGTTAGTTCACAAATCTTGCAAGTTATATTAACTACCTACACTAACGGTTCTCTGCCTTTTCCCAACTGATTCATTTGCCAACTATTATTTTTCTGAAACTATAAACTTTTCAGGATTGTTATAAAACAAACCTAATCTAACTTAACCTAACCAACAGGATAGTACTGAAATATATCCTGAATAGTTTTCAGTTTCTGAAAAAATAAACAGTTGGAAAATAATTTTCGGCGAAAAGGCAGACCCACACTTACATTGTACTATTTAATAAATATTGCGTCTAGACTAGACTCCAAATGAATGAACAGAGTTTCAATTCAAGGAACTTATAGTACTACTTTTTTTTCCGCACCGTTGCAAACCCAAATTGGGTATTAATTGTGGACAGACGCAGCGGTATTGCACGCGAGGTCGCGCAGTAGTAAACTAGTGGTTTGTTTTTGTCCATGATTCTTATAGTGACCTTAGTGAATAATACAAATTTTGTGATTTTTTTTAAATTGTTGCATCGGCTTTAGGCGCTTGAGCCTTAAAATAAATTGAAATGGTTTTTATTTGCGCAATATGGGTTGCATAGGGTGTTGTTACACCAATAATAATAAACGCAGCCATATTCTACTTAATTAAGCATGCAAACTTTAGTACTTATGTAAGAAGATTTTGTTGGTGGTTCTTTTAATTAAAAAAATAAAGAGATCGATAATTTATTCTAACAATGGGAAGAAATAGCTAACGAATGAATGTATATCCACACATTCATTCATTAGCAAATTTCACGTTCAGAAACTCTTTTGTCGAAGACAAGTTTAGTTCACATAGCAATGAGTAAAATTTTTTTTTGGACTGCTGCGAAGTAAGGTCCTGTAAGTCTCTTGAGACAGAGCCCTGACAAAGTGCACCCACGAACGAGAGCAATATGGTTCCGATTTAGAGTTCCATTACCCAAGGGAACTCTAAAAAAACTGACGACGTGCGTATTTAGACCACGAGCAGTACAAATTACCTGTTAGGACTACAGAACCCTCCTAAAGAGGAACAGCATATCGTTCTGACCATTCCATATTGATAAAATACCGACAATAATTTGATTGTGAGATCGAGATGATTTTAACCTTCATAAGTACGTTATAGTACTTCACTTGCATAATTGCATCTACTTGCACCTTCTCGACAACGAATCTATAATTAACGATGAACAACTTATTGACACGCGACGTGAAATAAGTGTCACCTCTTAGACCGATCAAGTGTAGAACTTATGTGCTAAAGAATAAAAATCAATTTAAAACGTCATTGTGCGTAAAACATAGGAGAGACGGCGTGATCTTCACTTATATAATTCATAGGCAGATTACAGTAAAAATTAAACGTAAAATGATATTTTATGGGAAATGTAATTAAACTAATTATAGGCTTAAGCTGACTAAAGGACTGGGTTACTCATTTCGCTTGTAAGTTGTAATCATCTCTTTTCTGGACATACGCTTTCTCTTACAATAAGACTGCTTTTCCGCAATTCCGCAAAAGTCCGGCGTCAACCAGGAACTTCATTATCATGTTTAAGTTTTAATTAATTTTTAAGATTTACTCCCGCATAAGTTCAACTCTACGCTGTTTTATGTCTTTGTTTCCCATGAGAGCAAAACCAAAACACAAAATACCTACTAACAATACCAATATTATGCAAGGCAGTAAGTTGTTCATTATCAACTAAACCAAGACAAAAAAAAAGATGGTAGAAAATAAATTAAATAATATATGTTTTTTTGCGCCGCAGTTTCTCCATGGCAGAAATTCTTATCCCGTAGGATTTCCGCAAAATACCTACATATTCCTTGTCTCTCTAATAAGGAGAACTTCTATAAAAGTTCAACTTTTTAGATCCAAGGGTTTGGACTGCACGTTGATGAGTAAGTCAGCCATTACTCCAAGATTGTTTACATTAAATAAATAAGTAGATATACCTATCTAAAGTTAAAATAAATTATGTTATAGGTAGTTTTGTAATATTGACTAACAAGTTATATGCACACATCACGTCTATATCCCAAAGGGATTAGGCAGAGCACACACAGAGTTTAATGTTAGATAGTGGTACAGGTGACTGGATGCTAGCCTATCCCTATCAACTTCTAGTACAATATACCTTAATCTATTTCTTTAGTCGCTTCTTTCGACATCCACGGAAGAAATGGAGAGGTGGATAATGGACAGGTTTGACCAAACTATAGTTAAAATTAGTAGGCTAACTTTTTTTTCTTTTGCCGCGATTTAAAAATGCACCATATCCAACTATTTCTTCCTGTTTGTTGTCATTATTTTAGTATCTCTATTATTGTTAGCAATTAGTTCTAACAATAACAATATTGCACCGCGTCTAATCGGTCTTCGGCATCGGAACTTAAAAGGGTGTGCGTGCGCCGCTTCGTATTTAAACGATGATGACTCTTCTTATGCTTGTGACTTGTTAGCGGTTTGTGGTGGGAAATTTATTAGATACGGCTATTGCACGTATTGTAAAAATAACCTAGAGGCGTATGCCTATAATCATGCGACGAAAATTTTAAATTTCTCCTACGTCTTTATAGTTAACTAGCTTTTAAACGCAGAGTTAAAATTTATGAACAACTTCCGTTCTCTATCTGGCGAGAAATTACAAAAATCCCTTTTATTCTCACTGCACATCTATGCTCCTAAAAGATGATATCTGGCAAGTATCAAGTCTCTATAATGGCTATAGCTCCAGTAACAGCGATAAGGTTACTTTAATCGAATATACCTAGTAGATTTTTTCTACTTCTCTACTTTTATCTGTTTTTTACATGCTCACGAACAATTAAATAAGAACATAGATAACATGACTTCAGAAAAGTCTATACTCTATTCCCCATAACAACACTTGTGTCGTAATATCGTTATAACGATACGCCTAGCTGCCACAGATTATTACATGTAAGTTACACGTTACTCAATCTTAAAGGCCAGTTTAGACCTGCAAGGAAAACCGTGCAAGTTGCACTACACTTGCGCGAATTTTCTTGCAGGTGTAAACTCGGCTTAAAACAAGCAACTAAATTCATGGGATTTTGTGCGCAGGAATTACATAATTTAATTTCTCCATCTCCATTTTACCAACGGACATCCAGGCGGGGAGAGCGTCTTCATCCTTATAATGTTTAGTATTCCAGTGGCCCGTTCGAAGCGCTTCGTGTCATCTTTTCTAATGCGAACTGCTAAGGAATGGAATTCGCTCCTGTCGTCTGTATTCCCAGATAAATACAACCTAGGTCTCTTCAAGGCTAGAGTGAATAGACTGTTACTGAACCAGCGAGATACACTTTTGGCCTCATCTGCACTTTTCATCAGGTGAGATCACCTCAATCATGTTTCAGATTTATATTAAAAAAAAACTTTAATTTACTTTAATGCAGTAGACGAAAGAACGCTCTTCAAGAATGATCCAACTTGATATGAAAAAAATATCTGTGCATGGATCAAGTACAGTCGCCGTCTCACTTAGGTATCCTGTTCGTGTGAAAGCCGAGGTAATAGTAGCAGTTGAAGTATAATTGGCACGCCGCGTCGTATACATTACATTATACGGGGGCGATATCTTGATAGACCGTCCACCATAGAGAAATGAACTAATAGAGTGTAAATGTCATACAGATTGGAAAAAATGCGATGTTACTGTGGCTATTACTGCACTCTGTCGGTCCTTCTCAGTCGGTGCTCGGTCGGTGCTTGGTCGGTCCAAGTTCAAGCAGGAGACTAGGATTGAACGCGCAGATATTATTATCGACATCAATAGTAAATGTTTAGTCATTGTAACATAGTTAGTGAACAAAGCTCACTTTTTATGAATAGAAAATGTAAGTGTACCATCATAATTGTAATTAATAAAATGGCTTTTTTTCCATTTGGCGAATAAAGGAGAAAACAATAGCGAAAAACTTATTTTCGCACAGTACCTGCCTACTTATAAGTGAAAAAGTGTTGAATATTATATCAGATAATATTCCGTATTATTACTCTATTGATAATATTTTCTATGCCGTCCACGTACACATATAAGAAGACTTGATCATCATTAGTATCTAGTAAAACCAGTGAAAGTGTAATAAGCTCGAAGCTTACCTTATAGGTATGTTTAACTAAATCTTTGTGACTGTGGGTTCGCTCGGTGAAACGTAAGGGACAAGTAAAACTAAAATTACCCTGAAAATTCGCAGAAATTACATCGTGGTCTTTATTAGCGTTCCGCGAAGAACATTCGTGCCAAATATCGAGTCTCTAGACTAAGCGGTTGAGATTTCGGGATTTTATATTTTATAATGGTGCGCGTCTTTGTGTCCGGGAAGATACGAGATAAAAAGTAGCCTATGTCTTATTCCAGAGATCCAGGTATCTACACCAAATTTCATCCAAATAATCCAAATATTCCGGGCGTGTTAACATGAAAGAGTAAGGAATGCGCCAGGGCTGGGCAGTATTTGAATTACTTGTAATTGAAATACAAATACGTATTTGGTATTTGTATTTCAATTACTCGCTGAAAATGTAATTTGTAATTCGTATTTCAAATACCTGACGCTAAGGTATTTTGTAGTTAGTATTTCAAATACTTATGACTTCAAAATACATTTTAACAAAATACATTTAGATTTCATTTAGCGATCTTAAGTTGAACATGAAAACGCACCGGTGTAGACATGGCTTTATTCATTCCCCTATGAGAGGCAGATAACACTTAAAGTCTGGTGTTTAGGAAAGGAAACTGCCTAAGTACCTAGTTTCCTTTAATGAGAGTAATTTTTAGTAAAATAATACTGATTACCCACGTCTCAAAACTAGTTTAAGTCGATATAGGTATTTCAGGCCGTTGGCACAGCCATAGCGTGCTCTTCCGAGAGGAAGGGTTACGGATTAGCCCGAAACTGTCGAGTTAAACTCGACTCGTTTTGAAACGTGAGTAAAAGTAGGAGAGCTGGCACCAATTTTTGGGTAGGTGTTTGAGGCAAGCTGAAAACTTGTCACATACTTCTCCTATTATACCCCAACACAAGACTACAGACCTGGCTGGTGAGTAGCGGGGCTAAATGAACCTATGAATTTTTAATTTTAATTTTTTTTGGTTCCAAAAATATATTTGAGGCAATATGCAATTTTTATATGTTGTAGTTTAATGTTTAAAGAATAAAATAAAAATAAGCCAGACGATTTAGTCGGGGCTTTAATATTGCCTGGCGCGTGCAAACATATTTTGATTTTTCAAAAAAATATAAAAAAATTATTTGAGGCAACTTGAAATTTTAATAGGGTATTATTTATAACTAAAAAATAAGATTCTCAAAAAGACAGGTCATTTTGGTGGGACTTTCTACCTGCCAGGTGATCTAACAAATGATATATCCGTGCAAGTGAGTATATTTGTTAAATCACCTGGCAGGTAGAAAGTCCCACCAAAATGACCTGTCTTTTTGAGAATCTTATTTTTTAGTTATAAATAATATACTCTATAAAAAATTTCAAGTTGCATCGAATATATTTTTTATATTTTTTTGAAAAATATGTTTGCACGCGCCTGGCAATATTAAAGCCCCGACTAAATCATCTGGCTTATTATTTTTTTATTCTTTAAACATTAAACTACAACATTATTATTATATAAATTGCATATTGCCTAAATATATTTTTGGAACCAAAAAAAAATTAAAAAGTCATGGTTTCATTTAGCCCCGCTACTCACCAGCCAGGTCTGCAGTTTTGTATAATAGGAGAAGTATGTGACAAGTTTTCAGCTTGCCTCAAACACCTACCCAAAAATTGGTGCCAGCTCTCGGACCATAATCTGTATTGTTTCACTATGAGTGAGTCTCACGACCTCACGGTACTTTCATGTTTAAAGAGAGTAATTTTCTTTTACTCTGCTTGCCCATGCCGGGTTGGATTCGTTTTTATTCTACTTAGTATTTTGTAATTTGTATTTTGTATTTTAAATAAAAATACCTGAAATACTGTATTTTGTATTTTATATTTCAAATACTCGACTTAAAAGTATTTTGTATTTCGTATTTTAAATACATGCGAGATAGTATTTTGTAATTTGTATTTTAATTAAAGCAAAGCATGTATTTTGCCCAGCCCTGAATGCGCACACTCACAAACTTACTTATTTGGATAACCGTTCGCAAATAAGTAAACGAAATTGTTGTGCTCAGTTTTAGGGATTGGTAATTGTTTATTTTTGGCGTTCCTGAATAGCAGTCCATCCTTATCCTCTCGCAAACGATCGTATTACCGCTAGCAAACCGTGTTAGGCCTTTCCTGAATTTAGCCCCTGATTAGTGTACTCGTATAAGTGATAGGTAATTAATCTTTACTTGTCTTTTACTTGAAAATTATTACTTTTACAATTTAATTTGGCAAGCAATAACGTGATTCGCGGTGTAAAAGCCAGATGAACGTAACATCAAAAATTTCGAAGATCGTTTTTTTTTTCATAAAAAGAACTGTTCCAAATGTCATTTCTTCATCTGGCTTTTACACCACGAATTATAATAAATAATAGTGATATTACTAAGTCAGACACTGCGTGTTGTAGAATCCTGCGATTTAGAAACCGTTTACTAGAGTCTCGTTTCCCACTTTGTCTAGCTTTGCCATGCATTAGGTCAATCCACGAATTCCTGGGAGCTAAAATACGCTGATGTCGGCATTCTGGAGAGAAAATTATTACCAATTTTTCTTCTTCTACTGTTACTGGCGGCCACTAGGCATGCTAGTATAAAAAACCGGTCAAGTGCGAGTCGGACTCGAGCACCGAGGGTTCCGTACAAATTTATATGTATCTATGAACATCCAGTCTCAGCAGACCCCTGCTCCTAAGCAAAATGTGTGCAGTGTGGGATCATTGTAGATTGGTTACTGATATAGACAGACAGACAAAAAAAATTATGCTTTTCGCAATTTTTCCTTTATCTGTGCTATAAGACCTTGCATCATACCAAATTTCAAGATTGTGAGTTCACGGGAAGTACCCTGTAGGTTTTGATTCCCTTGCGAGTTTCGAAAATATGCGGAAATTTGCGTCATAAACGGCTGTATCTTTTGATTGCGTTGGCTTAGAAGTTTGATTTTTTCTCAGCTCTAAGGGACTCGAGTATTTGATATAAAATTCAGTTTAATACCTATACGCGTTCCTGAGAAAAAGGGTATTGACAGACGGACGGACGGACGGACAGACGGACAACAAAGTGATCCTATAAGGGTTCCGTTTTTTCCTTTTGAGGTACGGAACCCTAAAAATTAACAGCAGATAAATAAATCGAAAGGCCAAACTGTTATTACTTATACTGCTCCCTTCCTTATTCAAAACTGGCCAGTACCTCTACCATGAGTTACACTAGTTTACAGTGACCGTACTCGCTAGCGACGGCGTAAATGATTTGTATGGAGAATTGTACTTCCGTAAGTGACCGCTAGAGGCGCTGTACACAATTCTCCATACAAATCATTTACGCCGTCGCTAGCGAGTACGGTCACTGTAAACTAGTGTAACTCATGGTAGAGGTACTGGAACTGTTTGCCGATGCCTGAAATGCACCGGCCCGAGCACTGCTCTTGTCCCCGGGCGTATCCAGAATAGAAAAAAACCGCAGCTCTTGGGCACATCCTCATGAGCTCGTAACCTCCTTAAGTTACGAGAAACAGTCAATATTTTATTAGCACCAGCCAGTGCTACTTAACACTGTCTAAATATATTGGTCACTTATTTTGATACAAATAAACTTTATTTTGAGAAAGATACTTTTTAATCTCGCTTTTTTACATGGTTGCCAAAGAAAATGGTGTTATATTTAAAAAAAGTACTTATAGCAATTGACAGACAACTTGATTTTTTGTGCCTGCTTGTTGATAAATGTTTATAATAATAAGTCTAACAAAACTAACGTCTTAAATAAAAAAATATCATGATATTTTTACGCGAAATAAAACCTACACTGACCTAATTTTCAGCCGAAAGCCTTAGGGTTACTGGTTAGGTAGGTATACTGAATTTTCTATTGTGGCTCCTATTATGATGTAACCAAGGAAAAAAAGACAGATTTTGCAAATAAGCGCGGGATACGGCAACAGAGGCAAAGCCACAGGGTAATTTACTAATTTACACATATAAAGTGCACTAAATATTTCTTAACTCAAAGAAATTTTAACTTTTAGCCCAGAATATATAATAGTACTAATGTACTTTTTTAACGTACTTTAACGTGTTTTTAGATGCAGTTTGTTAGCTCATCCACTGCATAGTGCAGTAAGTATTACGTCTATTGGCACGTGAGTATGAACACTGGTTTACTCGACAACGACGAAACAAAACTATAGGTACTATGTAATCATCTAAAACAAGAAAGTGTCCCGCCATGAAAAAAGTAAAAAGTCGCGTGATTATATAATTACGTGTTTAAGTGAAAACATAGTTTACCGTAAATTTCGACGGCTGTCGTTGTAATATGATTATATGAGTAACTAAAGGGAAAGTCGATTACGTACTTTACTCGTTGATTAAAATCATGATATGAGTAGATCATGCGACAACCTCGGCTAAAGCCGGGCCCGTACTGCACTGGTAAGGCGACCGGCGACGCGACGCGACGGCGACTATGGGTGAGGCCACAGGAGCATAATTTTGTGAGTTGTGAGCGGCAGAATTTCGGTTGCGCCATACATTGTGTCACGTGAGTATCACGTGATGGCGCGCATATTGTATGGCGCGGACCTTTGATCAATTATAACTGTAGATCCACAGTCGCGCGCCCGAAAATGTCCGAGCCAAATTAGCGCCACTTTGATAAAAGTGGCCTTCTTTTTTTTCAGTTACGTTGCGTGAAATTGTCAAGTTTAACTGTCAAGTGTCAACCGAAATTCGACTGTAATGAAGTAAAGACTAGGTTCAAATTTCTGTGTAGGTGATGATTTTAATTGTTACGCAAACAAATAAAAAAGTTCGGACATTCTTTGAAGGGGGCCGCTCACATAACTCGAACTATGTTTTAGTACCTGGGCGACCGAGCTCTGCTCGGGCAGAAACTCGGTACCAAGCGTTTTCCCAGAGATAAGACCAAGCTAGATCAATTTTTCATCCCCGAAAACCCCCAAATACCAAATTTCATCGAAATCGTTGGAGCCGTTTCCGAGATCAAAACACCGGAGGGGTGGGGGGGGGGAGGGGATGCGGGGGAGGGAGCGCGGGGGCATTAAAGGGGGGATGAAAATTTCATTGATTTTGCCGTAGGATGCACCGTTTTCAAGATATTTGACAAAAACACCGGAGGTTGGTGAGTCACGTTAAACTATCGTCCGTAAACCGACTTTACAGACAACCGGCTTTTCCTGTTCTGTGCTCCCAATAGGGAACGTGCACATAGACGGTGCTGCCAACTGGTGCCATCAATTAATATTCAAGGTAAAACCCTTGATAAGTTTGTTTTACTGTTCGCATAGTGTCTCTTCTGTCGCATTAGTGCTGCCGCCTATAGTTACTAGACGTTCCCTATAATACTTTTTCTAACAAAAAAGTAACTTTTTCTCACTAAAAAGTAACTTTTTCTCACTAAAAAGTAACTTTTTCTCACAAAAGAAGAAACTTGACGTTTTCTCATGAAAAATAAACTTTAAAAAAAAACTAAAAATCTTGAGAAAAAACGTGGAATCGAACCGAGGTCGGCTGGATCCGCGACCACCCGATTTCTAATGTGCCATTATGATCTGCTCGAAGTCGGCGAAATTTAGCTTTATATTCTAATGCAAACAAAAATAGCCGGTAAACACGAGTAAAAGCGATTTTCTGAAAATGAAACATAGCTAGATCAGTTTTTCATCCCCGAAAACCCCCACATACCAAATTTCATCGAAATCGTTGGAGCCGTTTCCGAGATCCTGATTATATATATACATATATATATATATACATATATATATACATATATATATATATATATACAAGAATTGCTCGTTTAAAGGTATTAGATAGATTTAGTCGCCGTCGCGTCGCGTCGCCGGTCGCCTTACCAGTGCGGCCCCGGCCTTAAATAAATGCTGACATACCGCAGGATGTCTCATACTGATAAGGTTTGGGAAAGTTTCTCAGCTAGCGTCAAAAAATGTTTTGGGCATTTTTGACAGTAGGTAGGTACTATGTATGTTTTGTCACTACTGATATTTGTCTCTCGGTAAGAGTATTTGTGTTTGTTGTTTCGGTAGCTGGAATGAATGGAAAGAACAAGTCACATAAGAGCGTTTTAGTGATGGATATCCACACGTAGGTATATACCTACCAAAAAAGACGAAATCTAACTTACCCAAGAAACTTTTTGTCTGAGAGACATATTATCCTACTAATATTATAATTCGAAATTTTGTGATTAGATATGTGCGTGGATGCGTGCACGGGCGTTTTCAATAAAAATTGTTTCCCTTAAGGCCAGCGCTCACTGACGGCATGGCACGGCAAAGGATTTTATTACTATCAAGTTATTTTGAATCTTATTTCAATGAGTTTAGAATTCATGTCACTTTATTTCGATACCACGATGCCGTGACGTGACGAGGGATGCTGCGGTAAAATTCGTATGTAACCTGCCGTGCCATGCCGTCAGTGAGCGCCGGCCCTAACTTCTATTTTAAATGAAGAAATTTCGGATTTTTCTTACTCGGAATCAAGAGCGCAATTAGTCTTGATGATAAAAAAAAGTCGCTAATTTTTTCTTTACGAAAATGAATTAGTGATTTTAAATATGAAACCCCATAATTACCACATTTAAAAATGTAAAGGGTACACTTTTTTTGAAAATGGCCTGCGTGTGTTTGTTTGTACCTCGTTCACCCTAAAACTGAATTTCGTATATAAATAGTTGGACATCTGGAATAAGACATACATAGGGTGCTATTAATACCGATATTCCCAAGGGATCGGGATAAAAACTTAAAATGACAAATTTCAAGTCTCTAGTATCAGTAGTTTAGGCTGTGCGTTATCTGTCAGTCAGTCACCAATTAGTCAGTCTCGGCACCGTTTCAAAGGTATAGAAGAAAGATCACTATAGGTTTATTATTTACCTATTACCTCCCTTTTTTAATGTCGGTTAAAAAATAAATTACGGAAGTTGAGAGTAAACAATCTTCGTGCTACCTATACGGAAAGGTCAGCACATCGGCTATTCAAACATCAATCAATCAATCAATGCTTAATAACTACTTCATTAGTTATTTTATTTATTTAATAACTTTTACATTAGCTCCATGCAAAAAATCACGACAAAACTAATGTAAAGGTAAACCAAAAATATATGACTATTTTCAAAAGGGCGCTATTATTCTTATTTATATGGCAATAGTTCAGTATAGTCGGAACAATAACATCTTGACAAGACTTGTCTAAACTGTCAGTCAATTGAAATTGCAAACAATGTAAACAAACCTTGTATTTAAAATGTCTTTAATTTCCATTTTCCCTTATCAAATACTGCTAAATCTGTGTGTTATTTAATAAATACTTACCACAACACTATCCTAAACCATTAATACAATAAACAAGAGCCAGAATATGGATATTTCATTAAATGGTTTATTTACATTGTTCAAAATTTCATTTGACAGCGATTTTACAATGTTTACCTAGGTACCTGTTAGCTCTGATGTTAATTTGGAAAGGTTTTGTAGCGAAATAGTTTCATTCCCCAAGCGTTTTTTTCCAGTAGTTTATTATAAACATTATTTACAATGATCCGTTGTTGACTACAAATCGTTTTGGGCATTTTTGTTATTGTTCAAAGAAACCGCCACAGTGACATTGACAATCATTAAAATTATTGCCAGTGTAAGAAATTAGTTCCAATGAAATTTCGCAACATGGCGAATAGTCATATATTTCTGGTCAGGCTTTACAACCAAAAAGTAGTTCCTTGCATCCACTGGGTTACGTCGTTTTCAAGGGTGAACAAGTCGGCTGGATTGCCGTCGTATTTGATAAAAGGACAGTAGCGTAGAATGTGCTCGACGTCCTGAACAGCAGCACTACACTCGAATTAGTACTCACCACCATAATTATATTATATGCAGCAAGTTGTCCTGGTCTGAAGTTTCTTCCCCAGTTTACTAGTATGTGGCGCATATGTAAGGCGCAAGCCACACAGAAGAGACGTGGGCCGGGGGCGCGTCGCAGTCCGCATCGTTTGTTCGCAGGCCGCGTCTCCGCCCCGTCTCTTCTGTCTGCTTTGGATCGCGACGCTTCTATACATTTAGTATAAAAACTGATTCAAGGAGCGCCGCGGCTGCACGCGCCTCCGTCCCACGTCTCTTCCGTGTGGCTTGCGCCTAAGCCTGCGATCGAAAGTAATCTCCAAATACTTCGGGATAGGATTATATTTTAAGACCGACCTGCAAAACAGGTTTTCATGCAGGTAATGGTAAATTGTAAACTACAATGTTTACATGGCTCACGTAGGCTAAACCTTAACATTGAGAAACTTACTTGTGGAATGACACCCGTGTGAAACCGGAGCGGCTCGCTAAAGTAGTATAATTAAGTATTGTTCCCAGTCCTAGTCATACTTTCCTGTTTTCTTCGATGTGTTCTAATTTCAAAATAATTTAGAAAAAATGTTTTCTTATCATAAAAGCATAAAAATAAACACACAAATTATGACGTAAAATATCATAATTTGATGTCAAAGTTGTAAAAAATAGCTTACTTTTACGACTTAAAGATTTTCTCGCGGTTATAATTCTAGGATTGGCAGGAATGTGGTTAGACCAAAAACGCTTGCGGTTTAAGGTTCTAAGTCTTACATTTAGCGGTTAAAATAATCGGCCAAGTCTAACTCATACGTCATTGACCCGAAAAAGAAGTATACTAGTAGTAGATTGTGATTGAGAAGTGTACTGTAAATTGTGGCACGAATAAAAGTCATGGTTCACGCCGTAGTCTTATTACCCCTTAAAGGGACTATCGTCAACATACTTCAACATATGTTATAATGATAATATAATTCTATGTAGAATATATTATTTTGTTTAACAATAAAAGTAGGTATAAAAACAGGGACTAATTTTAAAATTAACATAAATAAAACTAACTTAAAATAGCTAAACAAAAATTAAAACTAAAAATAAAAACTAAAAATTACAATCTAAATTTATAAATAATATAAAATTTAGTACTTACGTTGATAACACAAAAAGTAAGGCGTTCATTGTTGCAACTGTCGCGAATATCACAATTTTAATTTTCTTGATTTTAACTAAGTGTTTGCTTAATAAAATAAATAAATAAAATAAATAAATATTAGGGGACAATCTTACACAAATTGACCTAGTCCCAAACTAAGCAAAGCTTGTACTATGGGTACTAGACGACGATAAACATACTTATATAAATAAATAAATACTTAAATACATAGAAAACATCCATAACTCAGGAACAAATATTTGTGCTCATCACACAAATAAATGCCCTTACCGGGATTTGAACCCAGGAGCTCTTGCTTCGTAGGCAGGGTCACTACCAACTAGGCTAACACGGTCGTTAAAATAAAAAAATCGATAAAATCAAATATTGCTACCTATAACAGTTTTGCTATCTAAAAAAAAATGCACCTTGATATAGTGCGCCAAAAAATATGCTGGTTCAAATTCCAATAATAACTTTTACGCGTTTAAAAGACATTGACAGAGGAAAGAGCAGAATGTGCTCTTACATAAACGTGTTACTTAAATACTTCAATACGGAATATTGCCACTCTTTGGCATGAGCAGCAAGGTGTACTTGCGTTGCTTGTCTTTTAGTATGAATCAGCTTTTAATAATCTTTTAACATTGTATTTGGTCAACCTGGCTTCTGAATGACCATGGCTTCAGAATGGCAACTTGCCTTAGTAGCGTTACTTGTTTGGAAATCGTTAAAATTTTGCAAATCCACCGTCTAAGGCTGACCCATCTTCAAGCAATTTAAGAAGTAGTGTAAGTCTGACAACTTAACAAAAACCATTGTCATTGCAGCACAATGCCTACTTTAAGAAAGCGGCATCTCTAAGGCCCTCTTTACCGTTAACATTCACAATATAAAGGTTGACATATTGGCTAAATGACTCCACATAGGTTTACCATTAGCGCAACCAGACTAACTTAAACTCTCAAACAGTTGAAACAAAACTGAAACCAGAGCTCAACATAACGAACTGTTGAACGCATCAATTTGTCTTAATCTTTTCTTCTGCAAATTCTAAAAGAAATCACGGTTTTAAATAGATTGGTTGAAAGCGTGGTCTATTTTGATTGACATTTATTTTAATGCGTACAATGAATATAGACACCTTGTTGTACGACAAAGTCCATTATTTGTGATTTGTGATAGTTGTGCTCTTATATTTAGATCCAGAAATAAGAAACTTAGGTTAAAAATAACACAGAATAATTTGGTTTTCGTGGGATGTCTTCGTCTTCCCTGTGGACATGGCAAAAGTCAAGGGTCTGTAGCCAATATTTTTTAGCCATGTCTACATCGTTGTGTTGGCGCCTAGTCAACTTTCCGCCCGTTTAAATAAATCTTAAGTTTTAAGTTTGTTGACTCGGAGTCGCTAATTTTATGTCCACAGGAGAGACATTTTTTTTTCTTACTTTGTGTATGACCCATAAACGAACTTACTTTTAAATTGCAAATGAAGTTATGGAGAAAAGCTAATAGCAAAATAATTATGTTGTTGTTGTTGTTGTTGTTGTTGTTGTTGTTGTTGTTGTTGTTGTTGTTGTTGTTGTTGTTGTTGTTGTTGTTGTTGTTGTTGTTGTTGTTGTTGTTGTTGCTTTATAATATACATAAGTGTACTTAACGTTCCCATCTTACTTTACTGTCTCAGTTGAGGGAGCTTAGAAACCTCTACAATATATTTCAGAGTAATATAGGTGAACTGAAGCAATTACTTTGCTCACCCGCGACCTTCAAAAAAGGACCTTAAGGTCGCGGGTGAGCCAAGTAATTGTTTCAGTTCATTAATATGGTCCTCCGCAAAGTAACGCCTGATTCAATAAATTAATATAGGTGAATCAACTTTTTAGTGCCACCCGTTGCTATGGTTACACAAATTTCGTCCCTTGGACAACCTAAGCATTTTTCTATGAAACAATATGAAGTGTCACTTGAACGACCTGGGACAAAGTAAACAACAGAAAAAAAATGATTCACCCAATTAATACTTTCACAGTCCAGTGCCCCATATAAGCGTCACAGTGACTTAGTTCCACCAGGTTCCACCTACTCATGGGACACTAAGAAGCAACCAGACTTCCATTCAGATTAGTAGAGGCCACGCACACAACCACATCTCATGTAATGACAGCGGGATTTTGACGTTGTGTTGACGTTTAACGACAACACAACGTCAAAATCACGCTGTCATTATATGAGATGTGGTTGTGTGCGTGGCCTCAACTCTGCTGGCGTTACCTATACGATATCTTGTTTACACACTGAGCAGGATACGATGATTAAACTAATTTGCTGGACTTACCGAGAATTTGAAAATTGTATGGATCTAAAAAAACAAAACTCTACTCCATTAAGTATACCGCAGAAATAGAATGGCTAGAAGCCTGTTTCTGGTGTATGTTTTCAAAATGTGTTTTTTTTAAGGGGGCTCCCATACAACAAACGTGATTTTTTTCCGTTTTTATATAATGGTATGGAATCCTTAGTGCGCGAGTCCTACTCGCACTTGGCCGGTTTTTAAAAGCCGTGGTGGCCTAGTAGTTTGAACTATGGCCTCTCAAGCAGAGGGTCGTGGGTTCAAATCCCGGCTCCCACCTCTGAGTTTTTCGGAATTCATGTGCAAAATTACATTTGTAATTTACCATGAGCTTTACGGTGAAGGAAAACATCGTGAGAAAACTAGCATACACCTGCGAAGAAATTAAATGGTGTGTGTGAAGTTCCCAATCCACACTGGGCCCGCATGGGAACTACGACCCAAGCCCTCTCATTCTGAGAGGAGGCCTGTGCCCTGCAATGGGACTTATATAGGCTGGGATGATGATGATGATTTAAAAAAAATCTTTTATGGGGGGGGGTCTATACCGGAAATGTGGCAATTGGAACCTTATTAATGTCACTACACTGTCCATATGTCTGTCACAGGGCTTTATGTCAAGAATCGTAATAGTTAGATAGGCAGCTTTATACTGCTTACATTTTGTTTAGTAGCACTAGCAGGGCTCTGATAACACTTTGTTTGCACGAACGTTTATTTTGTATATTTTGACATACCTACAAATTTGTACGGAGCCCTCGGTGTGCGAGTCCGACTCGCACTTGGTCAGTTTTTCTTTCTTTTCTAGAAAGCGTAATATTTTCATACTAAATAATTTTTCTCTCATTACATAATTATATTTTAACGGCAATAAATCCGTATCGTTATTTCATAAGACGCAATGCGCTAAATCAATATTGACTCTTCATTAAAATCTTACGCGTTTATATGTACAAACAGACAGGAAAAGGATATTTGGAAACTATTTACTTATCTATACGTGAAGATCTTGTGAACGAGCCTGCACTTCTAATGTGGGCCAGAGCCATTACAAGTGTTAGTTAAATACCTTCGTGTCTGTTTTGTAGTTGGTTGCGTAGTAGATTCTTTAATATAAATCTAGTATTTTGTACTTTCCTGGACCTAAATGTAAAGAACTCCGAAGTATAAACATAATAAAAATAGAACTGACTCTAAAAAACCATGAAAATAATTTTCTGATAATCATGTGTTTGAAGTCGGTGCCTCAGCACAAGCTAGCAGGAGTGGACCTAGTCATTTACCTTACCTAATTAGTATCAATTGGGCTTATAAATTTACCACCGCTGCTGGCTCGTGCACGGCTTCAGTTTTTAAACGACTTGTTTATTTAATAGTGTAGTGTTATTTTTTCGGTCGCTTCATGCACAGAAAGAAAATCACGACAAACACTAATCTACAACAAAAACTTAGTTCCTTGCATCCACTTGCGTTCTGAACCTTTAAGCTGGTACCAGTCCCCCCTGGGAAGCCAAAAGCCTGACGGCTTTAATATTGGGTCGACGCTGATTCCCCTGCTCTCCGGTGGGTTTCCCTTCCATTCCTGTCTCCTCTCCTCCGGCAGGTTGAAGCTGGCAATCACAGGCATTAAGTGTTGAGGAATCCTTCTGGTGTTTCACCATCAATTCCATCTTATTATATGAATTGCGAACTGTATTGAAGTAATCGAATCGCAACCCGTGAAATACCTAGGTACTAGTTATTGACCAAGAGCAAATGCAGGAGTTAATTACTACAAAATATACCCAAATTACTACCTGTACTATAGGTATCCACACAATATTAGAAGAGTTTTCTCGAGATCTCTAGGATCTACTCATCAGATCCTGACTTTGGTGACAGTGGAACCTAATTAGAGCTATTCCCTGTCCAACCAAAAAAAAAAAGTTCAAATCGGTTCATAAATGACGGAGTATATAGTACCAAACATAAACAAATACAAGCGGATTGATACCTCCTCATTTTTTCAGTCGGTTAAAAAGCTAGAGCGCTGGCTAATACTCATAACTATACAGAAAGTCCATAGTAACTTTTTAGGGTTCCTTAACTTAGAAGAAAATACTGGACACTTCTTGCAGGATTACTTAAATAACTCTCAATTAAAAATTATAAGTTTAAATACTAACTATACTATTTATACTTATACTATACTTTAATAAAGCTTTTATTTAAGTTGCAACTTTCTTATTTACTTAGTTATGTGAGTGAGTTATTTTCAAGTTGAAATTCAATGACTTCCAAATCTGATTGGCTTGAAATTTGCATATGTTGGTAGATCTAATATATAAAAATCTCGTGTCACGGTGTTTGTTACCCAACTCCCCGAAACGGCTTGCACTTTTTTTATGAAACTTTTTCATCTGTACTCGATAGGTCTGAGAATAGGTCGTAGGCTATTTTTTATACCTCTATTCTTCGCGGATGGAGTCGCGGGCAACAGCTAGTTGATATATAAGATGATAATGTAAGCACAGTCAAGAAAAATCCAGGTAGCAAAACTTTATGTTCGTTTAAGTTTTGCACGAATTTTTCAGTGCGCGAATCCAACTAGCATTTAGCCAGGTTTTTAAATACTCGCAAAAAGATTAGGCTGTGTAACTGTAGAATGTATGATTGACCATTTCACAGTTCTATAATAAATACTTAATAGGAAGCGAATGAAACATTGCCGGTATATTCAAACATTCTAGGCTTCTAGGTTCATTTAATTTCTACTCATCGACATCAGATTGCATAAAATAATCACAAGCATTTTTAACTTATCATATAAGTAACACGAAACTAAATTTTCATCCACAAATACAGCTAATTTAGTCAGATAATATATACGTACAATGACACTACTTTAAAACTAAATTATAGGTGTCATGTCAAGTTAGAGTCAAGCCTAAGTTTATGCAACGATGGCTATTAAACATAAGCGTTTTAAACAAGTCATTGCGACACCATGAACAGTCATACAGGCACCGTAGGAATTAATATCTAGGTACTTACGTACGTCCGACCGCAAATATCATTATTTTAGCAATATTTATATTATAACTAGCTGTTGGCCTCGACTCCGTCCGCGAAGAAAAGTAGCCTACGACCTATTCTCAGAGCTACCGAGTATAGAGAAAAAAGTTTTGTAAAAATCGGCCAAGCCGTTTCGTAGGAGTTCGATATCAACACCGTGACACGAGATTTTTATATATTAGACTAGCTGTTGCCCACGACTCCGTCCGCGAAGAATAGGAGTAGGTATAAAAAGTAGCCTACGACCTATTCTCAGACCTAGCGAATACAGAGAAAAGTTTTATAAAAATCGGTCAAGCCGTTTCGGAGGAGTTCGATAAGAAACACCGTGACACGAGATTTTTATATATTAGACTAGATGATTGATACTACAAGGCTGTTTTTTTTTTAATTCTGGTACTAAACTGCAGTCTTTTATTTCTAAGAAAAAACTAATTCAACTGTAGGTAATAGTTGGAAATATTTGCTTTGTTTTGCGGAATTTAAAAATCGACCGTGCCAGCGAAGAATCACTAAAATAATTTCTAGGCTATAATTTGATTCGTTCTCTGTATTCTGTTTGGAAAGAGAAAAACGCTGATAGTTTAAAATTTTCACTAGGATTAAAAATTAATTTATAATTTTTTTTTTAAGATTTGCTTATTCTAAAAGGGCATAACTTCAAAACTATCACACAATAGATCCAATACTTTTGTCTAGTCTCTATTAAAAAAAAGTGATGACGTAAATCTGACGTTGAGGTTGTTATTCTATCAAATTTAAAATTATTACAGTTCTTTTTTCTGGTGAAAAGGGCAAAGGGAACATATCTATTCTGTGGTAGTATTGGTAAATTGATATTTTTTTTAATTTCTTGTATTTTTGTAAAGTTACAATAAATACTTTTCCGTGTTTAGGAGGCAAAACTCTTTCGATTCCTGTAGTAATTTTCAGGTGTTAAAAAAATAAAATCTCGTCAATTGTTCCCAATTCTGCAGAAGAATATACTATGATATTATTATTATATTCATATTATTATAAAGTTCTAAATGAAATCATTGTAGAGAAATTACTTTTGTAACATTGACGTACAATAAAACAACTAGACTCCCAATTACGCTCAAAAATTGTCGGAAGCAAAAGCCTGCCCACGCGTCTATTGCGCAGGCTTTTGGTTCAGTTGTGTTTCGACCGAGCGTTGATTACAACGTCACGCAATGACAAAGTTTTCGGTGAAAAACTGTACAAATGACAGCAGATCCACTCTTAAAAAGGATGGAGTGTCGTATTTCTTGTAAATGTTTCTTTAAACTTACAAAATTGCATAACTATCTTGATGTTTTTTAGTATTTTGCTAAAAATTTACATTTCAATTGCTAAAACAAAATATTCTCGCCCCGTATTCGTATATCTCTTTCGCACCGTAATCAAACTCACGAGAGCAAAAGAGACAGACAGTCTAGCTTCCGCGGAGTAGAGAAAGCTGTGGAGTTGAATAGTCTATTTTTTTATTTTAATGTTGAACGTAATTATTAATAACTTAATTTAACTTTGTTTTTGTATTAATTTCATTTTATAATTGCTGTGTTATTAAATTATTATTGGGTAAGGGTACTATATTAATTTTATGTGTATGCCTGCTAAGGTAGAAAACATTGACACTATTTAAGTTTAACATAAACGAATATGAAACATGTTGTATTATAGCAAAAAAATGAAATAAATGGTTTTTTTGACGTGACAACGTCTAATAAATCGATGAACGCCGGCTGCATACACGAAAAAGGATGACGCAATGTAACGTACATGTACGGGACATGTAACGTACATGTACGGGACATGTAACGTACATGTACGGGACATGTCCCATACATGTACCTACAGAGCAGCGAAGGCCAATATGTACAAGAGAGCGGCGAACGCCAGGATGTACAATGCGTGGGGGAGGGGGTGCGGGGGTTTCAAAAGGGGGATGAAAATTTCATTGATTTTGCCGTAGGATGCACCGTTTTCAAGATATTTGACAAAACACCGGTTTTTGAATGTGGGGGTGCGGGGTGGGGGGGGGGGGGGTTGAGGGGGGGAGGGAGTGCGGGGTAGGGGGCGTGGGGGTACTAAAGGGGGGGTGAAAATTTCATTGATTTTGCCGTAGGATGCACCGTTTTCAAGACATTTGACAAAACACCGGTTCTCATCCGATCACTGAGGTTAAGCAATGTCGGGCGCGGTCAGTACTTGGATGGGTGACCACCTGGTTTGATTTTTGTTTTTTGAATGTTTTGTTATGACGTTGTCACGTTAAACTATCGTCCGTAAACCGACTTTACAGACAACCGGTTTTTTGAAAAAAATGTTTTTTGAGAAAAAACGACATTCCTCAATTTGATCGACATTAAAAACGTGGGAGGCTTGTTTTATTCGTCCAAGGATTTGTTTATTTTAAGTAAAAAATCAGAAGAGACCATAAGACATCAACATTACACATCGAAGTTGAATGCGGCAAAAATTGTTTGTGCAGTACTAAAATCATTTGTAAATACCAGCATTTTAGAAAGTCTTATTCAACATTCACTAGATTTTCCAAATCATAGAACTGTTTTAATGAAAACAATAAGTTCAACGTTCAACTACATAAACATACGTTTTCATTATATTATTATCGCCAAAAAAGACACAGAAAAAATTAAAATCCAAAGTAAACGGCACCTCTTCAATAAATTAACTTTTAAATTAGAATATTAAAAAATAAAGATTATATATTTTTTTTTATTTAATCAATTTGTTTATTTTTTTCGCATGACGACTCCACTGCATTCTTTACTCTTTCTTTAGGCGGTTTCCAGCGCGTGACATCATGAAACTAATTCTAACGCTCGTATACAATTGACATTAAACATTACTGCTACGAAAAAAGGTGTTAATTTGAATGAATACTGTTAATTTTATCAACATAAATTGATGTATACCTACACACAACGCCGCTCGGACGTTTTTTGAGGAACTTTTGTTAAGCGATTGGGTGTCTTGTTGTTTTATTGTACGTCAATGTTTTGTAAACGATTTAAGAGTTTCATCTATTGCTTGAAAATACACCTAAATGTAGGTATCTAAATGTATGTAAGTACCTATAATCTTTTTATAGTTCGGATTTGTGGAGAAAAATTTCAGTAGGTAGGTGATCATTAAATTTTTCGTGAAAACTGTGAATAAAAAATTGTTATACTTTATCAAAAGTGTCTCATCATTTTCTAAATGTAGCACGCACGCTCTTCGAGAGTTAAAACAAGTTATGTACGTAAGTCACGAAGAAAGTGAAAAGTATGTAAAGTATAGTTATTTAGTGTTATTTGGATGAGTGTGTGATGTGTTTGCAATAATATTTTGACTGCCGGGACGTACCTAATCGATACAAGCTTTGGTTTAGCATCTCTTTTAAACACTGCGGCGGACAATAGGTAACGTGCGTGTTTGGTGTCGGCGTCGCTTGTAAAACATTGTGGATTCACAATCATGAATATCGTGATGTTAAAGCATATTTTTCTAAATTACCAGGGCAGCCTTATTGACCTATCATACCATATCTACTTCGGTAGCTCCGCAATCTATAGCTACTCGAATAATTTCCACCACACTTTGAAAACCTGGCTTTGCTACCAGTAAAAGCGGACAAAGCTTGCCAAAACGTACGAGACAGAGATACACAGATGTACTGGTGTATATTAGTAAGTAATTATTCAGTGTTTTAGTTCTGAATTTGTATGTAAAGACAATTTAATCACTACATAATGTTTTAAGTTTTTTTTACTAATCCATTTCAATTTGTATTTCGACTGAACCAAACATATTCGCGAACACATAGGAAGTTTTGATAGGTAGATTGAAATTAGTCACATATTTATAGCAAAGGCTAAAGGATAGAATAGCCGCCCCCGTGGACTGAGGACCGTGGCCTGGTTGTGCCAATCACTATTAGGGGGGCTTATTTAACCTTGGGTTTTGAAGTCTACCAACGGATTTATTTACCATTTCGTCCAAATATTCAACGCCAAAGTGTTTAAAATAAATCGCGTTTATTTTAAACACTTTGGCGTTGAATATTTATTGACGAAATGATCGCGAATGTGGCGTAACTACTGAAATTCACTGAAATTTTGAAGAACGACCGAATGGCCTGACTACGAAGCTTAAGATCCCGGGTTTGTTTCCCGGTTGAGGCAGATATTTGCATGAAAAATTACAAATTTTTGTTCTCGAGTCTTGGATGTTTAATATCTATTTAGATGGGGTACGTATCAAACTGTCTAAAATTAAAAACCTAACGTAAAATAACCTGCGTTCAAAATCCCTAAAATCTAAATACCTAATGATTTTTTCACTTATATTCAAAATACCGAAAGCTTTCTTGTATTCTAACCGGTATCTCGCTGGTAGAGAGCGAGCGAGGCGAGCGAGCAAGATCTTTTAAGGCAGAAGCGACTCGGATAGGTTAGGTTCAGAAGGCGGGAGACGGGAGCGAAGCGTAGCGTACTTAGCGTAGCTCCCGCCTTAGCCTGCAATGTTAGGTATTTTTTTTTGTAACAGTACAGAAAATGATTATTTCCATTAGGTATTATTGTCTTTAACATTATGAAATGTACCTAAATGTAAATCATATACCAAATTTTATCAAACAAATTAGATTTTTCACGTGGTAATAAAAAAAATAACCAACACCAAAGGCTAATGCGGTAGCTTCGCTCCGCTACGCTCCCGCATTAGCCTTTGAACCTAACCATTCCGAGTCGCTTCCGCCCCGAACCGTCTTCGCTCGCTCGCCGAAAATTAAGCAATGTTCGTTTCATTTAGGTATTTTGACCATTTGGTATTTCAAATGTTGGTGTATCAAACTTAGGTGTCATGGCTGTTGATATTTTCAACATTAGACATTTACTCCATTAGGTATTTTAAACTTAGGTAATTCGTAGGTAGGTGTTAGTTCCTTAGGTATTTAAAATCATTAGGTATTTAGATTTTAGGGATTTTGAACGTAGGTTATTTTACGATAGGTATTTAATTTTAGACATTTTGATACGTAGCCATTTATATGTTTATCCGTTGCCTAGTCTAGTACCCATAATACGACCTTTGCTTACATTGGAACCAGATCATTTGGGAATAGTAAATCGAAAACTATTTCGAGATAAATGCTTTTTAAATCGTTTTATGTAGTGGTAGAGCCATGTTGTAGCTAGCCGCTGCATCACGAATGGGCCGGCTCGTCCGGGGTAGTACCACCCTCTCACAGAATACCGCCGTGAAGCAGCAGTAAAACCTGCTGCGTTTCGTACGGTCAGTGAGAGCGCCGGGGGCCCAATACCTCTCCCCCTCCCCTATTCCCTCTCCTTTTTCCTTAGGGCTGACAACGCACTGGCATCGCGTAAAGCGCTGCGGGTGTCTATGGACAGTGGTGATCATTTAACATCAGGTGACCCACTAGTTCGTTTGTCTGGCCTCTCTAACATAAAAAAAATATATTAATTTTTAATATAATGTACCTAATTCATTTATTACACATGAAATAAGAAATTACCTTCATTTGACATTGAAAGATATGTCGTGAAATATAAGTTGTACTTTATTCTGTATGGAATAGAATTATTTAGAATGCAAGCCGCTTCCAACCGTAATGATTGGGTATGAATAAAGGAGGCCTATGTCCAGCAGTGCACGACCTACGGCTGAAATGATAATGATGATGGCGAATTTCATTTCATTTTGAAGTGAACTAAATGAAAAAAATATTGAAATTAGTTTCTTATAATAAAAAAAATTCTATAAAAAAAAAAATATAAAAACCATGGGTAATTTTTTAAGACATTCCCAATTGGTGTGAATTGTCCCGTAACATTTATTTTATTTTATTCATTGTTAATTTTATGTACTTACTTACTGTGCCATTGCGGTTTAACGTTACCGTGCTAATTTCACGAGGTATCAAAAAAAAAGATTCTACGTGATTTCAAGGTCGTATCGTTTCTAACCATTTGGGATCAATTGCATGATAAAGCAGCTATAAGTAAATGAAAAGTAACAGTGATTTTTGTGATGAAATACTCTAATATTATCTAAACTTACTTCATAATATTACGAACAAAACAAGGAGCAAATTACAAAGTCTTCCATTCTATTTGGTGGATTCGTCTTAACTTCTTAATAGGTATATAGGCGAAAGATATAGATTACCTACTACTCTATTTATCTTACTTTCAATAACGCTTTCTCTGCACTTTAAGACGTGACACATAAGTACACATATTAAACAAGAGTGTAAGTGCTGAGGTTTTCCAAGCAGTAGTCTTTGAACCGCGGTATTCAGGCCAACCAGTTACCGGGCAATTTCGTCACAATCCTGTAACTATTCGAACATGACATCTATTACGATACCACTTAGAGTGCAATTGAAGTGCACGAGTGAACATTGTTTGGTAAACTGTAACCATACGTAAAGAGCTACGGATGCGCAAAGGTAGGAGTAAATAAAGGGTCTTTGTTAATTGGTTGCGAAATCATAGCGTTTTACGATGTCAGGTGTGGAGAGCCGCATTGCAAAATGTTGTATTGACTTGTCGTTATGCAAATATTTTGCTTGGTAAGCCATTAATGCTTGAATATTGTACGTGAGACCTGATCTATTAATACAAAACAAAGTCGAAACAAAATAAATAATTAAAATTAGTTAAGTTTAAAGTTAAACATACTTATTATATTTCCTTAATTTTTTCATGACAGCAGTTTGATACCTATTCATTTATTGTTAGTAAAAAATGCTTTTTTAACCCTTTCAACGCCGCGCCTCGACAAAACGTAAACCTGCTTTGAATCTTATGTCATTGTGTCAAGATCACTTTGACGATGAACTTTGTAACACCTATAAGGCGTTGAAAGGGTTAAATTGTCACATTTGCGTTCATAAATTTCTTGTTTTCGTCCCTTCGTGCGTAAAACAAGACCTTCATAAAAGTTATAAGGTCCGTGTTTGTTTTTTCAATGAATTTTTTCCCGTCTTATGATAGAAAACAAACCTATGTTGGTACAATTTCCATAAAGGCTATACACAAATTGAGGGAAAATCAAATAGGCCGCAACACCCCTCCCCTTTCATCCCTCTTCAATATGGCGGCGGAGTTTTCTCCCTGCCCCTCAGCACTCGGGGATTTTCCCTCAAATTTCGGAATACTGAGTGCAGGATCATTTTTGGGGTCGTGTGAAATTTAAAGATATTATTACTAGCTGTTGCCCGCGACTCCGTCTGCGAAGAATAATAGGGGTGTGAAAAATAGATGTTGACCGATTCGAAGACCTACCCGATATGCACACAAAATTGGGTCTATAATGACCCCCATAAAATTTTAAGTCATAACGTATCATTAGTCATAATCAACGTTAGTCATACAGTGATTTATTTCTGAACCAATTTATTTTTCGGAATTGTTATAAAACAAACCTAACCTAACCTACTGCATTCTATAAGATAAGATGGCATTTAAAAAAGTCCTGAAAAAAATACCGCTTCAGAAATAAATCACTGTAGTAACGTTGATTATGACTAATGATACTTTATGACTTAAAATTTTATGGGAGAAAAGGCGCACCGACACAAAATTTCATGAGAATCGGTCGAGCCATTTCGGAGGAATTTGGTAACAAACACCGCGACAATAGTTTATATATTAGATAAAAACCACGATAAGCACAGATGCACTGATCCATAGGTACATCGACTAATATTTATTTACATAGGCTTTGTTCTTATTGATGTAGGTACATATGTGTTTTGTTCTATCTATTTATCTAGTCGTGGTGGCCTTGCGGTTTGATATATGGCCTCTCAAGCAGAGGGTTGTCGGTTCCAATCCTGGCTCGTACCTCTGAGTTTTTCGGAATTTATTTACATTTGAAATTTACCATGAGCTCTACGGTGAAGGAAAACATCGTGAGAAAACCTGCATACACCTGCGAAGAAATTCAATAGTGTGTGTGAAGTTCCCAATCCGCACTGGGCCCGCGAGGGAACTACGGCCCAAGTCCTCTCATTCTGAGAGGAGGCCTGTGCCCTGCAACGTATATATAGGCTGGGATGATTATGATGATGATCTAATCTAGAACCTGGGGCTAAATTCAGGAACGGCCCAAGACGGTTTGCGAGCGGTAATTCAATCGTTTGCGAGAGGATAGGTATTGGCTGAGCTTGGGATGAGCCTTATTTTCCTGTTAATTCGCTTTGTAAATAAATAAATAAAATAAATAAGGCTCACCCCAAGCTCAGCCCAAACCTCTCGCAATCCATTGATTTTTGGCGTTCCTGAATAGCAGTTCATCCTTATCCTCTCGCAAACGATTGAATTATCGCTCACAAACCGTGTTCTGCCATTTTTGAATTTAGCCCCTCGTCTATGTATAATGTTTAATTATTGACAGAATTGAAATCAGGGATGTTACGGAGCTTCGGTTCCGGTTCCGTTAAGTCGGAACTTCCGATTACTATTATACTTTCGGTTCCGACTCCGGCTCCGACATTTTTTAATCGGAGGTTTGAATCGAAGGTCGAAGCATAGAGGGTTTAAATTCATTCTATTTAAACTTGTTGTTTATTTGGAAATATGCCAATTTTGTTCATTTTTTATGTTTTATGTTACAACTGAAACTTGAAATAAAAAAAAATACTACATAATGTTTTATTTGTCCTTAAATAATAATTCTCTCTCATGTCACCCTGCTTCCGATTCCGATTCCGACTCCGGTTCCGATTCCGATAAAGCAAATTTAAAAACTCCGATTCCGTCTTCGGTTCCGATAAAACTACTTCCGTTACATCCCTGATTGAAATGGTGAACGTCTTGCGCCTCATGCAGTCCGGCTATAGAAAATCTTCAGAAGATAATTGAAACTCTGGGGAAAATGAAATAAATGTCTGCAACACTATCCCTTGAAAGCTCAGTATGGTCACGACGCCCGCGCGCGATGCACGTTTTTCCGAACAAACCGCGGCACAATGAATGATTAGAAATCATTAGCGTGTAATGTTATGTAATTTAAAACCACTTCAATAGAGCTCATGTCTTCCATGTTAGCGGTTCTGTAGGTTCGTGTGTGCCCTTATCGTGTGTTTATTTTTTTCTAAAAGGTCAAAGCTTGCGGTATTTTGGAAGCATTAAGACCAAAGTGAAGCGTTTAAGCTAAATACGAATGTGAATATTTCGTGCTCGATCAACAGGAATATAGCAATGCTGTGGATTTAAAGCTCTGTTGAACTGTATAGTTTAATTACTGAAATCTCGTTAGGCGTGATTTGGCAAAGGAATTTAAAGTTTATTGTCTTTTTTATATTAATCAGTGTTCCTGAATAAATGTATAATAATAATTCAACGCAATACTTTTTACAAGTTTTTATTTTTCTTCACGCGTATAGGTTAGGAGAGTTAAGGTCACGCACACAACAACACGTCATGTAATGACAGTGGGATTTTGACATTTTATTCGTACCGATAGCAAGTTCAACAGTGAATTACAAGATTGACTTCAACCTATTTCGTTAAGAATTATTTAGGAAAATACATCTAGTTCAAACAAAACAGATGGTTACCTATCATATTCTCGAAAAGCTCATATCCGAATATTGAAATTCCGAAAACGAAACTCTTTTTTTTCATTTTCCAAATTATTGTTTGTCCGAAATTTTATTTACCATATTTTCATTTTCCGAATGCTTTAAAATCCATTTTTTTATTTGACAAATGATTCAAAATCCAACTGCATGAAATTTCGTAGGATCATTTGCCAAATATATATTTATTCCGCAAAATCATTATCCCGCAAAGGTCAGGGGTACAAAAAAGGCGACCATACAATTATGTGTGAAGTGTAATATTCATTTCGTTGTTTAATGTTTCCCAAATATTTTATTGAATTTGCTATGTGGGTAGGGGGTTTTGTAGGTGGTTATAAAAAAAATAACTAACACCAAAGGCTAATCTATCCGAGTCGCTTCTGCTCAGTACCGTCTTGCTCGCTCGCTTCGCTCGCTCGCTGAAAATTAACCAATGTTGTCTTACTCTAATGTTAGGTAAGGTAGGTAATAAAAACATACTTTCGGCTTTTCGTAACATTTAGATTATGAAAAGATGGCAAATGATTAAGTTGGTAAATAGAAAAAATGGATATTGTTTTTCGGGATTTGAAATTTGTTGGCAAGTAACACTGTGATTAAATGAATCTGTGGAATTGTGAAGTTGTGGAAAAACAAAACATGGATTTTAAAAAGTTGGTGATAAGTTTTCGGATAAATGAAATTCGAGTAAAGGAGTTTCTAAACATCGATAGGTTACGAATATTTTTTATCAGTTTCAAATTGTTTTATTTCAAAAATAGGATATATGAAAAAAAATATATAATATTATGCATAGTATTGCGCAGGTATTTTATCATAAGATCGAATAACTCACATTTACATTCACTCATTCATTTCATTCATACACTACTTTTTTTGCAATCAGTACTTTTTGTAGCTGTGTGTTGTGTAATCAGTAATCATTCGTCTCAACTCTCGTGGCGTTACCTATATCTTCTAATATATAAAAATCTCGTGTCACGGTGTTTGTTACCGAACTCCTCCGAAACGGCTCGACCGATTTTTATGAAACTTTTTTCTCTGCATTCGGCAGGTCTGAGAATAGGTCGTAGGCTATTTTTTATACCCCTTAGGTGATATGGCAAAACAACGTTTGCGGGTTCAGTTAGTCTAATATATAAAAATCTCATATCACGGTGCACGGTGTTTGTTACAAAACTCCTCCGAAACGGCTTGGCCGATTTTTATGAAACTTTTTTCTCCATTTTCGGTAGGTCTGAGAATAGGTCGTAGGCTATTTTTTATACCCCTGGGTGATATATGGCAAAACAACGTTTGCGGGGACAGCTAGTCTAGGTATAAATATTAAGTTCAAATAACGTTAGTGTTTTTTTTATTTGGAGCTTCAAACTGTTCAGCATAAACTTCTTAAAGGCAATAAACGATCGTTAATTAATTAATTGATAATCAGTGATCGGCAATTCGGTTGCAGCTGAGGGTCATGCTAGTATAAGATTATATATCCTGAGGAATAGGTACCGGCCTTTGTGTTATTAAAACGGGCAATGTTTTTATTGTCATATTATATCAATTGCTATTACAAGTAGGTAAAACGTTTTAAATAAATGTCTAAAGACAGAACTGTTGAATAAAGATCTTTTGAATGGATTTAAATATAATATGGATTTATAATCAACACTCCTTATTAAATGTACTTAAATATTTTTTAAATGGGGAAATTTGGGGTTTTCTTATGCAAACTCACGAGTATCCTTATTTTTTGAGTCAGTTTTGTGATTTTTCCAGACTATTTATGGCTCGTCACAAAACTGACACATTTTTTTAATGAAAATTTAGAGACATTTTCAAATCATTAAAATTAACGGTACTCTTGATTTTGATTAAGAAAACTTAAAAAATCCTTCATTTAAAAAAAGTAAAGGGTACACTTTTAATGAAACTCTTAAAATAACAGTTTAATCGGTATCGCAGGCTTAGTGGCGTATCCATATTAATATTTTTCGCGCGTGCAACCCAAATCCCCGATCACTACTGATAATAAGGGAAGGAGGAACGACTTTTATTATTCAGTTTCACGGATAATATTAATTACTGTCGTAGGTATAGTCGGGGTAAAAAAAGGTTCGTCACTTTTCGACCTTAATTCGTTGACATAGAGTCGAAAAGTGACGAACCTTTTCTTACCCCGACTATACCTATGTGAAGGAACAGCAAAATCCTAAATAAAAATACCGAAAAATTGTGTCCAAATAGCAAGTTCATTTTAATATGACTTGTCCTGTTAGTAGTCTGTTGTAGTGCTAACAAGTGTTCCATTAGTTTTTCTTTAAAGGAAGTAGAATGATCTTTTTTTTTATATTTTCCTGTTTTAAACTACTGTTTTTTCATGTTGTGCATAAGTAAGAAGTCACTATGACAGGTCAAAAGCGCCACCAAAATTACGGGCTCTGAATCGCGTATAAGGACAATCCTAAATTTTTTTATGATTTTTATTGATTAGTTTGTGGAAGTTTTTCGCTCCCTTAAATACCTACTCTGAAATAACAAGTTCTCGGAATGTATCGACTGAAGAAGGTTATGAACAAAAAATTCTAAGTATTACATTTACATTTTCAGAAATCTGCTACACAAAGGCTTGTCGGAAAATGCCGGTCTGCCTTTCATGACAACATCGAACGAATAGTGCGCAAAAACAGCCCACCGCAAGATGTCGCTCTCCAACAATACAATCGCACGAACCTACAATAAACTATTTGTAGAACTAGCAGGTATGTTTTGACTGTAAAGGTTCAGCCATACCGATGCTTAAATAAAATACGGCGACACGGTACGAAATCGCAGTGACGTTTAGAAGACTTTACCGCATGCTTTTCATAGTAAAGACGTGACGTTTACGATGCGTCACTGCGATTCCGTACCGTCGCCGTATTTGAAGAAGTCGCCGAACCTTTATTTTAAGCGAATATCATTAAATTATTTTAATGTTTTCAAAAGGAAAAGTATTATGGTACAAAAGATAAATTTTCCACAAAAAAAGCTTAGTTTAAAGAATTCTTCCTTTTCTGAAAAATTAAAATCCTAAATCATCTACAGTTTGTTTTTACCTTATTTTTTACATCCTTTTGGTACAAAACATTTACTTTGTCATTTTATCCAATTAGATAGACTAGACTTAGCGAGCGCAAGAGAAACTACATGCCGTAAGCCTACCGCATGTTAGGAAGTATTTCAGCGCATTTTCACGGCTCGTCAACCAGCAATAAGTAATTATACTAAGAAAGTGCAATATTCAGATCATTTGATAAACTAAATGTGCTTATAAATAATATCAAATTTCAAATTTATAGCATGATTCAATTAAAATTTACAGAGGTGCACAATTAGGAAAATTTAATACTGGCTGATTAAGAGTGCATTATCACCAGAGATGTACTGTGACTGTTTCCACTGATGCTAAGCTTTGTAGCCGTGCGAGGAAGACGCGCTATGAAGTGAAGATGCGTAGTCGCGTGGTAGCTATGCGAGGAAGTTGCGTAGCTCGAGCTAAGCGATGTATTGACAATAGCACGCATCCACATCACGCATTCTAAGCATGCACGCATCCTTAGCACGAATCCATAGCACGCTTTTTTCATATAAAACATAGTTTTGCTGAACCCGTTTCCACCAGTGCAATGCTCTATGGATCAATGAATGTGATTGGTGGATATCAAACATATCCATAGCAATGTAGCACACATCTTTGGTGAAAAGGCACCCTAGGGATCCATCAAAAGTGAACAGTGCTTAAAAACGTGAAGTTTGGCACGAAAATAGGATACCTACAAAGGAATTCTTTTAAAACTTGGATTTTCGAAGATTAAAAAGTTACTTTTTAGCTGAAATTACTCGTTTTCGTCTTGTATATTTATGAGATTTTTTTATAAACAAGAAATGTCAACCGAAACTTGGCACGTCTTTCAAAGCATGTTTTTAGTGTGTAATTTTTTCCTAGGATATGAATTTCCGTAATTGAAATTAACATGCCCAACTTAATGCTTCACGCGAGCAAAGTCGCCAACAAACTCTAGTAAATGTAGAAATCATTGTTAATCTATTTAAAAATTAGAAAAAGGCTGTCGGTTCGACTATATTTTTGAAGTTTGTATGTTCATCGACATATTCGCCGGCCTTGAACTAATTTATACTATAACTATTTAGTCAACCCTTTGCAAGAGCTGCAATTTTGCATTAGCTATAAAGTGTTAAAAAGTTCGAGCGCTGACTGTAGAAAATCATGATTGCCAAACAATAGATCATAAGCAATATAGCCCATGGGTTCAATTCACACGTGGACAAACGTCGTTGTCCTCACTTTAAACTACACATTATTTCCCATGCGCTTATCGATTTCTATTAATATTACAAAATCAAAATCAAAGGGCAAACATTGTTCCCAGAAAGTGAAAGCAAAAGGTTTATTACAGTAAATAACTTCAATCGACCTCAAGTATCCTCTTTTTAAAAGTATTTTGCTACGAATTTCATTTGCAACACAAGCTTTTTACTGCTTCTTATCAAACCAAATTGGAAGTAAATCTTAATAAGTTTGAAAAATGCAACTTCTTTTGCATAAAATAAATTCCGACATAATGGTTTATGGGCGCTCGTGCCTAAAGTACCACGTTCCCAAAATACTACATTTGGTATCTATTTATTAAATTCCCAATATACCAGATGTCTAAATGTCCAAGAGATTCCACCAAAAAAAACACTTCCTTGAGTAATCTTCGATTTTGTAATGTGGTGTAACGAGAATCTGGTGAGTTAGAAATGGTGCCTAAGTACCTAATGTTGTATTTCGAAAAATGTGGTATTTTGGGAACGCCGTATTTTAGGTACGAGCATTTACGGATGTAATATGTGTACATGGATTTATTCCAATACAGGTTTGAAATTGAAATGCGTGATTTTAAATCTGTTCACAAACGAACAAAGTACAAGCACGTGTTTGTGTTTGCCTTGACGCAATCTTAACGCAAATACGCGTATTAAAATAATTTTAGCCAATGGGCCTCTATTTGATATCTGTCTAAGTGTCCATGTATAAGTATGTATTTGTTTAATTCACACTAAAATAGCGACAGGCGTACCTGAAACACTCAGAAAAGGCCTCTATAGTGCATTCGGACAGGACGTAAAGGGTACTTTCGTTTTTATTGACTGAGTCGGTCGAGGTAGTTTGTGTAGTAAACATCAACAATATCATCATCATCCCAGCTAATATACGTCCCACTGCAGGGCACAAGTTTCCTCTCAGAACTAGGATGAGGACTTTCCAATTTACGGATGAAATATTCTTTGTGAGATCTAACGTCCAATATTTGACATGTTTGTTTATCAGCCTATTGGAACTGACATGTTCAATTTACCTGATCAAAGTTTCCCCATCGAACGATTTAGGCGCACACGTGTGCGTCTAAACTAACTGGCCATGATTTCCTAATTTTTGTTTCTAGTTTCGATCACCTTTTAACATAGGGTACTTAGAAAAAATTACCCAAAAAAGTGTCTGATCGTGCGACGGGTTAAAGATTTAAAAAACAAACGAAAAAAAAATCACATTTCTCTATTGAAGTTTGTAGTGATGAGGCTAATTAGACGTATCGTTTGTCAAACCTAGCGAATATTAACGAATTGTTGGAATCGATTTTATAGTCGATTTTGGCACAATTATCACATATCTATGACAGTCTTCTCAAACAAAAATGTGTGGCATTGGGGTTTCCCCACGACTAGGTACTTGGAAAGTTGAATTTCCCATAGGATTTTCATTCAGTTATTTCCGCAGACAATCAATTCCACTTCAATGTGACTTATTTTAAGTACCATCGTATTTAATTTTATTGACAATTTGCTTTAGTTTTAAACGTATCGTTTATTATTACAAATAAAGAAAGAAAGAAAGAAGAAAGAAAATACATTTATTTACAACATCACAAGACACATCATCAATATTTTACAAAACAAAAGGCAACACTAAAGCTAAAGATAGAATGTGTCATTGCGGTTGCAAATCGGACACTGGCTCAGCATAATGCTGAGGCGTTTAAAGCACCCCAGCGCTGATTTTCAGCCAGTACCGTTGGTGACACTCGGATCGCTGTTTAGATAGATAAATAAATAAACTGCACACTAATAGCTACATACATAAGACTACATGCGTAAATGCGTAAATAAATAATCCCCTAATATTTATTTATTTTATTTTATTTATTTATTGCCGGCCTAGGCCTGCAACGGTGTATTTTGAAGCCTGTTTTAAGGAACACAACGTAAACATTACATAGCATGTTTGAGAAAAGTATATGACCGTTACCCCCTGTTTCACCATTCATTGATCAAATTTATTTGACGGATAAATGTTGCTCACTGACGGCATGGCACGGCAGGTTATGCGTTGCGTCATACCGCAGCATCCCTCGGCACGTCGCGGCATCGTGGTATCGAAATAATGTAACATGAATTCTAAACTCATTGAAATAAGATTCAAAATAACTTGATTAGTAATAAAATCCTTTGCCATGCATGACACGACGTGCCGTGCCGGCAGTGAGCGCCGGCCCTAATGCCGTCTCTGTTTGTTTTGTTCGAATAGACGGAGACGGCATCACATTTATCCGTCAGTTACAATTAATCAATGGGTGGTGAAGCAACCCCTTAATGTTTTCTTTCTCATTATTTTTAATCATTTGGTTAATTCTATTTCATTTACCTACTTTTTGCCTCGCACGGTATAACTTTGGAATCAGTTTGTAACGCCAAACTTTCCAGACTCATATTACATAGAAATCTTTAAAATACAAGCCTTCTCGTCCCCTAAAGGGCCGGCAACGTACATTAATTCTGATAATGTTATGGTTGTCTACGGGCGGTGGTGGTGAAATGCTAACCATCATTGTGACCCACCTGCTCGTTTTTCGCCTATCATGTAAAAGAAATTGAACATTTATATTTTTATAATTCCAGACCCCCGCACCAATGATTGGTTTCTGATCACCAGCCCGATCCCAGGGCTCACCATCATATACCTGTACCTTCAGTTTGTGCTGAAATGGGGCCCACGCTACATGAAAGACAGAGAGCCCTTCCAGCTTCAGAAGACAATGGTCGTTTACAATTTCCTCCAAGTGCTTGTTAGCTGCTGGCTGTTCCACGAGGTGTTTATAAAAAAATTAGTAATTACAACAGTAATTTTGTTTTTTAGGGTTCCGTAGCCAAATGGGAAAACGGAACTTTTTTGGTTTCGTTATAACGAGAATATAAAATAACTGTTTGACTGTCCTTATCACAGCTCAGACATTCTTAGTAGTAGAAAGTTACAATCCATACTTAATATTATAAATGTGAAAGTGTGTCTGTCTGTCTGTCTGTCTGTTACCTCTTCACGCTTAAACCGTTGAACCGATTAAGGTGAAATTTGGCATAGAGATAGTTTGAGTCCCGGGAAAAGACATAGGATAGTTTTTATCCCGGAAAATTTCACAGTTCCCGCGGGATAGCGATAAACGAATTCTTCGCAGACGGAGTCGCGGGCAAAATCTAGTTAAGCATAAACATAGAAACTATTAAAACAAAATTTTCAAAAAATTCTGCTTAGTACAATCGAGGTCGCCTTTTGACAGTTCTGTACAAAAATTCAAACACCAAGTGACAGTGACAACATAACAAGATGTCAACATATCTTTCACCTCGACTATACCTCTCCTAAACGTACAGTGGGGATAATTATTTTTCTTGTTTATCCCATCATCCCAGCCTATATACGCCCCACTGCAGGGCACAGGTTTTTGAGGCTCTCAGAATGAATGGGCTTGGGTCGTAGTTCCCATGCGGGCCCGTAGCGGATTGGGAACTTCCCCATAGTATGAGGTATTATTGGATACATCTTTCAAAATATTGCAGGTTTGCGAAATCTATTTTTCGTTTCTGGGATCTGTTTGCGAAACATTAACTTTTAATGCGTAAATCTTTGTTAGTGTCTACTATTCCCTTCCCACATTCCAGGTCGTCCATATAAACAATAAAAAAAATCATAAACCGAAGGCAAACGTGACGAGTGACGGACTCCCAATGTCATAGTGGTGTATACCATTATATTATGTCAGACAAATAAATCCAGCAGTTATTGTAGAATGATACTTACATACTGATTTACTTCACTGAAAAGTTGACTGGTAGAGATGTACTTTTTTCTACAATAAAGAGTTTACCTTCATACATACTCAGAGTGTATTTTACTTTGCGATTGGCAATTTGTTTTTACGAAACTTCACCGTGGGATTATACTCCATGTATAATAATCTATTTGTTGTTTCTATTTCTACGTTTTGGATATATTATTTGCACTGAGGTTCCTACAGACCCTAATGGGTCACTTATTATACAGATTTGAATAGGAAGTGAATTAACCCGTAACTATATTTCGTTGGTGTACCTTTGAGACGTTATTTAAGTATTTATATTTATACTGATATTTTTTTCATCATTAATTTCAGGGATTGGACGCAGGATGGTTGAGGACTTATAGCTGGAAATGTCAACCAGTTGACTTCTCGGATAAGCCAGAAGCAATACGAGTTAGTAATCCATAATACCAATTTGATTACATAACTACCTACCATCTAAGTAATAATTTACCTAATTTATGAGACACACACAATCATAAACAATTCATGTGTAATTTTCAAATAACCAAATCAAATCATCAAGTTATGTGGATTTCACGGGATAACCGTAAAAAATAAAAAATAGGAGTTGAAAAATAAAAAAAATACAAAAAGACTCCAAATTTATAAATAATTTTTTTGGTTTAGGTTCAGTTTTTATTTTATTGTTAATCGTATTTTGAATAAATCTGTAAATTTGTATTGTAAATAACGTAAATAAATAATATTTCAGTTCAAAAGACTTCAAATAATCAATCTTAAATCAAATCAAATAAATTTTCAGCAAAAAAGCCAATACATACACACATGAGGTATTATCAATGTTTTACTAAGACAAATGAAATTCTTAATATTTTATTTTACTGATACTGATAAGTGTACATAAATAAGATCTGACTTACATAGTTTTTTTATTATAGATTATGCTCCAAGTTAGAAACATTCATAATATATTTTCAGGTTGCACGAGGAGTATACGTTTACTTCCTAGCGAAGATGACGGAACTCCTAGACACCGTTTTCTTCGTGATCCGGAAGAAGGAGCGGCAGATAACTTTCTTGCACATGTACCATCACACCGTCATGCCTATGATTTCCTGGGGAGCCACTAAGTACTACCCTGGAGGCCATGGGACCCTTATTGGAGTCATCAACTCCTTCGTCCACATCATCATGTACACTTACTACATGTTCGCAGCCATGGGGCCGAAGTACCAGAGATTCTTTTCGTGGAAGCGACACATAACTACGTTGCAAATGGTCAGTAATAAACATGTTGAAGTAGCAAGTTTGGTATGAAGTATCATTTGATCAAATGATTATTTAACAGACTGGAATGTGCGATGAATAGGAAAAATTTGTGTCTAAACTCCTGACCAGTGGTGGTGTGCACGCGGCACGGAATGCTGAGGACCTGGGTTCGATTCCCAGCGCTGGTCTTTTTTCTGGGGTTTTTTCTGTGCATCCATGTTTCAGTTTGTATTCTGTTTGAAATATATGGATTTCACGGGATGACCGTAAAAGTAAAAAAATGAAGTTGAAAAAATAAAAACATACAAAAAGATACTTCGTACTAAATTTGTTAAAGTTGGCTTAGTAGCGACATCTCTTGTCCGGGTGAGCGGTTAGTTCCGAAGGAGTGTTGACGTCTCTCGATGAGAGTTTAACATAGATGGCCTGTATCACTGCATAATGTGATTATTTAACAGACTGAGATGTGCGATGTATAGGAAAAAAATGTGTCTAAACTCCTGACCAGTGTGGTGTAGGGGAATTGCACGCGGCACGGAATGCTGAGGACCTGGGTTCGATTCCCAGCGCTATTCTTTTTTCTGGGGTTTTTTCTGTGCATCCATGTTTCAGTTTGTATATAGTTTGAAATAGCTAAAAAAAAAGAAAATAGCTTATATATTGAAGTAGCTTTAACACGAAATTGCATTTGAAATTTACCATGAGCTTTATGGTGAAGGGAAACAGGAAACATCGTGAGGAAACCTGCATACACCTGCGAAGAAATTCAATGGTGTGTGTGAAGTTCCCAATCCGCACTGGGCTGGCGTGGGAACTACGGTCCAAGCCCTCTCATTCTGAGAGGAGGCATGTGCCCTGCAGTGGAACGTATAAAAGCTGGGGATGATGATAGAAGACGTTACATTTATTTCACTGGTATCGGCCGGCAGTCTTTGTGTTTCTTTCACCGTGATCCCAGCCGTTATTAATGTACCTAATTTGATGCGGAATGAGACCTTCGTGTAAGTTTTTGTTGCAACAAATATCACGGACGTGGTAGTTGAATGTTTAATACTATCAGTATGCTTAGTATAAGTTCTACTTCACCAAAATACTTCTCGATGGCGTTTACGTAAAAATTTCAATTCTATGGAAACATGGACGCGCGCGCGCGGAGGCGCTGTCCATGTTTCCATAGTAATTGATTTTTTTACGTAAACGCGATCGAGAAGTATTTGGTGAAGTTAAACTTATACTTAGCGTACTGTATAAATTAGTAATTTAGACTATACCGTGAGTGCATTCAAGACTCTTTTTTGTGCCAAAAACGTATACTAGAGCGCAGTGCTCTGTCACTTCATACAACAGAGTACTTCTTCCACTTTGTTATCTTTAACATGTAGTGATACAAATCTTTATGGCAGTTGTTGATGGGTGTTGGTAATAGTTATTTGTGATACACGGTTGGTAAGTATGGTTTTACAAATGAGTTGACGAGTGATAAACCCGAGCCGCACGGCGAGGGTTTTCATCATCAAAAGTTTGTAAAACCTTGCCAACCGTGTATCATACGACGTTTTACAATAAATTTGTGAGAAAATAGGCAATTAATAACAAAAAATTGTAAAATAAAAACAAATTTCTCGAGATACTTATTGGTAGCAAAAGATTATTTTGCGCGGTTTGCGCCTTACTTTAAATATCGGGCGGAATTAATTCCATGTTATTGTCGACTTCATCACTTGAACATCACTCATTTTGTTTGGTTTTTGTGCATATACTATAATCAACAACACAAAACAACGCAAAGTTTTACAAAAATGGCGTGTCCGTAATGCGCATGCGTAAGTTTTGTTTTTAATTAGGTTAACTAAAATTATCAGGCAAAGGTTCGACGCGTTCAGCCACTGCGATTTTTTCGAATAAATAAAAGGTGGAAATCATTAAAATCTGCGGTAATTAAATTACAGTTTATAATAATAACAATCAATTTTGCAAATTCATTACTTAGTTTTGTATATTTATACATTTTTCTACGTATAAATCGATATTTTTTTATTTTTGTCACTTAAAACTCTTTGCTTGTAAACTTTTAAAATGGAGAATTAAAAAAAACTGTAAAAAAATCGCACTAGTGCGGTAAAATGAACTTACGAGCCATGTATACATCCTTTGAAAGTGAATTTTTCGAGCAAATGTATTGTAAAATATAATACATTTTTCATCACACTTGCTCGTCAATGTACTAAAAAATGGAATTAAATAAATATTTAAGGGGGCTCCCATACAATAAACGTGATTTTTTTGCTCGTTTTTGCTCGAAATTGATAACGGCAACAGGTAGACACTTGAAATATTCACAGAATATTTAATTATGAATCGACTTTAAAAATACATCATTAAATTAAAATAAAAAAAATATTTATGGGGGGCTCCCATACAACAAACGTGATTTTATAGATAATTGTACGGAACCCTTCGTGCGCGAGTCCGACTCGCCCTTGGCCGGTTTTTTAAATTGTTTCACTAATAAAAAGCTACACTGTCTCTGATTTTCAAAATAGGTCAAAACAGTTATTTCTATCCCGCGGTATGCTGTACTTTGCACTTTCCCGGGATAAAATAAGCCTGCTTCAATCAGGCCTCCTCCCAGAACGAGAACACTTGGGCCGTAGTTCCCACTTGGGTCCAGTACGATTTGTACAGTGCGGGTGTGTACCATGCAGATTTTCTCGCGATGTTTTCCTTCATTGTAAAGCTCATGGTAAACTTCAAACGTAATAATTTCGGAATAACTCAGAGGTCCAAGCCCGGGCTCAAACCCATGACCCTCTGCTTAAGAGACCAGAGGTCAAACCACTAAGCCACCGCGGCTTACCGGCTTTAGAATTCACTTATTCAAATTCCGCGGGAACTTTGCATTTTCCTGGCATTATCCTATGTGTTAATCCACGTAATAAACTACCTGTGTGCCAAATTTTCTGCAAACAACTAACGTTATTATCTTCGCGTACGAAGTCGCGGGCAAATGCTAGTGCATTTTATAAAATTGATTATATTTTTCTTTTTAGGTCCAGTTCTGCATAACGTTTCTCCACTCCTCGCAGCTTCTCTTCTATGACTGCGGCTACCCTCGCTGGAGCGTGGTCTTCACCCTACCAAACTCAATCTTCTTTTATTACCTATTCTACGATTTTTACTATAAGTCCTACAAGACACCAGAAGAAACAAAAACGAACGGTCAAACGAATGGAATAAAGGATCACCCAAAAATTGGAAATGGGACCAATGAGATCAAGGACCAGAGTGATGAGAAGAAGGTCAAATAAGCTATATGTGATTAATTTAATGTATATATAGGATTTTAATGTACATAAATTATATAAGTATATATATACTCGTATGGCTTACATGCGATACGTATTATGTCTACTGAGAGCTACGATTGTGTGATAACGATAACATACCTACTAACACATTTTGTAATCAAAATGTAGATTTTGAAATCCCAATAAGAGGGCACTGGGGCAGTATAGTTGATAAAATTTTGACAAAATTACGTAAGTGGGCCGTATTTTATTAACAACTCTATCCCAAATTTCTAAGCTATTAATTGTCCATAAACTGTGTAAAAGTTTTTAAGTATGTGCGCGCCGTGCTAAAACGTTAAAACGGCCGAAAATTTAAATGAAATTTGGTATGATGATCAAGATTTTTGGGAATCCCAGTGGAAATTTTGTAAAATCCCGGAATTTCAATTCGACTGCCAGACAATAGTTTACGCGAGCGACGCCGCGGGTAAGAGATAGTTTTGGTAATAAAATAGCACTAACACGTAATCATGCGATTGGATCTTCAACTATTACTGTCAATCAAATGCTCCTAAAGATTTTCTGTTTATTCTATGCTACTTAAAATTTTATGTACAAAAAGGTAACCTAATTAATTTGTCATTAATTTTCTATTTACCTTTTATTGATTTGGTTCAAAGGTTATTTGAATTTAACGGTTTTGGGAAAGGGTTTAATCATCATTTTTTTTATAATTTTGGCCTATGTTATACGATCCACCGCTGGGCGCAGGCCTCCTTTCATAATAAGAGAGCTTGGGCTGTAATTCCTACACGGACCCGTGTTGTTGTGTACACAATTGAATTTCTTCGGAGATAATCTGTAGGTTTCCTATAATATTTTCCTTTGCCGTAATTTAGTAGTAACTTGGCATATAAATTCCGAAAAACTCAGAAGTGCGAGTGCGGACTTGAACCCGCAACCCAGAGGATCATAGGACAAACCTTTGCTACCACGACTTTTGACTAAATTGAAAAAATAACTATTTTATTTTTATGTAGGTAAAAGGTAAAAAGCTGCATAAGAAATGGGTGTCGAAGCGGAAGTTGTCTTTTTACGAAACGCATCTGTCTCTTTTGAACGAATCATGACTGCTTAAGTTGTGTAATTTTAATAAAGAAAACATTTAAATAATACATAATCCTTATTTATATACTCGTAAATGAATGCGAAAGTACTTAAGTAACTCTCTCTGTTACTTCTTCACGCTTAACTCACTGAACCGGTTGAGTTGAAATTTGTAATGGAGATAGTATTTATTTCAGAAAACTGCGCAGTTCCCGCGTGACATCGATAAACTATTTCTTCAGACAGAGTCTCGGGTAACAGCTAGTGTTTGTACAAGTAAAAGTCAATGCTCTTCTCGATTTAAGTGCATGCGATGAACATAGGTACTGTTATAGATGACTTTAAAGCGTAGTTTAAGTGACTGTATTATAAATATGACATGCTCAACATATTTTTACGTACTTAGCTAAATATTTTAAAATTTGCTTAATTATCTTTCTAACATGACATGGTGTCAAGACTGTCACAATCAGCCTTAAAATCAAAATTTAAATGTATTCCTAGACGTTCTATTTATAACTATAAATTAAAATTTTTAAAAACCCCCAACGCATTATGTCACTCGTGTGTTCGTACATTAAGTCAATGCCCATTATGCGTCTAAGATCCCTCCCGCAGCTAACAAAAGAGCTGATAACTTTGAAACGGCTTAACCGATTTTGATGAAACATATCTAAGAACCATAGCCAAGAAACCTGCTTTCTATTAAAAAAAACCCGCATCCAAATCGGTGCACCCGTTTAAGATCTATGATGCCACAGACAGACACACAGACAGACAGACAGACACACACTAATACTAATAATAATAATTTAATAGACGACCGGATAGCCTAGTTGTTAGAGAACCTGACTACGAAACTTGAGGTCCCGAGTTCGATTCCCGGTCGGGGCAGATATTTGTGTGAAAAATACGAATTTTTGTGCTCGAGTCTTGGATGTTTAATATGTATTTAAGTATGTATTTATCTATATGAGTATGTTTATCCGTTATCTAGTACCCACCCATGCTTTGCTTAGTTTAGGACTATGTCAATTGGTGTCTATTGTCCCATGATTTATTTATTTATATGCCATCGCAAAATTTTAAAATGGAATATTAGATTATGTGGAATGTTGTATAAAAACCAAAACATCATAACTCAGGAGGCAAAACTCAGTTGTCAGAGGAATTCCTATGTCAGAAAACTCAATTATCGATCCTTCAATATAATTATGATCGCTCTAAGTTTTGTTTGTAAAATAATATTGAAATAAAATGATAGATAAATGAAACAAGATAATAACTCAATTATCTTCTTTATTTAAAAAGTATTTTTGAATATTCATCCATCAACATTTTTTTGTTCATTGTGTACTGTTGTTAAAATAAACTTATAAAAAATATATACACACAAACAAAACCGAGTGCGATACCTAGTTTGTGAGAAAAGCGTCGATAATTTTATTGAGGATATCGATAAAGGAATTCCCTACCTGTCATATTATTATGTACTTTTATCCCTGAATTCCTATGTCTGGTAATAACAAAAGAGCAGCTTTATATTGCGACTAGAATTATTGACTGCTTGTCTGAGGCCAAATAGGAGCAGTGGATATTTTTTTTTTTTGCCAAAGGTAAAATATTCAAATGTTGGCCTATTATTTATATTCGCTACTCTGACTGGTGAACACACGAATGTTGTCTTACTAAATAATGTATATTAAGAAAATCTAGATAGATATATAATTATTCTAAGTATACAAGTTCAATTCTTCCAAAGCGAGATACAGGACTCTCAGCCAATAGAAATAAGGTGTTAATTCTGTAGATTAATGTAACTAATTGCGGGCGATTTTAATCGGATACACGTTTATCTTATGTACATTGTTCTTAAAAATAATTTTGTAAGTCTTGGTAGGGCTTTATTATTTTTAGTTTGAAGAAAACGAGCTTTATAATCTGAGTAGTTCTCAACTGCAATGAATACAATTAAATTGGAGAGCAACTGAATAGCCTTAAAGTTTTTTCATATTATACTGTACCGCTTGTTGTAATGATCTAAGGCTGTATTGTCTAGCGCACGTGCTAGTAATTTTATTTCAATATTATCTTATTTGCGTAAGGGGTGTAACTAGTAGTACAATACCTATAGCTCGTTTAAGTACAAAATACATTTATTCAAACCTAGTTCTATAATCAGTTTCACCATCTTGTCTTCCATATAAGATTGCATTTTATTTATATCTCTTTTAGTCTTTAAACGTTTTTTTTTGTAGGGACTTAAAAAATTGTAGTCGAATTATTTACAAATGATACCAATACATTATAATAATATGCATTGTAACGTTCTGTTATTAAATTATGATGACCGAACACAATGTCTTTTTATATTGCTCTAATATACTATAACTGATCACGGGATAATTATATAGTAAATAATAACACCAAAATAGCTATTTATGCAACTGTATCGTAATAGGGGTCCTTAAAACACGAATGTGGTCTCATGAAAGGAGGCGTAGCCGAGTTTCATAAAGGATCACATGAGTGATTTAAGGCCTAATTACGTACAGTTGCATACAATATTTTATCTTCTCTCACATATTTTTCCAAAAACGAAGTAGCCTTTTTGCATTTTCCATGCCATAAAATCTTGATAGCATTTATCGTATAATTTTCTGGACTTTGCTAGTAATAAATTATGAGTCATTTCCTTCGCCGCATCTAAAATATCGGGCGGAGTCAAACTTTCTTCGCATTCACTGATATCAGATATTTTTAAGCAAGAACAAAATTTTCCTACGAAAATTCGTACAACAAAGCGACACGTATGAATGGCATGGCGCCATAATGGCGCTAAAACCCAGTACATCACCGCGCATGTGCGCGCATGCGCTAAAGCGGGCGCTGCCACAGACAAGTGAAAATTGGAATCAAAACTTGCTGAAATAAACTTTTTGGATTTGCACTGTATCGTAATGGTAAAAAAAATTATATTATAGAATAGAATAGAATAGAATAGAATAGAATAGAATAGAATAGAATAGAATAGAATAGAATAGAATAGAATTTAATTTATTGCCACATCATAAAGTACAATATAGAAAACTTATTAGGTAGGTACATAATTAATTAATATTAAAAAAAAAACTAAACTAAAACTAACACTGTGCCATTAGTTGTGGCAGAGGGGATGCACTCAGCATATGCTGTGAGTCAGGTGCCCACAGGAGGCCCCGACTGGCACAGCGCTGATTTTCAGTACACCCCCTAACATAACATTATAACATTATTTCGTTAGAAGAAAAGTGTTATAATATGTTTTTTTTTTAATATTTCGGTATTGTGTTTAAAAAGTATGTCAATATAAACTATTTGAATTTTATAATTCGAATTTTACGATATGAGAGTAGATAAAAGATTTTTCCTACTCCTGTTTTTTTATCTGTTTTTTACATGGTCACGAACAAATATATAAGAACATAGATAATATGACTTCAGAAAGTCTATACTTAATCTATTCGCCATAACAGCATTTGTGTCGTAATGTCGTTATTACGATACACCAAGCTGCCACATAATATGAAATGTAGGGTACACTCAACACTAAAGCCCAGTTAAGACCTGCTGAGTTGAGTAGAGTAGGTACAGTCGGGTACAGTAGGGTACAGTCGGGTACAGTAGGGTAAAGTAGGGTACAGTAGGGTACAGTCGGGTACAGTTGGGTAAAATAGGGTACAGTAGGGTACAGTTGGGTACAGTAGGGTAAAATAGGGTACAGTAGGGTACAGTCGGGTACAGTCGGGTACAGTAGAGTAAAATAGGGTACAGTAGGGTACAGTCGGGTACAGTAGGGTAAAATAGGGTACAGTTGAGCACAGTCGGGTACAGTAGGGTAAAATAGGGTACAGTAGGGTACAGTTGGGTACAGTCAGGTACAGTCGGGTACAGTAGGGTAAAATAGAGTACAGTAGGGTACAGTAGGGTAAAATAGGGTACAGTTGGGTACAGTCGGGTACAGTAGGGTAAAATAGGGTACAGTAGGGTACAGTCGGGTACAGTAGGGTAAAATAGGGTACAGTAGAGTACAGTCGGGTACAGTAGGGTAAAATAGGGTACAGTAGGGTACAGTCGGGTACAGTAGGGTAAAATAGGGTACAGTAGAGTACAGTCGGGTACAGTAGGGTAAAATAGAGTACAGTAGGGTACAGTCGGGTACAGTAGGGTAAAATAGGGTACAGTTGGGTACAGTCGGGTACAGTAGGGTAAAATAGGGTACAGTAGGGTACATTCAGGTACAGTCGGGTACAGTAGGGTAAAAAAGGGTACAGTAGGATACAGTCGGGTACAGTAGGATAAAATAGGGTACAGTAGGGTAAAATAGGGTATTTTACCCCACAGGGTACAGTAGTACCCTATTTTACCCTACTGTACCCGACTGTACCCTATTTTACCCTACTGTACCCGACTGTACCTAACTGTACCCGACTGTACCCAACTGTACCCTATTTTACCCTACTGTACCCGACTGTACCCTATTTTACCCTACTGTACCCGACTGTACCCTACTGTACCCTATTTCACTCTACTGTACCCGACTGTACCCGACTGTACCCTACTGTACCCTATTTTACCCTACTGTACCCAACTGTACCCTACTGTACCCGACTGTACTTTACTGTACCCTACTGTACCCGACTGTACCCTACTGTACCCTATTTCATCCGACTGTACCCTTCTGTACCCGACTGTACCCTACTGTACCCTATTTTACCCTACTGTACCCGACTGTACCCTACTGTACCCTATTTCACCCGACTGTACCCTACACTGTACCCGACTGTACCCTACTGTACCCTATTTTACCCTACTGTACCCTACAGTAGGGTACAGTATAGTACAGTCGAGTCGTAGAAAAAATATTGTATGCAACGGTGTATAATTTGGTCTTAACGGCTCGTGCCGTCTTCCATTGCGATACTCGCATTCGCTCGTATCGCAACTCACGTCACTCGCCTTTTAAGACCTCACTTATACAACCGTTGCATAAAATACTATTATATGACCAAAAACTGTAAATTATCAACAAAATTTTAACCTCACTTTAATTTAAAAATAGGTACATACTTATCCAAATTGACGCCACTTTAACATAATCTTTGTTTCTTGTTGCCCAGGTTAAATCTGCGATCAGGTATCCCATCATTATAGGGAGACAAAACATGCGGAGTCCTTACCCACTAAAACCCCGGGATGTTTATTCCTCGCCGTCTTGCTTGGCGACGACGTAACAATTCAGCGGTATAAACCATTATACATTGTCAGGATATGGTTATTTGAATCCGGATTCATCTTCTCGGTTCCCCTTTCCCAGTGATGACGTGCCAGAAAAATTGAACACGTCATTATTTTCGATGATATACCCTACTCTTGCGGGCGACAGACTTTCTCGTATGCGATAAACTTGGACCTCGTTGGTTCTGATGCTGAGGAAGAGAAAAGGACTATGTCGTCGGCGAAGCGAAGATTTGTTAGTCTTCTGCCGTCAACCACAATGCCCTTCTCCCTCCAAGCCTCCGCCAGGCTCTTAAATATCTCTTCTAGTGAGCTTGTAAACAATTTGGGAGATAGCGGGTCGCCCTGTTTTACTCCTTTTTCTATTTTGAATGACTGACCTGATTGAGCCTGATTGTGATTGAACCATTTGGTTGAGCTTTATTTTGGCTGTGCTGTTATTGTAAATAATCAACAGATTTATATACGTTGGGTTGATGTTCTGATTATGAAGTGCTGTTTCTATTGCAGAATGTTTGATACTGTCAAATGCCTTCGAGTAATCTATGAATGGCAGGTAGAGCGGTTTATTAAATTCATTGCATTTCTCTATGAGTTGATTAAGAGTATGAAGATGATCTGTGGTTGAAAATCCGGGTCTAAAGCCAGCTTGCTCGGGCGGTTGAAGCTGGTCAAGCTGCCCAGCAATGCAACTTTCTATAATTTTTATGAAGGTCTTGTAGGCGTGTGAAATAAGGCTAATAGGACGATAATTGCCAATATCACATTTATCACCTTTCTTATGCAGGAGTATTATGTTGGAATGACACATTTTTTGCGGAAATTTACCGGTGCGAAGAATAAGTTTGAACAATTTTGTTAGGTGGGGGAGTAAAATTGGTTTGCCAAATACGAGAGTCTCTGTGCTGATTCCGTCAACTCCTGGACTCTTTTCCAGCTTTATATTTCGAAGAGCCTTATCTACCTCGTCTTCGGTAATCGGAGGAATGTTATCAGCACAAATAAACTCTTCTGTGTTATGACTTTTAGCTGAATCGGAATAAAGTTTTTTATAGAAATTAGTGCAAATATCTAGTATTTTTTCCCTATTACTATGTTTGGTGCCATCTGCGTCTCTCAAATTGATGATCCAGGACTTTCCTCTATATATTCCCTGCTTAGCCGTTAATTTGATTTGATAAGTAAATAGTAACATAACTAACAATAAATAAGAATATTGTACAAAAATATCTCGTTTCATTCTTAGACTGCCGATGCTAATAAGAAGAGGGTAAGTTGTTAAAGTTCTAAATTTAAGCCTTTTTACTAATGTTAGAAAAATCGCACTATGTGCCAAAAATGGACTTGCTAAACTAGGTACTTTATTAGTTTTTCTTATGAAAACTCAAAGAGGGATTAAATTATCATAAGTAATTATTAGGGTTAATTAAGAAAATTACAATTTTACAAGCAATTATTTTTTAAAAACGTAATAAACATGTTAATAAAGTGAATAAATAACAATAATATAATATCTAATAAATAACTGTGATGATGATGAGATGCAGGGCAACCCACAGTTAGAACGTCTGACGTCTAGGGCCCGTGGCAAATTCATCGGGTAGGAATCCTTCGTCAATGTAAAGAAGTTTATCAACGTTCCTGCCATACCTACTCTAGTCTCAACCAGTTCGGGGTCCTTAGATGTAAATACAATAAAAACATTAAGTAATAAAAAATGTTTGTTTCACAACTAGAAGGAAAGGATCGGTTAGTACTCTTACCATAAAGTACCTACTAGTATGCATGCGATAGAGAATAAAATTGTCCGTCACACAGCGCAACGCAGCCCTATACAAAAACTCCAGATTATGATTATAGCAAAACATTATTATAGAGAAAATGTTACTCTACAAACACACACACTTACACACGCACACACACTCACGCACGCACGCACATACACGCTCATGCACACAATATGATGTACAAGTGGTGGTGATGGTTATTTTAACCTACTAGTCTTTTATATGTAACTTTCTTTCTTTTCTTTCTTTTTTTTTCTAAATTGATAGTCTGTTTGTTCTTAACAACGAATCTATGTACATGATAAGGGTATCCACTGGAGACTGTAACACAGTGAAAACTAGCACAGTCTCCAGGGTTTATATTGTAATTATACATGTGTTTTGAACAATAAAGATTTATTATTATTATGTTACATGTTCAAGTTCAAGACAACAATAGGTACAAACAAATAGAAACCTAAATAATTAATTTGTTTTTAGGCTTTGGCCTCTTATAACCCTCAGATACATTTACCCATCATATCCTATACAAGACCGCTATGCTTGATTAATTTGCAACTTTAAATGGGCCTGTGGCGTTTTGTTTGTCCTTCCTTTTGTCTTTATTGCTACGTCACCATCATTTACGTTACATTTTGCTCGATCGGTGACTCAATCGTCGTGTCCTGTGTCATCATAAAAAATCACTGTTTTTCTCGCGTAGTCTTCTTAATGTTTACATAGGACTGCTTGTAGAAATTGCTGAAGAGGACCAGGAAGAAAAATATATTGAACAAAAAGAAGGCAATAAAGCCCTTTGATGGGGGACAGTCAGACATGGTAACAGCCAAACCATAGTGCAGTAACATTGACACAAATTGGACCTGAAAAAAAAACATAATTAACACAAAAAAAATTGTTAACAAGCGCTATCTATATTAAATATTGACGTCCAACAGTTTTCCGTATAGTCAATCCAAGTTCATTTAAAAAGTCTGTTCTAGAATCATCATCATTTCAGCCGAAAGACGTCCACTGCTGAACATAGGCCTCCCCTAAGGCTCGCCAAACATTCCAAAATAGTTCCGGTTTAGAGGACACGATCTTACCGTCATCGGTCTTTAACTTTGCCAATTGGCTTTGCCCGACAGACAGATTCCTTGCAAAAAGTTTAGAGCCTCTGTTGCGCTCTATCGCCACTTTAATACTATTAGTATTAAATTGGCGTATATCGCGCCTCAGAGACTTCGAAATCTGTCTATTGAGTCGTCGGCATCGGCAAGCGCCACCAGATGTCTGTAGGATCATCTTACGTCGCTCTTCCATGAGCTTTAAAGTAGAGTCTGTGATCTTTTTGGTTCTATTTGTACGGTGAGTCTTAAAGAACTTGAACCCAACCGTATAGACAGCTTCCACAAACCTATCATTGTAATCATCCACGTTGCTACTTAGGCATTCGAAACGGTTTTGAAGTTCAAGCTGGAACACTTCGGGGTTTTGGAGCTGGGCTGGTGCCGGGCGGAGCGTAGACTTTATCAGTCGCGATCTTTCAAGCTTGCACCGAATATTCAATGTGCCTCGCACCATACGGTGATCACTCCCGGTTTTGACCGCACTAATCACGGAGACATCATTGAATATTTGCTTCCTCGTCGACATAATAAAGTCTATCTCATTCCTCGTAAAACCGTCAGGGCTCATCCAAGTCCACTTCCTTTGCTCTTGCTTCTGGAAGAAGTAGTTTATCATATAAAGTCTCTCCTTCTCCATGAAGCCGGCCAGTAGATGTCCCCGATGATTCCTGTGCCCTACTCCAAATTGCCCTATTAGCAGCTCTCCACCATCTCGTTTGCCCAGTTCTGCGTTGAAATCCCCCATAACAACTGTGAAGCGAGTTCCGGAGTCATGCATGGCTTTAGAGATATCCTCATACATAGCCTCCACCTCTTCATCGGGGTGTGCCGATGTCGGAGCGTAAACCTGTATGACCTTTAACGAATATCGTTTAGTCAATCTTAGTACAAGATACGCTACCCTATTCGACACACTCACGATCTTCACAATGTTATTTACGAACGACTTGTAGACGATAAACCCGACACCACCCTGGGACTGTTGGTCGCCCTCCTGGAAATAGAGCAAGTTACCGGACTTCAGGATTATCATGTCCTCTCCCTCTCTTCGGACTTCTGATAACTATACATCGGCGACTTGTGGCATTTAGGTAGCATTTGACGTTTCTGACAGACTGTGAAGTGACTATGTTTCTCTGTACGACTCGAGTAAAAGAAACCAATTACAAAAAATCTTTTCAAAAATTTAATATTTGACTTTCGTGATAAACAATAATTTCATACTAAATACAAACTGAAAATGGATGCACAGAAAAAACCCCCAGAAAAAAATTGTTAGAAGTTATCCTACGTCCCCTATTTGAGTGTGTTGGTTAAAAAGAAGTATTCTTACGTAAGTTTGTTGGTGTTCTCTTTGATTTCAACTTCTTTATTTTGTAACTAGCTTTTGCCCGCGGCTTCGCTCGCGTGTACCATGAGAATTCCAAAGAACCAAGATATCAAGCAAGCAAGCATACAGGCAAGCAAGCAAGCATGCAAGCATGCAAGCAAGCATGCAAGCAAGATGCAAGTTGCTTGCTTGCGTGACAATGGGACCATCTCAGGAGTATATTATATTCTTTCGATTAAAAAAATAATTTTTTAAATTGGTCCAAAATTGACCGAGAAATCGGTGAATATACCTACATAAAAAAATATATAAAGTGGAATGCATAACCTCCTCCTTTTTTTGAAGCCGGTTAAAGAGCCCTTTGCGGCCTACTTGCAGTATAAACTTATGAATTTTGAAATTTTAGCTTACAACCATTAAAACGCAAAATCCCGTTTTTTCCCGTTCCCGTAAGAATTTCGGGAAATACTTTCTTAATACTCCCCTACACTCCCCAAGGAACCCACTTGCCAAATTTCAGCTTTCTACGACCAGTAAAACGAAAAATCCCATTTTTTCCCGTTTCCGTGGGAATTTTGGAAAGTCCTCACTCAATGCTCCTCTACACTCTCCATGCAACCTCATGCCGAATTTCAGCTTTCTACTACCAGTAAAACGAAAAATCCCGTTTTTTCCGTTCCCGTGGGAATTTTGAATAGTCCTCTCTCAAAGCTCCTCTACACTCGCCAAGCAACCTCATGCCGAATTTCAGCTTTCTACGACCAGTAAAACGAAAAATCCCGTTTTTCCCGTTCCCGTGGGAATTTTGGATAGTCCTCTCTTAATGCTCTTTTACACTCCCCAAGGAACCTACTTGCCAAATTTCAGCTTTATACGACCAGTAAAACGAAAAATCCCGTTCTTTCCCGTTCCCGTGGGAAATTTGGAAAGTCCTCTCTCAATGCTCCTCTACACTCCCTAAGCAACCTCATGCCGAATTTCAGCTTTCTACGACCAGAAAAACGAAAAATCCCGTTTTTCCCGTTCCAGTGGGAATTTTGGATAGTCCTCTCTTAATGCTCTTCTACACTCCCCAAGGAACCCACTTGCCGAATTTCAGCTTTCTACGACCAGTAAAACGAAAAATCCCGTTTTTTTCCCGTTCCCGTGGGAATTTTGGAAAGTCCTCTCTCAATGCTCCTCTACACTCCCCAAGCAACCTCATGCCGAATTTCAGCTTTCTACGACCAGTAAAACGAAAAATCCCTATTTTCCCGTTCCCGTGCGAATTTTGGAAAGTCCTCTCTCAATGCTCCTCTACACTTCCCAAGTAACCTCATGGCAATTTCAGCTTTCTACGACCAGTAAAACGAAAAATCCCGTTTTTCCCGTTCCCGTGAGAATTTTGGATAGTCCTCTCTTAATGCTCTTCTACACTTCCCAAGCAACCTACATGCCGAATTTCAGCTTTCTACGACCAGGAAAACGATAAATCCCGTTTTTTCTTTATCCCGTAGGAATTTCCGAAAATCCTTAAAACTGTTTTTTACTTTTATAATTACCTACTTCTATGCCAAATATGAAGAGTCAAGTAATTATAGTTCATAGGATTCCGTTGAACTGAATATATAAATCCCGTTTTTTCCTTATCCCGTGGGAATTTTGAAAAATCCTGAAATTAATGTTTTAACTATTGTGTATCAAATTTGAAGAGTCTAGTTATTATAGTTACTGAGATACGGTCACTCGGAATCGAATATATAAATCCCGTTTTTTCCCGTTCCCGTGGAAATTCCCAAAAATCTTTCCTTAGTGGATGCTTACATTGTATAAGGTATCTATGTGCAAAATTTCAAGTCTCTAGGTCCAGTGGTTTGGGCAAAACCTTAAAAACGACACCCACCTTAATATTTAGACATTTCAACCCCATCGCACCCCATCCAGGGAGATGGTGTTTTACGTATGCCACATCGGATTTTAAAACCGTTGTTGTTTTCATAACCAGCGACCCGATAAACCATAGAAATAACACCCATGTTGATTTTCAGACTTTGTTACCCCTTTCCCCCTTTTAGGGGTTGAATTCTCAAAAAACCTGAAACACGTGTTTACTCATTTATCATTAGGATTACTTCTGTGATGTTTCGAATAAAATAGTCGAACTAATCTTGTTTCCCCATACAAACTTTGAACCCCCTTTTCACCCCCTTAGGGAGTGAATTTTGAAAAATCCTTTCTTAGTGCACCCCTAGACCTTATAAGGAACCTACATGCCAAATTTGGAATCTCTAGGCCCAGCGGTTTGGGCTGTACGTTGATATGTCAGTCAGTCAGTCAGTTTCTTCTATATATATAAAATTCTAAACTGACTGACTGACTGACTGTTGATATATCAACGCACAGCCCAAACCACTGGACCTAGAGACTTGAAATTTTGCACATAGATACCTTATACAATGTAGGCATCCACTAAGGAAGGATTTTTGGGAATTCCCACGGGAACGGGAAAAAACGGGATTTATAAATTCGATTCCGAGTGACCGTATCTCAGTAACTATAATAACTAGACTCTTCAAATTTGATACACAAGCAGGTATTACAATAATGAAAACATCAATTTCAGGATTTTTCAAAATTCCCACGGGATAAGGAATAAACGGGATTTATATATTCAGTTCAACGGAATCCTATGAACTATAATTACTAGACTCTACAAATTTGGCATAGAAGTAGGTAATTATAATAGTAAAAAACAGTTTTAAGGATTTTCGGAAATTCCCACGGGATAAGGAAAAAAACGGGATTTTTCGTGTTACTGGTCGCAGAAAGCTGAAATTCGGCATGAAGGTTGCTTGGAGAGTGTAGAGGAGCATTGTGAGAGGAATTTCCAAAATTCTCACGGGAACGGGAAAAAACGGGATTTATATATTCGATTTCGAGTGACCCTATCTCAGTAACTATAATAACTAGCCTCTTCAAATTTGATACACAAATAGGTATTACATTAGTTAGTTTCACGATTTTTCAAAATTCCCACGGGATAAGAAAAAAGCGGGATTTATGTATTCAGTTCAACGGAATCCTATGAACTATAATTACTAGACTCTTCAAATTTGGCATAGAAGTAGGTAATTATAATAGTGAAAAACAGTTCTAAGGATTTTCAGAAATTCCCACGGGATAAAGAAAAAACGGGATTTATCGTTTTACTGGTCGTAGAAAGCTGAAATTCGGCATATAGGTTGCTTGGGGAGTGTAGAGGAGCATTGAGAGAGGACTTTCCAAAATTCCCACGGGAACATGAAAAAACGGGATTTTTCGTTTTACTGGTCGTAGAAAGCTGAAATTCGGCATGTAGGTTGCTTGGGAAGTGTAGAAGAGCATTAAGAGAGGACTATCCAAAATTCCCACGGGAACGGGAAAAAACGGGATTTTTCGTTTTACTGGTCGTAGAAAGCTGAAATTCGGCATGATGTTGCTTGGGAAGTGTAGAGGAGCATTGAGAGAGGACTTTCCAAAATTCCCACGGGAACGGGAGAAAAACGGGATTTTTCGTTTTACTGGTCGTAGAAAGCTGAAATTCGGCATGAGGTTGCTTGGGGAGTGTAGAGGAGCATTGAGAGAGGACTATTCAAATTTCCCACGGGAACGGGAAAAACGGGATTTTTCGTTTTACTGGTAGTAGAAAGCTGAAATTCGGGATGAGGTTGCATGGAGAGTGTAGAGGAGCATTGAGTGAGTACTTTCCAAAATTCCCACGGAAACGGGAAAAAACGGGATTTTTCGTTTTACTGGTCGTAGAAAGCTGAAATTCGGCATGAGGTTGCTTGGGGTGTGTAGAGGAGCATTGAGAGAGGACTTTCCCCGTATTAAGAAAGTATTTTCCGAAATTCTTACGGGAACGGGAAAAAACGGGATTTTGCGTTTTACTGGTTGTAAGCTAAAATTTCAAAATTCATAAGTTTATACTGTAAGTAGGCCGCAAAGGGCTCTTAAACCGACTTCAAAAAAAGGAGGAGGTTATGCATTCCATTTTATGTATTTTTTTATGTAGGTATGTTCACCGATTTCGTGGTCAATTGTGGACCGATTTTAAAAATACTTTTTTTATTCGAAAGAATATAATATACTCCTTAGATGGTCGTATTGTCACGCAAGCAATCTTGCTTGCATGCTTGCTTGCTTGCCTGTATGCTTGCTTGATATCTTAGTTCTTTGGAATTCTCATGGTACACGCGAGCGAAGCCGCGGGCAAAAGCTAGTCTTTTATATATTAAGATAAGCTATTAAAAAATATTATTGTAAAATATCCTGGATTTTTGATAATGCTATTTTTAGCTTTTGATAAACAAGTTTACCTTTTGGATGCAGTCTCGGTAATAAATGTAACCTTTCAATTTTAAAGAATTATTTTATCTTATCTGAAAAGACACTTGAAAAAAGTGTCTCATCACTAGTGCCACCTAATTGCCACGAGTCACCGATGTCTACTGATAACCCTATTATTCCCATCGTACCCTGCTCAGTTCTTCCTCCAGTTCAACTATCCTGTCATCAGTCCACAGTGTACGGCAGTTGTAAGTTGCCAGGGCCAATGATCGTCAGTAGTGGTAGCCGGATCGCCCCCGGGATTCTTAGCATCCCCTGCCCCGCCGTTACCTAGGCCGCTACCATGGCTTGGAATAGCAGGGCCGCCGGGGACTAGGGGCCGTTTTATGGACTAGCCATAAAACCCATAAAATGGCCATTGCCATAGTCGCCACGCTTGGCAGGCGGGTTGGCGACTGCAGTGGGTTACCGCTGATAAAGGACGCTGCTGCCCGTACCCCGGTATTACATGCATTTCAACGGTTGTCAATAATGTTTTTCTTTTTTTTTTCCTTATTTTTGTACAATAAAGAGTTTACATACATACATACATTATTGGCCGCAGTTTTAGGATAAGCCCGGGTCCAATAATGTAATGATTAAAATCATTTAAACTTTGTGTTTTTTACACCGCAGTCGGGTTTTTAGTTTTTTATTTACTTCATTTATTAAAAAGCAGTGTTGTTGTGACCGAGTGTGTTGTCCTGATTATATGACATTTCCGTAAGTTAATAAGGATCGTTCTGTTTGTAATAATAAACGATACGTTTAAAACTAAAACAAAATGACAATAAAATTAAATAGATACGATGGTCCCTAAAAAAAGGTACATTGAAATTGAATTGATTGTTTGCGGAAATTTTGGAAATGACTGAATGAAAATCCTATGGGAAATTCAAGTATTCATTTCCCTATGCCATACCTACACAATTAGTAAAACATTTTTGTTTGAAAAGACTCATAGATATCTGATAACTGTACCAAAATCGACTGTAAAATCGATTTAAACAATTTGTTATTAATCGCTAGGATTGACAAACGATACGTCTTAGCCTCATCCATCACCACAAACTTCAATAGACAAAAATGTCAAATGTTGGGCGTTAGTTTGATCTCACAAAGAGTACAATATACAATACAATACAATACAAATATTCATTATTGATCACCAAAAAAGTAATTAAAAAAACTAAAAACCCGCCTGCGGTGTAAATAAAATCAAAAACCCGCCTGCAGATATACTGAAAAGGTGGAAACAATATAAAGTGTTCAATAACAATAAAACGAATTTAAAACACGTCGATGGCAGTCTTTCAAAATTTAATGCAACGATAAAATGCAGTCGGAGGCATGGGAGTCGGTGGCTGCATGGGATATAATGTGAATAATGTCACTTCATGCTCTCTTTTTATTTCTTGCTTTTTAGTGTAAACTCCTGAGACCCAGATAAATTATTGAGTATTTGAATTAGTAATTCGTTGCTATTTAGTTAAAGTTCAAAACCAATTTTGAAATATGTAGGTACTTAATTTTCCACATGGGTTTCATAGAGAAAATTATTGCTCAATGATATCTTAGTAAGTAAGTACCTAGTTACGTCGTCGTTTTAATGCATTGATTGCCAATTTACTATTCCAAATTAAATTTAAACAAAAAACAAAAAGAACAGAGAATGGTCAAAGACCGACCGAGGATCACGTTATTAGTTTTGCGTATACTTACTATCTGAAAACTAGTGAGGTATTTTTTCCACCACAGAAACTTCACCATAGTCGGTCCCAGTCCAGACAGTCCATAGTACGCATACATAAATACGTGCACTAAAGAGTTTACGAAGCCAATGTATGCGTAAATGTGTGACGGCCAGTATTTCAGTGTAACCCAGGTACCTAACACCATAGTGGTGTGGTGGTAAACGTGGAGAAATGTCACTTGGTTACCCTTTTTCCGAAGAACGAAGAAGACCGTGTCCAAAAGCTCGCTAATTTTAGCGGCTAAATATAACCAGAGTTCATAAATGGCCTAAAAAAAAGAATTACATATAATTTCATCCATTAGGCTTTTAAACAAAATATGCCACGCACCGAACCACCAGTCATTACCAGCTGCTTTACTTTTGCTATTGTTTCCAATTCCAGTTAAATGGAAATAGGTAAGTACCAAATTATTGCAAAACTTCTTTTTCATCACACTTGCTCGTCAATGGTGTTATTCCATGCCTGTATACTAAATGTCAAAGGCCTAATTTGTTCTTAAGGGAGTTATGGATTTACGTACAGTTTTTCTTCCCAAGGGAGTTCTAACTTTAGTTTTTAAATTTTCAAACAGACTAAGTATGTTTCAAGTCAGCCAACGTTTTATTTATATGTTTAAAACTTAGCTATAACCCAATTTTACTTTAGCCATTATTTATTAAATTTAAGTGTTTAGAGATAAAATAATTTTCATTTTTGGATTTTTTTCCTCGCAGTGTGATGAAAATCATTGTGTGTATCACGGGCAGTAAGGGGATTACAAACTCGGGTCATTAAAAGCCCTCCGCCTCCGGCGTCGGGCTTCTAATAGGCTCTCGTTAGTAATCCCCTACTTACGGCCCTTGATGCACAATGTACTATTTACCTCATTTCGTGAACTGTCTTCATCCATGTAGCATTTTCCTGTCAAAAGGCTTTTTCCGAGAATTCCATACCTGAAAATCTATATGACAATACTAATAAACTTATGGTTTTTCTACCGTAGATTTCAACGGCTGATTAAGTTTTTGTGCTGATGACACGGTACAATCAAGGTCATAAATATGTATACAGCTATATAAGGGTGATTCTTCGAGGCCCCGATTTTCGATGTCCGGGGGCTAATTTTAATGAACCCTTCAGTTTATAAGTTTGATTTTTTTTTCAGAGGTAGCATATATCTGTATTTAACTGGGACATATGTCAGTTTTTGTGTAACTGGTTCTAATTATTTACAAAAAAATAATTAACACCATGATTTTTACTACTCTGTCGTGTCCGTTCCCCATTTTCATGAAAACATACGATAGTATCTCAAAATCAGTCAACTTTAACAACATGTTGAGTGACCACATTCAAAGAATATTAGTTGTTACGTAATAAACAACTGATGAATAATTTTTACTTCTAGTATTAACTTTATAGCTGTGGAAATAAGATGTGTCCGGCGTAAATTCTTTATTACTCTGGAGCGCGTTTCAATCAGTTGTTTCATAAAGAAAAATTAAGAAACTGGTGATAAATTCACACGTGGGTTGTTTTTACTCGCGTTTCGAACATGTCTAGTAGTGGATATTTCAGCTGGTGCAATTAGCTCCAGAGATACGAAGGTAAATATTTTATTTCTCTGTCCTTGGTTCAGGTAACATTTTTATTACTCTGCCAGGTTTTTTGACGCTTGTATAACCGTTATTTTTTTTTAATTATGCTTGATTCACTGCTTTTAGTACTACCTTTCTGTAGTATTAACGGCAACCTTCCAGAATGTTCGTATTATGAATCATCAGTATTTTTATTTACTTTTTTTATTCCTCTGTCCTTTATTCCTATGGATAAATGGACATTGGAATAAAAAAAATACAGTTTTCATAGTAGTTTTTGAATAAAAGTACAGTTTACTTAGTTATTTTGAAATAAAACATGCCTTAACAGTAAAAAAAATAAAATTTCAAGAGAATTTTTAGAATTTTTAGATTTGCCGGTGAGTATAAATAATAAGCACAGAAAATGTTTTCAAGAATAATCAAAAACCTAGATTGTTAATTTTTACGTATAATGATACTTTAATTACTATTTATATTTTTTTATTAATATTTAACGTATTTTTTACTACTATTTTTTGGACATAAAAACTAAAATGTTAATTATTTTCAAAATGGTTTTATAAAAATGAGTGCCAAAACAATATTTATGTCACTGAACAAATCTATTTTCATGGCAGCATGAATTTTTCTGTCAAATAAGTAAAAAAAAATACGACAGAGGAATAAAACAAAAATCACGACCTCGAAGAATCACCCATAATAAGGGGTAAAGATGTAACTACCCCAATCTAATATATAAAAATCTCGTGTCACGGTGTTTGTTACCGAACTCCTTCGAAACGGCTTGACCGATTTTTATGAAACTTTTTTCTCTATACTCGATAGGCCTGAGAATAGGTCATAGGCTATAATTTATAAACAACGTTTGCTGGGTCAGCTAGTATATATATAATTGTTTAACGATTGTTTAATTAATCAGTGGTAAATATGTAACTAGCCCATTTTCGTTACAGACAAAATTCTTGAATTTTATGCTAAATTAGTACAACTTACCCGGTGCACTAGATACACCGAGAGTACGACTTGTATGAAATTGTAAATTAACAGAGTGGTCTTCAGTTCAAATGGCGCTCGATTCTTCATAAACGCTGGGCCAATTTTTAGCACAAATACCAAATAGAGAAGCACAATTATTACTACAGTATTAGGTTTAGTCATAAAAGGCAGCTCATCAACTTCTGCATCTGAAATAAATGTAACAGTGGGTGTGAGTACTCCAGTGGCTCCAGCTGTCATGACGGTGGAAAACACAATGAGATACTTTCTCTGCCTCTATCTTAAGTAACCAGTAACCATACAATAAAACTGACTGGAAAAAGTTCATGAAAACATTATAAACATTTAAATTATCTATTACAATTATTGTATTGATAATACATGCATGATAATTATTGTATTGATGTTTTGCATGTCGCAAAACGGATTTTTTATAGTATTGTTAACTAAGCAGGTTAAAGTGGCTAACTTTTTGAACTGTAGGTATTCCTAATATTAGTTTTGCGTAGACAAAGTTGAAGCTTTAAGCGAATTAATTTGTAAAATGGCCATAATATTATACCTGACTATAATACTTACATGCACTTTTATAAAAATTGTCATTAAACGTCCTGTTTGTGGTAAGATTCTCCATTTTGCTTTACATCAATTTTTGAACACGGCCAGAAGTTACTGCGACCTGATAAGATAATAATACTGAACTTCACCTATCATGCAAGATATGCAACCACTCCGATATTCAGGAACCAACGCAACAGTGTAGTGGTTCAATAGAAAAGTATAAATATCTACCATTTAGGGTTACGGTGAAATGGCCACTTGTTGAAAAAAATATAGTTGTTAAAACTGGTTTAAGTTTGATACTACTGAATTGAGTTTAATATTAAATTGTTTTTTTTCCAGTGTGTAGATGTTACGTGTCCACACATTATTATTTATTTATTAGTGTCATCCTATAGTTAGATAGAGCTATCTACGTATATGATATCTGCAAGGCAGCGGGCAGGGATGTGAGGAGGAGAGATGAAGATCAACCTCAGTAGCTTACCATGGGAGAGGCTTCCAGCCATTGCTAATATATTGTACAATACAATACAATACAATGACTCTTTACTGTACACCAGAAATAGTAAGCAATACAGAAAACAGGTACACAGAAAGAAAGTTACAAGGTAAGCAATAGGCGGCCTTATCGCTTAAGAGCGATCTCTTTCAGGCAACCCTTTAACAGAAAGAAGGAAGGACTAGTTTACAGCAGGTGGTGCATCAACAGTGGATCAGAATATTAAAATGCAACAAAAATAGTACATCTACTCATACATATATCGTACATATAATACACGTCTAAAATAAATATAGGCAGTGGGATAAACAGCCACATATATATAAGGAAATTAACTATAATAAAGCTAATTATTACAAGATGACAGATAGTACTCCTTAAGCATAGATTACCTAAGTCAAGTGTCGTAAATTTTCTTACCTTACCTTTCTAGGTCGATGCCGTACGTGTCGAAGACAACGTGCAGTAACACGAGGAGAAAAATAACTAATTTTCATATCGAGACGTTTTACACATTTATATAATCCATTCATAGACCGGGAGATGGTGACACAAAATATTAGGTCATTTGTTCCAGTATTGGTGGTTCTTCAGGGGTCTAATTACGTAATGACAAAAAGGAAAATGATGGTCATAGCGCTGGTACCGGCGGCCCAATCGCGTGGGCGTTAATCGAATGTGTCGGATAAATAACGACTGTCGAACGATTTGTTCCACAAAAATTCTTATAGTTTCCGATAGTTGATAAAAAAAGAAGAAGGCGGTAGCGTAATGCCATACTTCTCCGGTGTGACTTACAGCCTGCCATACCGACGCGAATACATTAATATAAAAAAAAATACAACCATTTTTTGTAGTATTTGATAAAATGTGACCGTTATTATATGTATTTGCCATACTTCTAGTAGGGAGAAAAAGTGCTGGCAAACTTGAAAAACTTATTTATTCGACGATTTTTAAAAAAAATTTACAGCATGGCATCAGTGTATTCTGTTCGTTTGGATGCAATTCTACCAAAAAAAAAAAAATTCCAGATTGTAACCATGAGGCGGATGACTGTCGGACTTAAGCCAAGATATTAAAAAAAATGTTTTTTGACGATTTGTACCAGTATGGCATTTGAATTTTTGGAAACTATACGATACAATGTGACCATAATCATATTTGCCATACTTCTTGTAGGGGGGAAAAGTGGCGCCATACTTGAAAAACTTGATTTTTCGACACGTTTTCAAGGTACAAAACATAAAATCATTTGTTACAGTATGGCATCATTGTATTCGGTTCTTTTGAATAAAATTCAACCTAAATAGAGTCGGTTTACGGATGATACTTTAATGTGACAACGTCATAACAAAACATTCAAAAAACAAAAATAAAACCAGGCGGTCACCCATGCAAGTACTGACCGCGCCCGACGTTGCTTAACTTCGATGATCGGACGAGAACCAGTGTTTTGTCAAATATCCTGAAAACGGTGCATCCTACGGCAAAATCAATGAAATTTTCATTCTCCCTTTAATACCACCACACCTCTCGCCCGCACCCCCCGCATCCTCCCATCCCACAGCCCCCCCACCCCGCACCCCGCACCCCCCGCATTGAAAATTACCCGAGCGCTAGTACCTAGTAAGATTGTACATGATGGCGTTCGCTGCTCTCTTGTACATACTGGCCTTCGCTGCTCTGTAGGTACATGAACGGGACATGTAAGTACATGTACGTTACATTGCGTCATCCTTTTTCGTGTATGCAACCGGCGTTCATCGATTTATTAGACGTTGTCATGTCACGTCAAAAAATTTATCCCATACTGTAACTATGGGGCGGAAGACTGTCACACTCGAGCAGGATATAAAAAAAATTGAAACGAATTGTCACAGTATGGCATTTCAAATTTTCGAAACTTGAAAAAATAGTACATTACTGCAGCGGCCGCGAAATAGGGGATGGCTGGCCGAGTTGTTATAGATGGCAGAGTGTCAACGAGGCCATCTAGAGATACGAGGCCGGCAATCCCTGTTCGTGGCCAAGGCTTGTATAGAGTTTTTCTCAAACATGCATCATCATCACCATCATCATCGTCATCGTCGTCGTCATCATCATCACCATCACCACCATCATCATCACCATCATCATCACCATCATCATCATCATCTTACCTTAAATAAGCGTAGTGGCAGAATGTCTTAATGAACCAAAACGCAAATATTGCTTATAGTTTTTTTTTAATGGCTAAATGCTACGATGCCATACCTATAAACGTCATGGTATGAAACAATAGACGATCACTTTGCTGGCCAAGGCCAGCAATTTTGTATGAAATTCCATTATTGACCTCTCGTCTAGCCGCACGCCACGCCGCGCCTGCATTGTGACACTTCGTGGCGTATTATAAGGAACATAACGTCAATATTTCATAGCATGTTTGAGAAAAAACTATTATATGACCCGTTCCGCGCGCGCACCGCGCCCGCCGTCGGTGTGATGTCTGCTATATATACCGCCATGCAAATATACATATCCCGTCGCGGGCCCGCACCCGCTTTCTGTGTGTGTCGGGCTATATTATACATTGAACTACATTTATTGCTATGTAGTTGTCGGTCGCCTGACAAACAGGTGCCGTATACCTGCGTTGCCATTGTCTTACGAACACAATGAGCCAAGACCTCTACAATTCGAGAAATCTTTCGAGCGATGGTAGCCGTATACAATATAATACAACACTAGCCTTCCGTCCGCAGCTTCGCCCGCGATTAATTGATTTTCCCGTAGGAAAAGGTATTTTCCCGCTGTAAAAAGTAGCCTATGTCATTTAGTGATGATGTAGATTTCTAACGGCAAAAGAATTTTTGAAATCGGTCCAGTAGTTTCGGAGCCTTTTCAATGCAAACAAACAAACAATCAAATCTTTCCCCTTTATAATATTATTAGTATAAATATAGATAACATCTGGTTATAAGACAAGATTGCCGCCACCTAGATGTTTGAAATTTTGTATTTATACTAGCTTTTGCCCGCGGCTTCGCTCGCGTGTACCATGAGAATTCCAAAGATCCAAGATAAAGCAAGCAAGCATACAGGCAAGCAAGCAAGCATGCAAGCAAGATTGCTTGCGTGACAATGGGACCATCTCAGAAGTATATTATATTCTTTCGAATAAAAAAAGAATTTTTAAAATCGGTCACACAATAGACCAAGAAATTGGTGAACATACCTACATAAAAAATACATAAAATGGAATGCATAACCTCCTCCTTTTTTTGAAGTCGGTTAAAGAGCCCTTTGCGGCCTACTTACAGTATAAACTTATGAATTTTGAAATTTTAGCTTACAACCGGTAAAACGCAAAATTTCGTTTTTTCCCGTTCCCGTAAGAATTTCGGAAAATACTTTCTTAATACGGGGAAAGTCCTCTCTGAATGCTCCTCTACACTTCCCAAGCAACTCATGCCGAATTTCAGCTTTCTACGACCAGTAAACCGAAAAATCCCGTTTTTTCCCATTCCCGTGGGAATTTTGGAAAGTCCTCTCTCAATGCTCCTCTACACTCTCCAAGCAACCTCATGCCGAATTTCAGCTTTCTACGACCAGTAAAACGAAAAATCCCGTTTTTCCCGTTCCCGTGGGAATTTTGGATAGTCCTCTCTTAATGCTCTTCTACACTCCCCAAGGAACCTACCTACTTGCCAAATTTCAGCTTTCTACGACCATTAAAACGAAAAATCCCGTTTTTTTCCCGTTCCCGTGGGAAATTTGGAAAGTCCTCTCTCTACACTCCCCAAGCAACCTCATGCCGAATTTCAGCTTTCTACGACCAGTAAAACGAAAAATCCCGTTTTTCCCGTTCCCGTGGGAATTTTGGATAGTCCTCTCTTAATGCTCTTCTACACTCCCCAAGGAACCTACCTACTTGCCAAATTTCAGCTTTCTATGACCAGTAAAACGAAAAATCCCGTTTTTTCCCGTTTCCGTGGGAAATTTGGAAAGTCCTCTCTCAATGCTCCTCTACACTCCCCAAGCAACCTCATGCCGAATTTCAGCTTTCTACGACCAGTAAAACGAAAAATCCCGTTTTTTCCCGTTCCCGTGGGAATTTTGGATAGTCCTCTCTTAATGCTCTTCTTAACTTCCCAAGCAACCTACATGCCGAATTTCAGCTTTCTACGACGAGTAAAACGAAAAATCCCGTTTTTCACGTTCCCGTGGGAAATTTTGAAAATCCTCTCTCAAGGCTCCTCTACACTTCCCAAGCAAACTACATGCCGAATTTCAGCTTTCTACGACCAGTAAAACGATAAATCCCGTTTTTTCTTTATCCCGTGGGAATTTCTGAAAATCCTTAAAAACGTTTTTCACTATTATAATTACCTACTTCTATGCCAAATTTGAAGAGTCTAGTAATTATAGTTCATAGGATTCCGTTGAACTGAATATATAAATCCCGTTTATTCCTTATCCCGTGAGAATTTTGAAAAATCCTGAAATTGATGTTTTCATTATTGTAATACCTACTTGTGTATCAAATTTGAAGAGTCTAGTTATTATAGTTACTGAGATACGGTCACTCGGAATCGAATCTATAAATCCCGTTTTTTCCCGTTCCCGTGGGAATTCCCAAAAATCCTTCCTTAGTGGATGCCTACATTGTATAAGGTATCTATGTGCAAAATTTCAAGTCTCTAGGTCCAGTGGTTTGGGCTGTGCGTTGATATATCAACAGTCAGTCAGTCAGTCAGTCAGTCAGTCAGTTTAGAATTTTATATATATAGATTTGTCAAACCTCAAACTTACAGGAAAAAATAGTGCCATACTGGTGCAAAGTGTTCGAAAATTTCAAAATACGAATAAAAACTTGAAAAATTTTGTACACATTCTTCATCTCCCACAGGTATGGCATTATCAGACTTCTATATTTATAATCATACAGAGAACTGTTGAAAAAAATTTAGGGAGGTAAAAATCGTTTTGCAAAAAAAAATTACTCCCTTACGGCGGGCGGTATAACGGCCATTGGGAACTGTCGGAAAAGAATGGCAAGGTGATTTTCGTGAATGGCTACCTACTCGACGATGATTAGCTGTGCAAAAATTATCTTGGTACAAAAAATGGTTGATTTTTTTTTTTAATTAATGTATTCGCGTCGGTATGGCAGGCTGTACTGTTAGTCACACCGGAGAAGTATGGCATTACGCTACCGCCTTTTTCTTTTTTTATCGACTATCGGAAAATACAAGAATTTTTTTGGAACAAATCGTTCGACACTCGTTATTTATCAGACACGTTCGAATAACGCACACGCGATTGGGCCGCCGGTATCAGCGCTATGACCACCATTTTCCTTTTTGTCATTACGTAATTAGCCCCTGAAGAACCGCCATACTGGTACAAATGACCTAATATTTTGTGTCACCATGTCCCGGTCTATCATGTATCCATTGATCTGTCACCGCGTGTAGAATAAATTGTGTTGAAAAAAAAATCCCATTAGGTAGGTACATATCATGTAAAATTGTTTCTCCTAAAATATTGTTTGGTCGCCTAAAATTAATCAATCGCAGACCTCAGTCATCCAATTAATTCTTAATATATTATTTTAAATACATCTTCTTCTGTAATATATAAAAATCTCATCTAAACTTTCATCAATTATAACTGAAGATACACATTGCCGAACAAAATCCCCTTCAAAGAATGTCCGAATTTTTTTATTTGTTTGCATAACAATTAAAATCATCACCTACACAGAAATTTGAACCTAGTCTTTACTTCATTACAGTCGAATTTCGGTTGACACTTGATAGCTAAACTTGACAATTTCACGCAACGTACTGAGAAAAAAGAAGGCCACTTTTATCAAAGTGGCGCTCATTTGGCTCGGACATTTTCGGGCGCGCGACTGTGGATCTACAGTTATAATTGATCAAAGCATCTAAATCTCGTATCGTGTTTGTTATCGAACTCCTCCGAAACGGCTTGACCGATTTTTATGAACTTTTTTCTATATTTGGTAGGCCTGAGAATAGGTCGTAGGCCTTTTTTTGTACCCTATTTCTCCGCAGACGGAGTTGCGGGCAACAGGTAGTAGGGTATAGGTGAAAAAGTTAAGAAGATGACCTTTTTTATGTAGAAGTGCACAAAATTGATATAAAGAAAAATAATAACTATAAATTAAAAATTTTTAAAACCCCCAACGCAATTATGTCTATCTTATGTTTGACATTAAGTCAATGCCCGTATGCGTCTAAGATCCCTTCCGCAGCTAACAAAAGAGCTGATAACTTTGAAACGGATGAAACATATTATCTAAAAACCATCGCCAAGAAACCTGCTTTCTATTAAAAAAAACCGCATCCAAATCGGTTCACCCGTTTAAGAGCTATGATGCCACAGACAGACAGACACACACACATAGCGGTCAAACTTATAATACCCCTCTTTTTGTGTCGGGTAGGGCATTTTGCGTGAACGGTGGCCGATCGCGCGACGGGTTAATTCTGGTATAGTCATATTAAAATTTGCGATTAGAGTTTATCAAGCTTTATGCTAATCCTTAATAACCTACTGCATATGTGGGGTGGAGCACCCAAAACGACCTTGAGTTCGTTTGAGATAGCACAACGAGCTGTCCTAAAGGTGACACACATTTTACCGTATATCTTTTCCACCCAAGCTTTATAAATGTTACTGCCAAAGTCTTGACCGTTAGACAACTCTTTGTCTTGTCATCGGTCCTTCGGTTCCACAGTCAGCTCAGTTATGTGAATGAAAATATATCCTCGCAAAATTCTCGTAGAACTCCGTATCTTGGCAGAGTAAATACTAAATTCAACAACCAATTCATTAAAAGATACTTCTATTTCGTTGGCCCTTTGATATATAACAGAATTAATAAAATCTATACATATAATAAATCTGTAACAAGTCGGTGTCTGTACATTGAAGATTTTTGAGAAAAACTGTTACTAGGGCAATTTACTAGCGCAATAGAACCCAAAACAATGTTTTTTAGAATTATTGTCTGTTTATCTGTTTGTCTGTTTGTCTGTGCGTTTGTGCGCGCTAATCTCAGAAACGGCTTAACCTAGAAGGATGCAGTTTTCACTGATATGTTGGTATTTTCTTGGATTAACATTTAATGTTTGTTTCATTTGAATCGGTTCACAAATAAGAAAGATACGTCTATTTTAAGAATTTATAGAACAGTTTTTAGAAGTAGTGTAGTACGGTGGTGAATGTGAACGCGGTTGTGTGGGGGGGGGGTTCGGTGGGGGGTCGGTGAGGGGGGGGGGGGTTATGGGGGGGGGCATTTTTTTTTATATCAAGGAACTAAGGAGAGCCATAATTGATGAAAAAGCAAATTGGATAAAAAAAATAAGCTGCCCAAATTACTAATTCCACGCGGACGGAGTCGCGGGCAAAAGCTAGTAATTAATATATATCCCATGTCTAAAGCTGAATGCAAGAAAACAATCACCAACTGGTTACTTACCAAAAATTATGATGATACTGAAGAAATATTAAAGGTTTTATCCTAAAGATATAATACGCTGGCATGATTTTTAGACCTTATGCACACATCCACACAAAAACATACACACGAACACACACACACACATACACTCACAAAAACTCACACACTCACATGCTCGCACGCACGCACACACAAACAAACACACACTTTTTGTTTTTTTTTGTTTTGTTTTACTTTTAATATTTTTTTTTCGTTTTATTATTCCTGCCATGTTTTCTCTTTTCTTTTATGTAAAAGCATTTATCTAATTCTGTGAAGTGCGGGGGAGCACTGCTTATCCTAGGGCACAGGTTTTTACCTATCTAGGGAGTAGAGTTTCTAGATATAATAATAATAATAATAATAAATCATTTATTTCAGACAACAACATAAGTCCATACATTAACATCTAAGTACATTCTTGAATTATTGATTAAATTAAAATTAAAATTGAATAAAAAAAATTAAAAATTGAATAAAAAAAAAAATATTTATAAATTGAATTATAAGGACTTTGTATTAGATGTAAACTTTTTACAATAAATTATTATTTTTATTATTATTATTCGAACAGATGTTATTATGACAGCAACTAACAAAACTTTAAACAATTTGGAGCTACAGACGGTTAAGTCATAACAAGCGTCAGAAATATTAGATTTGTTTTATATATTATCACTAGCTGTTGCCCGCGACTCCGTCTGCGAAGAATAATAGGAGTATAGTAAATTAATAGTTTAAAAAACAGTAGAAAAACACGCTTTTATAAATGCACGTAAAAAAAAATTATGGATTGTTCAAGTTGTCTCTATTTCTGGGCTGAAGTGTAAACTACATATATGTGCTTTTGATCGTCTTTCCTGTTCCAGCGCCCCACGCGTTTACAATCAAATATTATAATTAAAAGCACATAGTTTACACTTCAGCCCTGAAATAGAGACAACTTTAACGTTCCATAATTTATTTTTTGTTATTACGTGCATTTATAAAAGCGTGTTTTTCTAGTGTTTTTTAAACTGTTAATTTATCTTGTACTTTTTGGTCTTTGATAACGAAATATTTTTTACATTTATACATGGCATGATTTCCATGTGCTAAAAAGAGACACATGAAGGTTTTTTGTTCGTCTTAAATAGAATCGGTCCATCTTATACTTTGTCTTTGGTGCGTGCGCACTGCTCTACAGTAATATAGGTACCAAACGTAATTCTCTGTTTCTATCTTCACCACTACCCCCCAACCCCTCCAATCCCCCAACCCCCTAACATCTGGGGATCAAAGTGCTCGTTAAGATGAATCAAACGAGCCCAAACTCGACGGGGTTGTGTCATTTTATTGTGGAGTGCCTTTGGCCATCTTCCAGCTCCATCATCAGACCCTGGTTACCATCTGGGATCAAAGTGCTTGTCAAGACGAATCAAACGAGCCCAAACTCGACTGGGTTGTGTCATTTTATTACAGAGTTCCTATGGCCACCATCCAGCTTCATCATCAGATCAGCTCCATGTTACCATAATATTGCATTGTCATCCAATTTACACATATGTGAAAAATTTCAGCTCAATCGGAAACCGAAAAGTGGGTCAAAATCATGTTCAAATTTTCCATTACATACTTAGTTACATACAGGTCGACCTAATATAAAAGCGTGTTAATGTTAATAAAACGCGTCGCGTACGTTGAGCACATTTGACACAGACTTTTTAATTGTGCGTTTTTGGATATATTCTTTTTGTTATTTGCTAAGTTTTTTTTTTACACTAAACGGCGGTAGCTTAAATTTATTGTGAGCGACTTTATAAAGGGCCGGGCTGCGTTCCCGCCTAACTTTGTTTTTTTTTTGTTTTTAAGTTTGTTTTATCGAAGGTTGAGTGATGCGTCACAATAACAAAATTAGTGAAATTGCTGATAATTAATAATAATTAATTAATAATTAACGTCAACCGGGGGAAGGAGACGGCCCCTCTGGCCCACAGGACTCTATCAGGATTGAGCGAGGGATCTTCCAGGGTGACAGCCTGAGTCCTATGTGGTTCTGCCTAGCGCTGAATCCGCTCAGCACCCTGCTGAAGGATTTAGGGCTAGGCTGCCGGCTTCGAAGAGGGGGTGAGGTCATTTCTCATCTGCTCTATATGGATGACCTTAAGCTATTTGCACCAAATAAACATGACCTGTTGGAGCTACTGAAAACAACAGAAGTTTTCAGTAGCGCCATCAACATGGAATTTGGTGTCGATAAGTGTGCGGTTATGCATGTACAGCGGGGGAAAGTTGTAAATTCAACAAATTTGCAGCTTTCTGATACAATGTCCCTCAGATCTATTTCCGAAGCAGAAACCTATAAGTATCTTGGTATGTCACAGTCATTGGGTATTGAGAGTGAGGTCGTAAAGCAGACGGTGAAGGAGCGCTTCTTCTGTCGTCTGACAAAAGTACTTAATAGTCTTTTGTCGGGCGGCAACAAGATGCGCGCCTTCAACGCCTGGGTAATGCCCTTGCTCACTTACTCCTTTGGCATACTAAGGTGGACTCAGACTGAGCTGGATACCTTGGATCGAAGAGTTCGTGTACTACTCACTGCACATCGCTTGCTTCACCCGCGCTCGTCTGTTATGAGACTGTACATCTCGCGGAAGTATGGAGGTCGTGGCTTTTTAAATGCCAAAGACCTCCACAACCGCGAGGTGTATAATCTCAGGGATTATTTCCTAAACAACGAGTGTGGGGTACATCGCGACGTAGTAGCAGTAGACAAAAACTTCACCCCGCTTTCCTTGGCAAACGAGAACTGGCGCCGACTTAAAGTAATGAGTATCGAGGACCGCAAGGCGGTATGGAAGAGCAAGGAGCTACACGGGCGGTTCTACAAGGCACTCACAGGGCCAGATGTAGATCTGCTTGCGTCGGTGAACTGGCTACGTTTCGGGGATCTCTTCGGGGAAACCGAAGGTTTTGTCTGTGCAATTGCGGATGAAGTTATCATGACGAACAACTACCGGAGGTATATCCTGAAGGACGGTACGGTCGACATTTGTCGGGCATGCCGCCGTCCCGGGGAGTCACTCAGGCATATAATTTCCGGTTGTGGTCATCTTGCTAACGGTGAGTACTTGCACAGACATAACCTTGTAGCCAGAATTATTCACCAGCAACTTGCTCTGCTATACGGTCTTGTGGACTTTGAAGTGCCTTACTATAAGTATATACCTGCGCCAGTTCTCGAAAATGGTCGTGCCACGCTCTATTGGGATCGGTCTGTTATCACGGACAGGACTATTTTAGCCAATAGGCCTGATATCGTGCTGACAGATCGATTGAAACGCCAGACAATGCTCATCGACATCACCATCCCCCATGACGAGAACCTCGTGAAAGCTGAGAAGGACAAAGCCAGCAAGTACCTTGACCTAGCTCACGAGATAACCGCCATGTGGGATGTTGATTCGACGATCATTGTCCCGATAGTCGTTTCTGCGAACGGTCTGATAGCGAAGAGTCTCGACCAACACCTCAAGAGACTCTCGCTAGATGGCTGGATCAAGGGTCAGATACAGAAGGCGGTACTCCTGGACACTGCGCGGATAGTCAGGAGGTTCCTCTCTCTGTCGCCCTAACCACCGATAGCTTAGGCCCCGCCTCGCTGCCGGTGGCACCCTAGGTTAGGTTTTTATAATGATTTTACGTTTTGTATGTATAGTTTTATATTTTACTTTTTGTATAATTATTGTAAAAATCTAACCTATGAGAAAAATATAAATAAAGAGATAATAATAATAACGATTTATTTCACAAAAACACAATTTACATAAGGGTAGTTAGTTGTCCATCAGACTCCAAACAAACCTGTATCTTGGTAGTCTGCTAGTGCGGATAAACAAGATTTACATTAGTGTTAAGTAAAATAAAGTAAGAAAATTAAATAACATGACTAATTGTTCTAAATTAACCTATTCATTAACATGCAACATGTGTTCATGTGTCTGAGTGTGTGTGTGTGTAAGTGTGTGTGCATGTGTGTGTGTGTGTGTATGTGATGAAAATTCCATGGCAGCATCTGTAAGATTTACTTTATACTCAGAAGACTGACAGATTAGGTGATTAGACGCTCAGTGTCATCGTATGACAATTTTTTTTTTTTTTTAATCATTTAATCATACTTATTACATAATTAATCAAAATGTCAACAAAATTGGTTAGTAAAAAAATCAAAACTCTTTAAAACTAAGTTAGTACAGCACCAAACTTACAATATACACTAAAATTATCCTAAAATTATTAATAATTAAATTTCAGTAACCATTCCTTCACTTTGTTTTTGGTATGGAGAGTAGAGAGCTTTACAAGGTTAAGATATTTACATATGTTATTGTATGTATGGGGATGTGAGTAAGCAGGACATTTCCGAGCCAAAGCCGATTTCAGCGATGGTAGGGGCGCTCTATATATACAACGGCTTATGATTTCGGCATAACGCCCAGAACTAAGCAAGCAGTTGTGAGTCCTAGTGATTGCTTTCATAATAAATAGTTGGCGCACTCTAAGAAATCCACACTCTCGATACAGCGCATCAGTGGGGTAACGGAATGGTTTCTTCAACATCACTTTTATAACCGCTCTCTGAGCCCGCTCAACTTCAAGGATGTAGCTCTTGGCAGCACTGCCCCAGACAGCAATACCATACTGTAGTAAAGACTGACATAAGGCGTGATACACTAGACGAAGAACGTCAGGCGTAGCGCAGTTGCGGAGTCTCTTCACCACATATATAAGTTTCCTTACTCTGGAGGCAAGCAGGGACGGACATATGTTGCTTGAATGAAAGATGTTCATCGATGAGGAGCCCTAAGTACTTGACATAGCAGCATCTTTCGATTACTTGACAGTCGCAGCTACTCACAAGACACAAAGATGATGTCGAAGTGCACTGTACACAAGAGTGAAATTTCAAAATTTTATTCCCAGGCGAAGAAGAAACTGCCGTCTTTGAGAATGCTATAAATTTAGTCTTACTAATATTTAATGTGAGTAAATTGCTGCTCAGCCATGAGCCCACACCAGCAAGCGTAAACTCAGCCTGAGAGTAGGTTTCATCCCATGTTTTGCCATTAACGACCAGACCGTGTCGTCAGCGTAGCAGACTAGTTTTGAATTGGGGATTTGAGTGTCAAGTATATCATTGATGTACAATGAAAACAAGGTTGGACCAAGAACACTTCCTTGTGGCACACCGAAGTTGACAGGAAGCTGTTCGCTTACGTGCTGTCCTATTTTTACCATCTGACATCGCCCAGTGAGGTAGCTGGTAAACCAGTTTAATGCAGTGCCCCTAATTCTCATGTGCTCCAGCTTTCTCAGAAGTATGGTCACCGAGACCGTATCAAAGGCCTTGGCTAGATCTAAGAATATGCCAATACACTTGTTGCCACGGTCTAGGTGACCAGAAATTTGATCGGTGAGCAATACCGCCGCATCCTCCGTGGACATATCTACCCTAAAACCAAATTGGTTGTCTGAAATCAGGTGTTGGCTTGCAATATAATTGACCAGTCTGGTGTTAACAATTTTTTCAAGAACTTTTGAGAAAATACACAGGAGAGATATAGGTCTAAAATTGCTTGGCGTGTCCTTGGTGCCACTTTTAAATATGGGAGACACGGCAGCGATTTTCCAGCAATCTGGAAAATAACCGTTCTCTATGCTTCGATTGCATATGTATGTAAGGAGCTCTAGAATTACATCTTTAATTTGTTTTATTAGTAAAGGTTGAATCTCATCAGGACCAGGGGCACTGTGTGGCTTAAGTTGGGATAACACCCTATTGACTTCATACACATCTGTAGGATGCATGAAGAACGAGTTAATAGTCGTTTGTAAAGGTTTATATTTAGAAGCTAGTGAAGTTTGAGTCTCCGTTATCTTTTTAAGAATGGTGTCTGCGAGCGTCCTGCCAACCGATGAAAAATACTGGTTACAAGCATTTAATGATTCCTGTGTACCTTGACCATTATTGTGCAATAATTCTTCTGCAACATTTACCTGCGCTGGATTTTGGCAAATTTCTTTAATAGATTTCCAAAGCTTACTAGAGTTATTGCTACATTCTATCAATTGCTTGTTTTGATGTTGGTTTTTTAAAGTAAATAAGAGGTTATCACAGAAGTTACGGAACCTGGTATAGGTGAGACGAAGGATTTCATTATTTGGATTTGCCCTAACCTGGGTGTGAAGCTTATCCCTGTGCCTCATGCATCGTATTAAACCAGGAGTAACCCATGATTTTAAGTTAAACTTAGTTCTACTTACCTTTATAAGAGCTGTGTTACGTTTTATTGTATCTGTGATCAACTGTGTAAAGATTTCAGTAGCGACAATAACGTCGGTCTCCCTAGTAACAGACGACCAATCCAATGCTCTCAGCTCATCAGACACTTTTAGGAAATCTATTTTTTGTCTATAACGCGTTTGTTTCTTTAAGTTGACTGAAGGGGGAGCGACGAGACCTGCCATTGCAATATCATGATCAGTAACCGAGCATGAAACCACTGCACCTACTGAGACATTATTATATCTTATAAAAATGTGATCCAGGCAGGAATTCTTTCGAGTTGGTTTTGAGATCGCTGGGAATAAACCATAAGATGATAGAAGGCTGGTGTATTCCGAGCAGGCGTGTGATGATTCACCTAATAAATCTATATTAATGTCTCCTGCGACAATTATGTGTTGATTATGTTTTACATGGCTTAAGTGATTTTCCAATGAAATAAGAAATCTATCTGTATTTGTAAATGATGGTGAACGATATATATCGAAAAGGACTATTCCATCGGATATATTTACACAAAGACAGTTGGCATCATCGAACAAAGGTTCAACCACAGAAACCCTCAGGTCACTTTTAACATATGTAACGACACCACCACTTTTATTTATTATTTTAGTGGTGTTATATGAGTGATAGCCACTTAATTGGTCTATAATAGAGCCGTCACTCAGCCAACATTCTGTTAAAATTATGACGTCGTACTCTATATCGATCTGCTTCAATGTCACCACGAAAGCATCGAAGTTGCGCTGTAGGCTCCTTATGTTTAATGTAAGTAATTTAAATTTGTGAATAGGGGTCAGAATATTTTTGCATTGCTCTTGTGTATTTATTTTATGACATTCGATCAAAAATGAATTATCTATACTATTATGAAGGTCAAGTGATGCCATTTTCGTAGTAATAAGATGTATCTAACGCGTTTCATATATTGAATAGACATAGTTTTTCTGATTATAAGAGTAATAATTCTGACCAAACATAGTTTTAATGCTGTGTGGAATCCAGTGATTGTCGTATTAATGTTGCGTGAGTGTAGCATGTGAGTATGTGTATGAGACATTTGAATGTGTGAATTTATAGTACATGTGGTTCGGAGAATGGAATATAAATTAAAAAGAAACAATAATAATAAGAGGAAAGATAACATCGAAGTAACTGTTGAATGCGCATTAGTTCGACATTTGCTTCTGTTTTTCTTCAGTGACGGGGGCGCGTGGATGTTCACCGGGGCCGAAAGCTTCTGTGCTAGGTCTGCAAAATTGATCAAGGTCTGCCATACTTCTAATAACGAATTCCGGGCTGCCCTCCTTCCTACGGATGAGGATAGTTCCGTTCCTTGTCCAACAGAACCTGAATCCAGCGGTGCGTGATTGTAACCTAGCTTCACGAAGTAACCGGCGTTTTGACATCGTCAGACGTTCGTTAACATATAGTTTCCTTGAGGGACCGCCTACTTCAATTGACGTCGAGGTTAAGTTGTGCCTTCTTTTAGCTGCTTTCAGAAATTCAATCTTTTTCGCATTCCGGACGAATTTAACAACCAACGGCCTAGGCAGACTGCTATCATTTGTCGATGGCTTCTTAGGGCCAGCTCTGGTAATACTGTCTAAGTCAGCATCTGTCAAGGAGACTCCCATCTTCTGTGCAGTGGTGAGCACTATATGTATTTTGCCTTCATTAGGGAATTCATTTACGCCTACAATTTCTACCTCGTTGCTTAGATGACCTTGTGCTTGAGCTTCGAGTTGATCTTCAAGCTGCGACACCCTTTGCCGTAGAGCCTCGTTTTCTATTTCACGACCAAGGAGCACTTTTATTTGCTTGTCAAATTCCGCACAACGTTTCTCACATCTGTCCAAACGCTCCGTGCACTGCGCAAATGACAACGTAAGAGCTTGCAGGTGCTCATTCGTTTTACATATATCCTGCCGCATTAATTTAATCTCTGTAGTAAGTGATGACAGTGCATTATTAAAGTCCATGCTTACTGCCTGTCCTGCGCCCTGCCCTGCAAGCACCGGAGTAGATTTCTTATTTTGTGGACGCGTCCTAACATTATCACATGCACCAGCACCGGACTCGTCAGTCGAGACAGACGCACGCACCGGGGTGTTAGAATTCCCTTTTTTTGGCAATTTACTCAGGCAAGCTGGGCAGGTCCAGTCCTTGATATTATCACTTAGCTTCCGCGGCTCGAGCACATTTACACATAAATGGTGATATACACCAGAGCATTTAGTGCACTGCATATGCTGTGCAGTTGTAATTGATTTGCAGCAGCCCGCACAATTTTTAGACATAATTATTTTGCGTTAATTCTTTCGAGTTATCAAAACAGAAATAATGATAAATAAAGTGGGTATATATATATACACGCCAGTAGCAAATCGTGCGAGACACCGGCCGCCCGTACTTTGTCCGTAAGCAGTAGGTCACAGTCACTGGTCGATGTTGCGCGAGCGTCCACCGCACTAGACACTGGAGTTAAGTATAAATCCCTTAAGGCAGGGGTCTTGTAAACTGGTTATGTACTACGTTCTGCGTGCAGGCGTCTTATCTGTTCGGAGTTGCACTCCGCACTACAGTAGCCAGAATAATCCTTGGCGTAATTTGTTGCGGTTTAATGGTTCAGATACAACTGATCAAGTGTTGCCATACATACTTCCGGTTTGTACCTATTTAGTTTTTGTTCCGAACTGCACTTTCCGCTGGCGTTCGTGTCATCACAATGTGTTGTTTGTTTGTTTTTTTTTTTTTTGTGTTTAGTTTTTAAATGTGTCCCACTGAAAAACAGCGTTGCGGCTTGCCGCAACATTATGCTGAGTGGCGCCCAATTATTCGATGATTTTATTTAATTTGTATCTTTTCCTGTCGACTGTATTTCCTGTGTATCGAATATGTGTAAATAAACATCTCTCTCTCTCTCTCTCTCTCTCTCTCTCTAAAATAAATAAGCCTACTACCTTTTCTCAGACCTACCGAATACAGAGAAAAAAGCTTCATAAAAATCGGTGAAGCCGTTTCGGAGGAGTTCGATAACAAACACCGTGACACGAGATTTTTATATATTAGATTAGCTGTTGCCCGCAACTCCGTCCACGAAAAATAGGGGCATAAAAAATAGCCTACGACCGACTCTAAGACCTACCAAATATAGAGAAAAAAGTTTCATAAAAAAATCTAAAAAGTTTCAATGTTGACAAAATCAGGAAAACTCGAATGCAGTGAGTTAATGTCAAACAAAATAACTGTTTTGTGATGTTGTTTGTTTGCAAAAAAATGATTATTTGAATAAATAATAGTAGATTGTTCAACAAGGGACTAAAACAAGCCATAATGACACGAGATATTTAGCCACCCGTGCGAAAGCGAGGGAGGCTATAATTCGAGTTGTCATTATGGTAGTTTAGTCCCGCGTTAAACACTCTACTTTTCACTTTGAATGCGAGGAAAAAAACTACGTACAAAATTACTTTTTTACAACGTATGCTCCATACGAGCAATGGACATCTGTTCAAAATTCAAATAGCAAAAAAAATACCGCTGTCTTTTCTTTTCTTTTATATTTTTTTATAAAGTGACGCTTTAAATGCTTGCATAATTAGCAAACAGATTCTAACTTAAAGACTATGTTAAAACTAATTGGACTATGCATGTAAGAATGATAATTGTTCATTCATTAGAATCGGCAAATAAATTAACCTAATTGATCTAAGTTCACACACAAAATATATTGTTAACTGAAACACTTAACCGTGAATAAAGAAACGACTTTTTAAGTTTATTTTCTATATGCCAATTCTTTGTTAAATTATATCTATTTATACTTTCTATTTACTATTAAATGCAACTGACATCGCATTATTTTGAAGTCACGCCATATTAACTTTTAAACGTAACTGCTCTATCTACCGTACACTCCAGCACTGCTTTGCCGACAGTGCGGATTGCTATTTTATCGACAGAGCAGGGAACTGCTTTGCCGACAGCGTTTTTAAAAAAAAACAAATTAAAAAACACCTAAGCTAAAGGAAATCTTTCTTTACATGCAAAATAAAATTTATTCATCTTTAATATTTTATAATTAAATAGATTAATATTCGTAATTATTCAATGTGTTTCACGAAATTATTATTTTTTAAATATTTTTTATACCGTTGTAATTTTGAGGTTATTTCCACGCCCTAAAGGCTTCCAAAGGCGTCCGCAGCGCGCTTCGGTCTGTGGAAAGCTTTAAAATTGTCTATACCCAGTTACTGAAAATGGCGATAATCCTCCATTCACAAACACCGTGATTGGCAGTTTAGGGGTTTCCATAGTCAATTAAAAAAAAATAACTTTAATCCCTAGAGATCAAAAAAGAGCTTTAGTCCCGATATGCAGAGACTAAAGTAACATTTTATGAGCATGAGAAGTGAAAATGAATTATTTTTACCTTACGGATTTTTTACATCGTGCATTTGAGCTCTACTACTTCAAAGACGATTACTAAGGGGATGTTGATTAATTTTAACTGACGGATAAGTGTGATGCCGTCTCCGTCTATTCGAAAAAAAAAAACAAACAGAGACGGCATCACATTTATCCGTCAAATAAATTTGATCAATGGATGGTGAAACAGGGGGTAAATCTGTTAGGTCTAATCTATTAGATTAGGCATCATACAAAATGAAAAGCCTGCTTATGTGCATTTTTAATGTACCCGAAGGTCGTGTAGAGCACGAGATCTGTGATTTTTTTGTTGTAGAATAGTTTTGTCGTGATTTTTTTGCATGGAGCGACTGTAAAAGTTATTAAATAAATAAAATAAATACTTAATGCAAAGCATTGATTGATTGATGTTTGAATAGCCATGCACTTTGACCGTGGGTAGCACGAAGATTGTTTACTACTCTCAACTTCCATAATTTATTTTTGACCGTGTAGCGTTACTACTTCCTACTTACAATTTATATCGTGTTTTAGCTCCTTTATCGTATCTTTTTCACGTCCTGTTGTCGATCTTAATATCATTAGAATCGCGTCACCTTCATTTCTGCGGGTCCTGCGAAATCACAAAAGCTAAATAAACACAGTTTCACTTGGTTTTCACAACGTATTTTCACGTTACAATCACTTTTTGATTCGATGAAAATGGACACTAACTTTTTCGGTCTTTTTCTATGTGTTGCGGTTATGCTGGAGATTTGGGCTTCGCGCGTGCTGATGCATGACGTTTTTTCCTGTGTTTTTAATTTTAATTTAATATCAATTATTTTCACTCCCTCTAAAAACAATAAATATATTTGGCAATGTGTACAAATTTGCTTTTAATTTAAAATTTTGTCTGTTCTGATTCTCGAAAAGCCCTCGGGAGCGGACCTACGTCATGAGGCCTATATAAGTCCATACAAATCCCGTATTAAATCAGTTTATAGTCAGCTTCCTAATAAGGAATAACTCGATAAGGCCTACCCTGGGGCCACGCTGGTCCCGGGGTTCTACAAGGTCCGCGTTCTATCTGAAGTCTCCGCGAACAGACCGAAGTCTCCGCGATCTGTCTGGGGTCTCCGCGTTCTGTCCAAAGTCTCCGCGACCTCTCTGCTGTCTCCGCCTTCACCAAGCGCCGTCTCCGCCTTCACCAGACGCCGTCTCCGCCTTCACCAGACACTGTCATCGCCTTCACCGGACGCTGTCACCGCCTTCACCAAGCGCTGTCTCCGCCTTCACCAGGCGCCGCCTCCGCCTTCATCAAGCTCTGTCTCCGCCTTCACCAGGCGCTGTCTCCACCTACACCAGTTGCTGTCCCCACCTACACCGGTTACTGTTTCCATCTCCATCGTGCGCTACCACATCCGGTTCAAGCGCGGTCACGCCTGGACCGCGCATTGTTCGCGCCCGACTCGGGCGTTACCCGTACCTGCTCCGGGTGCTGTCGCACCAACACCGTGCCTGCTGCCCATACCGGGTCTGCGCGTTGACGTGCCGGACCCCTCTGCTGCCTGCTGCCACGTTGTGCACTGTCAGCGCCACCTGACTGAGCGCTGACAGCGCCTCCACCGAAGCCTCCTCCTCCGTTGCCGGATCACCTAATACCCCACTCGCACCCACACACACAATCCCGTCCATCCACAACATCTCACTACTCCACACACATTCCTAATATTATTGTAAATATTTCTAATTAATTTATTATAAATAAACGGTTTCTCAGTTATATTTTTACTAGCTTTTGCCCGCGGCTTCGCTCGCGTGTACCATGAGTATTCCAAAGAACCAAGATATCAAGCAAGCAAGCATACAGGCAAGCAAGCAAGCATGCAAGCATGCAAGCAAGCATGCATGCAAGCAAGCATGCATGCACGCAAGCAAGCAAGCGTGCAAGAAAGCGTGCAAGTAAGCGAGCAAGCAAGCCCGACTAAACTTCAGGTAGATACGGTCCTTTACAGTATTTCTTTACATACAATGTTTTTCACTAAGTATTCGAAAGCGGGCACTAAAATAACCAGGTTTGTTAATAATATAAAACCTATTATTAATTTCCCCTGTCTTGCATTAGGTATAATTCAATGTTTTCTTACCTTCTATGGAAACTTGAGTAACTGGAAGCGCTGTGTACCTACTTAGCATTGATATTATACATATTGTAGTATTTTGTAATGGTGTTGTGTGACCTAACCGTTAAGGAGTTATACCTTCCATCATCAGCTCATCTGAATAACCAGAAAGAATACAACTAAAGGTCTATACGTGCATATGATATTTAAAGAAACTTCCTATAACTTCTAACCGTTAAGGAGTTTAACCTTCCATCATCAGCTCACCCGGATAAACTGAAAGAATACAACTATCGGTCTATACGTACCTATAATATTTGAAAAAATATCCTCAACTCTTAACCGTTAAGTAGTTTTACCTTCCATCATCAGCTCATCTACATGAGATGATGTCTACCAGACGCAAACACTTAAATAGCTTGAGAAAATATATGAAAAACGTAATGCGGGCCTACAAAATTTGAGGGTTGCCCTCGATTTCCCTAAGATCCCGACATCAGATCCTGATTTGGTGACAATGGAACCATCTCAGGAGTATATTGTATTCTTTCGAATAAAAAAATAATTTTTATAATCGGTCACAATTGACCAAGAAATCGGCGAACATACCTACATAAAAAAATACATAAAGTGGAATGCATAACCTCCTTTTTTTAAGTCGGTTAAAGTGCCCTTTGCGGCCTATTTACAGTGTGAACTTATGAATTTTGAAATTTTAGCTTTCTAAAAACCAGTAAAACGCAAAATCCCGTTTTTCCCGTTCCCGTAAGAATTTCGAGAAATGGTTTCTTAGTGCTCCCCTACACTCCCCAAGGAACCCACTTGCCAAATTTCGTCTTTCTACGACCTGTAAAACGAAAAATCCCGTTTTTTCCAGTTCCTGTGGGAATTTTTGAAAGTCCTCTCACATTGCTCCTCTACACTCCCCAAGCAACCTACATGCCGAATTCAGCTTTCTACAACCAGTAAAACGAAAAATCCCGTTTTTTCCCGTTCCTGTGGGAATTTTGAAAAATCCTCTCTCAATGCTCCTCTACACTCCCTAAGCAACCTACATGCCGAATTTCAGCTTTCTATGACCAGTAAAACGAAAAATTCTGTTTTTCCCGTTTCCGTGGGAATTTTGAAAAGTCCTCTCTCAATGCTCCTCTACACTCCCCAAACAACCTACATGCTGAATTTCAGCTTTCTACGATCACCAAAATGAAAAATCCCGTTTTTTTCCCGTTCCCGTGGGAATTTTGTAAAGTCCTCTCTCAATCCTCCTCTACACTCCCTAAGCATCCTACATACCGAATTTCAGCTTTCTACGACTAGTAAAACGAAAAATCCCGTGTATATCAACGCACAGCCCAAACAACTGGATCTAGAGACTTGAAATTTTGCACATAGATACCTTATACAATGTAGGCATCCACTAAGGAAGGATTTTTGGGAATTCCCACGGGAACGGGAAAAAATGGGATTTATAAATTCGATTCCGAGTGACACTATCTCAGTAACTATAATAACTAGACTCTTCAAATTTGATACACAAGTAGGTATTAAATTAGTTAAAACATAAATTTCAGGATTTTTCAAAATTCCCACGGGATAAGGAAAAAACGGGATTTATATATTCAGTTCAACGGGATCCTATGAACTATAATTACTAGACTCTTCAAGTTTGACATAGAAGTAGGTAATTATAATAGTAAAAAACTGTTTTAAGGATTTTTCGAAATTCCCACGGGATAGGGAAAAATCTAAACTTTCTTTGTTTCTTTCTTTTATCTCTGAAACTATTGAGCAGATTTTAAAAATTATTTCACCATTTGAAAGCTACACAATCTTTGATTTACATAGGTTACTTTTTATCGGGGAAATGCAAAATTCCCACGGGATAGAAATAAATTAATTCAATTTAGGGGCTGATTTTAAAAATACTTACATATTATGTGATATGACTATCCCCGATTGACGTATTCCAGTTTTCCATCGGGAAAATACAAAATTCCCACGGGATAGAAAAAACTGAATTCAACTTGGGGCCTGATTTTAAAAATTCTTTCACAAATAGAAAGCTACACTATCCCTGATCGACATGACTATTTTCTCTCCGGGAAAATGCAAAATTCTCATGGGAGAGAAATAAGTGAATTGAGCTACACTCTCTCCGATTTTCAAAATAGGTCCAAACAGTTATTCCTAAAAAACTGTTATTTATACTAAAAGCAAAACGTCATTCGTAAAATAAAAGAATTCGGCCGTTTATTGCTAAGAGATGGCTTATTTTCATGCTAGTTTGACCATCCCTTACTGTCTTTCTATGATCTGACAACAAAGAATCTTTTCACACCTTTCATTCGGAAAAGTAGATTTTGCTCCCTGACGACAGGAATCAAAATTCTACTTTTCTGTTCAAGCTACTTTTTTAATTTTTTCATTGACATGTATCATTTACGCAATGTGCCAATGAACACAGATCTTTAAAATAACTGTTTGTAATTTCATCGTAATCGATTAAAAACGAACATATTTTATGTCTTAACTTTAACAACGTTATATGAAAATTGATGAATTTTTCGTAATAGTTTATAAAAATGTCACAATAAATTATACGTTTTACTTAAATGAAAACTATCGATGATTGTTATTGTGATTTTATGAATATTGATTTCCGATACCATTGTAATATTCGATTATTTTTTAACATTTTCAAAAGTAGCACAGGAATACTTTTATCTGTAGTCACCTTTCTCTATCTATCACAACAATACATTTTCCTCATAATCGGTGTGAAAAGTTGTGTGTCACTCAGGAGCAAAATTATTTTCGTCTTGGGCGTTAACACTTGAATCCTTCGTTACGCTCAGGATTCTATTGTATCCTTCTCTTCACTCTGGATTCAATGTACTGCCCTCGCCGTAAATAAATCATTTTGCTCCCTTGTGACACAAATAACTATATTATTATTATTTCCTATTTCTGTCCAGTTTCAGTTAGTTAAACAAATTACTTAAAAACAACTAGTCTGTTAATTTGTGATGTTTTTAAATAAAACAAAATTACTTGTAAGACACAATTTTAATATCATCTTGTTCACAAAAACGTATAAAAATAGTTGATTGATTTCTCTCGTACAATCAATGAAACAACAACAATATATTTACAAAGACAGGTAATTTCATAATTGACTATAAAACTAAGCAATGTAGGTACTAAAGTTAACTAATCTTTTTTTTTTCTGTTACATCTCTGATACTTAAAGATTTTTTTAGTCCATTAACCTCATTGGATTTTGTTAAATCCTTCTTAATGTAGCATTGCCGATAGAAATTTGTGAAAAGAATCAGGAATAACAGAGTGTTGCTGAAGATAAATACGGCAACGCCTTTGGATGGTGGGCACTCTGACACCTTGATGGTTACGGCGTACTGAGCGATAAGCAAAACGAATTGTATCTGTAAAAAAACAATTTAAAATAAGCATATTTTACTGAGGAAAAGCAAAACATGCGAATTTTTCGAGCACAAAACGAGTAATAAGTAGAATTAATCAATTAATCATTATTGGTACCGGTGATTCCTACCCTAGGTATTACAATAAAGATTAGTACAAAACAAACGAATAAAGTATTAATAATTTGCTTTATAGGTAAAAACTTCATCCGTGATTTGATTACAAAGAAATGGGGTCTTTACTTAATTTGTAGTTTTTACTGTCGCTACTCTAATAACCCTTTTTATTTTGACTGCAGATCCAAATTTAAATTTTAGATACTTGTAAAATACTATGGAAGAAGATGATATTTTTAGTTGAAAAATATTGCATTTTTTTTAAGATAAATCTAGCAATTTTACCGGCAAAGTGCCAGAAACTATGAAATCAATAAACTACTCGCTTGCGAAATTGCTATCTAAAATTAAAAATTTTGTTATGAGTGACATTAATGGAACAGATTATTACATAAATGCTAATGGTATATATAAGGAAAGCCAATCAAAATTGTAAAATATACAATACAATACAATACAAATATTCTTTATTGATCACCAAAAACAGTACAGTAACATTACAAAAATAAAAAATTCAGGTAGACAATAGGCGGTCTTATCGCTAAAAAGCGATCTCTTCCAGACAACCAATTACTCATAAATTAATAAATATCAACAGACTAATGTAGGTGGCAGAAATAGCAGACAAGAGAAACTTAGTATTAATAGACAATAAACAATAAAATCAATACAAATATAATTTAAATTTTATAAATAAACACATATATTCAATATAATACATATACACTACATATACTTAATACAAAATATCAATGGAAAAATGTCAAAAGGCCGCATGTGAGAAAAGGATTTAAAAAGGAAATTAAAGAAACAATATAAACAAAAAACAAAAAGAACAAAGAAGTGTGTATTATGTTAGTGACAAATAATGAGCCTTTAGAAGGTTTTTAAAAATGGGAAGGGATTTTGCTTGCCTTAACGCCAAAGGAAGAGAATTCCAAAGACGAATGGCGGTCATAGTAAAGGAGTTATGATAGAATTTGGAGGAAGAAGGAGGAACGGTAAGAAGAAAATTTTGTGCAGAGCGAATAGAGGACATGAACATAAAACGCTCTTGAAGATATTGAGGAGTTGCAGGATTAAAGAGTATGCTGTATAAAAGAGAAAGAATGTGAGTATTACGGCGAAAACGGATGGGGAGCCACTTGAGATGGGTGCGATAATAGGAAACGTGGTCATATTTCCGCAAACCAAATATGAACCGAATACAGACATTTTGGATACGCTCAAGCTTATTCAATTGCTCCTCTGTAAGATCTAAATAGGAAACATCGGCGTAATCTAAAATAGGAAGAAGGAGAGAATTAGCCAACGCAATCTTGGTAGCGAGCGGGAGAAAGTTGCGAAGCCGTCTCAAAGACCCCACAGCAGCAAACATCTTCCTACTAACCTCATTAACTTGGGGCGCCCACGCCAATGACTGGTCCATGAAAACACCCAAGTTTTTTACCTTAACCGAGAAAGGTATCAGGATACCATTGAAAAATATAGGCGGCAGATTAATAAAATTTACTCTGGATATAAAATGTGAACTGCCGACTATAATAACCTGAGTTTTTGCTGGATTAACGCTAAGACCATAGCGACCACTCCAGTCGGCTATTGGCCAAATCGAGATTCACGGCATCAATAACATCCGGGAGATCATCAATTACACCCTGAGAATAAATCTGGAGATCGTCGGCATAAAGGTGATAAGAAGAGACAAGATTATGAGAAATGGAGTTTATAAATATGGAAAATAATAGAGGCGACAGTACACCGCCCTGCGGCACACCAGCTGACAGGCTGCACCAAGAAGAACGAGAAGCTTCCACCTTTATGCGTTGCCGACGCCCAACCAAGTAACTACGAAACCAATCAATTACCGCAGGAGATATGTTAAGAGAACCCAAGATCCCCAGCAGAACATCAAAGTCAACAGCATTAAAAGCGTTGCTAAAATCAAGCAGCGCAAGAACCGTTAACTTTTTGCTGTCCATGCCCAACCGTACGTCATCTGTAACTTTGACAAGAGCGGTAGTCGTACTATGACCAGGACGGAAGCCAGACTGGAAAGAGTTAAGGAGGTCATTACGGGTTAAAAAATGTGATAATTGCCGATGCACAAGACGCTCCAAAACCTTAGATAGAAATGGGAGTATGGATATAGGACGGTAATCGGAAAAACAATTGGGATTTGACTTCTTGGGCAGTGGAACAATCTCAGCATCCTTCCATAACAAAGGAAATACATTTGAGGAAATTGAGTTATTAAGGATACTGGTAATCACTGGAAGAAGTAGGTCAAGTAATGGAAGGATCATTTTACGACTAACACTGTCAACGCCAACAGCATTGGACGCAATGGATAATATGCTCTGCTTAACATCACTATCGGTAAATGAATTGAAACAGAAAGGAACAGTTGCAGGAGTTGGGATTGATGAAAGATACTTAAGGGTCGCGTCCTTTTCAGGGCCAGTAAAAGTAGCGGAAGACGAGAAATGGTGAATAAGCATATCAAAGTTAACATCGCTGGAAACAGATTTGGATTGCGACTTCCCAACTCCTAGCGTTTTAAGAAATTTCCACACTTTAGCGGGATCCCCGTTTTCAACTGATTTGTGGATGTAACGTCTTTGAGCATCCCGACAAACAGTACTGCATCGGTTTCGTAAGGCGCGATATTTCGCCTTATTACGATCCGAAGAGTCTGCCTTAAATCTCGATTTAGCCAAATTCTTCTTAGCAATCAACGTTCTAATTTCATCAGTCAACCAAGGAGCAGGAAGATGCTTAACCTTAACCGGCCGAACCGGAGCATGAACATCATAGAGCTGTGACAAAAAAGAGTTGAAGAGTTCAACCTGCTCATCAACCGAAGCAGCCCCGGACACAACACCCCAGTCCATCTTCAACGCATCCTCGCGAAGCTTCTCAACATCCATTCGACCAAAATTACGCTGGAGAAGAATTTTAAAAATGAATGAATGAATGAATGAATGAATTTTTATTTTCAAATATGATGTTTGAACTTTAAATAAGAATGTATAATATTTTTATATTTTTCATATTCGATTTGTTCGAATAATATTATTAACACTGAGTTACACGTTAAACTTACCAACTGAAATGAGGTCATATACTTCTTCCATGTCAAATATTTCGCCACGTTTGGACCTAACGCAGACAATCCATAATATGTATACATAAATACGTGCACCAAGGAGTTCATAAAACCTATGAAAACTGCCGTATGGGAGGGTGAGTACTTGTAGAATCCCCAAGTACCAACTACCATTATGGAGTGGTGGTATATATGGAGGAATGTCACTTGGTTATCCTTCTTCCTAAGAACGAAGAAGACAGTATCGAGGAGTTCGGAGACTTTTGCGGCGAAGTATAGCCAAATTCCAAAGACCACCTGAAAATAAGTAAGATAATTATGTTGAGAATTATATAACCTTTACAAAAAATAAGTGAAATAACATTGATACAGTCAACAAAAAACATGCCATAAGATATAATGGACATAAAAGATCAAGGTCTGCGGCGTGCAATAAGCAAACATTCTCACCTCTTTTCGTATTTTTTCATCATTCATGTAACATTTTCTGGGTACAAAGCCATATTCTAGCATTCCTCTGCAATACTGGTAAAGAGAAAACGTTAAAAATTGTGTTCTAAAAAAGGAAGTTAGTATACTATGCAAACTACTTCTACGTATGCACAATTTAGAATATCAACCGTGTTTTTTTTTATTTCCGTTAAAATCAACACATTGCAGCATTGCTCGGTACATTTACAGAAACTACCTGGTATATTGATTTGTGTTAAAATCGAAAATAGTAGATTGTTCAACAAGGGAGTAAAACAAGCCATAATGACACAAGATATTTAGCCTCCTGAGCAGAGCGAGGGTGGCTATAATTCGCGTGTCATTATGGTGGTTTAGTCTCGCGTTAAACACTCTAATTTTCACTTTGAATGCAAGGAAAAAAAACGACGTTTTATACTAATTTACAATATTACTTTTATACAACGTATGCTCAATACGAGCAATGGACGTCTGTTCAAAATTCAAATAGCAATAAAATTTGTTCCGCGGTTTTTAATTTTTTTTTGTAAAGTGACGCTTTAAATGTTTGCATATTTAGCCAATAGATTCATACTTGAAAACTATTTTAAAGCTAATAATTGGACTATAAGTAATAAAATGAATTCATCCTTAATATAATTAAATAGATTACTACTCGTACCTAATTAAATTATTTATCGTGTTTCACGAAATATTTCTTTTTAAATACTTTTGCACAGTTGTCATTTTGAGGTTATTTCCACGCCCTAAAGGCTTCCACAGACCGAAGCGCGGGGCATGCGCGCGATGCTACGGACCGTGCGCAGCGCGCTGCGGTCTATGGAAGGCTTTAAAATTGTCTATACCCAGTCACACTGTAAATGGCGATAATCCTCCATTCACAAACACCGTGATTGGAAGTTTAGGGGTTTTCAAAGTAAATAAAAAAAAATACTTTAATTCCTAGAGATCAAAAAAGAGCTTAAGTCCCGATATACAGAGACTAAAGTAACCATTAAACATTACAGTGCAAAAGGTCCCTTAGAGTTACTACACAAAAGTTAGTGTCAATTATGACAAAATTTAAATTTCATCCAAGACGGCACATGTCAATAATCAATAGGTAATAATACTTCACTGACGAAATTTAAAAGATACAATTGATATAATAATAGGACGCAATGAAGGACCTTTTTCTTTTACACTGGTTCAGCTATTAAATTTAACCCATTATAGACTAGCGGTACCGTATGGGATCATTTATTTGATAGTGATAGTTGGCGAAATTTGGACAACTTGCGGCGCGTAAGACGAGGTCTGAATCTGAGGTGGAATTTGATGTAGGAGACATCAATGCTGCCAATAGTTTACCTAAAACCATACTTATCGGCATTAGTTGAGTGTAATTGAAGGTCAAAAATAGTGCATTGAAAAAAGTAAGTCATAATATTTTGGTTAGAAACCGATTAACAACCAATGTTATTGCAAAACTGTATAATGTAGTAATGTTGCTTTTCTATAATTTATTTCAAATAGCGATGGTGGGTAGAAACATTCTAAATACAGTGCATTAAAGTTGCTGGTACCGTACGGAATCGCTAGCCGTTTCCCGTGCGATTTTTTGAATAAAGTTTTTTTTTCCGTAGTTTAATTTTTAATAGAAAAGTGATAATAATTCAACACTATATTGGATAGTTACAATGTAGTATTATTTAATAATCATAAATATATTGTATTTATAAAATTTTGTTTTATTTTAGATGCAGTACCTATACACGAGACATTAGCGATTTTGAAGTACAATGAGGACCTAGAGCCTAAAAAAAACTTTTAGAGCAACAAAAAATATTGCCAAGCTCTGTTGAAATTGAAATGCTCGAAATGTGAAGTGGGATAAATAATAAATTTGTATGGTTATATCCCGCATGCGACTACAAACTTCATGTGAAGCAAATTTAGTTTATTTTTTTGACATCCTGGAGACAAATTTATTAAATAAATATAATCTAACATATCTAAAGTAGGCACCTATCTTATTATTTTAATATTCTGAAGGTTGATTTATAAAAAAAAATAGAAATATACAAATCTGCAGTATCCTATTTATTCTAAAATAATTTCACATCTTTACTTAGTAAGAGCCTAGCGGTCCCATATCGTCGGTGCGAATGACAAAATCGCTATGTAATTTTGACTTACTTTACAGGAGACCAAAAAAACTGTTTATATAATAGTATATACAACTTTTGTCACATCTGACTTTTTTAAATAATACAGTAGTAAGATTTACATGATTTTCACGAAAAAATAAACAATTTTTCCTCGTAGATTTTTATGATATTAACAAAAAACCAGAATTTAACTACATAGCGACTATGATTTGGCTTACTTTAAATCGCCATGTGCCAAATGTACACATAGCGTAGTTTTTACAACGTGGAAGGCGACACATAGCGGGTTATAAAATGTTTAAATTTGGTAATGTGAGTCGACTTTTACTATTATAAATATTGAAAATATGAATGACATGAATCTTTATTGTTATCTGCTCACAAGTTAGTTTATTAGTTAAACCTAATCAATAATAAATCAAGCAAGTGTAATAAAAAAGAAAACTGTACTATATTTTCGATTACACTAATTGATTTGCATAAACTTTATGAAAACATGCCGTTTAAGTTATACTAGTATTGTACTGATTTTTCATTACTCTTGCCTCTTATAATTTTAATGCCTAGTCAAAGATTAGTTGAAATCACTTAATAATTTGTACGTTTACACTATCGTAGAAATTATGATAATCTTGGTGCATATAGACCTTTAAAGATTGCAGAGGATTTCGCTAAATCAATTTTTGGACCGCTATTATATAATGGTAGTGCTTCATTATGTTCACGCTGTTCAGGTTGCCTTTGCAGTAAAAGAGTGAATATGTCAGTATGTTTGTACTTGACATCGCCATCTTTGTACCACAGGCTTCTTATGTCGGTCACTGTAGGGTCACCGGACCGTTTACCAGGCCTAATACTTATAAAATTGCACGGCACTTCTTCGTAATTTTTAAAGAATGAATTATCTAAATAATTCACAACATACGGTTTCGTCGGACTTGCCTTGCCTGTCTCATGCGAGTTAAATAGTTAGTAAGTGCACATATTGGCGGCCTGAATTGGTTTTCTAATGTTGAATGAACACTGTCGACTTCCATCACGGTGTGACCTTTCTCCAATATCAGTTGTTCAATTTCGATACCTAAAGAAGTTGACGCATTAGTCAAAGCACTACTCAAAACCTTGTTTCTGTTCTGGTAAGAGCAGCCGTCAGATGTAAGGTACACTTTTTTATAAGTACAGCAGTGCTCTTTTAAAAACTGTATAATACAGCTTGTTATGATGGTACTGGCTGTCACACCGCATTCTCCCTCATGCCATACATATAAATAAACGTTATTATAATTTTTGACATAAAAAGTGTAGTTATGTACTGCCGGCTTATGCTTATAACATTGCTCAGAGACAAGGAACTTTGGTCTTTTCTGGGTTTAAAAATAGAAATCATTCTTTCCTCCAACTTTTCTATTAATAATTTACACGTGTCACAGAATTTAAAATATTCTCCTTGCACCAAAGTGTGTACACTTTGTGCATTATGGGTCTTACTGTGAAAGGTGTCCTCAATATAATTATGTCCTTACTATCTCCTCTACAATAATGACTAGGTACAACAGGTACTTGTTCAAGCCATAGCTCCACAGATCTTGATTTTAGAATTCTAGGTGTTGATATTGACACTGTACATCTATCAATTTTCCGTATCTTAGAATTACTGGGGGAAGAATCAGTAGTGTTCGTAGTTCTGATCCATTCTTGAAACAAGTCTTTCTTTAAACCGACTTTGACTTTGCAAGAAGCATTCGAAACGAAACCGTACATTTTTTAGGCAAGTAATTTCCTCTTTCGCACCAGGCCGACGTTTTAACGTGCTACAAATTTGCACTAAGCCATTTATATACGATTTTTTAGCGTCCCACGATGGTAGATTCCAAAAATATTGAAAAATGTCACTTTGGATTTCATCACTTATAGCCCTGCAAATAAAACTCCTATAAGACTTTTGCTCCGCTCCATGAGTACAAGGTTTTTCTGTCATAGCACGATTTTTCTTAACAACATATTTACTAAATATTTTTAATGTAGATGGATCCCGCTGTCTTTTGTTACCCTTATAAGTCTTTCCAATAAGTCGCAAATGTTGATTTTCCTTTATTTTTGATGGAAATGCAGAAGGGTCTACAATAGCATGTTTTGCTGGGCCAGTGGCAATTTTTTCAAATGGTAAATTAATAGTTATACCACTTTCATGATTCAACAAAAAGGTTATATATTGTCCTCAGCAGTTCTGTCATCTGACAAATTTTCGACAGAACAACTAGCCTGTTCGATACGGCCCGTGGGGTTCAATAATAGTTCCAGATAATTGATATTTCCGACACATGGTCTACGTTTATATCCCTATTGTCATTATCCAGAAACATTGAAGTGAGTGTAGGATTATTTAGAGAATTTTGCTCAAACCAGGCAGCGGGTAGGTATAGTCAGATTATCGTCATTAGAATTGCCAATTAAATCCCTTGAAACATTTCTCGGTGATGTTTCATGCACTTGAACGGAGCGGACAGGATTTGACAAAATATCCATACTGTAGTAATCAGAAAATAGCATAGTTTGGTCATAAACGTATTCATTATTAAATGATACGTGCAATTTTACTAAGCAAAAACAAGTAATCTAATAAAACCTGGTAGCACTTACTTGATAAAATGTGAAATTAAAGCACTTATTAACATTAATTTCTTAAAATTAGTCTCACTGTCGGGTAATTCAATCAAGAAATAATCGCCATGTGCAACACACTATTGTAATAAACTATTGATTTTGATGGAGAACCTCACGCATAATATCGCTATGTGCTAAAAACCACAAAGCGATTTATTTCCATCCAAACTTTGTTCCACGTACACATAGCGGAATTTGTTATTTTCAAAACCAATAAAGATATCAAAAAACGGTTTTGTGGGTTAACGTAGGACATTAAAAGAAATGAAATTATCAAATAATCGTAAAATCGAAAAAAAACACATAGCGATTTTTGTATTCGCACCGACGATATGGTTCCTGCGTTTTTGTTAAAAACCGAAGGTCACACCAACTTTTTAATATCCAAATATCGTCAAGTATACTCTAATAAACAATATACTAAATTACTATAAAAATCGGGCACCTTTAAAAAATTCCGTCTATAATGGGTTAATTATTGAATATCTTAAAAATAGTAAGAGTTAAGACACTAGTTTCTTCGAGAATTTAATTCTATTTGACCTGAATAACCTTCCCTTAAAGTTAACGAAAATTAAAAAAAAACACGGTGTATAAGTAAACTGCTTGTGATTTTCTAAATAATAATGAACTTGAACTGCTAGTTTAGGGAAAAATCTACGGCAGCTGTTTCTACTGGTACCTACTCGTAAAAGAATGTATATTCATCCCGTTGTATTTTCCTTCTGCCTTGCAGAAAACACTGCATGTGAGTTTTCAGGGGTAAGTGTGCGTCTAACAAAGCCAATGTCGTTTGCACCACTCGGGTCTACTCTGGACCTTGACATTTACCTTTTGTACTAAGTAGAGCGATATGACCACTTGGGCAGTATTGTATGCAAATAGTGTCCCAGTGAGCTTGAATGCTGGCCTCTTCCTCATAAACGCAGGCCCCAACTTCAACACGAAGACCAAGTAAATGGCCACTATCGTTAGGACTGGCCCAGGACTTGACATTAGAGGTAGATCGTCAATTTCATCATCTAGAAAAGTAAATTGATTCAAATGAGGTAGTATCCTTCGGTACCGTGTTAAAAACCATCTAGAATACATACATACATAATATTTTTAACACAAAGTGATACATAAAATCGTGTAAATAGCTATAATGTATGGTTCTTTTTATCAATTTGTCATTCTAGACCATAGACTTCTAGACACACAGACTAAATTGGCATGAGGCGTGAGATTTCATTTTAACCGACTTCAAACCAAGAAGGAGGTTAAGTATGCGAACATAATAATATAATATGTAGGTATGTATGGTAATCGATTTCTCGGGAAATTGTGGATCGAGTTGAAAGAATTGTTGCTAATTATACTAAAGATATCTTGTACTTAGGTATCTGAATAGTCACAAAAAAGTTAAGTTAGGTGGTTTTTGGGTAAGGCCGCGGATTTTGACCAATTCGGTCGTTTCAAATTTACCTATAAATTACACCTAGAGGTTTGAAAAACATTTTAGTATATAAAGCGACAAAAACTGTCAAGGTCGCAATTGCAATAATTGATTTAAACCTCTTCAAAAAAATATAAAAATATATTTGTGTCTAAAACGTAACGAAAGTCGTCTCATTTTTTCGACACCGAGTTATTAAAACCATTTTTTTCATAATATTTAACTTGTTATAATTTTATGTATGTTTTAAAACAAAATTATATGACATTACAACCATAGTTCAAGCGGTTAGGGAATTATTATAATGAAATAATTTATTGTTTTCTTTGTTTCTTTTATCATATATGAATTCCACGTTTACGTTACGAATACTTATGTGACGCTTTATAACGCTATTTCTATAACCAATTTGGGTATAAATTGGTTTTCGTACATCGGCAACTCATGTTTTAGTAGAGCCCTATTTTTTTATTACTGTAAAAATGTGTTTCAATTAACGCTTGTTTAATAGGTAAATAAAAAAGTAGGGTAGGCGGATAATTTTGACACTGAATACGTTTATAATTATTTTCCAATAAAATGTAAAAATCGAATAATACAAAAAAATAAGAACTTACGTTACGTTTTATAGTTACGTAACGTATTTTTTTATGTTACTTCTATGTCACAATTGGTCAAAATCCGCAGCCTTACCCATATATGAATTCCACGTTTACGTTACGAATACTTATGTGACGCTTTATAACGCTAGTTCTGAACCAATTTGGGTAGAAATTGGTTTTCGTATACCGGCAACTCATGTTTTAGTAGGGCAACACCAGTGAGTAACAGATATCTCGCTAGTCTGATGATAAACCGCAGTCGAAGTAGACGCTGCAAAAGTTTTGCCAAAAAACTAAAAAAGTGGCTATGTGATTTTAAGGATATTTAGTGTTTATTTTTAACCGGCTGTTTTTTATATGATAGAGTAGTGTTTTTTAGGTAGGTGACATGTAATATTGTATTTAAATTGTCTTAATTTCAGCATGAAAACAAATGTTTTATAAAAAATACGTTACACTTTCGTTACGATTACGTTACGTTTTTATAAAATGTAACGTATTTTTTATAAAACGTAACGAAAACATGTAGTAAAGGGAAGTGCACACAGGAAGATACTAACGGAAATGGTTTTTTTTAGATTTTTGTATGAAAAAATACAATTAGATGGGTATTTTCAATAAGATAAATTAATTTGCAATACAGTGCGTACAGGAGGTACAGAAATCGGGCCAAAACAATTGAGGCAGCATAAAAGACAAAGTACGTTAATTTAAAATTAGTTAAAGAACATAAAACTTTCTGCAACTACTTGTGCGTAAAATTTATTTAAGTACCGTAGTTTCGAAGTTAATGATCTCTTCTTTTTGCGCTGCCCTTAACCTACAAAAATGCGGTTGGCACATGTTTTCTTCTTCCAATTTCCTCGGTCTTCCCTCAAACTTAAAGATCAGATATAAAAGATCAGAGAGATCAGATACTTAATTCCACCACCGTTCATCAGGTTGCAAAACTTATTAACTATGCAATACCTATTGCGTTCAGTTCATGTGCATAGTTGTTACGATTATACACTCATCGGGAAAATAATCCAATCACCCTATTTTTTTTTATTACTGTAAAAATGTGTTTCAATTAACGCTTTTTTAATAGGTAAATCAAAAAATAGGGTAGGCGGATAATTTTGACACTGAATACGTTTATAATTTGCGGAGGAAAAGCCAAATGAACATAACATCAAAAATTTCGAAAATCGTTTTTTTTCATAAAACTGTTCTAAATGTGGTCCTGCATGAACTGCCAAAAGGACGTAATCGTACAGTTGATATTTCACTAGTTCCAAAAAAACGAAATGACATAAAAATCAATTTCAATAGAACCAGCTAAACGTATTTTGAAATCCATTAATTTACTTGTAGTAATTTTGCTATTTTTTAGGGCCACAACAACGTATGAACCAAAACATTATTCTTTGTGTAGTACAATGCTGCTTGATTCATAATTCTACACGAACCATAACGACGTAAAAGTTCAATCTGGATGTTATATTGTTAATAATATTCCAGTTTCATATAATTTTTTAACAGCCAAAACAACGGATATCTATTTACGTTTTTTGGCACTTATATTTTCTTACACTTAGTAAGTATAATTAAGGGCTAAAGTAACGAATGTCAACCAAATTTCAAAAAAATATTTATGGCTGGTATACTAGCAAATATAATTACAATATTTCGTAACTTTCTGAAAGCTGTATTGTGTGTGTACGTATCAGTATTTCTTTTTCTTTCTTCCGCGGCATATTCACTTACCAAGAAGCTCGTAAAGTTGAAAGTGATAAAATTTCGCAGTTTTTTGGCTCTCCTGCACAATTTGGATAAACGATGTTACGTTCATCTGGTTTTTACACCGCGAATTATTTTCCAATAAAATGTAAAAAATCGAATAATACAAAAAATACATTTCATTTTACATCATAATGATAGAATTAATTTAAGTAATTGTAAAAGTACACTGGTTTTTGTTAATAAAAACTTTATTTTTCTTTATCACTTCACTTTTTAGTTTTAGTTTCGTTATCGAATAAAATTGTGTCAGTATGAGCTTTATAGGAACATAAGTTACGTTTTATAGTAACGTAACGTATTTTTTTATGTTACTTCTATGTCACAATTGGTCAAAATCCGCGGCCTTACCCTTTTAAGGTTCCTTATCCGAAAAATACAAAAGGAATCCTATTTAATGGTATGTCTTCTATGTCGTCAAATAGTATGAATAATTTTGAGTTTAGCCAAAAAACGATAAACTTTTTTTTTACAACTTGATTTGTTTACCACAATTGGATTTTTTTTGTGAACTAAAATCGTGAAAAAACATTTTTCTTGAAGTTATTTCGAATCCAATGAGCTATCATACAAATTTTTAGGAGCTTTATCTCTATTTTTCACGATTTTGCACTTGTGAAGCAGACAATACCATGCAATAATATTATTAGGTACTTACCACGTTTTTTTTCTTTATAATTTATTGATGTCATTACTCATTACTTACATTTAGATTTCGTCAAGTCCCATGAACTGCGAAGGTTGACCGTCGTAGTCATTTTTGCGGCCTGCCAACACCAAAAGATTCTGCAAAATAATTTGTTTAAGCAATCATTATGTGCGAGTTGCAATTAGTAGCTGGAATTAAACTAATGTTAGGTATCTCAGAAGTTAGAACCATTACAACTTTTTATGCTAAATAAAAAAGAGCGATGAAGCGAGCTATGCTCAGAGTTTCCGGAGGTAAATACCCCAGTTCCCGACGCTGTCCCAATAGCCGACACTTTTAATCTTAATTCGTAGCAATAAAGTCGACAAGCAGGGTGTCGATTATTAGAATTAAAGTGTCGAAACATGATCGAATCAGAAATGAGATGTGGAGGAGAACCAATTTTATTGACATAGCTCGGAGAGTTGCCAGACTTAAGCGACAGTGGGCAGGGCACATTGCCCGTAGAACCGACGACCGATAATGGGGCAGAAAGGTGGTGAATGCGAACCGGAAGATGTGGCGCAGGAAGTACCCTAACAAGATGGACCAGCGATCTGATAAAGTTCACAGGAAACATTTGGATGCGGGCAGCTCAGGACCGATCGTTGTGGAACTCTTTGGGGAAGGCCTTTGTCCGGCAATGGACACGACGTTTTTTAGCTGATATGATGAGAGACGTTTGAAAAGTCGCGTAGGCAATCGGATGTAAACTGAATTGTATCGCGATTTTTTCAATGAATTAATTCGACTAGTGTCGGACTCCAAGTCCGACTTCGGGTCGCAGAGCAAGCATAATAATTAAGAAAGTAAGTAAATTGACTTGAAGGCATATTAAATGGAGTGGCAGACAGGAGTATACTCCCGACAGAAATAAGTGGCAAAACAATGGCAAACCTTACCTGAGCAATGGGGCATATAATAGGCTAAAAAATTGTAAAATTAAATGATTTAAAAATATCGTTTTATATTTTAATGAAAGCAAGTTTAGCTGACGTTCTTCATAGTTAAATTAAGTTCTTGTTTGAAAGATTTACCACATTAGGATAAATTCTAAGTCTGTTTATTAAAAATAATTAAACATAGACGACATTATACATAGATATAATGTCAGTAACTTATCAGAACCGGTGAAACAGGTTTAATTTTTCCGGCTATTGCCTTGTATCGTGCATTTGTTATTTATAATCTTTCCCTAGTAAGTATTTATGGTAATGATTTACCTCAAAAGGCACAGTTTACCGAAAACTAAGTCAAATTATGAGTAGTATTTAAATAATTGTTCCACATAACTTCATTTGAGTCTCGCGGGAACTTTGCATTTCCCTTGATAAAATAACTCATACTTCTAAATTAGGAATGGTGTACCTTTTTCTTAATGAGTGCACTAGTTAGTGGAATTTAAATTGATTGTGAAACAATTTAACTATCTACTCACGTATCAATTGGTGATTTTCTTTTATAAAACGATACTTCACTTCACTTCGTTCGACCGATTTAGATTGCGACCTGATCAAACTGCGTTTACAATGAATTAGGTCAAAACTTATATGCATTAAAATCGACCGCCAAAGAGCTATCCTTGGAACTGATGAACAATAAGTGACTTTTGAACTAAGGTTAGGAGATACAATGGCGACCAATATAATTTCAAGACACGAATAAACCCGAATCTTGTGGATATTACAAATTATATAAAAGTACCTGGGCGACCGAGCTCCGCTCGGGCTGAAACTCGATACGGTACCAAGTGTTTTCCCAGAGATAAGACCAAGCTAGATCAATTTTTCATCCCCAAAAACCCCCACATACCAAATTTCACATTGTAGTTAATTACCCTACAAACTGTATGGAAAAAGTTTTCTTTGATTTGTGTGTTCTACTAACTGTACCTACTCTAACCTCAGTGGTCTCAAAGAGTGTTTTAATCCTTGATAGAAATGGGACCGATTGGCATTAAAAAAAAAGTTAAATCTGTCGATTTTCTCGCTGACTGTACATTTTATCAAAAATCTGTGAATGTCGATTGTCATCACTCAAAAAGTTAGTAAAGGTCTCCAAAGAGCATTTTCACGTAGCAGCAAGGGATCTAGTAGCTGCCCTTGCTGCCCCATCTCAACTTTCCACCCTGTATATACAAGAATTGCTCGTTTAAAGGTATTAGATAGATAGATTAGATTTGTTGTGTTAAGCTGGTCATTTTATTGGAAATATAATAGAATTAGCTTTTGCCCGTGAGTCCCGTGACTTCGTCCGCACAGAATTCAAATTTGTGGTAAAGCTTCTTCATCTCTTTCATTGAATAAAACAAAAACCCGGCAAGCATCCTGATCACTAATAATAAATAAGTAATTCATTAAAATTATGGGGCATTTAGTAAAGTATATAGGGAACGTGCAGAAACTATAGGTGGCAGCACTAATGCGACAGAAGAGACACTATGTGGACAGCAAAATAAACTTATCAGGGTAAAACAGTCAAATTGATGGCACCAGTTTGCAGTACCGCGCCGTCTATGTGCTTGTTCCCTATATGGGATTCATTTTTCTACGGAGATATGTTTTTTATTGGGCGAAGTTAAAAATTATCAACTCTCCCTCCCCTCTCCCAGGTGTACGTTCCGCTCTCACAATTATCCTGGATTTCATGGAAGACACATGAAAGGTGTGAAAGAGTGAAATAATAGGTACTTACTCGATAAATTTATTAACGTGTCCTACATACAAAAGTGATATATCTCATAGTCTTCGCGCTTTCTCATCAACACTGAATATCAAATCGTACCTTCGGTAGAAAAAGGGCACAGATAGTATCCACTTTTTGTGATTTTTAACCCCGGACACAAAACAAAAGAGACATTTTAAGTTCTTTTTCATGTTCAATGTGTAATTGTCAAGCAAGTTCAATTTTTCGATTTTTGGACAATTATGCCTTTTTCCTATCGAAAGGTACGAAACTGTTACTTTACAATTATTTTGTAGTGATTGTAGAGTGAACGTCATAAATACGTGATCATTTTTGTAACTTGTCACTTTAATGTCATGTTTGAAAAGCGATACAAAATTCTACAACGACTGAAAGCGAAAAGGTACCTACAAAAGTGGTCACTTATTTATGACGTTGACTGTACCTATTATTGGTTTTCTACGTGAAGTCTTTTATCTGCCGAACGGAGATTTTGAGCATTTTTGCAAATGTTCGTCACACGAACAACAGATCCATGCACCCGAGCGCATCCGAGCGCCAGCTAGTGGTCTCGTAAGCATCATAAATGACGGTTATGCGCATGTGTGGAAGCCAAGCACGCTCACGCGCGTGGTGATGTAGCTTCGAGTTTTTTCGGCTTATTTTAATCTAATTCGACTTGGACCATCAATGGGCATTTAAGCCATAGCGATACTACCTTCTGCATTTTTGCTGGTTAACCTTTTCGTGCCGGCAAAGTCGTACACAAAAGAAGCCCCCTCAACCTCAACCTCAAAGTGTAAATTGATACAGTTATATCAATAAATTATGATTATTATTATTATTATTATTAAAATCTACAGAGTATGCTAAGTTCAGTGAAATGATATCTGCTCCTCAGTCATGTAGGCGAGTTAATTCGTTAACAGAAATGATGTTTTCATATCTCATACTCGGAAAGTGAGGCAAATCATATCTGACATACGGGAGGATAACTATTATTTTCTTCCGTAGGGTATAAATGAATTCAAAAAAAATAAAGGCATTGTCTGTCAATGGAACACATACGAATTCAGCCAAGCATTACGGCATATACATGGAATAATTAAGTATTCAGTTTTTTTTCTTAATTAGTCATATATTACAATTTTTATAATGCCAATGAAATTGTTAATTTACATTTGTTTCTTATTTAGTGACTTAAACCAGAAAAGTTAGAAAATGTTAAGAAAAAAACACGGCCTTTCTCTATACAGCTTAACTCCTTGGTTCAAATTGGTTACTTACATTTTTTTTATAAATAAATTAACTAAAATACCTACTTTGTATACTGTTTTCATTGATTATTATATTGAACATTCTAAATTTTGTTAAATTAATTATTCCTTAACAATAAACTCCATTGAAAAATTTTACAACGATCATATTGACCAGTTTAGACATTTTTATTTATTTATACTTATATTTTCTTACTTTCCTTGTAGTCGAAATGAAAAGCAAAGTGTTTAACTCGGGAAAAACACTAATAACACCCTCGGAATATTGGCACCCTCGCTGTGCTCGGGTGCCAAGTAACCTCGTGTGATATTGGTTATTTTCCTCCCTTGTTGAACAATCTACTATTTTACTTCCGAAAGAAGACTTAACTCGGCTAGGTAAAACAGTTTTCAGAGCTGGTAGACGAGATAACTCGTTAGCTAATATAGATTAGTGTAAATCTAATGTACGTAAGTATAAAAATCTCGTGTTACGGTGTTTTGGTCACACTCCTTCAAAACGGCTCGTCCGATTCTTTGTGATTTTTTTAACAATATTTTACATGGTAGGTACAGTCGAAAGCATAAATATGTATGTACAAGTAATTGCGTCAAAATATGTAAACATAAACCTAATGGTTAATAACATAGAGTTGATGTTTACATAAATTATATTATTTTGATGCAATGACTGTGTACATATTTATGCCTCCGACTGTACATATTTACATTTAATTTACATTTTACTACATAAATACGGGACGCAATGTGGGTGCATGAGGAAGTAATTGCCGATTGCCCTAATCCAGGCTTTAGTGTTAAAAATTTTAAAACGTGTATATACTTGTCTACTGGTTCCGAGAGCTCATCGTACAAAACGAGTAATCTCGCCAGCCGGACTGAAAGAGTTAACGCATTTATAGCCGGGAATGCATATGCAAATTATCCATTTACGCATGTAGTTTATGTAGTTTATCGCTTTATATTTATAAGTGTACAGTTTATCTATCTGTGTGGCGTTCCGGGTATTACCGACGGTGCTGGCTGAAAATCAGCGCTGGGGTGTTATAAACGCCTCAGCATTATGCTGAGCCAGCGTCCAATTTACAACCGCAATGACACTTTTTTTTGTTTAGCCTTTGTATTGTTCTTTTTGTAAAAATATTTTTTGTATTGTTCTTTTTGTAAAAATATTTATGTGTCTTGTGTTGTTGTAAATAAATGTATTTTCTTTCTTTCTTTCTTTCATATGCGTTTTCTTGACTTTCGCCTAATGCCGCATTACTGCATAATTTGGCAGCCATTTGAACGCAGATGTGCGTTTCGTTTAGGTTCACTTCGTCCATATTCCCATTTTGTCAACTTCGTAGCTCGTCAACAATCCCATTTCGTCCACATTCAATTCCCAAATCATCTACTTCCTCTCTCATCTTTACATTCCTATGTCGTCCACATTTCAAACTGGTCCACATTCCCAATTCGTCCAGATTCCCATGTCATCCACACTCCCAATCCCAAGTTATCCACATTCCCATGGAGGTAAAAAACATTAAAAAAAAAATTGAAATCTGTTTTATTAAGTCTGATTGAAAAAAAATTACGATTTAATCTTTTGCTCCCGTTGCAGGGCCCAACCTGTATATTCCTATTGACTTAGTGTAAGTAACAAAATGGGAATTTAGACGAAATGAACCTAAAAGGTGCGTTTAATGAGGCACCTGAAGAAATCTCGAGTCTGACAGCCGGCACCGAATGCGTTAAGACCTTTCTCTCATGTAGCTTGTCATACTATATTCTAATCATGTCGGATGTAAACAGAACAGCAAACAGGACAAGGATTCTTAAAATAAACAGGTTATCAGTTAGTAACTTTTTATTTTATCTTAAAATTAAAATTATTTTGTACTATTATTAAACAACTTAAATCAAATTAAAAAAGGCAACGTTATACTTGTATCATAAATTAACCATTTCGAATATTGTAGATTGGACATTTACTTTTTCTTGCGGCTTTACTTGAGACGTAGGTATTCAGAATTAGATCCCTTTAGTTAGTTTAACCAAATATCATGTGTGAATTGTTAACTAGTAACCACACTTCCCATAAAATAAAAAGAAGAATGAATAACTTAGTCTTTTTATGTTAATTGATGTGAAACAGAATGCGGTGGTCAGTATTTAAAATTTTAAATATGTGTACTTAATTCTTGTTCAAATTTATGTACATTTTTAAACTGTAACGCCTTTTTAACTAATTTTAAATTTTTGACAGAGTTGTTTGAGCACTATACCTACTAAAAACAGGCATGTTAAAATAAACAGAGAATAATGAATATCATAGATACGCACAGTAAATCATCATGACTGTCGAAGATAAAACAACTCAGATAAATGAAGTTAAAAAAAAATTATAGTCTAAGATCCCAACGTTGGATATTTAGGTGAGCCCTGACCAATTTAACGTAACTGATTGACTGACTGACAGACGGTCAAAATCACTGCCGCTAGAGATTTGAAATTTGGTAGATATATTTCTTGTAGATCACAGAGACACTAGGTAGGAAGAATTTTTTTTTCTAAAAACCCACGGGATAAGGCACTAGCCCATTTTCAGATTTTAACGGGGGAAAACCTCTAGCCAAGCTCAAGGAGAAAAGTGAAGTGAAGTAAACGAAACATTAATTTTACACAAAAAGTCCCGAATAACGTAATACCTACCTATGATATTTAATTGTTAACGTTTTACAGCGTTCAAAGCAGCGACCAACGAAATATACAATAAGTTTTATCTCGAGCAGTGATCAAATGCAGAAATAAAACAATATAACTTCGTGAACATGTCCTTAACAACAATTATATTATTATATCGCAATTTTAAAATCTTTGTAAACTTCGAAAAAAAAGACGTGGACCACGATATACTTTATATAAAGTGGACGGTGACCGGCAAATAGCTAATACTTATTAATAATTCGGATCTTGTCTTACAAATAATATTAATAGTAATATTAATTACAAACTGCTGAAAATTTGTCATTTGTATATTCTGCAAATGTGAGCGATGATTCATTTCTAAATAAAATTAACTCTGTATTATAGTGCACCAGATTAAACAATTTAAAATTAAAAACAAGCTTACAACCACCACAGATATTGTTAATTTGTAACAACGAAAACATTCACAACTGCCAAGAGGAACATTAATGTTAAGTACTTTTTAAAAATAAAAACTTGATTGATTTAAACAAAAATGTCGCTAAACTAAGGAATGAACACTTGAACATCTATAAATCCTTAATGAAACTTATTTAAATTTGGTCATAAAAATTATTTCTATACTTATTTAGTTAAAGTTATTCGCCCAAATAACTGACATCCCAACATTTTAGACTAAGGAGCCATTCAAGTAACACATAAGCAAAGTTTAGCCAGTTTTGAGCCCCTTTGTCAAAGTAAGCAAAGTGCAAGCTCAGCTCCTCCTTCTTCTAGTTTTACGTAAGCGTTGGTATTTACAAAAGCATTCAAGTTCCTTTTAAAAAGTGAATAGTAAATAAGTTAACCCTTTATAAGGCCCCATTTATTGGAGCATACTACCACAGAATCAAAAGCAGCTATCGAATGCGTACCTGACAAAGGATATTTTTAAAGCTAGTCGTATTTTCAATAATTACAATGGAAATTGTGACGTATAGTGTAATCAATAAGGTTGAAATTCGAACTCAATACATGTGGTCGCTAAATCGTCTCTGCCTTATAAAGGGTTAATATTGTTGAAGTAATCGCTAATCAGACCCTTCGCTCGTCCCTTAAGTCATCAAAATTAAGGAAAGAATATACTGCCACCCTCTTTGATGCTTACATGATACTTAAACGGTCCCTCACAACAAACTGTAAAGACAAACTGTATCTGTTGTCTACAGTTGGTGCTTGACATAACTGTCAAGTCTAAGACTATAACTATAATACCAATATGCGTATATTGTTAAACTTTTGTAATAAAAAAAATCCATCTCGGTACAGTCAGCAGCGTATTTATGTCGACGAAAAATCCAAAATACAATACAAATATTCTTTATTAAACACGACAAACGATTACAATGAGTCTATAGAGAGTACAGATCTATGTTAACAGTGGAGTTGGAGTTTGAATAGCATAGACTTTTTTGAGCTCTTGTTCGTATAAATAAATCTGCTGCTACATGTACTAATATAGAGGCGCAACAAATTTTTGGTTGCTATTATATAGCTGGAATGGACTATAAATTTCTGTAATGTACCTTAATATTTAAGGTTATTTTTAAGGTACCACATGTTGGTTACTTATTATGTAACATTTTGCTTCGCACTAATTTAACGACGTTTGGGTCTGGGTTCTAACATTATCTGTACGGTGAAACACTCTTCCAATACGGTACAATCCTTTTCCAAGTTACTATAAGTACGCTACCATCACAAACAATAACAGCATTAAGGCAATAATTTCAGTTAATCTTAGCGTCTACATCATTTAAAATTGTGCGGTTGGCATTTAAATATAAATATAATTTTTCTTTTAAAGCGTATCTTCTCACTGATAGGTACGTTTTCAATATTTTCAATAGCATAAAAAGATTCTGCGAATAATCTACGATATGCTGAAATGTTATTTTCATCGATAAAATTTATGAGCACAATCAACATATCAGTGACAAAATTTACTCTATGTAAAATTAAAATAAAGACAATTTTAAGCTCTATTTTATACGTCCTTAGTACTAAAACAATTTTTTCTATTCATTTATCAATCGTTCATAAACTATTTCTTTTAGCGTCGCCATCACAATAATCAGTCTCAAAAACCCGGAACTATCCTTATTGTTCGAACATAAGAATCATTTCTTTATTATGCTTTCGAAGTCATAATCTGGCCCGTACGCTTGCTTAGCCGTACGTCTAGTAAGGAACACTTTACCCTTTTTTATGTAGTCACCACACGCTTTGTCTACTTCACACGGGACCTCCTCTAGATTGGGAATATCTGAACAATCATTTGTGCACACCCCGTTCTTTTTCCCACATTTCTCCGCAAGTCCATTTGCCTCAGTGACACCATTTTGTTTGGTCCCATTTCTCGCTCTCTCATATTCTTTTTGAATCTCTTTCTCCGCGATTCTCTTCTTTTTGTAGCTTTTAGAATAGAAATTGAGGAAGAGAAAGAGAAAAATGATTACGTTCGTAGAGATGAAGTAGGTGAACCCGACTGCGAATTGACATCTTGGAGAGAAGTGAGTCCAGAGGCAATAGAGGAGCATTATCACAAATTGGACCTGAAACACGAAATTATTACATAATTAGTTGTGTACTTGTATATTGTATTGTGATGGCTAGCCATCCCAATTTACTTCGATATTTAAAAAACCGGCCAAGTGAAAAGGCCAAGTGTTAAAAAGTGGTGAAACAGCCCTAAAGTGTGGGATTATTTTATATTGGTTGTTTAAGACCCACCTTAATTTTTATTTACAAAAGATAGATACATATACAATACAATATAAGAAGCAATAATTCTGTAATTGATTTTCTTTTATCTTCTAATATCTAATAAGTATATAAAAATCTCGTGTCACGGTGTTTGTAATCGAACTCCTCCTTGACGGCTTGACCGATTTTTATGAAACTTTTTTCTCCGTACTCGGTTGGTCTGAGAATAGGTCGTAGGCTATTTTTATACCCCTATTCTTCACGGACGGAGTCACGAGCAACAGCTAGTCTAATATATAAAAATCTCGTGGGACGGTGTTTGTTATCGAACTCCTCCGAAACGGCTTGACCGATTTTTATCAAACTTTTTTCTCTTATCTCGGTAGGTCTGAGATTAGGTTGTAGACTACTTTTCTCCGCAAAACAGCTAGTTTTGTTAAAAAAAAATCTCCTGTCACGGTGTTTGTTATCGAACTCCTCCGAGACGGCTTGAACGATTTTTATAAAAGTTTTTTGTTCACATTCGGTAGGTCTGAAAATAGGTCGCAGGCTATTTTTTATAGCCTATTCTTCGCAGACGGAGTCGCGGGCAACAGCTAGTATATATGTAGATAAATTAATCCCAAAGGATCTCTACAACATTGAGCGTTGAATTTTAAGCTATCTGCAGCTAGTGGATACCCATACCCTAATAGGCCCTCTACCCACACTATATTTTGCCACATTGAGTTAGATTATAAAACCACTAACTTACCAACTGCAGAGTAGTAACATACTTCTTCCACCACAGATACTTTTGGAACTGGGGTCCCAACCCGGAGAGGAGGTAGTAGGTATACATGACGACGTGAACAGCAGAATTGAGGAGCGCGAGAATAGTGCCCTGGCCGCCGGCAGCAAACTTTAGGTATGACCAGGAGTACAGCGCCATTATTGCGTGGTGGTACACGTGGAGGAACGTCACCTGAGGATTTAAAATTTTGTCGTTGTCATTAGAAGAAATTTGTGTACACAATCGAACCAACTGAATCGTAATTACTATTTATACTAAACAGGACTTATCACGCAAACAATATCTACCTCGAGGTTTCGGCCACATTGCAGCAATCTACGAGTTGACAACTCGTTATCATGGCTGCTCAGCTGCAATGTGGCCGAAAAGTCGTGGTAAATAAATACTGTAAACCATCAATTGTACAATTGATAGTTTTTAGTGTACTGCCATTTCGCGGAAATATTGTTCGCCTATTTTCACTTCCCAAGCAACTTATGCGGCAATTGGCCATGCTTCATATTTTTGGTGTATGGTTTTTATAATTTATTTGATAAATATAGACTATTTTAAGAAACTAATTTCGTTATTAACGTCACCGCGGACGGCTAACATCAAAAAAATTTGAAATCACTAACTGAACTTGTTTGAAATGGAAGGCTACGAGTGTTTCGTCCCTTTATGTTCGAATAACAGCAGGGATAAGATAACCCAGATTTGTTATTCGTACCAATCCCAGAACGACGGCGAGAGGAATGGTGTCGAGAAGTGAAGCAAAAATACTTAAATAAAAATAAATAAATAAATATCACGGGACAATCTTACACAAATCGACCTAGTCCCAAACTAAGCAAAGCTTGTACTATGGGTACTAGACGACGATAAACATACTTATATAGATAAATAAATACTTAAATACATAGAAAACATCCATAACTCAGGAACAAATATTCGTGCTCATCACACAAATAAATGCCCTTTCCGGGATTCGAACCCAGGACCTCTTGCTTCGTAGGCAGGGTCACTACCAACTAGGCTAAAGCGGTCGTTAAAACTACTACTTCAAGAACTATTTGCAGTTTTGTTGTGAAGATCATTTAAATGTATCTGCCTATTTAAAACAAACGCATTACTTTTACACAATGATTTAACAATAAAGTCTTGACCATTGAGTAGCTCCTTTTATTTCAGCGATGTTGTGGTTGCTAAAATTCGTCATGAACTCCAGTATCATGTCATTATCCACTTGTGGCAAATTGCGAAAATCGGCTATTTCGAAATTAGCCGTTCTTTTAGCCATTTTCAGTGCCGTTAGAGCATAAAATGCTGCTTAAACCTTATATAATAATATGGTTTTAGTCTTTGTGCTTAAATAACAAATAAGTAAACAAACAAACCACAAAACGAAACGACACGTCAATGTCAAGTTTGAGTTTATGTTTGATATAGACTAGACACTTTTTTTTTTAAATAAGGCAAAGGAATCATTATCCATTATTCATTTGGTGACTCACAGAAAGATCATTTGAAGTTCAATACATTTCAACGAATATCTTAATAATGTAAGACTTTTTTTTAAATCTGATATACAGAAACTGTACCGAAAGCTTGTTTCTCGAAATGGTTTTGAGATTTCCATACATATTTAAAAAGTTAGCATGGCTAATTACACTAGTTCGTTTAGTTTAGGATCACTTCGTACATTCCCACTTTGTCAACATTCCCATTTAGCCCTTTTTCCACTTCGTCCACATGCTGACTTTGTCATCATTCCCATTTTGTCCTTTTTCCACTTCGTCAACATTCCCATTTCGTCCACATTCCCATTTCGTCCACATTCCCATGTCGTCCACATTCCCATGTCTTTCACATTCCCAAAGCACCCACATTCCATTTATACTGAACGGGATTACTGTGACATAAAATTCAGCCCTTGCGCACAATCAAACAACCATGTAGGTCATCAATAGTAATATAAAATATGTAATATAAATTGTATTTCATTTTGTTTTATTTTAATTTTTTTATTCTAGCTCTGATTTTATTTTACGCGTGTTAGTTAAAATCGCTGTCAATTGAAATTGCGAACAATGTAAATAAATCATTCAATGAAATATCCATATTCTAGCACTTGTTTATTGTTTTAATGATTTAGGATAGTGTTGTAGTAAGTATTGATCAAATAACACACGGATATAGCAGTATTTGATGAGGGAAAATGGAAATTAAAGACATTTTAAATACAAGGTTTGTTTACATTGTTTGCAATTTCAATTGACTGACAGTTTAAGCTAGGAATGTTGACGAAGTGGGAATGCGGACGGAATGGAAATGTTGACTAAGTAGGAATATGGACGAAATGGGAATGTTTACAAAATAGGAAGTGGACGATTTAGGAACTGATTGTGGACGAAATAGTATTGTTGACGATCTAGGAAGTTGAAAAATGGAAATGAACCATTTAGGTTCACTTCGTCCACCTAATGTGGCCGCCGAACTTGTTTCAAACTACTTCGGTGACCGAACGTCGTCTTCACATTAGTATGTCCGCCTAATGCGGTGGCCATAATTAGGCGCTGGCAGCTGTCGCTCGTCGAATGCGGCCGACTACCGCCGTGCTCTTCACACTGTTGCGGTCATCGCATGTTGCATGCGGCGATCGACTTTAATGTTATTGCCGCATTATAGCAGTACTTTTAGTCAGCAAATAAAATATAATATCATTCCGCATTTTTTTTATTTGTTGAAAATAATAATTGGCAGAGATTGATTTTACCGAGATTCATTTAAACAAATGGATTTTTTAAGCAAAAGTTTCACTAACGATAACTATTTATTATCAATGAAAAATTACACATAACCTTCACATTCTTACTTTTGCCACTTTAAAACTTTTGTTTTATCAGAATTGTCACATTTTTCGGCAAGAAAACCATAGTTTTTATCCAAAACAGGCCGTACTATTGAAATCGTGGCAATAGTATTGATGAGGTCATTGCATTATTACTTGGGTATTACTGCTTAAACAAGATGACAGATGATGATGAAGGATACGATGGCTGAGAGACTTTTGAGAAATAGGTATTTTAATGAAATGCCGTTGTCTCGCTCGAACCCCTCCGTGTCAGTACAGCGAGAGCGGGACAACTGCAACTCAGACCGTTAATAAGCACGTAAAATTGACCAAAAGAGCATTTCGTAGTACCCTGTTTTCTTCTCGAAAACTGAACCAATAAAATTATTTTTTTCAAAAATAATTAGAGGACAGATTTAGCTATGCCCCTATGTTTTCCTTTTTTTTGTTTATATGAGGGATTCTTTTCTGATGAGTGTCTGAAAATGGCGTTGAAAATTGGGCAATTTTTTCAGTTTTTGAAAGCTCATTTTTCTTATGTTAATTGAAATATGGAAAAAAACGAAACATAATAGCTGTGGTAGATACAGATTACACAGTAAAAAAAATTTGGCTCTAAAACCATTATCCAGGGAGGAAACAGAGGACTACGTTTGTATGGAGAAATGGTGCGCATCGTATCCTCTTAAGGCTTGTCCACGAAAAAAAGTAGCCACTGTTGTGTAATTCAGGTCTTCAATATGAAATTACATTTTTGAAAGAATTAAATAGAAAGAAGGACTCTTTACCTTTCGTTTTGAGTGCTATTATGGATATTTATATCAGATGCTATCCATTTTTGGGCTTACTTTCGAAATCTCTGGATTTTAGTCTTAGTTTTGTTTTATTTCACGTTTGGGTCACAGAGATTCTTTTTTTCTTTACTCAAATAGATTATCGTCGCTACAATGTTCCGCGAATATCTTTCCAGAATCTTTATTACCGAATGCAGGTCATAAATTGTTTTAAATCATGCCAGAAGTACACACATTTGTATGCCATCATTTTAGCTCTAAGCCCGAACTGGCATTACCTATGTAGGATTTCACAACTTGTAAGGAAAGATTTATGGATTTTAGATTCCATAAAATCCATAAATCTGGATTTTAGATTCTTACTCATAAAAAAGAATACTCAATTGGCAATCTAATTGCGGTTTGAACTACCTAGACCTACGGGAGACAGTAGAGACTTAGTTTTCGATGGCTACTTTTTTCGTGGACAAGCCTTCAACTAAAAACTATCGATAGTTAGTCAAGTAGACATAGAAACTTTGTTATAGATAAACCATGATATCGAGCGTCCTGGAGCATTTAACGCCTCGTATGCGGAAAGTGAAAAAAATCGTGCATTCTAGTCTCAACTGTTTCATATAAATCCAATGATACAGATTTAAAAAAAATACAAAAAGATAGCCTTAAACCTGGAGCAGATCTGCACCTAAGCATACGAGAGGTTAATTTCTCGCGTAGAAAAATGGTGTGTTAGGGTCTGTTATAGTGTGTGTGTTATACACAATGTGGCACACAGGACGCTCGACGTGTTAAGTCCATTATGATGTATTCATACCTGTTTATCTTTCTTCCGCAGTACAAAAAACACCGTATCTAAAAGTTCAGTGAATTTTGCAAAGAAGTACCACCAGCCCAAGTCCAATAACTGAAAATCAAATAGTTACATACAGAAAACTTGTATACAGATGCTTATCTTTCTTATAATTTAATTGAATTTACCCCGCTTTCCTCATCGACCAACTACGAATGCACAACTACTTGTGTCATTAGGAACACGTATTCGAGTGGTACAACTAGTTGTGCATAAATAGTTGGTCCACGAGAAAAGCGGGGAATTTACTTAAATATATATGGCGAAAAGTTATAACGGGATTTAATAAAAACAAAACTTAATTTGATTCCTTTGTGTTAAGAAAGTTACCCATATATTTTGTATGACTAACTTTCGTAACACAAAGGAAGCGATCGTGATTTTGTTTTGATTAAGTTCTTAACTACCTATGTACATTATTTTTGATAGCGACTCATATACTCGTATGTTGTTCATTGATATGGAACTCCTGAATCACTCAATTGTCCTATTCAGGCTTATTAGTAACAAATTTCAGTCAAAAGACGTCCACTGCTGAACATAGGCCTCCTCCAAGGTTCGCCAAGGTGCGCCATCCGCATCCAATGCGTTCCCGTCACCTTAACCAGGTCGTCGCTCCATCTTGTTGGAGGCCTACCTACACTGCGTCTTCCGGTCCGCGGACGCCACTCGAGAACTTTTCGGCCCCATCGGCCGTCAATTCTACGAGCGATGTGCCCTGCCCACTGCCACTTAAGTCTAGCGATTCTTTGAGTTATGTCCGTGACTTTAGTTCTTGCGCGGATTTCATCATTTCTAATGCGACTCCGCAGAGAAACTTCAAGCATAGCCCTCACTATCGCCCTCTGAGTGACTTTGAGCTTTCTTATAAGGCCCATCGTTAGCGGCCACGTCTCAGTGCCATAAGTCATCACTGGCAACACACACTGGTCAAAGACTTTTGACTTGAGGCTAAAGGCTAACATGTAGCGTTTACTTGTAAAGTTGCTGTTTTTTAATACTTTTCATTCCCGTATGATTCGTAAAACAAACATCAATCACAAGAATATAACACTTAAAATTCATCTGATTTAGGGTTATGAACGCCTGATATAATTAATTCGCAATGATGTCTCCTATGTACAATAATTCTTGTGTAATGTAATGCAAGTTATTGTAATATTAATTAGACAAAAGAAGTTAGTAATGAATTATGTATAACTATATTATACGTTTTAGTGAAAATAATCATACATAACTATTTTCAATAATTTATTGAATCAGGCGTTACAATGCGGAGGTCCATATTAATGAACTAAAACAATTACTTTGCTCACCCGCGACCTTACAATAGTTACGTTTATGCAAGAAATGTGTGTTCATGCAGTTCCTCCACCTCCACACTGTACGAACACACACAAATCACATAAACACAACTATCACCACCACCAAGCTACACTGACGCGTTTCGAACTCAACCAGAGCTCATCTTCGGAGTTACCACAACCGTATGCTATGCTACCAAATGTTAAACCCTTGGTTGGTTGGTTGGTTGGTTGGTTTAGTTTAACATTTGGTAGCATAGCATACGGTTGTGGTAACTCCGAAGATGAGCTCTGGTTGAGTTCGAAACGCGTCAGTGTAGCTTGGTGGTGGTGATAGTTGTGTTTATGTGATTTGTGTGTGTTCGTACAGTGTGGAGGTGGAGGAACTGCATGAACACACATTTCTTGCATAAACGTAACTATTGTAAGGTCGCGGGTGAGCAAAGTAATTGTTTTAGTTCATAACTATTTTCTGCAAAAAATAAAATTTGAATAATTTTGAAAAATCTTAAAATTACAAAGGTACCTGTTTATTTTGCGTATTTGACGGATATCTGCATCCGGCATATATGAGTCCATCTCGAAATATGTTCAAATTGAGGGCCTGAAAGGATTAAATATGAAAAAATTAGGAGACCGATAAAACACTCTATCTCTGGCAGTTTAGTGCACAAATTATGCAACTAAGTCAGTTTAAAATAAAATAATGTATTTGGTACGGAATTTTAAGCGAATCAAAAACTTAAAATCTTAGTTTGATTTTCCTTTGATCACTTAAACTTACCTTATAAACAATCATCACAGAGAATAGCACTTGCGTGGCGTTGTAATAGGTGATGAGTCTGGTGATCCTGAGTGGGGGTCGGTTCTTCATCATCCTGGGCCCTACTCGTACAACTATCAGGTAGGCGATCACCACAAAAAGTATAGGCATCGGACTGGACATCATAAACCATGAGTCCACCATGGCACCTAAAACACGGAATTAAAAAATACAAATATTGTTAGTTATGATCCTCTTAGGCACACTTGGATGGACCGAAGTTAAAACTAAGTTAACTGCTAACTGAGTTAACTGCTAACCGAGGGTTAGGTAGTATCACAATATAGGGAGCCCAGGGCTAACGACTTAATTTTTCAATACTAGATCGCGTAAACGGCCATTAGGGGTTAAGGAAAGGATTTGTACTTAATGCCGTTGTAATCATTATAAACAGCTCTGTAGCTTGCTATTCATTGTTAGAAAAAAGATATATAAGCGCCTTAGCTAATGTTAAAAAATTACCGTAGTACTTACAACATCAAAGGTAAAATGATTGTTACTTTCTCAAATGATGGCTGTAAGGCGCAACGGACGTGGGACGGGGGCGCGTCGCAGTCCGCGTCGTTTGTTCGCAGGCCGTGTCTCCGACCCGTCTCTTCTGTCTGCTTTGGATCGCGACGCTTCTATACAATTAGTATGAAAACTGATTCAAGGAGCCCCACGACTGCGATGCGCCCCCGTCCTACGTCTCTTCTTGGCTTATTCGTCAGAATCTTAGATTATTTATACTCTAGGTAGTGTCAGTAGCAAACATTGCGATACAAAAAGTCCAAAAATCCATTTGACAGCTTCATATTACGATCGCGTTACGTCATTCAAACTGAAGGGAGGCAAACTGTTGGCTTATATTTTTCGGGACTTTTTCATGCCGCCTAAGCTCTATCTAGTGTATAAATAATCTAAGGTCAGAATGTTCGATTTCTGCTGAAACGTTATATCCCTCTCGCATTTTTTCCTTGCTATATATTTCAAGACACTATTTATATGAAAAGAAACTTACTTTTCCCCACTTTCAACGAGTCCAGGTACCGGTCAACTTTTTCCAGGTAGCTCATTTTGCTCTTTTCTTAATCTGGAAAATAAAATAATAAGATATTACTATTCACAAAATACGAAACAACAACCGTCATAATTTGTGTCACACCGCGTGCGACATTTTTTTTAATAGCAATAAGTTTTTTGTAACCGGCCAGTATCGTTTTAGGCGTTTTCTAAAGATATAAAGAGGTTTTCAGTTATTAGAAGTTTCTTAATATGATAACTTTTGATAACATTTTGGACGTGGTGTTTCTTCTCGTGTTTCTGTCAAAGATCTCTATCATAGCATAGTACAGGTAACATTTTGTGCTCTTTTAAACTCTATTGTCATCTAGTACTATTTAACTCGATAGGTACTTATTATTAATCGAAAACGATCTTTCGTTTCGGTGAAATCTTATATGGACAACTCATATTTCAATAACATCGTATTAAGCACTTGTTATTCATTGTTCAAATGTGATTTCTTTGGGACGAGTAACTGTCTCGTCATTTGTAATGTGAATGTTGTACCAAATTTGTCAATGTGTCATGTTTTGAGAGGGCTTTTGTTGAGTAAAACAAAGTAATATGTCACTTGTCTTCAATGGGATCTTCTATTAGTCTACTACTTATGATTTGATTCACATAGGCGTCTTCAGTGAGGGTATTGGATGTAATGTTTCTTCATACCATAATATTCTGTGCTTTAAGTATTTTGTTGATGGTACTTTACAATGTTTTTAAACTTCTGCGATTTTGCGACGAACAAATGACCTAGTGGTTATAAAACCTGACTCCGAAGCTTGTGGTCCCGGGTTTGATTCCCGCATCAGGGCAGATATTTTTATGAAAAATACGAATGTTTGGTCTTGATTCTTGGGTATTTAATAATGTATTTAAGTATGTATCTATCTATGTGAGCATATTTATCCGTTGCCTAGTACAGTACTCATACATAACACAAGTTTTGCTTACTTTACGCATACGTCAATTGGTGTGAAGTGTCACGTGATATTTTGTTATTATTATTTATTAATTACTGGCATACTCATGAACATGACCGCTGCGGTGCTACCAAAAATTAATAAAATTTGTGATTAAGTCCCAGGTGTAGTTGTAATCATGTTGGTATGACGGACTAATTAAGTGCTTCGCCATTTTTTGTGAATTTTTTTATATCAATAGAATAATAATAAGGCTGATTGTCGCATTTGTTTGTAAATAAAAATAGCCTTTGATGTTTTCAGCTGTACAACTGAAATTGAACCTTACGGTGGAGAAGGAATTTCTTGGTTGACTATAGGTACTTTATTATTAAAATGGAACCTAATATCACCTAATAAAAAAGTAAAAGTAGTTGAAAATCGATTTGCAAGATATAATTCACTCAGTTATATCAAAACGAAAAATTACAATATTTTCGTGACCTAAAAATAAAATGGTTCTAACGACATATCGCTATTAGATAGGCTACTAGGTAACGGTGATAGTTACGTAACAGCTGCGCCAGACGGGGCTGAGGCTTTAATGGGATTAGGGTAGAACTCTGGTAACGCTACAATAAACTGTCTAGCGACTAGATGTGTCGAGAACTGACGACTAAGGGTCCGTTGTTTGATCAATAGTTAAATAAACTAATAGTTAAAATGTATGGCAAAAATAACAATAGTAACACACATTTCAAAGGAAATTTGACTAAGTATTAGTTTGTTTAACTATTGATCAAACAACGGGCCGTAAAACGCGCTAAAAATAGTTAAATGCAACGTGTAATGCAACAAGTTAACAATATTCAAGATAATTTTGCTACACATTTAATTGCCTTGAGTTTTTCATACTTTGGCCTTAAATGTTTTAACTTCAAGCTAAAAATTATTTAACTTATTACATCGTTCACCTACTTGTTAATAAGACATTTTAAGTGTAACCGTTATCCGGCTTCTTCTTCTTCGACGTCTGGTTAACCAGGGATAATGTATCTTTCTACATCTTTATAAACTCCACTTTGCTCGTCTCAACAAAGTAAGTAAGAAAAATACAGTTATTATTTAAGTTTCTATTCGCACGCTAAATGTTCGCGCTCCGAATGATAACTTCAATTTCAAAATAAGTTCTTCAGTCGCACTTGGTCGCACTTACAGAGATTTGTCCCGGTACATAGCCTGCTGGCTAATAAAATGTTTATCCTGGGACAAATGATAAAGTAAAACGTACATAATAATAGCTTACAGACAATAGAAAAAGTTTTTTTTTTTTTTTATGTTAGATAGGGGAGACAAACGAACTAGTGGGTCACCTGATGTTAAATGAACACCACTGTCCATAGACACCCGCAGCGCTTTACACGATGCCAGTGCGTTGTCGGCCCTAAAGGAGAGGGAATAGGGGAAGGGGGAGAGGGAGGGGGAGAGGGAAGGGGTGAGGTATCGGGCCCCCGGCACTCTCACTGACCGTACGAAACGCAAGCAGGATTACTGCTGCTTCACGCCGGTGTTCTGTGAGAGGGTGGTACTGCCCCGGACGAGCCGGCCGGTGGTGTTATTTTTATTTTTAAAAACCATCTTCCTACCTTACCTACCTTAGATATCTTTATCTAGTTTAGGGGCTAGAATCGTAATCTCTTCTATCTGTTGAACGATATCTAGATAAACAGGGGTAGGTACTAGAAAATTATAATAGATATTTCAATGCAAAATACACTAAAGTAGAAAACGAACTTCCATAGACACCATTACACGTAAAGTGCATTCGCAGCTTAAGTGTATTTGATTTCAGAACTTGATTTGACAGCTGCAATCAATGTCGACTTGAAGAGTTTCTGTGTTGTGTTCGTAACTAATAGAGATGGGATATTTAGAAACAACTTTTTCCTTTATCGATATTGTCTAGATAAGAAGATAGCATTTACTAAAAAAAAAATATATTTTAAAATGATGAAATGATGAGTAAATTACAAAAAGTGCATGTTTTTTAAATAAAAGTAAAATTAGAACAAAGAGTTATCTATAAGCAGATTTCTAACACCCTAGTAAATGACATTGGATACATAAAACCACTTTTTCACTTCTAATGTTTTAAAGGTAGTTAGATATGTAAATACGTCAATAGCCTCTCTTAGATTTAAACTGATAAAAAAAGAAGAAAAAGTGATATTTCTCAATACTAAAAGCTATAAACTAAAAAGCAAAGCTAAAGCTATAAAAAGCACTCTATGATTTATAATGACTCGTTTAAATATATCAATACAAGATCTATATTAAAAGAAAAAAAAAGTAACGTTACTGAATAACTTACAGACAATACAAACCCACTGCGTGTACTGCCTTTTCGGCGAATTATTTTTCGCAAACTAATTCACTAGGCAAATGTTTCATTTCCCAAATGTTATTTTTTTCTGAAACTGAAAACTAGTCAGGATATATTTCAGGACTATCCTGTAGGTTAGGTTAGGTTTGTTTTATAACAATCCTGAAAAGTTTACAGTTTCAGAAAAAATAAACATTTGGGAATTGAAACATTTGCCAAATGAATCATTTTGCGAAAAGTTTTTCGCAGAAACATTAGTAAACCATGCCCACTGGGGCTGTGGACTAGAAATTTGGCAGAAATAGTTTCTTGAGAATCATAAAGGTAAAGAGGTACCTACCACAGAGAGACTTGTTCAGCAGTGGACGTCTTACGGTTGAAATGATGACGATGATGATGAAAGAAGTACTGAAAAGATTTGTTTTGAAATTATAATGAGATAGAGAGCTAGCCAATTTTTTATTTTTCTACGGGATAAAACTAGTCAACTGCATAACTAATCTGAGCTTTTCATAGACACCAACCACCAAAATAGTACTAAACTTGTACACCAGACACTTCTGTCGATACGCAAATACTGACGACACATTCTACTGTACACTTACTTAAGTACCTATCTTATCGACTTAGTGCAGCCACTTAAATCGTGAATCCCATCGACATCACTAGTGGTCAGTTCTCTGAATACCAAGACTTGGTTTTGACCTGAAGTTTGTAGGTCAGTTTCCCTTAAGGTATCAAGTTGTTATGTTGACATTATTGTCTGTTGAAGACGTTTTGTTCGTCTGTCTCACTTTCCCTAAGACCATTAGAGCCTTGCTAGGTCAATCGTTCTTCGAATCGAATGTAGGATTTCTGTAAACAGTTATCGGAGTATCAACAATAGCAAAAACGAGACGTAATCGAAATGCTTTTACATACCCTCGGCCATTCGTTTTGCAATTGCCGTAGTCACGCGCACGTATCTAGTAATGCTCTAAGCTCATTATTTATTAAAAGTTAGAAACTTGTTATAGTAAAATGAGTGTTTTATCTGAGTCTAGCAAAAGCAAAGACAAACAAATGTAAAAAAATTCTTAACAAGCGTTTACGATCAATTACATAAACGCTCGTTATTATATAGCTTGATAAAGTTAAAACTGTGATTTTTTACCAATTGAAATTAACTTTTTTATGATGGACAGAAAATAATGTAGGTACTTACCTACTAACCTTGTTACTTTTAATTTTGTTAAGATCGGTGATATGAAATATAAAATAATATAAAAAAACCACGCAAATGTTGAAGTAACACACAAAAAAAACGTTGATTTAACTTAATTTAATTAGTTACGTTTCAGTTTCTTTAGTTAAGTACCTATATGTATTTTATATTAATAAACTAGTGGTAGTTCTTTTTTTACCGTTATTAAAAAATAACAAAATTGATTTATGGCTGAGAAACAATTTTAACTAGCTAGCTTATTTATAGGAAACGTAATTATGGTTAAAAACTCCAACTGTCCCTTCTCACAAGGTCAAGGCTATTAGGTACGTCTGTGAACTACTATACTATAAACTAAATAGTCTTATGTTAGCCACTGTGACAGAAATGGACGACATACTGTAACCAAAATAAAGTTTGATGACGCACTACCTACATATCTGAAAGCATAATTATTTATAGACGGAACCAATCACCTAGGGATTATATTATGAACTATTACAGAGGTTTCAAATCATTTTCTTTCCGCTTCTGAATTTGAGTGAGAAATTTATTATTCAAACACAAGTAGAACAATATTGTTTTGGTTTGTTAACATATTATATAGATAATGTAATTTTTATATCATTAATATGTCGATGCAAGGTCCTATGCAAAATCAAACTCAAAAACCGGCCAAGTGAGAGTCGGACTCGCGCACGAAGGGTTCCGTAAATCTATAAAAAATTTCGGTTTACGATTTATGACGTATTAAAAAAAAACTACTTACTAGATCTTGTTCAAACCAATTTTCGGTGGAAGTTTACATGGTAATGTATATCATATATTTTTTTTAGTTTTTTTTAGCATTCTCTTATTTTAGATGTTACAGGGGTGGGGACACATTTTACCACTTTGGAAGTGTCTCTCGCGCAAACTATTCAGTTTAGAAAAAAATGATATTAAAAACCTCAATATCATTTTTGAAGACCTAGATACCCCACACGTACGGGTTTGATGAAAAAAACATTTTTGAGTTTCAGTTCTAAGTATGGGGAACCCCCAAAATTACCAGACTACATCTACTTACCAAGTTTCAATAGCATAGTTCTTATAGTTTCGGAAAAAAGTGGCTGTGACATACGGACGAACAGGCAGATATACAGACAGACATGACGAATCCATAAGGGCTACGGAACCCTAAAAATGGAATGGTAACATTGACAACGCATGACAACGGCGAAGAAACAAAAACAAAAACAAAAATAAAACAATATATCTAAAAGAAAGTGTACTGTAAAATGAACCTTAAATTTAAGTAATAAGGTACAATCACGATACTTAAATATGCTAGTTTCGATATTTTGGCATGATAGGGAAAGAAGGCAATTGATGATTTATGCCTTGTTTTGATGGCTCTATTTTTCGAGCGGCGATCGTGCACCTATGTTCAGGTCGATTCACAAAAGTTGGCACGAATGGATTGAACGAAAGTAATGTCATTTTGACACTTTTGTAGGAAAATGATTGATGCAAGTCATTTTCATATTTGTGTGAAGTGTATTCAAATAGGTAACACCATAGATACTTTCATTCACTCATTCGATCCATTCGTGCCAACTCTTGTGAATCGACCTGTATATGATCGAAGATGTAATTGGATAAATAATAATCTAATAAAGATTTAGGGATATATGTAATTAAATGACATTACAGAATCTAATCTATTAGAATACTAAAACTGAATATAAGGTAAACTAAAAGCGTCAAGATTTACTGCCACATCCATTGATCCCAAGACACTGGCCGGATTACGTCTGTAAACTACTATTCCTAATCTTTGAAAACCCTGGAGTCGCCTGAGGCCAAAACCAGACGCGATGACGTAAAATTTATAATGAATAATAGTTGACCAAAAAAAATATGTATATTATTATTGTAAAAAAAAACATTTTCAACGCAACGGATAAACATACCTACTTACTTAAATAGATAGATACGTTACTGACATATGTATTTAAATACATATTAAACATTCAACACTTGAGAGCAAACATTCTACCTACGAGTATCAAATATGTTTGGTCTCAAGTCTTGGATGTATTTATTTTATGTTAGTAGATATACAATTGAAGACATGAGCGGATGAATGGGGTATGATGCATTTTTTTCATTTTCGGTTTTATGCCATAAATGAAGGTGCTAAGTCATAATGCAACACCGAACGCCTTTAGTGTTCTCATATTTTTAAACTAGGTATAACAGCTTGAAACCCAGTGTATGAAGGACCTATGTACAAGAATAAGTTACGTTCTTCGTGACTGAACGTGCTAAGGGTACATGACTCTAGAAGTTGTTACCAGTTTGCGAGTGAATGTAACAGACGAAAGTGTTATGTAGGCACTTATTCTGACATATCCGATATACCGTTGAAATTTATAAACCCTGAATGCAGGTATTTTTACGAAAAAACTCTTCTAAATTAATAAATTTGGTTACAATAAACACTTTCATTTATTTAACTTATTTTCTTTGCAGAAAAGTTTAAAGGAGAAAGAAGGGATTATATAGGTACGTTTTTATATATTTTTTTAAAGCATTTATTAAAAAAAATCAATAGATCAGGCTATTTGGTCGATTTTTATGTAACATACCCCCTTCATCCACTCATGTCTTCAATTACATTATTTGGTTAGTTTTACTAGTCTTTCAACTGCTACCAGTTTCCTGTCGCATACAATGAAAAACCGGCCAAGTGCGAGTCGGAAACGCGCACGAAGGGTTCCGTACACTTATCTATAAAAATCACGTTTGTTGTATGGGAGCCCCCTTAAATATTTTTTTATTTTAATTTAATGATTTATTTTTAAAGTCAATATTATAACTAAATATTATGTGAATATTTCAAGTGTCTACCTGTTGCCGTTATCGATATCGAGCAAAAACGAGCAAAAAATCATTTTTGTTGTATGGGAGCCCCCTTAAATATTTATTTAATTCCATTTTTTAGTATTTGTTGTTATAGCGGCAACCGAAATACATCATCTGTGAAAATTTCAACTCTCTAGCTATCACGGTTCCCGAGATACAGCCTGGTGACAGACGGACGGACGGACGGACAGCGAAGCCTCAGTAATAGTGTTTCCGTTTTTACCCTTTGGGTATGGAACCCTAAAAATGAGTCACGCCGAAAGGAACATTTTTATACAGACGCAACGTCTAAATTTCTGACAAATTGAGCTGTCAATTGCCATAATATTATGTATATTGTAGGAAAAAAATTATAATTGTACAAAATGCAAAATGATAAACTAAACAGGAGAGAAACTATTTTGCGAACTTGGCCAGAAAATTCTAATTCAACTTTTGTGAAAAAAAGAAACCCGTTGTAAGGTAAACGTACTAATGGTCGACACGACACCTCAACGCCCAGCAGATGACACCCATCTGTCACCTCTCTTACTATGACATAAGATTGAAGTTATTGGGCCAGTGTCGAGCACAGGGACGTTTACCTTACGTTTCGAAATATAGTTCATCGATTCACAAAATAGTACAGAATCGAAGTCAAAGCTCGAACTGGATGACCGAAGGGTCCTTCTAATAAAATTTAATAAAAAATCAAACAAACTTCTGCGCAAAATTTAATGGTAACTTTCGAAAAATAAAAAAAATCGCAGCTTTAGTCGCCAAACTATTAAACCATAGTTCTATAATATTTATAAAACTTAAAAAAACTTTTCGGTACGGACCTTATATATACTAGCTTAGCCTTATAATTTATGGTTAATTGAACTTACCTTAAGTGAACTTCAACCAAAATTATACGAGATGTTGCATCCGAAGAGATTTAATATACATTGTAGTCCGTGCTCCCATGTACTGCATTGCCACACTGTTCTAAGTTTAAAAAATAAAAAAGAACAAGGTATTTCTGACGTCTAGTCTGTACCATCTGTCAGCTGTCACTTCATTCATTTTAGAGCTAGAACCGTTTCATAATGATACAGGGTTAATGTAAAACTGCATGTTACTTGGGTTGGGGGGGTGTTAAATCTCTTCGGATGCAACATCTCGTATAATTTTGGTTGAAGTTCACTTAAGGTAAGTTCAATTAACCATAAATTATACTTCAATGTTGCATCCTCGAGATTTAATATACATTGTAGATGTTTAGCGCCCATTGTGAAACGGGGTATTTTATTTTACAAATCTCGGGGACTGTAATCGGTGTTTTTTAAAATAAACAATGAGTATTTAATTAGTTTATATTTTAATCGTAGACACTTATCTGTCCTTAATTAGTCTTAATTAATCAGGTTAAGTATAAGTACTTATCTTCTAAGTATATGAACTAATCATCACTATTATATTATGAATTAAATACACCTTCAGCAAAGCGTGTATCTTCTACGGAAGTTACCAGAGGTTGATCATAAAATTTTGCAAAACAAATTGAGTTTCCGGTCCAGCCGGCGGTCTTTTTAATGGTTTCGATTGAGACACCTGCTCTGTTTGCTGCCGACGTGGACGCGTGTCGGGTGCTATATGCAGAGAATATTTTTACATCCACGCCGCTATCACTGAGAGTTTCCTTTATCCAACGACTGATTGACTGTGAAGTACAGTTATGTATAGGTTTTTTGTAGGTCTGAATTAATTTATCGTTGTTTTCAGTGGTCCTAAACGGCTTAACTTTTTCCATATACGAAATTAAAGTTGATGCTGGGCATATGGATTGTTTATCCATAAAAAATGGTATAATCAACCGAGGATTTTGTCTATTAGGTGCTGATGTTTTAATTATCTCGTTAACTCCAATTATTATACAAGTGTCAGTCACCTTAATGTCTTTGACTTTAATTAAAGATAACGTTTGCATCCGTTGTCCCGTGGACAACGCAAGTAACGTTACCAGTTTTTTAGAAATTTCTTTAAGAGAGAGTTCTTGGTTTGGGTACAATTTGGAAAGATGATCCAACACCAAGTTTGGGTTCCATGTTGCGTTATATTTAGGAAAATTAGGTTTGATTTTAAATACGCCCTTGAAAAATCTAGAAACGTAGTCATTTTCCGTCTGGTCTTTGGATAAAATCAAATTTAACGCAGAACGAAATGAATTTAAAGTCCCAAAACTGGCACCTTTATGAAACTCGTCAGTCAGAAATTTAAGAATCATCGTAACTGAACTGTTGAGATAATTTACATTATTTGCGATACAAAAGGAATACCAACGTTTAAGAGCAACGTTATATTGATTAATTGTGTTATTAGAAAGAGACTTAATCATGATTTCAATAGTTTCAATTGGAATATCACGCCTTAGGTATGATTCCCTGACAATATCGCGCAGGCCAGGGTAAGTTTTTTCCACATGGGGTGGGGTTCTCTGTAAGGAGACAATAAATTATTTTTATCAGCTTCAAAGAAAAGTATTTCTGAGACGACCAGCCTTCTAAACAACGGGTACCAAGGTTGACTGGGCCAGTGAGGAACGAGAACTATTCCCGTTGCCTTCTCGTTGACTATCTTCCTTAAGCATTTTAGTACAAGGGCAAACGGCGGGAAGGCGTAAAAAAAGTAAGTATTCCAAGGGACTGTGAATGCATCTATGTCAAAAGCGTCTGGGTCGCGTTGCCATGACAAATATTTACTACACTTTTTGTTTATACGCGAGGCAAAAAAATCTATATTCGGTTGGTTAAACTTTTTGGTGATAACCTTGAACAAGTTAGAATTGAGTTCCCACTCCGTATCAACATTAGTATACCTAGAAGCCTGGTCGGCATCAGTATTCTCTCTTGACCTAATATATGACGCAAAGATGTAAATCTGCCTTTCCTCACACCACTGCCATATTTCTCGCGTAACGTTATTTAGGTGCGGAAATTGTATGCCACCCATTTTATTGATATAGGCAATGGCAGTGGTGTTATCTATTCTGAGTAATACGTTCATATTGTGATTATTTTTACAAAATGCTTTTAACCCGAGGAAAGCAGCTAGCAACTCAAGGAAATTTATATGGTGTGTTCGTTCTTCTGCGGACCAATGGCCCCAAGTAACTTCACCGTCACAGGCTGCGCCCCAGCCAGTGAGCGAAGAGTCAGTGAATATTTCCTTGAAGAAGTGGCCATCATGAATTTTATTCATATTCTTATTAGATATCTGACTCCACCATGAAAAATCGTCGTGTAAAATTGGATTAAGTTGCATTTTTGCGTCATAATTGTCATTCGCTTTTAAAAGAGCCAGATATTTCTCACGTTCTAGGCGTTTAGTGTAAACCCAGCCATAAGCAACAGCTGGGCAGGCTGCTGATAATGTCCCGATCAGCTTTGCAAAGTCTCGGATAGGAACGGTATATTTATTGCGAATTTTACAAATTAATTCAGTAATTTTTTTAATCTTATCTGATGGTAGTTGTAAACACATTGATTGTGAATTTATAATAAATCCTAAGAACTTGCAAATTTGATTCGGCTTAGGAGAACTTTTCTCATAATTAATCACCAGGCCTAATTCTTCAAATGTTTGTATAACTGACCTAACTGTCTTGGAACAAGCGTCATATGTATCTCCGATGCAGATGACGTCATCTAAATATGACACTACTGTGTGATTATTGTTTCTTAGGTGAGACATAACTGGCTTTAAAAGTTTTGTGAACACGAGCGGTGCTAGACTATGGCCATATGGTAAACAATTAAACTCGTAAAGTACATTATCATAGCGAAACCTTAGATATTTTCTAAATGACTCATGAACTGGGACTAAAAAGTAAGATTCTTTTAAATCAATAGTTGCCATAAATGAGTTAGGTAGTACGAGTTTAGATACAGTGCGCATATCGTCCATTTTAAAATGGCGAATTGGTAAAAAAATATTGAGAGCCTTTAAGTTTAATATAAATCTGTAACCGCCTGTGCTCTTGGGGATCAGAAAAACTGGAGAAACAAATTGATCTTGTACCTCATCGCATTCAGATATCGCTCCTAAGTGAATAAGTTTCGAAATAGCCATCATCATATCCTTATGTGGGGAAGGTGGATTCTTAGGTTCTACATTTTGATAAACTTTACTAATGAATGGGATTTTATAGCCTTTTACATAACCTAACACGACAGAATCGTCAGTTATAGATGTCCAATTGTCGATAAAGTTTCTGATTCTACCAGAATGAGGTACCTTTAACGGCGGTTCTTCTTGTCGTAAGCTCTGCTGCCCCCCATGTGTCGGCCGCGCTGAGTCGTCGAACTGTGGGTCCTCCTCGCTGACGACGTTGATGGCTGTGGCTGATTTCGGCCAAGTGGTTGCGTCGTACTCGCATTGTTCATTTTTCGAGGAGGACCTCGCGCATTTCCCTGTTGGAATCCAGCTCGACGGTTACCGGTGGTGTTAGGTAGAATAGGTTTCTTTATTTGTTGACTGGATTTTTCGATATCTTTTGATGTTTTAATGTTTTCCCCAAGTTTTGTGCCGAACAACAGGTCGTCCCTTTTTACGCCTTTTATTATATTCCAAAAGTTTTTATCCAAAAGGGGCACAACAAGCTTTCGCCTGTTAATTGTTTCTTCATGGTGTTAATCAAGTAATATCTGGCTGACCTCAGATATTCTTTTTAAGATGTCCATCTTATCGACTGATTGAGCCTGTATAAGGTCTTTTGTTAAATTAACTAGGCCTGCGATACCTGTGCCAAGTTGATTTTGTGCTGCCTCTCAGTGTTTATCTCGGTTTTTAGCAGAGTCGGACAAAACTGAAGCAACTTCGGGGTTTAGTTTCGGTGCTCGAGCTAGAGTAAAATTTTCAGGTACGAGCATCTTCCCTTTCAAGGTTTCTTTCTGATCTTTTTCCAAACCATCAAGCAGGATCTTTCCCCAACGTTCAGCGACTTCCTCGGGTATTTTTGTACCCAGGTCGGGGTCTAACTTCTTTGCCTGTCCGAGTAATTCCAGAATTTCATTCGGTATATCGGTCGCAGCCCCGATGGTATCGCTTGGGTCGATCGTCGGTTGTTCTTGCACTTCGGGCGAAGGCTGTGTGATGTTATTTTGTGGCACAGAATTAATAACAGACTTCATTACTTGATCAGGTTGAACCTGCTCAGGTTCGGGTGAAATAACATCCTCACGGTCGCTGTACACATCTTCACAATAGCTTCCATAGTATGTATCGTGATGCGATGAACTAGAAGACCGCGGAGAGGTATTCTCTAAAGAGAAAAAAAGGACGTTATTACTTTCAGGACAGTATCGCGTATTGTCTCGCTAAGAAAGTAAACATCGTATTACTGGATAACATCGCGTGTTACCTCTTTAAGAAATACACGTTTTTGCTATCAGGATAACATCTCGTGTCATCTCATTAAGATAGCGTAATCGTATTAATAAAAATATGTTGAGGGTAGGTTATAAACTACTTACGTTTTTCGCGTTCATATTCTAATTTATCTTCATATCGTTTTATTTTTCGCACTAAATATTCTTCCTCATTCTCACGTTTTCGTTTTCCCATATTTCTATAACACTTTCTAGAAAAAACACTGGATTAAACAGATATTTACAGATACAAGTTCGAAGTAACGTCGTAGCAATGCCGCACACGAAACACGAATGAAGTGACAGCTGACAGATGGTACAGACTAGACGTCAGAAATACCTTGTTCTTTTTTATTTTTTAAACTTAGAACAGTGTGGCAATGCAGTACATGGGAGCACGGACTACAATGTATATTAAATCTCGAGGATGCAACATTGAAGTATAATACTAGCTGGTGCTCGCGACCTCGTCCACGTTAATCATTGATATTCCGCTCTTATTACTGGTCGTAGCGTGATGTTATATAGCCTATAGCTTTCCTTGATAAATGGACTATTCAACACAAAAATATTTTTTCAATTCAAACCTGAGTTTAGCGCGTTCAACCAAACAAACAAACTAACGAACAAACTCTTCAGCTTTATAGTATTAGTATAGAGTATAGATGCGACAGGAAACTACGAGTAATAGCGATAAGAGTGTAACAAGAATTGGTGAGACTATTTCTATTGAATTTATCTTAGTGAACATTGACGAATTAAAGTATATTTTTAGTAGCGAGCGTTCACACTCGTAATACTCGTATGTTATACAAGGAATTGGCTCGCAAAATGAGGCCTGCTATTAATGTAGAGGTAGATGCTTTTGCAGGCAGGGAAAGGTCAACACACATGACGATTGCATCGATCTGCTGTACTTAATAACTATATATACTGTTTTAAACTTTCGTGACTTTCACTCATAATTACTATACTAAAAAGCCGTGGTCACGAGTTAACTGAAGTGTAGAGTGTCAATTACGTTTAGCCGCTCGAATCTTAAGGTGGAAGCGCACGCTCTATGCGCGAAATTCAAACTTTTTACAGTTTTTAATTTATTGTGGGTAAACGGTGTAACTGTTTAACTTCATATGGTATTTGCGCTTGTAAAACAGTGTTCTTTATATTTTTGTGTAAAGTTTTTTAGGAATAAAACTATTAGCTTGAAATAAAAGTTGTCAAAACGTTGAAAGTCCGAATTTCTATGTTTGACAACTTTTATATCAAGCTAACAGTTTTATTCTTAAAAAGCTTTACACAATAATATAAAGAACCTTGTTTTACAACCGCAAGTACCATATGAAGTTAAACAGTTACACCATTTACCCACAATAAATTAAAACCTATAAAAATTTTGAATTTCGCGCAAAGGGTTGCCTGGAAGAAAAGGGTTGCCTGGAAGAGATCGCTCTTAAGCGATAAGGCCGCCTATTGCTTACCTTGTATCTTTCTCTCTGTGTACCTGTTTTCTGTATTGCTTACTATTCCTGGTGTACAATAAAGAGTCATTGTATTGTATTGTATTGAATTTCGCGCCTAGAGCGTGCCGTTCCACCTTAAGAGTTCTTAAGACTCCCCGCCCAAGTGCGCCCGCACTTGATTCCGATTCGAATCAGCACCTGTATCTCGAACTACCCGCACTTGCGCAACGTCGAGGTAATTTTTTTTTTGCTTGATAAGTCCCGTTTATTAATAGTAATTACTAAATAACTTGTTTAAAAATTTAATTCAAATAACTGCTCAACATTTAGGTCCTAGCTGTTAGTGAAGGAAACAGGGCGGTTTTTCAGATAAGACGCGTTTATTTAGAGCTAAGTACCCCATGTTTTCTAGTATAATTTTTAACAATATTTCGTATTTTTCGGTGACAATTCATATTTTAAAACTTATACAAGTACATACCTATTCGGTAAAAGTTGCCAGTCCGCAACATTAGTAGAAACTCTGTTAGGGCCATTTGTACGATCCAGGGCTAGACAATTAAATTATTAACCCTGGGTTATCTTATCGACAACAGTACCACACATTTTGAGATTACTTAACTCTGCGTTAGCACTTTACTCGGAGTTATATATCTAGTTAACTCAGGTCTGTGCACGTTTGCCTTTTGTAGGTACTGTAAGTGGCATCCCTTGGTTTCCCATAATTTAATAAGTCATAAATGTCATAATGTATCATTCTTCATAATTAACGTTAGTCATACAGAGATTTATTTCTGAAACAGTTTTTTTTAAGGTCTTTTCAAAAGCCATCTTATAAAATGCAGTGGCTACGTTAGATTTGTTTAATAACAATTCCAAAAAAAAATCACTTTATGTCTAACGTTGATTATGAAGAATGATACATTATGACTTGTTAAATTATGTGAAACCATAGATAACAACTGTAAATATATTTAAAAAACGCAGTAAACTAAGTACTTATTTAGTTGAAATGTAACCCTTTATCAGTAACCCAGTTTCTACACGAATGCAAATAGACTGACGAATAGATTTCTAAATAGGTATAAATAATTAAACAACATTTAAATATTGTCGACACAATGGATTGGGGTTATTTTGTAAGTAAATGATACGAAACAATGACGAATATCTTAATTTGTCACTCGATGCTTCTGAGTGATAAAGTTGTAGAGGGTCCAAATTAATATACTTATGTTCTCTGTCTTAATAGATTGAAAAATATATGTTATCACTACCGGACCCGACAGACGTTGTCCTGCATGAACCTAGATACCGACTGCAGCGCCATCTGCCGGGCTGATTTGTGAATCTAAACCATCCAGGGCGTCACCCAAACCATACAAAAAAAATCATTCAAATCGGTCCAGCCGTTTTGTAGGAGTTTAGTAACATACACACGTACAGTACATTATAAAGATAAATCATAACATAAAGCAATCGGCACCAATTGATCTAGTCCAAAACTACTTAAGCAAAGTTTAAAAATTATTGGAAGATAAATTAAAAAAAAAATTCAAAGTAAAGCCTTTATGAAATGAATCGTTCAAACATAATCTGTTTACTTCACTAAAGCTATTTTTTGTTTCATGAGTGCTGGCTATCGACTCAAAATATTATAGTAACGAAAACGGGGCGATAGCATATCATTTAGAAAAGTGGTAAATTAGTAAAGAGTATAAATAAATATCACGGGACAATTGACACCAACTGACCAAGTCCCAAAGTAAACCAAGCTTTTAACTTTTAATATATGTACATGTATTAAACACATATATGAGACCCGCATGTACGTACATAGGTCCAGGTATGCATGCTCCAACCGTACAACCCGAAATCTTAAGCCTTGTAGTCAAGTTCTCTAACCACTAGTCACTAGACTATCCAATTTTTAATTTATTTTAGTTTATAAAAGCTCTTTTAAATTATATTAATCCTATTGCAGCCTATATAATGTCCCACTGCAGGGCACAGGCCTCCTCTTAGAATGAGAGGGCTTGAGATTCAGAACGAATGCATCTATGGTGCAACGACCTAAGAAACGTGCTGGCTGGTGTATAGGTACAAACACGCAAGAAAGTAAAAACCGCTAAATTAACTGAAAAACGGCGGTCTGTATTAAAAAGCAGAGCTCGAAAATAATACGATTTGCTCCGTTCAAAAAAGCCACATTTGATAATTGATGATGAAACGTACAATAAAGTGGATTTTACTACACTACCGGGTCCGCAATATTACACAGCAAGCAAAGACGAAACTCTTCCAGAGTCGGAAAGGGCTGTTAGCGTTGGAAAATTGATTGAGAAATTCCTTGTGTGCAGGCTATCTCCGAATGTGGCGAAAAAAGCTCTATTTTCGTAACTAAGGGTACTATCAACCGATATATTTACATTAATGATTGCTTATATAATATAAGCGATTTCTGCCGTTTTTCAGAAAGCACAACGTCCCTACGTAGATCTGCCCTGATCTTGCTCCAGCTAACTATGCAAAGGACACAGTAAAGTTTTTAAAGGACAAAATCATAGATTTTGTACCCAAAGACCTCAACCCACCTAACGTCCCTCAGCGCATCCCAGTCGAGTATTATTGGGCCCAAGTCAAGGGTATCTTAAAGGAGACAAGAAAAGTAGCCAAAAACATGGATGACTTCCGCAGGAAGTGGAATACTACAGCTCAGAAAGTTAAAAAAAAGTTCGCAATTAGCTGGCATGGAAGGGGTCCGGAAGAAGCTTTATATGGAGTATAGGAATTCCAGTAGCGTCAAACAAAGCTTAGTGCAATCAAATTTGAATAGGTACCTCTTCTTGTTGTTTACATGCTAGAAAATATTGCTATCTAATTAATTTTATTAAATTTTTTCATTTTAAATTTACAGTTTTTTTCGTTACAAGCCCATTATACAATTACTTTAAATTGCATTGTGGTTAGACAGATATAAATGGAACAGTTTTAAAACTTATTAGATTTTGAGCGGAGAAGGTTGAATCCAGTTTTATGACCGTTTGAATTCTAAAGTTTATTAGTTAGTTGTGAGATGTTCTGGATGGTACATTGTTGCGGCTAAATGACAATCAACAGTATCGTTAAATAAAATTATGGAAAAGGATCGTTGTACTGAAATTGATCTCATTGTTGAGAGCTACGCGCCATTTCGGTTTATTGAATGAAACAGATTAAAATTTTAAATCAAATATCTCTGATTTGCAAAAGGAAGATTTCAACAAACTCTTTAACCAGACCGCAATCATATACAAAATGTAGTTACCAAATCTCGTACCAGGTCTTATACTATGAAGTGCAAAATTCGAACTTCGTATCATGCCTTTCCTCTCACGCTAATAGTATTTAATACAAGAGCGAGCAATACAATGCGATACGAACTTCGATTTTCGAATTTCGGAGTAGCCCCCCAGGGTGGAAACTTTTTACAATGATTTCTTTGGCAGACGTATGGAATAAATCCTATAAATCATCCCGAAGATTAATGTACAGTAAAGTGTAAAAATATGGGTGCACACAAACATGCTCATAAATATGTCCCATAGCTCTTATGTCGTCGAATTAAGGTATAGGTATATGACGATGGGAGGATTAATTCGATACTTATTTTTGCATTTGACCGTACCTAACTACATTTGGTCGAATAACGGCGTCCATTAATAAAATAATTTGGTTCTGGTGCTCCGCTCGCTTAGCTCGCGCGTTGTAGTCGTCATTGTCTCACTCGTCATCGTTTTGGTCATCGTCGTACCTTATTTTACTGAATCTTGATATAGAAAGAAATTTATACCTAATGGTATTTTATAGTGCAATCATACTAATCATGATGGGTCTATAATGACTCCCATAAAATTTTAAGTCATAATGTCGTGATTTATTTCTGAAACAATTTATTTTTCGGAATTGTTATAAAACAAACCTAACCTACTGCATTCTATAAGATGGCATTGAAAAAGTCCAGAAAAAAATACCGTTTCAGAAATAAATCACAGTATGACTAACGTTGATTATGACTAATGACACATTATGACTTAAAATTTTATGGGAGAAAAGGGGCACCGTAATCATGATACCTAAGTGCATGTTAAATAAATTGATTTGATTTCGTTATCTTTCGGGTTCTTGTACTTTTGGTCATGTGAAGATAGCGACGCCCCCGCGCAATAAGTCGGTAATCGCAAAATGTAAATTTTACAGGAAAAATGATTAAATGTTTTTGTTGAATATCTTAGCAACCGATTGGAATACTGAAGGTATTGATATATGAAATGAAAGCTAATTTTTTATGTGATATTTTATAAACATCAATACTTAAAAATGTGCACATAGCATTATGCAATTAAAGAAAATTTATTTTACAGATAATAAGTTGAAATTAATTAACCAGTAATAGTAACTTACCGGATTATTGTGGTGAAAATGCTAAAATTGTGGATTGGTAACAGCATACTGCTGACTTTTATAATGTATATTTTTCTTTGAAGAGCTAAACTGAGTTTTTGTCAAACTGAGTTTAACATTTGCTACGCTGGTGCTCTGAGGATGAGCTCTGGTTGAGTTCGAAACGTGTCAGTGTAGTTTAGTGGTGGTGATGGTTGGGTTTGTGTGATTTGTGTGTGTTCGTACAGTGTGGAGGTGGAGGAACTGCATGAACACGCATTTATAGGTCTGTTCAAACGTATTATGCAAATAAATCTATCCACTGAAGATGGAACTTCCAATAGGTAAGAAAATATTACGTATATTTACTCACTAACCATTGAACTATAAAACTTTGTTAGTCAATATTGCCGTATTAAGTTTATTTAACAAATTACATTATTATCGCTTACCAAAAATTTGACAAAGATTATTTACGACAATAAACCGGTAAGAGCATAGTACCAAATATCAAAATAATAAAAGTATGTGTATTGGTGTGTAGCGACACTTTTGCCGTGGTATTTGACTTTGCAGATTTCCGTAAAATAAACCCGTCATTCTAAATATCTTCGTTAGTTGCATTAAAAAAAATCTGAAAAAAATATATATGATGAACCTGTAGATTCAGAATTTAACATAAAAATAAAAAGTCCATAACATAACATTACCGACTTATTACCGATATATTGGGCGTCGAGTTGTTCCCTTCGGTACTGCAGCGCGTCGGGCATGTTCGCGGAGGCGCGCGTGGCATGCTTCCACGTGAGCGTGCGCACGCGCAGTGCCAGGGGGAGGACACCTTATCTTCCAACATCGTGGTATGACACATCGATAGTGACGCCATCTAATTTATTGAACGTTTAAACAAACTGATTGTTTTCATTAGACCCAGATAGATATCGTTGTATGTGCGAAATCATAAATATATTCTGTCGTTAAAATTTATCAAAAAAACTATTAATAACACCGTTGTAAGCAGTATCGTATCATTCATAATGATATTTGGTGTGGCAACCCTTCCAAAAGCACGTCATTCTCTTTCTGATTAGTCTGTGGTCGGTCATTCTGTTCAAATTAACTAACTAGAAACAAGATAGTTTGTTACTGGGAACAAATGAGTTGAACGCAAAAGGTTATCGATAACACTAGGTTCAGAAATCTAGATGGCGCTTCAAAACAGTCTACACTAATGATCGGAGAGTGGGCTCTCTTTTCCCAGTGTATTATACTACTCTATGCGCAGGGTCCGGGCCAGCCGCAACGCCGTTCTAGCCATGATCGCTGAGAGGTACGATTGCCTATATATTTGGCACTGTTGTGACAGGCACGGCGTAGTCAGTAAGGTAGAAGTATTAATTTTCTGATTGTTAATTTTATTCTATTGGTTTTGTATTATTACTTGAAATAAATTATTTGAATTTTAATATATCGGCTAGCGATTATATTTTACACTTTTAGTATTTTGATCTATAATGTGTTGATATTTCAGATATAGTATTATGATAATGATACTAACCCCCCAGCAGCACATGAAAATTAAAACGCGCGCTGTTCCGGCGCTCTCCGTAGCCGGGCCGTTAGGGCTGTTGACGTAACAGGGTGTTTTGCTTATCTAGCATCAAGGCCCTAGATTTTGCGTGGGAACATCAGTGAGTTTGACATATCGCTTATCTATAATCATTTGCTTATTTATATAACCCTTACATAGATCTTTATTTAACTTCCATCCATAGGAGATAGTAGTACCTATACATAGAATTATCTACACCTACTTAAAATTATAAATGGAAATTTAAGTCTTTTTGTTTTAACAGCATAGCGATAAACACAGACGAAGTCGCAGGCAAAACCCAATACTATTTAATAAGGACTAAAGAGGTTAAGTTTGTGTGTTTGTTTGACATAGCTAGTTTATTTTATGAAAAAAAAAAATATATAAAATAAAAATTGAACCGACTACAAAAAACCATAAAAATAACTTTCAACTAATCTGCTTGAAGTCGGTGCCTCAGCAGGAGCCTGGGCCTAGGGACCTAGTCACCACCCTCCCGAGGGTTGCCCGCCTTGTCGTGGCGGTGGCTTAGTAACCGTGGATTGGTCATCCACGGTGAAGCTAAGAGGCAACCAGGGCCGGCCTGTTGGGGTCGCCGGCTGGCCCGAGGAGGGCGCTCCCAGCGGGCTGAACAAGTCCGCTGCGGACGCGCCTGGAGGTGGGACCGCAGAAGAAGAGGAGTGCCGGTATTACGGTGCGCCGTTCTCCCTATCTTCTGCGGCCGTGGAGGGATCGCAGGGGGAGAGGCGTGTTGGTATTACGGTGCGTCACTCTCCCTACCCCCTGCGAGCTGGCGGGGCCGTTCCGTCGAAACGGCACTGGTGGGGCCGCAGAGGAAGAGGCATGTCGGTATTGCGGTGCGCCGCTTGCCCTATCCTCTGCGGCCGAGGTGTGGTCCGGTGTGGTGTGGGGTAGCTCCGGGGGCCTCCTGGAGGAAAAGTATCCCGGGGCCTGAGTGCCCCGGGTGGCCCAAGGATTCCTTGGGTCTTTTCCTGGCCCCAGTGAGGCGAGCTTTCCCCGCTTCCATCAGATGGACATCGGGTGGTGGATCGGGGGGTCCGTCACCCGCCAAAGATGTCCCGAGGTTGTAAGGCGCTCCAGGTGTTTCCGGAGCGCCTCAAACAAAGGTGGGCCCGCAAGGGCAACCGCCGGTGGGGGCCGCGGATGGCGTAACCGTTCCCGTAGCCCCAAAAAAAAAAAGGGACCTAGTCATCTATCTTAACTACATACTTTCTATTGGGTTTCTACCAATCGTGCTGGTTTGTGCTGATACTCGTACATCGTCTTCAAGCTGATTAGTAGTAGAAAGTTATTTTCATGTTTTTTTTAATTGGTTCAATTTCTTTTTTTATGTCTTGCTATTCCAAGTTACAATAGCATAATGTTATATAACTGCTCGTATTTTTTTAATTTTTATTTGGGTACAAACGGTACAATATGGCTAATTACAATAGCAAACTTAGATTATCCACCAACCAGTAAAATTACCATAGGTTACTACTATTACATATTATATAAATGTACGAGACAAGTCTACAAAATATACATAAATCACTACCTATTAGTGTCCATATAGTAGGTATTTGAAGAAATCCCTCGATTTCTCCAAGGTCCACTCATCGTATCCTGACTTTGGTGACAATAGGACCTAAGTGGAGTATTCCCTGTATGACCAAAAAAAAAACACAAATCGAGTTATAAATGACGAAGTTCTGAACTATAGACTATACAGTCGGGGTAAGAAAAGGTTCGTCACTTTTCGACCTTAACTCGTTGACATGGAGTCGAAAAGTGACGAACCTTTTCTTACCCCGACTATACGTAAGAAACATAACAAATATGTACAGCCGCATTGATAACGCCCTCCTTTTGAAGTCGTTTAAAAATATATTTTCATGTAAGTAGCTTTTGCACTTAGGTTCATTTAGTTAGTGAAACAAGCTAAGCTCGTTCATAAACTCGAAAAAAGTAGGACTGTAGTCGGGGTAAAAAAAGGTTCGTCACCTTAAAGTTGACATTTGCTTGCACCCAAGGCGATTGTCGCCGTGGTGGCCTAGTGGCTTGACCTATGGCCTCTCAAGTAGAGGATCGTGGGTTCAAATCCCGGCTCGCAGCTCTGAGTCTTTCGAAGGAAAACATTGTGAGGAAACCTGCATACACCTGCGAAGAAATTCAATGGTGTGTGTGAAGTTCCCAATCCGCACTGGGCCCGCGTGGGAATTACGGCTCAACCCCTCTCATTCTGAGAGGAGACCCGTGCTCTGCAGTGGGACGTATATAGGCTGGGATGATGATGATGGCAATCGTTAGTCCTGTCAACATTTTATTTGAAACGAAACTAATATGGCATTGACGTTTCCCATTTTTCAAAAGGTACTAAAAGTCTATAACTTGATAAAGGAATTAATTTAATAACTGACTAAGGTTTTCGTATCTAGGACTGTACAGTTGAAAAACTGAATCGCGTATTCACATCGTCATCTTCACATTCCATTCATCTGCGGAAAAAATCGTTGTGAAATTAATTGTGAAAAGGTTCCACACTGGTATGCAATTCAGTTTCCTTGACCCTTCTTGCCACGTAGCCACTTATAGCCGTATAGCACGTATAGCCTGCGTATAATAAAAATGGGACAGCGACTACGATCGTAGACGTAGACCTACATTTGGCATCACGAGGTTAGTTATATTGTTTATCAGCTACGATAATGTCATTGATCGACTGTCGTTTGCTATCTACATAATCCAGCCCTTATGTAAATTTCTTATGAAGGCCTCAGAGAAGATCGCTTCAAAGATAGTCAGACCCTATAAACAAGGGATGTACAAGTGTAATAGTTGCGTAGGAGTTTGTGCGTAAAATTGGAAAAAAAAAACTATTATTGTTGATTTTGACTATTTGATTTTTTTAACATGAGAGTATTTTTTAAGTGTAAAATATTATTACTACCCGTTTCCTTCCTATCTTTCTTTTGCTTTTCTTATGTTACCGTAGTCAAAATGGCAAAAGAGAACCGTTACAACTTCACCACGTCCTTCCATCCGTCCCCCTGTCCGTCCATCTTAGTACTAGGAAGCGCTAATTTGGCATATATGTGTGTATAATAAACATGCCGATAAAAAATCTAGTATAAAAAATATACGTGTCTAGGGCCTCTCCCCTTTACACAAAAAGTGGAGATAAATAAAAAAGCTTTTGGTTTTTCTGCCAAGAATGGCCGTGGTAGCCAGTATTAGGTTTAACTTTTGTCCCTTAAACTGACGCTCGTGGGTGAATATTTCGCAATGAATGTGCGAAATTACGTTAATTAAGATGACCTGAATTAAGGGCACTCTATCGCCTTGCCTGTGCCTTGTGAAATTGGCCGAGATATCGATAGCAGCTGAATTACTACACTGGCTCAGCGACCCAAAGAGGATCTTGGCCTCCGACACCAGAAAGCGCCACTCTTCCCTATTTTGCACCACCTCGCGCCAAAGCTGAATTCTAAGATAATTTAATTCTCGTTTTCCTGTAGATTTGGCAAAAGTTACGGGTTTTCAGTCAATATGCGACCAATCGTTCAAATATACGACCAGCAGGCTTATTGTCTAACGTTTCTCACGCTTACCTTCGCAATCACTATTTCTTTCTGTGAAACGGTATAAAATGATAACAGAAAGAGATGGTGAAAGCGAAGGCAAGCGTCAGAAGCGTTAGACAATACGACCTCTGATGCTGTATTGTCTAACGCGTGGGTGCTTGCCATCGCTTTCAATATCTCTTTCTGTCACCATTTAGCACCGTTTGACAGAACAGAATAGCAAGCGTCCGCGTGTTAGAAAATACGGCCTCAGGTGTGAGGAGTGACCCAACCCTTATGTTGTTAGCATTCCAGTCATTCGCACCAAGCGCTTCGCTTTATCTTAAATAAAGTTGACTACTAAATTCAGGACTAGCGTTATACTGTTTGTGAACCAGTGAGCTGCATCTTCGACCTCACTGCAGTTACCATCAAGAGGAATAGAGTTCAATTGCTGGTCAGTTTTTTGTTGCCTCTGAGACCGTTTTGCAGGAAAAAACATACACAATATCGACATCAAACACTCGTAACAAACCCGTTTTCGCAAAATATAACTTGCGCTCTTAGGTCAAGAGTGTATAAACTCAAAATAATCCACCATTTTAATTTAGACGTTCCATAATTAAATCTAAATAGAATGGTGTATTATTTTGAGTCCATGCACTCTTGATCTAGGAGTGCGAATTTGTTTTAAGACAAACCAATGTTAACTTGTAATGAGGTAAGTTGTTAAATCTGGTTTAAGCTAATTAGTTCCACACATTTTGACATAGCAGTTTAGTTAAACCAAGCTTAAACTGAATTAAGATTGAATTTTTGTAGCAAGTGGCTAGGTATTCTTTAACTTTACATCAACATGAAAGAACTTTCCCTTCTCCTTCTTTGTATGGCCCAAGAATTCACGCGCCGAGATAGGGTTGGGATTCTAGAATCATGTTTCCATCCTCTAAAACTCATTCCGCTCACCCTCTGATTCTGCCAATAAATTATCTGTATTAATCCGGTGATCTTAATATACGTGTACGTATTTATTTGTCACCATAAAGACTGAAACCTACGTTGATTGCGCCCATTATTTGGTTTCTTGCATGCTCATTTCACATAACTTCCAGAGGTAAACTGAAGGAAGAAGAAATGCGACAAGTGAAATTTTAGAATTGAATTCGAACCTGATTAAATTAAAAACTTGTATACCATTGAAATAAATTATAGAACACATTAATTTTAGTAAAAATAAGTTTAATAACCAAAAAACCTACATGCTCGTACTATCCTATTGGGCTTATATCACTCCAGTCCTGCTGGTTCGTGATGAGGCTTCAAACAGAAGAAATTACTTTTGTTGGTTTTTGGAGTCGGTTTTTTTTTTTAGTTTTTGAACTTATCTTATATTGAAAGCAAAGTTTTTCTAATTTTATCAATTGTATACTGGTTTTCAACTTAATCAATTTCAAACTCATTTCTAAAATTTCACTACTATTCCTTCTTCTTGTGGACCAAATGAGTCTAAAAATCTAAACTGCCCACAAAAAAGTCTTAAAATATGTATAGTCGGGGTAAGAAAAGGTTCGTCACTTTTCGTTTCTACGTCAACGAGTTAAGGTCGAAAAGTGACGAACCTTTTCTTACCCCGACTATACCTACTTAAGTAATAATGGTCTCTTCAGAGGGCCTTTAACATTCGCAACGGTAGGTAACTCAAATGAATAACTTTAACCCTTAAATCGATACCGGCAATATTTTCCGTCAAGCAGAAATCAAAGCGGATTCAAATTAGCAACATTTACGGTCCAAAATCGAATGTCCTGACAGGCTTGTCAAATGGTTTAAAGGTTAATCTAATTCTCCAAGAGGCCTGTGCTCTACAGTGGGACACATACATGTAGGCTGGGATGACGATGTTGATAATAAAGAGTTTATGGTTACAGTGGGTTAGATCTTTAAGACTTTGGTATTAATATAAATATGAAATGGTGAAATCTGTAACAATTTCACAAAGACAAAATAACCTTTAAATGTCCACGAGTGACTGAACTATTAGACTAAGTCAACATTCGTTTGCCCTTATCACAATATCATTGTCATTGTCATTTTGACATTCGTCTTTGATATAAGAGATTCAATAGTTTTTATATAAATGATACTAAAACATTGTAAAATTGACCAGCAGTAAATGTTTATATTTTTAACAAGCTGTTGCCCGCGACGCGACTCTATCTGCGAGGAATATGTTTATCGCTATCCCGCGGGAACTAAGCAATTTTCCGGGTTAAAAAGTATCCTACATTTTAATCTAGGTCATTTAAATCACGTTTAGCGGTTCAAGCGTGAATAGGTAACAGACAGACAGACACACTTTCGCATTAATAATATTAGTATCGATATGGATATGGATTCGATTATGAATTAACCTTAAAAATATTCATTCAAACAGTTGCACTAAGTAAAATTTAGGTAAGTCCATTATACTTTATAGTTTTATGTATTCTGTAGCAGGTACATTTAAAAGAATAATACTTTAACAACTTACGTAAGTTTTCTTTGACACCTAAATTCAATTAAACCTCTTGTACCTTTTCTTTGTGCTACAATAACCAGTATGTTTTTTATAATACTATTAGTACGGGTCCAGCTAAAAACTTAAACGCACTTTTTTGCAAGAAAATATTAAAAGATTCAACGTAGTAATTTTCATGATAAAATATCTGGGACAAGTTATTGTAAAAAAATCAAGACTCTACCTCGTTACTTTAAACAAACCTCTTTAGTCATAATCGTAGAAGTGACTGAAACGAACTTTTTCACTTACTTTTCATTGTCACGTAACAAAATTCGGAAAAAGCCCAACACGAGGAAAAAACATGAAAAATTTGTCGTACTGGCCGGTTTAGTACTTTTTTAAATTACAAAGAGAAATAAAAAAAGACTCACCGTTCAAATTTCGAATAAAACAGCCGATGTCACTCTTCCCGATCAATTTAAACCGTGGTTAACAGCCAGACCGTGCGAATGGTGCGGTGTTTTAGTCGCCACTGCGGCAGTATCGACCGGCCGGCTTATAAAATAAGTGGATAGCACGCGAGGTAACATAGACATAGATTCTTTAAGATTGTAGGTGATGTTCTAATTTAAAAATTATATTTTATTTTTAATCACAATCACAATAACAACTTACAAAAGTCGATGGTCAGTAATAGTTCCCAAAATGCTACATGGTTCCGAATATAGAACGCGTAACAGAGTGTTGTTAACAATATGTTGATTGATTACTGTATGTTAATTTTGACATATTTCTAATTCATGTCTAAAATATATGTATGTTATATTTATACGAAAGGTTCATCGATCTAAGTGAAAAGGGATAAGAGAGACTTCATTTATTCAAGTTAGTTATAAAGTAACAAAATGACTGTCATACGACGTCTAAAAAGATACATATTTTAAAAACCGCGTGATAAATTTTGATTAAACATGATGAGGAACTCTCCGAAAATTGCGAGTACCTTATACAAATCGTACAATTTCTGACTGTGTGTGTAGTAGACACAATCAAATATATTTATGACTAGGGTTGGGACTTTTGGATGCTCGACGTGGTTCTAGAATCCACGGAGTCGTCATTATGTTAAAATATTTTTTTCGATGTCCAAGTGTAATAACCTTACCATAAAATTTTTATTTTTAATACAAGCTTTTTTTGCTGATTGTACTTGCATTGTCACCCAAACTACATTCGCATACAAAATTTCAAGTCGATGCTATTAACTGTTGAAGAGCTCCGTCCTGCGGAGACGATCCTGGCTGGAGTACCAGGATGGCACTACTAGATTATTGTATTGTCACGCAATTTACATAAGTGTTCCAAATTTCAAGTCAATAATATCTGACTACTGGAAGTTGGTCAAATTTAACTTGCAAGATTAAATTATACAAGATTACAGACAGACAACGGGACAGGTGAAACTAAATCATAATTCATCATCATTTCAGCCGAAAGACGTCCACTGCTGAACATAGGCCTCCCCCAAGGCTCTCCAAACAGATCGGCCCTGTGCCATCCGCATCCAATGCGTTCCCGCTACCTTTACCAGGTTGTCGCTCCATCTTGTTGGAGGCCTACCTACACTGCGTCTTCCGGTCCGCGGACGCCACTTGAGAACCTTTCAGCCCCATCGGCCGTCAGTTCTACGGGCGATGTGCCCTGCCCACTGCCACTTAAGTCTAGCGATTCTTCGAGCTATGTCCGTGACTTTAGTTCTCGCGCGGATTTCATCATTTCTAATGCGATCCCGCAGAGAAACTCCAAGCATAGCCCTCTCCATCGCCCTCTGAGTGACCTTGAGCTTCCTTATAAGACCCATCGTTAGCGGCCACGTCTCAGTGCCATAAGTCATCACTGGCAACACACACTTGTCAAAGACTTTTGACTTGAGACACTGCAGTATATCGGATGACAAGATATTGCGGAGCTTCCCGAACGCTGCCCAGCCGAGTCTAATTCGTCGATTGACCTCTTTCTCGAAGTTGCACCTACCCAATTGGATTGTATGTCCCAGATAGATATAGTCGTCAACAACTTCGAGCAAAGTATCTCCGATTACGACGGGAGTTGGTACAACATGGGCGTTCGACATGCCCTTCGTCTTGTCCATGTTCAATTTAAGACCAACTCTCTCGGAGACACTTCCGAGGTCAGCGAGCATCGCACTGAGGTCCTCCAAGGTCTCAGCCATAAGCACCACGTCGTCGGCAAATCGAAGGTGAGTGAAGTATTCGCCATTTACATTGATGCCACGCCCTTCCCAGTTCAGAGTCTTAAACGCATCCTCTAGTGCAGCGGTGAACAGTTTCGGAGAGATAACATCTCCTTGTCTGACTCCCCGCTGCAATAGAATGGGCTTCGACATCTGATCCTGAAGTTGGACGGACATTGTGGCGTTATTATACAGACACTTCAACACTTCGATGTACCGGTAGTCTACTTGGCACCGTTGGAGAGACTGCAGTACAGCCCAAGTCTCGATCGAATCGAAGGCCTTCTCGTAGTCCACAAATGCCAGGCAAAGGGGGCGGTTATACTCCTCGGTTTTCTGTATAACCTGCCGCAACGCATGTATGTGGTCCACGGTGCTAAAGCCTTTTCGAAACCCGGCTTGTTCGGGAGGCTGGAAGTCGTCTAACCTGCGCGCGAGACGATTCGTGATGACTCTCGAAAACAGCTTGTAAACATGGCTCAGAAGTGAAATGGGTCTATAATTCTTCAATAAGGTATTATCGCCTTTTTTGAAGAACAGCACCACTACACTTCTGTTCCATGCTTCTGGTGTTTTCCCTTCACGGATGGCGGTATCGAATAGTTTCTGAAGGGCTTTAAGGATCGGTTTTCCACCCGCCTTCAGAAGTTCGGCTGTTATTCCGTCATCACCAGGGGCCTTGCCATTCTTTAGTTGTTTGAGAGCCATACTAATCTCGTACAGGCTGACGTCCGGGATGTCTTCGGTATAGTGCCGGGTTAATCTAGCTCTCGGGTCTTCAGCTAGATCCATGACGGGTTTCTTCGTTGATGTGTACAGCTGTCCATAGAACTTCTCAACTTCTAACAATAGCTCCGGTTTAGAGGTCACGATCCTACCTTCATCGGTCTTTAACTTTGCCAATTGGCTTTGCCCAACAGACAGATTCTTGGCAAAAACTTTAGAGCCTCTGTTGCGCTCTATCGCCACTTCAATACTATTAGTATTAAACTGGCGTATATCGCGCCTCAGAGACTTTGAGATCTGTCTGTTAAGCCGCCGGTATTGGCAAGCGTCACCAGATGTCTGTAGGATCATCTTACGTCGATCTTCCATGAGCTTTAGAGTAGAAGGTGTGATTTTTTGGTTCTATTTGTACGGTGAGTCTTAAAGAACTTTGACCCAACCGTATGGACAGCTTCCACAAACCCGTCATTGTAATCATCCATGTCGCTTTCTAGGCATTCGAAACGATTTTGCAGTTCAAGCTGGAACGTTTCGAGATTTTGTAGCTGGGCTGGTGCCGGGCGGAGCGTAGACTTTATCAGTCGCGATCTTTCAAGCTTGAACCGAATATTCAATGTGCCTCGTACCATACGGTGATCACTCCCGGTTTTAACCGCACTGATCACGGAGACATCATTGAATATTTGCTTCCTCGTCGACATAATAACCCATGCCATCACCCATGACTTCGTATAATACACAACTCCGTAACAAAACAAACAAGTTCAACAAAAAATTAACAGAAAACAACAAACTTAACAAAGAATAACATTAAATGAAATCTCGAAAACACCACAAATATTGCACTCGCATCAGATGACAACAAGCAATGGCAAATGTCAAACCGACAAGTTTAAAATCACGTAAGGTGTTGCTGCATTAAATACGATACTTTCTATTTTAGTCGCATTACATTCTGATTAGATCAAACCTTGCGTTTTAAACCTCTGCAAGATTGGGTATTTTTTAGTGTCAATTTACAAAAAAAAAATAAATATTCATTTAACATGATAAAAATATTTTTGTATTCGTAAATGTGTACATATTCAGTAAAATTAAGCGTAACTATATGTTATTAGAACTGAACGGACTGAAGTAGGTTTCTCAATTATTTTAAAATAATAAATATTGAACAGGAACCAAACATTGTCTTAGAAATAACCTCTTTAATGGTTTGTTTACATTCTTTTAAATACCTAAAGGTCTAAAGCATAGATGGGGCACTTGGCTAACTGCATCGTTCTATCACAGTACGTATTTTGAGGACATAAAAAATGTTGTTGCAAACTTAAATTCGAAAGATGCCATCTATTAAAAAAACTAAAAAGGTTTTTTCAAACAACAATTTAAGAAGTGAACTTGATTTTATATAAAATGCCTACCAAATAATACCGAAAACTATAACTCTATTAGAGTGTACTAATATTTCTCTCGCTGACTCTTTAAAAGTTGTTGACGAAGCATTTATTGTTTTACAATGGTGTGCTACAGATACTGTTCTGGATAAACTAGAAAAAGTGTTAGATCGGAATCCCGACTACGATACTATACGTAATTTTACCACAACGCACCACAAAGATGACGAATCGGCAAAATTTCTCGAGAATACAACTTTAACTTCAGTGGACATGGAAAGGTCGTTCTCAACACACAAAAAAATTTTTGAAAAATCTAGAATTCATTATAATTATAATGTTAAGTATGAAGTATCTTCTTTTTGTATTTATTTTTCAACTTCATTTTTTATTACTTTTACGGTCATCCCGTGAAACCATATATTTCAAAACTATTTAGCTATTTTATCACTGCTGTTCGGTTTTCAACCTTGATAGGAAAATACACCTCTCAGTGTATCCTTCAGAAATACTCTTCTGACCTGTCAAGGTGACAGTTCAAAAGCTCTCGAGATTCGGTCGGCACGCGCTGAGTTCTCCTGCGCATATTAAAATACTAAAAGTACGGTTTTCGGGCTATATCGGATATATAAACACATACACACACCCACACACCAACCTCAAAGTGGATCGAGCTGAAGAGCGCCGTGGATGCAAGCAGGGCCCTGCGAGAAGCGACGCAGTGGAAGCGAGGTACACTTTTCCCCCCAGTATTATATCTATGTATTTATCCCTGTCCAACTCTGCCTAGCGCAGATCCATACATTTTTGGTAGCAGAGCGCGGTTGTTTCGGCTTTATTTCGGTTTATTTTGGTTATTTCGGTCGGATTGACCTTATTTTATCTTCGAACAAAGGATTTTATACCTACCTTCGAATTTCAATTCGGTTTATATTTTTAATAGTGGGTTGGTAACTTGGGTGTATTCGGGCTTGTGTTAATAAACGCTGTCATATATGACAGTTCGGATTTCTATGGTGTCACTTGAATTTGACGTTTGACGTTTGACAATTCTTGTCAATCACTTGTCTTGTTATCTACTGGTAATTTGTGTTTGGATTGTTTTGATCGGTTTATTGGTGTTTATTTACGGTTTAAATAAGTGTTCAAGTGAAATAGTGAAGTGAATAAGTGAATTTCGGCTTGCGTAATACGTGTAACATTCGGTGTTTACTGTTTGATAAGTAATATACGGATTTAATTACTTATTTTCGGTGAGTGAATTGATAAACATTACGATGTCGTTTAAATATAGTTTCTCGGTATTTAAAGTTAAACTACAATGGTTGATTGATAGTGCGGACCTTATTACGCGATCGGAGCATGCGGGTCGATTGAAAATGCGCTTATTAACGGTAAATACGGAATTTTTAAAATTTGAAGAGGCGTTTCAACGGATTATCGAACTAGCGGATTTGGACGTACCAGCTCAGGCGGAAATTCTTGCTGCATGTCGCCTTGAGTATACGCGCGGTTTAGAGGCTTTCGATAGGCTAATGGAGGCGAATTTTGAATATAAACAAACTATTGATAGGTCGGATAGTAAGTCGGATTCAAGTCGGTCGGAGTCAGATGGACTATTATCTCGGTTGCCAACTTTACAATTACCGTCCTTCGCTGGGGCTATGGACCAATGGGTGGGATTCAATAATTTGTTTGATAGTTTGGTGGATTCACGTTCGGACTTATCGGGGGCTCAAAAGTTGGCCTATCTTATGTCGTGCCTCTCCGGTGAAGCTCGGGGTTTGATCCAACATTTGCGGATATCGGATGAGGGTTACCAAATTGCAAGGGAACTTTTAATGAAAAGGTACCAAAATACCCGTCGGCTGGCAGACGTGCATGTGGACCAAATCCTTAACCTGCCGTCTGTGTCTCCCAAACTTATCGGTCTGCGGGCACAGTTTCTCAATCCAATCATTATGGCTGTCAACTCACTGGAGCGTCTTGGTTTTCCTGTCATGGAGTGGTCGTTCCTATTTCTCCATATTTGCCTGGCAAAATTGCCTACCAATTTGAAGACTCGGTTTGAGCAAAAGTGTGGGAATGAAGCGGAGACCATTCCAACATTTTCGGATTTACAGGAATTTCTCGAGGTAGAATGTCGGTTATTGGAATGTGCCAGGGCCGACCCTGTGCATCCCATTCAGGAGCCTGTTGCGAGTCCATCTAGGCCACGTCGTAGGGCACCGCAGTTCACAGGAGTGACACTTATCCAGCCTTGTGGCTTTTGTGGAGATCGGGACCATCGGGATCTTCCACACTGTTCGGAGTTCAAAGCGATGTCCCCATATGCTCGGAAGGATTATGTGCAGAAAAATCGGTTTTGTTTCTTTTGCCTCGGACCACATGGATATAAATATTGTAATCGGGTTCCTAACTGTGCATCGTGTGGGAGTAGGAAACATCATCCCTTATTGTGTTTCAATCGGTCGGGCTCTCATCAGGGCCACCCTAACCAGCGACGTTCGGCTGAGCGGTCACCGGCCCGTACGGGCGGGGGTCATATTGCTTCAGATCCACCACGGCCACACCGTGGTTCTCCTTCACGGTCGCACCGTGGCTCGCCTTCTCGGTCTGGACGAAGAGTGAATCCGTCTCGCACTCAACCTCCGTCTCCTCATCAGGCTCAACAGCGGAGAGAGTATGACCAAGATGAGGGTCAGGTTCGTGATGGTCATGACCAACGTCGTCATGGCGAAAGAGATACTGCCCGTCGTCACGACCAGCAGTTTACTAGACCATAGGATACGGTTTCTCTCGGTCATACTGCCCCGGGGCTACTTCCAGTAACAGTGCTACTGCCCACGGCTTTAGTAAAAGTTTATTTTAATTCGGATTTGGATAAGGGCATTGAAGTTCGGGCGTTACTGGACGTAGGCTCGCAGGGGTCTTTAATAACTTCGGATTTAGCTCGCAGGCTAGGATTACGGCTAGAGCCATCGGACAACCATATTCGGGGTATTGGTAATACAAAGGCTATTGGTATTTGTGGGAAGGGTTCGTTGACCTTCTCTCCGGTTACTAAGCGGTTTCCTATGGTTACCACTCCGGTGGTTAGTATGAAAAATATAATCGGTCACATGCCTGCACTTACTTTAAATAATTCGGTTCTTCGGCTTACAGAGGGCTTAACTCTGGCAGATCCAAATTTCGGTTCACCGGCACCCATCGATTTATTACTAGGTATGGATGTTTTCGGCGCACTAGTAGGAGGAGATAAAATAGTATTACAGCCTGACGGGCTGACGGCTTATAATTCGGTTTTTGGTTATGTGTTGTTAGGCCCGGTGCTAGTGCATCCGGCTGCCTCAACTCTAATAGATGATTCGGAGTTTTTTGGTGCGTCAATTTCGGATACCTTAGAGAAGTTTTGGAAGGTGGAAGAGCCACCCCAAGCGTGCCAGTCTAATCCATTAGACCAGGAGTGTGAGCTTCATTATAAAAATAATACAGTACGGTTGAAGGACGGACGGTTTATGACTAAATTGCCATTTATATCATCGCGACCTGTTTTAGGGGATTCCCGCGCCATTGCGGAGAAACGGTTTCTGGCGTTAGAACGCAGACTTAAGGCGAAGCCTGCCTTACGCGAAAAGTACATCAACTTTATGCGGGAATATTCAAATCTCGGTCATATGTCACTTTCAAAGTTTGACTTTCAATCGGGTCAGGAGTTCTACGTCATTCCTCATCATGCTGTATGTAAAGATGAACAATCGAAACTACGGGTCGTATTCGACGGGAGCTGCGCTACGTCGTCGGGCGCATCCTTAAATAATTGTCTACATGCGGGTCCTAAACTTCATAGGGACATCACGGAGATTTTGATGCACTTTCGTAAGCATCAGATTGTTTTCGTGACGGATATTAAAATGATGTTTCGTCAAACTTGGATTGATCCTTCGGACAGGCGGTTTCAATTGATTCTATGGCGTGAGTCTCCTCATGAGCCGCTGCTCGTTTACGAATTGAACACAAATACTTATGGTTTAAAATCTAGCCCCTTCGTGGCTATTCGGACTTTACTAGAACTCGCAAATAGAGAACGCGAACGGTTTCCTAAGGCTGCGGCCACACTAGAGCAACATATCTATGTCGATGACATTTTGACAGGAGCGGATACGGAAGAGGAGGCTCTCTTACTCCAACGGGAATTAATCCAAATAATGGATTCGGCAGGATACGAGTTGCGTAAATGGATATCCAATTGTCCTGCACTTCTGAAGGACTTACCAGAAGATCATTTGCAAGTTCCTCATTTGTTTGATAATCCTGAAGTGGATAGTTCGGTTTCGGTCTTAGGTGTTCAATATAATCCGATTTCGGATAATTTCTCATATCGGACGACTTTAACTTCGGATAATTTGATTACGAAAAGACAAATCTTGTCTACCGTTGCTCGGATGTACGATCCTACAGGTTGGATTTGCCCGGTTACCTTCTGGGCAAAGTGTTTACTCCAGCGTTTGTGGCTTGAAAAGTTAACGTGGGACGAAGAAATCGGTGGGAGTCTTGCGAGAGACTGGATTCGGTTTAAAATGGATTTATGTAACCTTAATCGGATCGAGGTTCCGCGATGTATGTTTCCCAAGTCAACGTGCCAAGTTTCGGTTCACGGATTTTGTGACGCGTCGGAATTAGGATACGCAGCAGTGGTCTACTTACGTACCATCACTGAGGACGGTTCTTCTTCGGTTCACCTGATAATGGCAAAGAGTAAGGTCGCTCCCATCAGATCTCGGCTCACCATTCCAAAGTTGGAATTGTGTGGAGCCGTGCTCTTAGCTAAGCTCCTGCATCATGTTTGTCTTTGTTTGCAAAGAACCATGGATGTCTCGGAGGTTTACGGATGGACGGACAGCTCCATTGTCCTGTCGTGGCTTAAAACGCCACCTCATACTCTACAGGTATTTGAAGCGAATCGCGTGTCACAGTTACAGAATTCTGCGGTACACATTTCGTGGCGGCACGTTCCAGGCCAGATGAATCCGGCTGACTGTGCATCCCGAGGTTGTCAGTCATCAGACTTGGTTTCCCATCCTTTATGGTGGGGTCCGAAATGGCTCCAGGGGCCTGAATCCCATTGGCCTGTTTCGGTAGTACAGGCGCCAGCTGTGCTACCTGGTTTGCGTTGCTTAGTAGCAACCAGCGGTAAAGATCAAACGGTTTCGGATTTTGATGTTTTAAATCGGTATAGTTCTCTCGACAAATTAATCGGTGTCGTCGGTTGGTTACTGAGATTTTCTCATAACTGTCGGAATAAAGATAACAAAATCAAATCGGAATATTTGTCACCTGAAGAGAGGGAAGAATCTTTGTTGGTTTGTGTAGCTTTAATTCAAAACCAGAACTTCGGCGAGGAAATTGATACTCTGCGGAATAATCGAAGGCTTAAGGGCCATTGGAAACGTCTAACCCCCTTCCTAGACTCTAAGGGGTTGCTTCGGGTAGGTGGTAGACTACAAAATTCGGACTTACCCTATGATTCGCGACATCCGTTAGTGGTTCCTAAACCGGGTCACTTTGTAACTATTTTGATTCGGGATTTACATTTAAAAAATGCACATGTCGGTCCAAATACTTTGTTAGGTATTCTGCAACGCAAATATTGGGTATTTTCGGCTCGACGAGCGGTTAATAAGGTCACCACTAACTGCATACCGTGTTACAAACTGAAGGGATCTACCACTCAACCGTTAATGGGTAATTTGCCTCGCGATCGGGTTGTAGCAGCCAGACCCTTTGAAGGTGTTGGCACAGATTTTGCAGGGCCGTTCCTTGTGAAATCACATAAATTGCGGAAACCGAAAATCACAAAGTCCCCTTTCTTCGGATCTTAACGACCCAGAGGTTCTTACCCCGGGTAATTTTCTAATCGGTCAGCCTTTAGATGGCGTTCCTGAATTCCCCCTCCAAGAGGAGCAACTGCATCGGTTAACTCGGTTCCAGCTGTTACAGCAAATCTTACAAAGATTTTGGCATCGTTGGCATTTGGAGTATCTCCATACTCTACAGCAGAGAGTCAAGTGGAATGACCCTTCTACCCCTCCCAAGGTGGGAGATTTGGTTCTATTAAAGGAGGAAAACTCCCCTCCTCTACATTGGCGTCGTGGACGTATCGTCCAGTTGTACCCAGGCAAAGATGGTACGGTTCGGGTTGCTGACGTTAAGTTGGCTCAAGGCACGGTCTTACAACGAGCGATTGCCAAGCTTTCTCGGCTGCCTGTGGATTAGGCTTCGGTTTCTTCTATTCGGATTGTTTCGGGATTAAGCCATTGGAAATGGCTTGGGCGGGGGAATGTTCGGTTTTCAACCTTGATAGGAAAATACACCTCTCAGTGTATCCTTCAGAAATACTCTTCTGACCTGTCAAGGTGACAGTTCAAAAGCTCTCGAGATTCGGTCGGCACGCGCTGAGTTCTCCTGCGCATATTAAAATACTAAAAGTACGGTTTTCGGGCTATATCGGATATATAAACACATACACACACCCACACACCAACCTCAAAGTGGATCGAGCTGAAGAGCGCCGTGGATGCAAGCAGGGCCCTGCGAGAAGCGACGCAGTGGAAGCGAGGTACACTTTTCCCCCCAGTATTATATCTATGTATTTATCCCTGTCCAACTCTGCCTAGCGCAGATCCATACAACTGCATAAGGTGATTATAACAGACTGAAATGTACGATGTATGGGAAAAATTCGTCGCTAACCTCTAGACCAGTGATGGTGTAGGGGTAAGCACGCAGCACGGAACGCTGAGGACCTGGGTTCGATTCCCAGCATTGGTCTTTTTTCTGGGGTTTTTTCTGTGCATCTATATTTCAGTTTGTATTTAGTTTGAAATAATTATAATGTGTTTATTTTACGATTTAACAACATTATCATAGTATCAAATATATCGTTTTATTTTTAGACTTTAACTTTGACTTTGAAAAAAATATTTTAACATAATGACGACTCCGTGGATTCTTGAACCACGTCGAGCATCCAAAAGTCCCAAGCCTATTTATGACCGAATTAATTTGTCCTCCCATGAAAATGTTACATTATCCTTATAAATGCACAACTTGATATGTTTTTAAATTTTGTTTTTAAAACAAGATTTTTTTGCTAAATATGCTTGCATTGTCATCTAACTTACATAGGTACATCTTCTAATATATAAAAATCTCGTGTCTCGGTGTTTGTTATCGAACTCCTCCGAAATGGCTTGACTTGTTTGACTTGAATGTTTTTTTTTCTCTATATTCGGTAGGTCTGAGAATAGGTCGTAGGCTATTTTTTTATACCCCAACTCTTCGCAGACGGAGTCGCGGGCAATAGTTAGTATCTGACCACTGGCATCTGGAAGTGGGTAACATTTGACTTCCAAGATTTGAGCCACACAACTATTATTACTAACACGACAAATTAAATAAAAGCTTGTAATTAAACAAAACTATGAAAAACCGGTTGTCTGTAAAGTCGGTTTTCGGACGATAGTTTAACGTGACAACGTCATAACAAAACATTCAGAAAACAAAAATGAAACCAGGGGTTACCTATCAAAATTTAGATATTTTTTTCCGAATATTTAAAATACCGAATGCTTCATTTATCCGAATGATTTTTTTTTCTGAAACTGTAAATATTTCAGGATTTTTATAAAGCAACCCTTACCTAAGCTAAAAGGTTCTACACGATGGTCCTGAAATAAGTCCTGAAATATTTACAGTTTCAGAAAAAATGCTTTCGGACAAATGAAGTTTTCGGGATTCTAAAAACCTTCGGAAATAAAATTTTCTAAACATCGATAGGTTCCCGTGTCTGAGGGCGTGGACATATGTCTACGGTACGGCACCGGCCGCCGTGTAGTAGTAGCAACAGCAAAACAAAATCTACCGAGCAGTGCGCCGTGCGACGGTGCGATGCACCGTACACGGCACCGTACAAGGCACGACGACGTGCCGTCTCACGGTGGCGGCACCGCGCCGTTACACGGTGGCCGGTGCCGTACTGTAGACATGTGTCCACGCCCGTAAACATGAAACGGCGCGGCGCCGTGCAGTTATACGTCGCCGTGCCGCCCAATTTTACGTCGCCGCGCCGTGCAGATAAATAAAAAATAAATAAATAAATAAATATCATGGGACAGTTCACACCAATTGACCTAGTCCCAAAGTAAGCTTAGCAAAGCTTGTGTTATGGGTACTAAGCAACGGATAAACATACTTATATAGATAAATAAATACTTAAATACATAGAAAACATCCATAACTCAGGAACAAATATTCATGCTCATCACACAAATAAATGCCCTTACCGGGATTTGAACCCAGGACCTCTTGCTTCGTAGGCAGGGTCACTACCAACTAGGCTAAAACGGTCGTTAAACAAGAGGCCCAACACGGTTTGCGAGCGGTAATTCAATGGTTTGCGAGAGGATAGGGATGAACTGCTATTCAGGAACGCCAAAAATCACTGGTTTCCGAGAGGTTTGGGCTGAGCTTGGGATGAGCCTTATTTATTTATTTAATTAGAAAGCGAATTAACAGGAAAATAAGGCTCATCGCAAGCTCAGCCCATCCCTATCCTCTCGCAAACGATTGAATTACCTACCGCTCGCAAACAGTATTGGGCCGTTCCTGATTTTAGCCCCTGTTTCACGTTAACGACGCCGTGCCTTGGTCATGAGGCCAACTAGTGTATGCCTGACGCACTCGGAAACACAATGGTCTTCACTACTTCTTTCTTGCAAATAATACAGGATAAAGCTAAAAAAAGCCACACATGTTAGAGAGTAAAATTTGTCTTCAGGTCTTATGATTTTACAAACACAAACGTTTTCAGCACCTTTCCAGACCGCTCTCTGTCTGCGCGCGCTCTAACATCGGGGCTTTCAAGAAAATGGTTTATACTTCTTTTAAAGGCTGGCAACAGATTGGTGACTCTCTTCGAATTGTTAATATTTATGGGCATTGGTGATCTGACCATTTCCCATCAGATGACCCGCTTGCTCGTTTTCCTCCCTCTCATAATAAAAAAACTTATTAATTTAAATAAATATAATTATCTTGCCATCCGATATACCGCAGTGTCTCAAGTCAAAAGTCTTTGACCAGTGTGTGTTGCCAGTGATGACTTATGGCACTGAGACGTGGCCGCTAACGATGGGTCTTATAAGGAAGCTCAAGGTCACTCAAAGGGCGAAAAAATGATGAAATCCGCGCGAGAACTAAAGTCACGGACATAGCTCGAAGAATCGCTAGACTTAAGTGGCAGTGGGCAAGGCACATCGCCCGTAGAACTGACGGCCGATGGGGCCGAAAGGTTCTCGAGTGGCGTCCGAGGACCGGAAGACGCAGTGTAGGTAGGCCTCCAACAAGATGGAGCGACGACCTGGTGAAGGTAGCGGGAACGCATTGGATGCGGATGGCGCAGGGCCGATCTGTTTGGCGAGCCTTAGGGGAGGCCTATGTTCAGCAGTGGACGTCTTTCGGCTGAATTGATGATGATGATGATGAATATAATTTCAATAAGCTATCACTTAGGGTTGTGGTCCAAAACGTAAAAAAATGTAAAAAAAAACTAGTTATACCACAGATATAACGCATAGATAACGCAAATGCATCTACTTCGCGTGTCCGAACCCCGACAGACCGTCGGGGTTGGCCGCCGCTACTGACAGTGCGCGCGCGTCAGTTGTTGCAGCCGGACGTCCGCAAAAACTAAGAAAATGCCTCGTTGCGTTATAATTAAGTGCAATGGCCGAACAATTTCGTCCATAAAAAGGCAAGGACATATTTCCTGTCACAAGTAAGTTATTTTAAAATTATATTATGCGTAAATTCATTTTTTAACAATTTTTTAAGTATTGCAAGCTGTGATTCCAAGAATTACCAAGTAACTATAGATTAACTCTAAGTAAAACTATATTAACATTCCGCTGCTTTGTTTGCTTTGAGCGTTTGATCTGACGTTGTATGTAAAGAGATGACGAATATCGGATCTAGCGATACTGTCGCGCATCGCTTCGACTTCGTGGTACAGTACCTCTACCATGAGTTACACTAGTTTACAGTGACCGTACTCGCTAGCGACGGCGTAAATGATTTGTATGGAGAATTGTACTTCCGTAAGTGACCGCTAGAGGCGCTGTACACAATTCTCCATACAAATCATTTACGCCGTCGCTAGCGAGTACAGTCACTGTAAACTAGTGTAACTCATGGTAGAGGTACAGGCAACTTCTCATTCGTCTGTCAAATCTAGCAACTAGTGTTGTTTGTTCTACAACATTATATCAATAATCGATTTTAATCGATATCGGTATGATGAATGATAATACACATTATAAAATGACCAATTTAGAACTTATTGATAAAAACTAGCTCATGCCCTAATTTTACACGACAGCTTTAAAAAAGGAGAGTAATATTGTAAATGAAACACTTCAACGGAATTTATCGCGAAATTTACTTTTATTTCGAAGTTTCTGAACCTTACAGGCCCCATGTTCTCGTTTTTTCCCGTTCCGTTGAAGTGTTACATTTACATTGTGTGATAATCTTTTTAAAAAGTTAAATAGAAGAAAATACTACGAGGGTTAATGTATTCATGTTTATCCTTGGAATATATAGGACTATGTGTATTTCTGTTGTGTTTAAAAAAACTTTCATGTTTTTAGTTTCCCACATGATCCAATCATAAAAGAAAAATGGATTGCGGCCACGGGACGGAAAGACTGGTTCCCGACTAAACACAGTACCTACGTATATATTTGTTCTATACATTTTGAAAATACCAGTTTCATTGAAGGGAAAAAGTTGAGATTGCTGAAAAAAACGACATACAAAATCTACGAGTATGAGCGAGACGGTCACGGCGGCGGCTCCAGTTGAATCGTTTGAATAGGTAGTGGGGCGGAGGGGCATCGGCGACATCGATGTATTTGAATCGATTTGGATGTATTATGTCTGTGGTTTGGATTTCCCATCACTAAATTTTGGCTATGACGTCACAGTAGGTGTTAAAAAGTCGACACGGTTGGTTTCAATACAAATCGTGAGCATTGCGTTATCTATAATGTGTATCTATGAGTTATACCACCAATTTTATACTCATCCATACTTTTCTTAATAATATAAATGCGAAAGTGTGTCTGTCTGTTACCTTTTTATGCTCAAACCGCTCAAACGATTTAGATGAAATTTGCTATGGAGATAGTTTGAAACCCTGGGAAGGTCACAGTATAGTTTTTGTTCCGGGACAAGCAATCAAACACAAAGTAACACTATTTTAATCGGTAATGTATGCAACACAAGATCAACAGAGAAAATGATGTAAGGTGGTATGATTAGCAATTACTAATGACAAACGCATCTTAGAAGCCGAGATTGAACTTGAACGTTACCTAAAGTTACCTGTAAAATATTAATATAAATCTCATTCTGAGAGGAGGCCTGTGCCCTGCAGTGGTATGTACGTATATATGCTGAGATAATGAGTAATATAAATTGCGTTAAAATGATTTAACGATGATTTAAATTAACGTTAATTTTATGAACAGCTTATAACGTTACCATTTTTATACCGGTATAAGTAACGGTACGTTGTTTAACGTTAATTACGATTTAACGTTAAATTTGTTTGACAACGATAACGTTAACGGTATTTGAAGCCCGTCTAGGTATAAAATAAAATAATAATAAAAAGAGTAATTAAATAGTATGTCACCGAGACCACCTGGGCCCAATAGCATATCAAATTACAAGCTAATAGTATTAACTATTTTGTATTGAAATTTACTAATACTATTTGCTTGTATTTTGTTATGCAATTGGGCCCTGATCATAAATAAGTTCAACTGAGCACAGTTACTTCAATTTACTTGTCAAATTTGGGGTACGTATCAAAATATATAAAGTTTAAAACAAATAATGGACGAAATACATAATGGTCATTTGATATAATGCAATTTTCTTGGAAATTCTCAACTTTACAGGATTTTCATAAAATAAACCTAACCTAACCTAAGCCAATCTGTAGATTACACGATTAAAAAAATTCGTTTAATCAATAGTTTCATAGAAAATTTTAGTATGTATTATGACCATTATGTATTTCGTCCATTATTTGTTTTAAACTTTATATATTTTGATACGTACCCCTTTCGAATATATAGTTAATTTTACAATGCAATATTTCACACAATATTTAGACATCTATAAAGTCATGGCAACATTTTTTAAACACAGGTGTTCCGCTATTCCACGCTAGGTGGCAGTACATTTTATGCAAGTCTCATTTACATTCCCGTAAAACAGACAACGATATACAGTTGTCGAAAAGTTCTAATTATGCTACCGTTTACTACTGTACACCTATTATTACCATGTACAAGAACTATAACAGAAAAGTAGTGAATAGCAATAAATTGTATTATAATTGAATTTATATTATTATGTTTTGAATATATAAAAATCTTAGGCTTGGCCGATTTTTATGAAACTTTTTTGTCTATATTCGGCAGGTCTGAGAATAGGTCGTAGGCTATTTTTTTATACGTACCCCTATTCTTCGCGGACGGAGTCGCAGGCAACAGCTAGTAAACAATTACATTTCTCACCCTACGCTCATGTGACGGTAGCGCAACAGCCAAGCAATTTTGACTAATGTGTAGTTTGTGAAGTTAAAGTTAAAGTTATTTGATATTTTTTTGACAGTCTGAGGTAGGTTTCGTCTAGGGAACATTTTACATGAAAATGTTTTTGGTGGTCTCCCACCAACAATTGATGGCGATTTTACAGATTCCAAAAGTTGTTAACTAGACAAACAATGGAATTTGTACCCTTGCAACATTGCTGGAGAGTTTAGGGCTCTTGCAACGTTTTATTTTCGTAATTTTGGATTGACCGTCAATAATGCTAGAGCTCGTTCAAATGATGTAAAGGTAAAAAAACTTAAATAAACCGCCCCTTGTTTAATGTTGGGCTGTAGAAATAATGTCGAACGTAAGTCATTTTTAGATTATGGAATGTCAACTTGTTTGTACAGATACGCCTACTACCTACTGCGTGCAACGAGGCTTTAGTTAAGTTTTATGGTAATCATTATGGCTCCGTGTTTTGTGTTTTCATCGTGAAACGATCAAACTGAAACTATCATTAGGCTGCGTTTTCACCAGAGATGTGCGAGGATGCGTTGCGAGGGATGTGTTTGTCATGAATCAATAGAAACACTTTATTCACTTAAGACCTTTTAAATTAAGTGTTTCTATTCGTTTATATGACAAACACATCCCTCGCAACGCAACCTCGCACAGCTCCGGTAGATACGCAGCCTTAGGCTTTGAATTTTAGCATACTTACTTAATATGGTTTCGAACTTTCAAGTACTTATCTCGCGATGAGCGAGGTGGTGCGCATCGGACGGTGTTTCTGCGGCTATAGATCTCTTCTTAGGATTTCATCTTCTTTTACGTAAGAAAGCTGATGACGCTGGCACAGATTTCAGAATAATATATTCGACACTAGCGTTTGATACCCACTCTATTGACCTATCAGTCGGCTCACCGTCAGCGGTGTAGTTACCATTAAAAAAAATCTAAGTCAGGTTTAACCTAGCTTTTACTTTTAAGCTAATACTACTACTTTTTTTAAAGTTACTAACATATCCGGGACTTACCTTATCACAGCTTTTATGCTATTTTATGCTAAAATTCAACGCTTCGTCCAGGTATTTTTAGCAATGAAAAGGCGGGATTATGTCCGTTGTGCTAGTAATAATAATAATAATAATATGAATCTAGGTATAGTATAAACAAAACTTAAACTTATTACAAGCTGTATGCTGATAAGCAATAACCTGTCAACCCGCAAAATCTCGAACTAACTGTAAAAACCCTAATAAAAATGTTTAGCGCTCATTTTCTCAAAACGACGTTCGTATAGGTTGACATGTTATTGCTTATCACCATCCCTGATACTTGCTTTCCCATTTTTTTATGTTAGAGAGGCCAGACAAACATACTGTGGGTCACCCGATGTTAAATGATCACCACTGTCCATAGACACCCGCAGCACTTTACGTGATGCCAGTGCGTTGTCGGCCCTAAAAGGGAGAGGAAAAAGGAAAGGGAATAAAGGAGGGGGAGAGGTAAAGGGCCCCCGGCGCTCTCACTGACCGTATATACGAAACGTTTAAGTTTCTTATTTCATCTTTAATTCAAATCTTGGAACTTAATTTTCACACGCTTCCAGTGGTAGCTAATATAATATACTAGTTTTTGCCCGCGACTTCGTACGCGTTTCGTACCTTAGAGTTGTTTACATGAAATTTGGCACACAGATGACACAGGTAGTTTATTACGTGGATTAACATATAGGGTAATGCCAGGAAAATGCAAAGTTCCCGCGGAATTTGAATAAGTGAATTCTAAAGCCGATAAGCCGCGGTGGCCTAGTGGTTTGACCTATGGTCTCATAAGCAGAGGAGAGGATCATGGGTTGTAGCCCGGGCTTGGACCTCTTGAGTTATTACGAATTCGTGTGCTAAATTACGTTTGAAGTTTACCATGAGCTTTACAGTGAAGGAAAAGATCGCGAGAAAAGCTGCACACACCTGAGAAGAAATTCAATGGTATACCCCCGCACTGTACAATCGCACTGGGCCCAAGTGGGAACTACGGCCCAAGTGTTCTCGTTCTGGGAGGAGGCCTGATTGAAACAACAACATTCTATCCCGGGAAAGTGCAAAGTACAGCATACCGCGGGATAGAAATAACTGTCAAAACATTTTGAAAATCAGAGACAGTGTAGCTTTTTATTAGTGAAATAATTTTAAAAATCAGCCCCTACGTTCAATTCACTTATTTCTATCCTGTGGGAATTTTGCATTTTCCCGTAGAAAAGTAGCCTTTGTCAATTGGGGATAGTCATATCACATAATGTGTAAGAACTTTTAAAATCAGTCCCGAAATTGAGTTAATTTATTTCTATCCTGTGGGAATTTTGCATTTTCCCGTATAAAAAGTAACCTATGTCAATCAAGAATAGTGTAGCTTTCTAATTCTGAAAGAATTTTTAAAATCGGCTCATAAGTTTCAGAGATACCGCTACAAACAAATAAACAAAGAAAGTTGAGATATTTCTCTATCCCGTGGGAATTTAGTAAAATCCTTCCTTAGTGCACCTCTACAATACTCAAGGTACATGTGTGCCAAATTTCAAGTCTCTAGCCCCAGTAGTTTAGGCTGTGCGTTGTCTGTCAGTCAGTCAGTCAGTCAGTCAGTCAGTCAGTCAGTCAGTCAGTCAGTCAGTCAGTCAGTCAGTCAGTCAGTCAGTCAGTCAGCCAGTCAGTCATTCAGTCAGTCAGTCACGGTACTGTTTTATAGGTATAGGTAATACTACATTTAATACGGATTTAGATAGATAAATAGATAAATAAAACTTTTATTTGATACTGCAAAGACACAAAATCAAGATTACCAAAATACAAAAATCAGTAGGTACAAACTTACAAGTACCTAAAACATTTTATATTGTCTGTGTGCGCTGCAGTAGTGCAAAAATACCATGGCTCAGTGGCCAACGTTGCTCATAGGAGCAAAACACTGATTATTCTGCCACAGCCCTGAAGACCAAGAACAGAATATTACTTACTGATTAAAAATAAATAAACAAAAAACAAACAGTGCTAAGCATTATCAATTTATCAGTCTTGTACCTACCTACCATGAAGATGTATTTTTATAAATTTTATTTATCAAATTAGTATAAAACTGTACAGGTAAAATGGGAGAAAAAATAATAACAATAATTAAGCAGTTACTGAACTAAGTAGGTACCTCAAACAAACATGCAGCCACCATCCAGATTCTTCACTCTATCCTAAACTTTAAAGTTAAGTACCCACTGAAAAACCGCCTTGCTTCTGTAAGAGAATTAAATTATAACGTATTTTAAAAGATTTTTTGCTTTAAAAGATTTAAATACTATTTGTAATACATTTGGCACTGAAGGTCTTAAATCGCACCCTCCGTTTTAAGGATTAGAGGAACGAAAAGCTTTTTAGCTACCTCCCCACCAATTTCCAGCCAAATCGGTTTAGCCGTTCTTGAGTTATAAATAGTGTAACTGCACACCGACTGCAGTGCCATTTGTAAATCTAAACCATCCAGGGCGCCACCCAAACGCATACAAAAAAAGTCATTTAAATCGGTCCAGCCGTTTAGGAGGAGTTCAGTGACAAACACACGTACAGTGGAATTATATAAATAAAGATATTCTGAACTTCTTTTAATAATACAAATAACGTATTCAATCAAGTAGTTAGTACCCATTGTCACTAAAGTCAGGATTATATAAGAGGATCCCGGGGAAATCGAGAGAACTCTTCAAATATTGTAGGAACACCCTATAGTGATTTGGGTAGGTAGATAATATTTTGTAGTAACTCGTGCTTTTGTTTGCTGCTCTTGGAAATCAAATTTAGTGAAGCGGAACTAATGAGGAAGATCATAGTTGTCCGCTGGAACTACTCAAAAACAAGTATTTCACGGGTATTCGACTTCCTTTAAAACAGTTGCTAAGGTAAGCAACTTACGCTTTTCGCAACGCATATGGAAGTGGAACTTATGGGAAAGCACCAGGAAGACTCCTCAGCAATTAAAATCTCTGAATCGGGTAGCAATATTTTGTTTAAAAGATGACGAGCAGTTAACATTAGGCTATTGTAATTTAGATTAGTTACTTAGTAAGTTTAAATTCAAAATTGAACAGACCCCTAAAAACCACAAAAATAACTTTCTATCGAACTATAACTGTTTTAATATCGGACCGGAAGATGCCTACGACCTACGCCTCCAACAAGATGGAGCAACAACCTGGTTAAGGTTGCGAGATCGCGTTGGACGCGGATGGCACGGAACCGATCTGTTTGGCGAGCCTTGGGGGAGGCCTATGTTCAGCAGTGGACGTCTTTCGGCTGAAATGATGATGAACTGTTTGTAGTCTATACCTGAGCACGACAAAACAAGTGATAGAACCCCAATAGATAGTATTTAGGTCCTGCTGAGACATCTACGTCTAAAATATTAATAAAAAGATAATTTTGTGTTTTTTTGTAATTTCTATTTTTAACCCGCGACACAAAAAGAGGGGTGGTAGGTATATGTGTGTGTGTCTTTTTGTGGCATCATACCTAGCCCTTAAACGGGTGTATCAATCTGGGTGCATTTTTTTTATTCGAAAGCAGGTTTCTTGGTGATGGTTCCTAAAGGTTCTCTTTTGCTAGCTGACAAATAAATTCCGAAGCCACTTGTCCTCATTAGGGTGTTGGGTTCGATGTTGTGTCATGCACGTGCGGTTGTTAGTTTTTTTTTGTATATGGTTCAATTAGTTTTATAATAGTTTTCAAGTTTGAATTTGTAGGCTAAACGTACCAGCAAGCATTTTAAGATTCACTCTAATTATTCCTACTGGCTCACATTTTAGCCAACATTTGATGAATATTATTAAATATAAAATTCTTTAAATTATTTATATTAAAATAAAAGTGTACTCGAGCTTACCCACAGATCTGAAAAAAAAAGTGTGTAGGTTTGGACTGAAAACCAGCGCTGTGTGCGTGCGCACCTCCGTGGGCATGCATCCACAGCACACGCTGAGTCCAATCCATTTAACACGCTTATTTATAGGTTCAATGTAGACTTTTAATATTGTATCTTTTTTTTCTAAGAGTGTTAATAAATTATATTCTATTCTATTCTATCTTAGAGGCATAATGGGCATTTACTTTATTTCCAAACATATGTGTGACCAAATTGAGTTGGGGGTTTTAAATTTTTTTATTTTATAGTTATTAATAAAATAACTATGAGTTGTATATCAAAGAATAAAATCGCTATTTATAGTCCAACTCATGTTTTACCCACGATATATTTTTGCTATAGTGAAGCGGCTATCTTAACTCATTATAGAACGCCGAAGCATATTTTACCATATTTGGGAATCTCGCTCGTAAAATGAATGAAAAGCCACTATATTACCTCATATTTTAAAATTAATTAAGTCAAAAACAGTCAAAATTGTTGTAAGTCTAACAACAAAAAGTTTTTTCTAAATAAATAATTAAATAAAACTATAAATCCGTTCGCACTGCTCTTAACTGCAGTATAACAATACATAAGTCTAATCGGTTTTAACATGCCCATTGCCTTCTCTTACACCATTTAGTCCATTCTTTTGACCATTTTGCACTCCGTTGTAAGCCTCATTTTGAACAGCTTTTTGGACACAGTTTTGGACTCCATTTTGGACACCATTTTGGGAGCCATTTTCTTTCTTCGCTTTAGTAGGTTGAATGTAAGCTTTTATATAGAAATCTATAAATAGAATTAGCATGAATAAGTTCTGTGGTAGAAAAACGGCAGCTATCCATCGAGGATATGCACAGTCTGTCTGAAATACCAACATCCCCATGTGTACTACTGTCCAGAAGAATTGTAACTGAAACAAAAACAAGTGCAACTATAAAAATATGTTTGTTAAAAAATTCATTCACGTTCACCTATTTCACGTTAAGTATGTTACATACATACATAACGTACGTACATACATACACACGTACGTAAGTACGTATATAAATAATGTATTTATTGCACACTAAAAAACTTAAAAATAAAGGTACCGATAAACAGAAAAAAGTACAAAACGAACTACTGGAGATTATTTACTTGGAAAATGTAGACACGCGGTAGCGTGTCAAGCCAAGTTCAAGCAAAGGGAACTGACGAAGCAGCGCTGTGTGTATATTCTATTCACACGAACCATTTGGAGCTACTTTTGACACTTTCATAACTCAAAATCTATTTAACACAAACACACCAAATTTGGTTTATTTACTGATACCAATAAGATTAACTAGAATCCTAAATTTCATAAATATAGCTAAACGGTTCTAGACATACAAACGCCCAAATATCGCTATTTTTCCACTCACAGGAGTTGATGATTTTTGTTTGTTGCTGTTTAATTTTTGATTTTAACGCCTTCATAATTAGAATTAGTTAGGTCTCAGGCTTTACCGAAAACGCTCGAGACAACGTTGATGACGGGCTGTTGGGGCGGATGCTGTTGATGTGATTTTATATGTATACTTACAATTTGCAACTGTGTGATGTATTTCTTCCACCACATGGAGTTCTTTAAGTTCGGCTTGACCACTGTCAGAAGATAATATCCATACATAACGACGTGGACGAAGCTATTTATAAGCCCAACCAGAGTGCCGTGACCTCCTGTAATAGATTTTTTAAAGATAATTAACACAGATTTTTGAATGGCTTTAATAATTAAATTAATGCTTCCTTACTTCAAACCGAGAAAAGTTCAAACAAATAGTTAAAAAATTAAGGGTTTGTTTCATCTCTCTCAAATAGGTGCGATCCTGATTTTCATCTCATATAAATCTAATTTTAACATACATAAAAAAATAAATGTCCTGACTGCTTGACTGACTGATTCACTCACTGACTGATAGACTCATCAACGCCCAGCTCAGGCCCTTGGCCCTAGGAGGCAGAAACTTTGCATGATATTGCTTTTATGATGTGAGTTAGGAATAAGGACGGGTACATAATGAATGAGTAATGACGTAAGAATAATCGTCAACCCTTTTCAAGGAATAGGTCGAATTACAAGTCACCCTGTATTTAAGTATTCGTGCTTTTGATACATATTTTGCATACATGCATTAAGTAGGTAATCACGGATCGACTGAAGACTCAGTTTGTCCCAGTTTATGGTCTTAATTAGAGAATCTTCACGCCCATTAGGCATCACTATTACGAGCAATATTATTATTATTATTATGTACTTCGATCCTCGATATTTCAGTTAGCAATTACTTTTGCTAAGTAAAATAGGTGTATTTCATATGTCTCTTACATAATACATGTTTGATAAGTTAAGTTTACGGGGCATACTGAAAGTTTCTGAAACTGGCTACTTATAAAAAGAAAATTAAAAAAGCAATAATAGGATTTGTAAAAGTAACTCTCTGGCAGTGTATTACTTTTTAATTTGCGAGACTGTCATTTGTTTTTTCATCGTGGTGTTGGATTGAAATTTGGGTGTCGCTGTTGCAATGAGTTTAAGTCGTGAAAATTTTCGATCCATGATTTTTTACGATTTCCGATGTGGATTAAGTCAGCAAGAGAGTTGTCAAAGACTTCTCTTAGCATTTGGTGATGAAGCCCCATGTCGTAGCTCTGTCTATTCGTGGTTTAGTGAGTTTAGACGAGGACGTGACCATCTCTATGACGATGAATGTGAAGGCCGGCCAGCAACTGCGGTTACCGATATTAATATTAATACTGTACGACAACTAATTGGGATGCACCAAAAAAAATAACCTATAGTTTTTATATTTTTTTTGGAAAGAATAGGATATTTTAAGACACCATTTTCATCGATTTTGAATTTGGTTGAGTATTTAATTTTTTATATTTTTTTTTAGAAATACGTTGGATGACGTCACAGTGAGAGAGCCACGTTCCATAGCCTAGAAAAATTCAAGTCGTACATAACATAATCTGTGGCACTACCACGGCACTACTGAGACCCTACTACGAAGTGCATAATTCGAACTTCGTTTCATGCCGTCCCGCTCACGCTAATATGATTTGACACGAGAGTGAGAGGGATGATACGATACGAACTTCGATTTTTGTAGTAGTGCCCCTGATTTGTCATGTCACTGTCAATATTACAAGCACGACTTAGGGTCCTAAATGAACCATGACAAAATAGTTATATTTATTTCTCTTCTTTTAGCTTCGATTATTCCTGTTTGTTTAATGGTGTGATAGTAAATAGATATTTTTTTATTAAAATCAGATATTTAAATTCTTTCATATTTACTTGTAACGTAGTAATTTAATAATTAAATTTGTAAAAATACATTGCGAGTATTGTATACATTTCGGACTTTATGATAAATGACAACTGTTTAAAGCCAGGTGTGCATCATGTGATTAAAGTTCTGTCTTTGTCACTCTTTGCTATTATAAGCAGGACAGCAACATTTCAAACTGTCAATTTGCTTTAGAGTGCAGACCTGCTTTATATCTGCCTTTGTGACGATTCACTGCAGGGGTCAAATGAAGGTCATTACTTAAATTTTCTTTATTTAATTCAGATTATCATATTTTTGGAATCTGATTTCTGAAAACGCTTCACAAAGCCTATTTCTCCAAACGGTTTTCGATTTATTATATGTTGCCAAAAATTGGGACATCCCAATTGAAACTGACAAAAAAATTATATGTCAGCAAATTCGTACTACCTTAGGAATTGGAATGAGCCAGGTCCAAAAGATATTGCATTCGTTTTCGTTTAAGTTCGGAAACTTTGCACTCGATGGATACCACATGATTTATCGGAAGAACAGAAACGACTGCGTGTAAACTAGTGTAAAGTGATGCCGCAAAATGATAAAAAAAATTGATGGAGGACAATCAATGGTTGTATATAACATCGTGACAGGTGACGAAACCAGGGTATACTACTTTGAACCGGAAAGAAAAGTCAATCGGCTGAATGGGTCTTTTCTTTTGAAGACTTGCCGACGAAAGTAAAAAAAAGTCGAAGCACAGGTAAGAAAATGGTTGCTTCGTTTTGCGGCAAATCGAGACATTTCACCACCGTGTCACTTGAAAACCACAAGACAGTAACTGTAGATTGGTATGTGAACACGTGCTTGCCTAAGTGTTTGACAAAATTCGTGAAAAGTGTCCTCGTGGCAAAATAGTCCTTCATCACGACAACCGCGTCTCGACACATTCCGCTAAAGCAACGAATGCGTATTTGGAGGCCTCAAATGTAGAATTAATGACTCGTCCGCTATACGGCCCTGATCTTGCACCATGCGATTTCTTTTTGCTCTCGAAGATTAAAGATAAACTTAGAGGTTTACGGTTTACAAGTCCGGAAATGGCAGTGAACGCTTTCCACGAGGCCATCGAAGAAGTCCCTAAGGAAGACTGGACCCACTGCTTTTCACAAAGGTTCCAGCGAATGCAAAAGTGTGTAAATAGGGACCGTATATACTTTGAAAAACAATAAATGTGTCATAACGATAATGCGTAGTCGTATTTATAAGAATCCAGAAACTTTCAGTATGACCTACGTATAATACCTGGGAAGTAGGTCGCAGCTCCCCAACACAGAAGAACCATGCCGAAGTGATGATAGACGTGAAGGAAAGTTATCTGGTTAAATTTTTTACGTAGAACAAAAAACACCTGAAATTAATGAACGAATTTCATAAAATTATTCGAAATATACAATTTATTTTGATTGACAAGCGATATATATTTCAACAAATTTGAGATCTAAGTTGTATGTAACGGTTGATATTATGAATTTTACTTAAAAGTAGCATTAGCCATTTAATTGTACTTGTACAGTTATAGGTAGGTGCATCTTATCATAAATCATTACACACGTTATAGCTATAATTTTTTTGCGGCATTTGCCACAACTCACCGAATTTCTTGATTATTTCAAAGACTAATGAGTTCTATATTAACTAAATCCAAGTTATATCAACAGAAAACTTGATTTTATTAGTTATTACTTATATTTTATTTTACTTTTAATTTATTTTGTTTAATATCAATAGGAACACTTTCTAAGCTAAAGGAAATATTTCCAAACTTTAAATCGCTTTTCTGAAAAGTAACACTTTCCGAGTTTAAGAGCGCGCGCAGACAGAGAGCGGTCTGGAGTTCCGAGTTCCGCGTTCAGAGTTCTGTGTATTGACCGCTCGAGAGTTCCGACCGCCTGCTGTGTGCGTTATCGTAAGGGACTCAGTACATTCGAAAGAACGCAGAACTCTGAACGCGGAATGCGGAACGCCAGACCGCGCTCTGTCTGCAAGCGCTCTAAAGAATCCAGAATTTGAAAGTTCATGTTCACAATCGCGACAGCAATTCTATTAAAACTCAAAAAATGGTTTTAATGAAAATGGAGTTCAAATCATTGGATCTTAGAGGATAGCTAAGTAGGTAATTGAAATGTGGCGATGGAATTATACAGAATAAAAATAACTTACTGTGTCTAAGAGGTCAAGAATCTTGAGAAGGTAGTAGAGGTGTACGTATTCTGCTACCTGGATTGCATGATCACTGTTAGAGAAGTCCACTGGCTCGCAAACCCATCGGTAGTGGAAAGCCCAAGCGTTTAAAATACCCTGAAAATAGTCAGAAGACCATTTACTTTTAAAACTTGGAACAAATCTATACCACTATAGTCCGACAAGCTCGTGCGCGACCCTCCGCGGAACCCTGTCGCAGTCAGCGTTTGCCGCACTTATTAAAAACAATCTTGTTAAGGACAGCAGAGGCTCCCTGCGACAGAGTTCCGCCGAGCGCCGCGGACGAGCTTGTCAAGGTATAAAAACGCGTTGTATTGGATCTAAAGCTCCAAACGCACATACAGCGGAGGCGTGGTGGTGCGGTGGCGGTGACGGTTGTAATATTCTAACTTGTATGAACAAGTTCGCGGTATAGTACCGCGCAACCGTTCATACAAGTTAGAATATTACAACCGTCACCACCACTGGACCACCACGTCTCCGCTGTCTGTGCCTTTGGAGCTTAAATGATATAAATACTTATAGTATAAATCTTCCCAGGTGAACTTTTCGCTTCGAGCCCTTATCTTTCAAAACAAACTGTATCGTCATAGTATTAAGGTTCAAATTTAATGTAATGGCTCGAAGCGAAAAATACACCTGGGAAGATTTCTACTATAATATCCTGTACACCAAAAGTTTTCCCTTTTTTTTCGAGTCGGGTCTCGTTGGCCTTACTTGCATTTAGCCTTGGCGAGCAAAACGGCTCAGTGTAGTACACTGACCAAGTATGCAAAATGACTTGGTTATATAATGCCATGGTTACAAAATTGTCTTAGTTTCAGTAAGACTTACTTAGCAAAACGTCTAGGTCGTTAAATGCACAAGTAGGCAGAATGGCTCAATTGTGTAAGGTCGTGATTGTATTAAATAGATTTTCAAGACCAGACCAGACCATTTACCTACATTATGACATTAAGTCGTTTTAAAACCAAGTCATTCCGTTTACTATGGCTTATAGCAATGAGAGCGTTTTACAGACCAAGGCATTTTGCTACCCGGACAAAATACAACTAAGGTGTTCTGCTCGCCAAAACTAAATGCAAGTACGGCCAAAGGGACCTGGCCCTTTTTTTTCTAATACTTAATATTTTATACGTCCATTCAATCAAGTTTTTTCGGTATTAATTATGTATTTAGGGTTTCTTAACTCTTTGACCCTATTTATTTGTAGTCGAAATTATCAAAGGAAACGCCCGGTGTTTGGCATCAAAGGCCATTCTTCATAGGTGCATTGAAATTATTCATTAGACACTGCAAGTATTACTTAGGAAACGACACGATTGCCAACTAATGAAAAGATCCATTTAATTTGGAATTTTAAATTGCAATTTTATTTATTAATGTTTCGATGGTATTTTTAATGTGTTCTTTAATTGTTTAAATATAATAGTAGTTTTTATTTCGCATGTTCCGGTGTTATTTACTGATTTTAAATTGTTTATGATTTGAATTCTTCGATTTTATCTGAGTCACATTTGAAAAATCCTAACTTAATTTACTTATAGTGTGATATTTTCTGGTTTTAACTTAATATTTTTGTAATTTTAACATACGTCTCGCTTTATGGTCAATAATATGTACTCTGTAATTGTCGTATATATCAGAATAATATACATGTAACTAGTTTTTATGGCTCAGATCGTAATATATAATGATGTAGATGTACTGAATAAATAAATAAATAGATCCAAAGATGGACCAATCTTACTAGTTTCCTTGCTCGTATGGAAAAAGTGCAACTAATTATACATATGTTTTTATTAATAATAAAACTAGTGGGAATGGATCCCAATATCATTAACTTTGCTCGATAAACACAAAGGCTATCTTAGTAGCCAGAGTTATTAATTGAATAATGTTTTCAGAATGAAAATAAACTTCTGTTTTATATAAAATCATAGACAGCTATGAAAGCTAAGTTACAAAGATCTTACCCCAATAAATATTTGCGCGCAGAAATATATCTGAATTACATTGTACACAATGAGTACTTTATCCAGGTTGAATGCTGGTCGGTTCTTCATCCACTCAGGTCCCCATTTCAGTACAAACATAAGATAGAGGACTATAAGTGCAAGGGCTTGATGAGGTTTTGCCACTAAAAACCAAGTGTTGGTTCTTGGATCTGTAAAATATACAAAAATAAGATTTAAATCAAAGACCGAGTATTTTAATTAAATCATTTTGTTAAACCATACATAGACATTCTCTGTCTTGCACTGTAATGATAAATACTACTGCTTATCCGAGTCATTCACAATTATGCAAAAGCAAAACATTGTTCTTATTATAAAACTACTAGCTGTTGCCCGCGATACCGTTTGCGGAAAATAGGGGTACAAAAAATAGCCTAGGACCTATTCTCAGACCTACCAAATGTAGACAAAAATGTTTTATAAAGATCGGTCAAGCCGTTTCGGAGGAGTTCGTTCAAACACCGTGACACGAGATTTTTATATATTAGAACATAATTTTCATTAAAGTATCGATGGCTGAGATGTGATACGGTTTTTTTAGTCATAATTTTTCATTACCTAAAATGCACTAAGCATATACATCGAAATCTATAACATCCGAAGGAATATCGATAATTATTCAGAAACATGGTAAGGCATATCGCTGGCAGCGAGCGAGCGAAGCGAGCGAGCAAGACCTTTCAGGGCAGAAACGACTCGGACAGGTTAGGATCAGAATGAAGATGTTAGGTATTTTTTATGACTGCACAGAAAAGGATTATTACCTTTAATATTATGAAATGTCATAAAAACATGACATTGAATGTTATTACAAAGTAATATTATGCCTAAAAACAATTATGACCTGCGAAAAAAAGACCTTGCAATAATTATTATGAGCGACTTTATTACCTTTAACATTATGAAGAGTGATGCATCCATGACACTGAATGATATGACTTTACTTGTTAGTCCTTACAATAATTATGACTTAAGAAAATCGTAACTCCAATTTATGTTGTTTAATATTATGACTTCCGATAATATGTCGAAGAAAAATTATGACAGGAAACGTTATGGACTTGAAAATTCGGAATAAAAAATTTATGGGAGTCATTATACACCCTTTTTTTATTATAAGAGGGAGGTAAACGAGCGGGTCATCTGTTGGGAAATGATCACCATCGCCCATGAATATCAACAACTTAAGGAAAGTCACTGATCTGTTGCTGGCTTTTAAATGAAGTACCTATATAAACCCTTTTCTTGAAAGGCCCGATATCATGATTATCTGGAAACACTGTTGCTGGATGTTGATTCCCCATTTGATTCCACCGGTCTATTGTGCATATTGTCTTACACGCAGATGCTCACGTTTACATAAATAACAAATCTCTCTTTAACACCATCTTAAATCCCATTACATCTATTTGCCACGAGATGTAGACTGTGGTTACCTTTAATCAGCCACAACAACAATAGCAAGGATCTTAAAAAAATACTAACAATGCATGCGTTAAAAATGCTTTGGGCTTAAAACAACTAAATTTCATAATACCTTATTCACTAATACCCCTAAATTTCAAATTACCATGGGCTCATAATACCTAAAAAATTTTAAATAAAAAATAAAACCTCCTTCAAAAAACATCCAAAAATCTATGAAATAATAATTGAACCGAACCGACCACAATAAGCATGAAAATATCTTTCTTCTAATCTGTTTGAAGTCGGTGCCTCAGCTCGAGTCAGCAGGAGTGGACCTAGTAATCTAACTTACCTACATACCTACTATCTATAGGGCTTCTACACTCCTGCTGGCTCGTGCTGAGGCACCGACTTAAAACAGATTGAAGAAATATATTTTCATGCTTATTGTGGTCGGTTCGGTTCAATTATTATTTCATAGATTTTTGGATGTTTTTTGAAGGAGGTTTTATTTTTTATTTAAAATTTTTTATTTTTTGCTTTTTAGTTGTTTCTGTATAAAATAGATGCGTAGGATAAAATCATCAGTTTGACTTCGAAATAAGTTTATGTTGAAAATTCTATTTTTAAAACTCGACAGGGTTATGTCGTTTTATTACAGAGTTCCATGATACTTTCTGAATGCAAATGCTCGACTTGTCACCCAAAATACTAAAATCGCTATACGTTTCTCTTGAATTTTTGAGGAGTTTCTTCAATTCCTCATGGATCCCATCATCAGAACTGGATTTTGGTAACAACGGGACCAACCTTGAAGCATGTGCTTCCAAAGAACGAAAAAAATTTCCAAATCGGTTCATAAATGACGGAGTTCTGAGGTAACACACGTTAAAAAAAAAAAAAAAAATAAATAAAAAAAAAAAAAAAAAAAAAGAACATACAACCGAATTGAGAACCTCCTCCTTTTTTTGAAGTCGGTTAAAAATACCTAAAATTTCAAATTTTAAGATGAGACAATTTGAAATTTTAGGTATTTTTAGGTATTATGAGCCCATGGTAATTTGAAAATTAGGGGTATTAGTGAATAAGGTATTATGAAATTCAGTTGTTTTAAGCCCAAAGCTTAAAAATCAGCGGACTCTGTCGGACGGTTCATCTGACGATAACAACACCAAGGTTCTAATTATCTTGATATTTTAAGATCAGCTCGGTCTGTTCCTCACTATAAAACCAGCCAAGAGCGTGTCGGACACGCCCAAGATAGGGTTCCGTAGCCATTACGAAAAATCAAGTAATATTTTTGTAAGGATTTCGTATGTGTACGGAATCTTCCAAGTTAGGTACCGTCAATACTTTGAAAAAAGCTCGTATCTCAAAATCGTTAATCTGGCAAAGTGAACTTTATTACGCGCATATCAAGGTTCAGTTTTGTTTACATGCTGATTTGAGATACGAGTTTTTCAAAGAAGTGACGGTATGTTTAATACCTTAGGCTACTATTTACTCTTAAAGTACAAATAATTCCCAAGCAATCTTAGCTGCTATAATTTTCCTTGTAAATTTAATATATTTACTACCATTTTGAATTTTTTCAAATTTTTCCTCCCAACAGTTTAGATTTTAGAGGGGGGGGGGGGGGACGGTCGATTTTAATGAAATTTTTCACTTTAAAGTTGAATATTTCGCAAACAAATCACTGAATACAAAAATCATGTAAGCAACCCCCCAATGGTTTTAAAAGACCTATCCAACGACACCCCACACTATAGGGTTAGTCGAGAAAAAAAAAATCACCCCCTTTACGTCTATCGTCGTACACTAAAAAAAATTTTTTTTTTATTTTTTATTTTACCACTTTGTTGGTGTGACTGATATGTATATTCATGCCAAATTACAGTTTTCTAGTACTAACAGTCTCTGAGCTTAGCCGCGGACAGACAGACAGACAGACAGACAGACGGACAGACATGGCGAAACTATAAGGGTTCCTAGTTGACTACGGAACCCTAAAAATGACCTGAGGCCGTATTGTCTGACGCGCGAGCGCTAGCAATTGCATTCATCGTCTCTTTCCTCTCCTTCACCCTAATCCTGTAACTTTTGCCAAGGGGCCATCCATAAATTACGTCACACATTTAGGGGGAGGGGGGGGGGGGCAAGCGATCTGTGACACTAGTACAAAATAATGGCGATTTTCATAGTAATAAGTGTGACAAGGGGGGGGGAGGGGTCCAAATTGATCGAAATTGGTGTGACGTAATTTATGGATGACCCCCAAAAAGAAATGATGAAAGAGATTGAAATTCAGAGTGCGTTAGACAATAAGGCCTGTGACCTAAACTGAAATCATCACGCCTTGGTAAAGTGATGGTGCTTATTATGTACATGTACCAATTTGCTGTGTATTAAATTCAACTAGTATTACTCACCTATAAGGTGATCCTTCAATTAGACGTAGCCTTGGTGATGACTTGCATTTTTTTAGGGCTATTGTATTGGCTATGTGCAAAGAGAAGGGTGGGGAATGTCAAAACGATCGCAGCGCGCGATGTGGCAGAAATGTGAAGGAACTCCAGAGTGTCATGTGTCAAATTGCTATATTTTAATAGAATTTCCATGCCAAAATTATTAAGTGTTTTTAAGTAAAAAACGTTAAAATTCGCGATATGGATCACAGTACCTAAATGTTGTGTTGTAAAGTGTAGAAACAATGGGATGAACAGTTCGTGCAAGTTTTATTCGTTTCCAATATAAAAATGGAAATTGGAGCAAAGACGTTAAGGGTGAGGCCACACGAGCGTAATTTTGTGAGTCGTGAGCGGCAGAATTTCGGTTCGCGCCATACAATATGCGGGCTATCACGTGACACTCACGTGTCACAATGTATGGCGCAACCGAAATTCAGCCGCTCACAACTCACAAAATTAAGCTCGTGTGGCCTCACACAAATGGATAGCTGCTGTGAAGAGAAAAAAGTAAGCGACTTAACCTAGTATGTATTACTGGACATATTTCAGTTTTACTCTACTGCGTGCAAAAATTTACCACCCTTTTTAATTTGTTTTAGTGCTAATGGGTCCAATACTATTTTTTACCCTTTTTTCACCGTTTGAGGTTGGACATTCATTTACTCCCTGTTTCACCATCCATTGATCAAATTTATTTGACGGATAAATGTGATGCCGTCTCTGTTTGTTTTGTTCGAATAGATGGAGACGGCATCACATTTATCCGTCAGTTAAAATTAATCAATGGGTGGTGAAACAGCCCCTTAATGTTTCATCGCACAATATGCACAAAGTTTTTAGATATTTTCATTTAATTTCGCTGAAAAACAATCCGAAAATCGTTATCACACAATCCAGTTGCTATAGTTTGAGAGATCTCAAGTCCACAATAATTGTGACCACTAGGGGTGCTGTCACATCGAGGAAGTAACTTTTGAAATAATCTTATTATCCACTGTACTTCATTTTGTAAATACAAACTATCGCATTTAAGGACTAGTTCATCTTAAGCGTCATTAAATGGCTGAATAGGATTTAGGAGAATAGGTACCAAAGTAGTAGTAATAGGCACATTGTGATGTTGAATATGAAGATTATTTAATTTTGTAGGTTTTAATTTACTTAATTGAAATACTGTTTCGCTTCTATTTATTGCTATTAGTATTGCTTATTTTTTATTCTTAGTTAAATTTTGACATGCGAAGTTTAATCTGAAATAATTACTCATTCATCGCATCAACTTGACCGTCACGCCGCACCGTTGCGTACCTAATTAATGTTTAATGTTTAGGATTAGCAGTGGCTTTGATTAACTGAACATTAGATGCTTAAGTAGGTATATTAAGTGTAATACCCTGTTAACACTTTATTGTCAAATCAATTACCAAATTACACTACGTGGAAATTTAATCGAACTTTCCACGAAACGTAACAAACTGAATATTTATAAGCTAAGCTCTACGAGTATGTTATTAATACGGGATCGCAAGCAGATAGAAAATAAAAGAATCCTCTCAAATTATATGAGGTTATGATTGTACTTCTATGAAATTAAGTGATATTGAAATGAAAAGTTGAACCAAAAAATGCCTTTGTTGCTTAATCTTAACACTTACCAGTCAACTCTTCAAAGAGGTATCGGTACCCTTGCCACGCAGTCTTCAAAAGTAACGCCATTTTCAATATTTTTAGTATTTACGGATATCTACGTGTTTTGGGTACAACCGAGAAATTCTAACTGTGAACTGCTTGCGAAGCGTCTCAGACCACAATCGAGGTGAACCTAGCGGTTAACTTGCATCACGGTGCTGAGCAAACCTGCCTATTCAAAAACTATAATCATACTGAGCTTGCAACATGGATTGTAATTAAATCAACAGTGAAGTGATTAATCACATTAGCATTTGATTAGCACCCGTCATTGTGGCATTTTTATAAGTTTGAAATAAACACGGGGTATGTAGGTACTGTAGAGCATTCGGGTGTATATGTTTATCGCATGCTCGTATTTAGTTCCAAATGATACGACTAGGTACTGCACCATTATGCTATTGAGTGTTGTACATACTTAAAATTAACTAACTGTGTTTATTTCATTAAAAAAAAACTTGACGTTTAAATTCATTATAGACATTGACATATTCAGTACTAGTCAAGGCACAAAAGTAATATAATTGTCGAACCATCATTACACAGGCAACACCAGTGACGGTTTGAAAAGCCATTTAATTTAGACGTTGTTTATCTTTTTTTTTAATGGCAATATACAAGTTCGGATAGAGCAAACGATTATGCCAGTGACAAAGTGAGGAAACGGATGGAATTTGATCAAAATAGCACGGAATTTTGGAATGTTATTTATCTTGCTTACCTTTTAATCACGTTCTGTTAAATACACCTTCATTTGCTTCACTTTTACGAAACGAAAAGCGATGACAGCTGTTAAATATTGCTTGGGAGTGTTTCGAGCTGTTATTGAACGTCAGAATTATTGACGTACGATATATCGTACGTACACATATATGTAATTAAAAAAAGTAAAAAACAAAAAATACATACAGTCGAATATGGAACCTTCTCCTTTTTTAAAGTCGGTTAAAAAGGAAAGACATTGTTGATTGAGCAGTCACACTGGTAACAAGTCTAGTCTTATGGCAGTATTACAATTATTAGTCCTTCCAGGTATTAAGTGCTCGTGAACCCTTATCTTATCTTAGTATTAGGTCCTTGCGGATAAACATCGACCCGCAGGGATCTTTTGTGTAATTACCCCTCCTTTTCACTTACTCCATTGCTTTTATTACCTCGTCCATAAATTGGACGATTTGACGTAGCGGTAGTGCCTTAAAGTCTCCTGGTGCGGGGTATCCGTCGCCAAAGAGTCTCATTCTTAATCTAGCGAGGGCGTCACATTCACACATAATGTGTTCCATTGTTTCGTCTTCCTCACCACATATTCTACAATCTTCATTGTCCTGTAGTCCCGTCTTTACTACTATGGTATCGAAGTGATCTGTAAATGCCCCGACAATGTGTCGGAGTTGTTTCCTACTGAGAGTCCAAAGTTTTTTAGTCCAGCTTGTGCTGACATTTTCGATGGACCATTTTGAATGCTTTAGACCTACCAGTGTTTTCCACTCTTGTTGGTGTTTGAGTCTGGTGTGGTCATTTATGGCATTCTTTATGGTTCCCTGTGAAAGTCCCACATACGGTTTGGGTCCTATGTTTTTGTTCATTGACCCTTCCCTTGCTAGCTCATCTGCTTTTTCATTTCCGATGAATCCTCTGTGTCCTGGGATCCAATACCAGTCTCACTGTGTTGCGTATATAGTTTCATTGGTCATCAGTGGTCTTCTTCATCAGATCCAGTTTACCAAATTACATTTTCTGAATAAAAATGCTTGACTTGATTCAAAAATGCCAAAGTCGTCATAGGCGTGCCTATAAAATTTGAGGGTTCCCTCGATTTCCCTAGGATTCCATCATTAGATCTTGACTTGGTGCCAATCGTACCACCTCAGATGTATACTCTTTCAATCAAGAAAATAATTTTGAAAATCGGTCTACAATAAGCGGAGATATCGATGAACATACAAAGAAAAAAAAAAGTAAAAAATAAATACATACAGTCGAACGTAGAGCCTCGTCCTTTTTTTGAACTCTGTTAAAAACTACCAAATATCTTGAGTTAGATTACGGTAAACGGTCATTTGAGCCCAAAGGGGGCGCACTGACCGATTTGTCTGTCTAATTATTTCTTTGTACTTCGACATTATAATAACACATCATTTATTTCACACAATATAAATACATGTAATTGAAAACATCAAAACTATTTAGGCGCAAAATAAAGTGACCCCGTTCTTTATACACACAATACACAAGTCTAGGTTAGCTTAGAAGAGACAATTTCATTTGTAAGGTATGTCGACATTCTAATGTAAATTTAGTGACATTTGAACTAAAGGATCACGTGGGATTATTCGTGAATTAATCGGGAAGGGGATTTGCATACGACGACAATTTAATTGTTAATTGTAACTATTTACTTGAAAAAGTACACATGGTTTAATGTGTTTATGATAGTGCTCCAGCGATCACTCGACTCGATCGATCTGGGAATAAGGAATAAGAGCACTATATTAAGGTAGACGGAGCATTCCTGTTCGCCAAACTATGTGATAGATGACTATAAATTGAAAATTTTAAAAACCCCCGACGCAATTTGGTCACACATAATTTTAAAATTAAAGTAAATGCCTATTATGCGTCCAAGATCCTTTCCGCAGCTAGCAAAAAAGCTGATAACTTTGAAACGGCAGAACCAATTTTTATGAAACATGTCTTAAAACTAGCGCCAAGAAACCAACTTTCAAATAAAAAAAACCGCATTCGAATCGGTGCACCCGTTTATGAGCTATGATGCCACAGACAGACGGACAGACCGACACACACACACATAGCGGTCAATCTTATAACACCCCTCTTTTTGTGTCGGGGGTTAAAAAATAAAATTATTACAGCAGTGAATAAAGGACTTGTCACACTGAATGCGTTCTGCGGTCGCGGTCAGGTCAAATCGTCCCCTTACTGCTAAAACCGACTAACTGCATCAATGATAGTTTCGAGAAAAACGCATTTAAAGGTTTGAGTGGTACGTTCTCTAATAAAACCTAACGTTAATTGAAGTGTTTTTGTGTTTTTATTTAGATGGGTTATCTGTAAGTAAAACAGTATGAAGAAATTTAGCCTATACCCAATATAAGTAGGTAAAATCACGCTTTGAGTAAAAAAAGTGGCGCAGATAGTCGGTTTTGCTTGTAGGAGATGTGTAACGTTTCGAAATTAAGCGCCATTAAAGTATTAAAATGTAATTAGTATGTTTTGTCACTTAGCTAATTTTACAAACTGCACAGATCCAATGGGGCGAAGCGAAATCTTTTGTAACGATTGCAGTTATTTTGACTCTATTCTATTTGTATATAAATTATCATGGAGTTATATTTACAAATCTGACGATTATTTGACTATAGAGCGACATTGAACATCAAACAAGATAAAAATGACCATTTAATAAATATTTAACAATTAATATTATGGAAATTAACCCAAAAAGTCCCTTGTAACCACAGGGAGGAATATAAAACCTAAAAAAAAAAATAACGTGTCATCGAATAATCACAACAAGGAAGTTTTTGTTCATTATCCGAGGGCTGGTACGGTTGAAAGAAAATAAACAGCTCATCTGTATCAAAACCTTGCATTTGGTATAATTCAAAATATAACTTTAATAATATTCAACATTATAGATAGAAATACACGTCATTACAATAAAATTATTATTAAACACCAAAAATAATCATATTATAGGTATATCGTTAACCCACATAGTCATTATTCGTCACTTGACTCGCCTTCGGCCACATCTGGCACGCGGTCTTCGATATTTTTGCAGACAAGTGACTGAAACCAGCCATGGTACTCTTCAGGTATACCTAATACCCTTTTCGCAGATGGTCTTAAATAAGTATTCAATATTAAACGTTGTCAATAATGTCTATCAAAGCAAGACATTCAGTAATCATAAATAAAATAGTTCTCTTACATCCTTTTATTTACCTACTTAAAGCGACCACAAAAAAATTAACCTCAAGCTGCGACAAATAAAACAAATAGGTACTTAAGTAAGTAAGTAAATACTTTATTGTACAGAAAATAAACAAACAAAGAAAAGTTACAAATGATGAGATACAAGTCGATATGAAACCATAAGAATAAATAATAACAGATTATTTATTTATTTATTCTTATGATGAAACACAAGTGTAGGTGGATTTAATACTTAATACGGTGTAATTCAATAGCCTGCTTGATTTTTTGTTACTTTTTCTAAGTACCTCACCACCATCTGACGATTCGTGCTTATTTTCAATATCTGAAACAAAAACAATTTTGTTACTAAGGTACGCTGAGGTGCGCTAAGGTGCGGTCAAGGCCATGCTATTTGCTGTCATTTAACGCAAGAAAAAAAGAATCCCGAGACTTCAACGCTCACTTTTAATTATTTTCACTATTTATTGCATTTAGATAAATATAATTAAGTAGCTTAAAACTATAATCTACTCTCTTCAAAGTTTAGGTAGGTTAGAAACAGTAAACAGTTAATTTGTACTTACTTTTATTCGTATCATCGCCTCCAAGTCTAGATTTAAAAGTTTTCAAGATCTTGAACTCATTATGTACACATAAAGTATACGAACTCATTAGAAAATAAATTCAAAACGGGATGCGCGCGCGCGTGTGCAGTCTCGATCAAGGTTGAAATGCGACTAAGTGCGGGGAGGGGAGGGGCCGCTTACGCGCTCTTAAGCGGTTTTGCCTGTACTTCCTGTACTATAATTCTGCCGCCGATAGGAGAAACGTTACATTCAAAACCAACTATACTACGTTTAGTTTGTTTTTGCAGTTGAATATTTTAATCGATGCATTAATTTAGTACAGGAAAAAAATACTAAGGTTAGGTTTGATGGTTTTTTCAGACGTCCGAAATGCCATATTTGTTTTATAGTTTACAGCAAAAAACGACTATGTATGGTTTAGTCGCTTTATGCAGTAATAAAATTGCTATTTTATTCATTAACATACACTTGGTAGCTTTTGCTTGTTATTTATTTCTGAAAATCACCAATAACCTACCTTAAGCTGGAGGCTAAATCAAGATCGGAGCGGCGTATCAAAAAACGGGTTTTAACACCAGATAGAGCTTGGAAAGCGTATTCTAACGGTACGTATAACTCATTTTTGCCAAAAAGGGAGGTTAGTCGGTTTTAGCAGTAAGGGGGCGAAATTGAATGCAGCCCGGATTATGTATGAACAACATTGTCGGTCTCTATTATATTGCGCGTGCGTGCGATCTGACCGCGCGGACCGCACGATCAGATCGCATATCTATACAAAATATATAGAGACCGAAATAGTTGTTCATACATAATGCGGGCTGCGTTCAATTTGACCTGACCGCAGAACGCATCCAGTTGAGACTATTCCATAAAAACTTTTATTTATTTCCACATACAATTCAAGCAAGCAATTAGCAAGTCGCCTGAAACCACAAGATTTGCCGATTTGCCGGCAATTTTGTGAAAAAATAATGAGATTCGCAGATGATGACCCGAATTTCATAAATTGTTTATTTATCAGATGAATTTTGACTTAAATGGTAATGTAAACAAACAAAATTGTCGCATATGGGCTGAGCATAACCCTAAAAACATTTCACGAAATGGATCTTCATCCAGAACGTGGCACGGTGTGTTGTGCAGTTTCGTCATCTTGCGTTGTCGGACCGTACTTTTTTGAGGAAAACAGTACCACGGTGGCAATAACCGGTGCTCGCTATTTTGGAAATGTTGAACAAGTTTTTTTTTCCAAAATTACGCTATAACGCATACCATTAAGTTCAGTATGGTTTCAACAAGATAGTGCGACCAGTCACATTGCAAGACCAGTCATGGCAAAACTTCGCGAGAAATTTGGAGATAAACTGATATCAAGAAACTCTACACAGTGTTGGAACCGGCATCACATTTATCCGTCTGTTAAAATTAATCAATGGGTGGTAAAACAGCCCCTTAGAGGTTTAAATAAAGGAACAGTTTATTCGTCACTTAGCGCTAATCAAGACTTCTGAAACAGAAATTTTAATTTCATCTGTCAAATAAGGTTATGATTAAGCTAATCCGAACTTTCATCTCCTTGTTTCTGCCTCTGCTCCAATGAACAGTATTGCTTGGGCATTCATGAGTGACTATTTGGGATTATCGTTGTGAACGCATACGGCAGTCATGTGCAATCCAGGTATCGGCTTGACGCACAAAGAATCGCAGTCGTTTTCACCACTTCTTTCAGTCATACGATAGAAAGAGATAGTGAATGCGGTCTCGAGCGCCCGCACGTTAGACAATTCGGCCTCTGGTGTTGCAATTTTATTATCAATCATTTATGGCCAAATTTACCGTTCGGGTCCAACGTCATCATCGGATACTCGAACGATTATTACCTACTACAACTGAATGGAAGGTCACAAAAACATTGATTAAATTCGATTCAGTATGCTTAGTACAAGTTTTACTTCACCAAATACTTCTCGATTGCGTTTACGTAAAAAAATCAATTACTATGGAAACATGGACAGCGCCTCCGCGCGCGCGCGTCCATGTTTCCATAGAATTAAATTTTTTACGTAAACGCGATTGAGAAGTATTTGGTGAAGTAAAACTTATACTAAGCACACAGGATTGATAAACAAGTATCGTCTTGTCTCTCGTTTTTATCAAAAGTTAATTCTGGGCATGATCTCTTTAATATTTTTTTATCGATCGCGTGCGGAATACAGAAGTTTTGCGTCGTGTCAATGTGGGTGGCATAGAGTCGTACCTGAGATGAGACGACAACTTCGGTGGTTCGGACACGTGTCGCGGATGACAGATAGAATAGGAGCGTGTGGCGAAGCGCATCTTTTATTCTGAACTCGAGACTGACAAGCGGAAACAAGGCGGTCAATTCTGAGACTCAAAGATATTCAGTAACGGCTTATGAAAAGATGTTCCATTGAGCCCGCTCTATGAGCAGATTTGGCGGCAAGGCGTCTTGAGTCTCGTGAAGCGTCAGGTTGGGGACTTTGAAACCCAGCGGAAAGCTGACCTAGATGCCAAACGAGACAAACTGAAGGCTCGACCACCAGCAGCCATTTCCGACGGATATGTGGTCGGTGCTCTTACGTTCCCTAAATTTGCGAGAAGGTTCACCGCCAAAATTGAGTACGTAACCCATCTTAAGGCACATCAGCGCCGTGATGAATAGGAATTATAGCTGTCTCCGTGGCCGAATCGGTTGGACAGATTCATTCATCATTTGTGTGTTTATTTATATTTTGTTGAAAGGATGTGACGAAAAAATCCGTTCAAACGATGAAAGACAGGTTCTGAGTGTAGTTTATAAATGGTTACACGATCACTTGCGAATCTGCATTCTTTTGCCTATCTTTTCAACCTCGAGTTCGGAAATTTGAGGTTTAAAAAGTTTGATCGCCGTTGATGTAATAAAAATAGGAGGAAACTAATTTACAGTTCAGTTACCTTCCAAAGTGGAATTTTGTTAATTACCAATTCTAATACGTCGTTATTAACGATGGTACCTGTCTGTAATTAATTTGTGATTTTATTCTTTGTCTTTTAATTTTAACTAGCTGTTATTAACCTGCGATTCCGTCTGCGCCGTTACCGAAATGTTACTTTAACGGATTTTTATCATTAACTAGTCATGTAATTTGCTTTCTATATTGCTAATTTCTTCCTCTGTCAGCTCTCCCCCATGTGAATCCCTTAACCTACAAATCACGCTGAAATTGAATGGCTTATAACTGGCCTGCGTGCTGACTGCGCAACAGGCTGGGACAATATTCATAGTAAAGTTCTCATATAGGTATCTGCTTAGTCGAAAGTCTTTGTACGCATATATGTAACCTAGCAACCAACAACGGTTGCTTCCCTAACATCCTTAAAAAGGCAGTGGTTCACCCAATATATAAAAGTGATGATAGATCCAGTGTCACTTATTATACACCTATCTCATTTCTAAGCTCTTTATCAAAAAAATTGAGAAAAATTTTAATAACAGACTCACCTATCTCAGCAAATTTATATAAAATCATTGCTCCAAAACAGTATGACTTTAGGACTGCAGTTTCCACAGGGGACGCCGTTTCGGCTTTCACAAACTCTTTTGTTAATATTAGATAGTAGATTAGGTACTTTGTTATGCCATCGTTTTAGATATCTCTAAAGCTTCTGACACTGTCTCTGGCCCTTACTTGTTTCTAAATTGGAAAGGATTGGTATTCGTAGATTATCACTCAAAAATTTTGAAGATTATCTCTCAAATTGCACCCAACGCGTGAAAATTAATGCGTACTGTATCATTGACGATCCCCTCTTTTTTGGAATTCCACAGGTAAGCATTCTCGGTCCGTAATATAATAATAATATCTGTGTATGTCTGTGTATGTATAATAATTAGGTATAACGAATCCTATTAGACACATTAAATTAAGTGCGGATTAGTAATTTAAATAACTGGATTATCCCACTATGCACTTTGCTTATTCACTATTTATCATTAATTCCTTACTGATTTAATTTCTTTCTTCCTTTGTTTCTCTTTATTCATCAGTTCTTTAATCTTTTCGTCGGTGCGAATACAAAAATCGCTATGTGTTTTTTTTCGATTTTACGATTATTTGATAATTTCATTTCTTTTAATGTCCTACGTTAACCCACAAAACCGTTTTTTGATATCTTTATTGGTTTTGAAAATAACAAATTCCGCTATGTGCACGCGGAACAAAGTTTGGATGGAAATAAATCGCTTTGTGGTTTTTAGCACATAGCGATATTATGCGTGAGGTTCTCCATCAAAATCAATAGTTTATTACAATAGTATGTTGCACATGGCGATTATTTCTTGATTGAATTATCAGACAGTGAGACTAATTTTAAGAAATTAATGTTAATAAGTGCTTTAATTTCACATTTTATCAAGTAAGTGCTACCAGGTTCTATTAGATTACTTGTTTTTGCCAAGTAAAATTGCACGTATCATTTAATATTGAATACGTTTATGACCTAACTATGCTATTTTCTGATTACTACAGTATGGATATTTTGTCAAATCCTGTCCGCTCCGTTTAAGTGCATGAAACATCACCGAGAAATGCTTCAAGGGATTTAATTGGCAATTCTAATGACGATAATCTGACTGATATATTATTATGCGAAAATGTTACTAACGAAATAAATTTGAGTATACCTACCCGCTGCCTGGTTTGAGCAAAATTCTCTAAATAATCCTACGCTCACTTCAATGTTTCTGGATAATGACAATAGGGATATAAACGTTGACCATGTGTCAGAAATATCAATTATCTGGAACTATTATTGAACCCCACGGGCCGTATCGAACAGGCTAGTTGTTCTGTCGAAAAGTTGTCAGATGACAGAACTGCTGAGGACAATATATAACCTTTTTGTTGAATCATGAAAGTGGTATAACTATTAATTTACCATTTGAAAAAATTGCCACTGGCCCAGCAAAACATGCTATTGTAGACCCTTCCGCATTTCCATCAAAAATAAGGGAAAATCAACATTTGCGACTTATTGGAAAGACTTATAAGGGTAACAAAAGACAGCGGGATCCATCTACATTTAAAATATTTAGTAAATATGTTGTTAAGAAAAATCGTGCTATGACAGAAAAACCTTGTACTCATGGAGCGGAGCAAAAGTCTTATAGGAGTTTTATTTGCAGGGCTATAAGTGATGAAATCCGAAGTGACATTTTTCAATATTTTTGGAATCTACCATCGTGGGACGCTAAAAAATCGCATATAAATGGCTTAGTGCAAATTTGTAGCACGTTTAAACGTCGTTAAACGTATCTGTGGAGCTATGGCTTGAACAAGTACCTGTTGTACCTAGTCATTATTGTAGAGGAGATAGTAAGGACATAATTATATTGAGGACACCTTTCACAGTAAGACCCATATGCACAAAAGTGTACACACTTTGGTGCAAGGAGAATATTTTAAATTCTGTGACACGTAAATTATTAATAGAAAAGTTGGAGGAAAGAATGATTTCTGTTTTTAAACCCAGAAAGACCAAAGTTCCTTGTCTATGAGCAATGTTATAAGCAAAAGCCGGCAGTACATAACTACACTTTTTATGTCAAAAATTATAATAACGTTTATTTATTTGTAGGTATGGCATGAGGGAGAATGCGGTGTGACAGCCAGTACCATCATAACAAGCTGTATTATACAGTTTTTAAAAGAGCACTGCTGTACTTAAAAAAAAGTATACCTTACATCTGACGGCTGCTCTTACCAGAACAGAAACAAAGTTTTGAGTAGTGCTTTGACTAATGCGTCAACTTCTTTAGGTATCGAAATTGAACAACTGATATTGGAGAAAGGTCACACCGTGATGGAAGTCGACAGTGTTCATTCAACATTAGAAAACCAGTTCAGGCCGCCAATATGTGCACTTACTGACTATTTAACTCGCATGAGACAGGCAAGGCAAGGCCGACGAAACCGTATGTTGTGAATTATTTAAATAATTCATTCTTTAAAAATTACGAAGAAGTGCCGTGCAATTTTATAAGTATTAGGCCTGGTTAACGGTCCGGTGACCCTACAGTGACCGACATAAGAAGCCTGTGGTACAAAGATGGCGATGTCAAATACAAACAAGCTGACATATTCACTCTTTTACTGCAAAGGCAACCTGAACAGCGTGAACATAATGAAGCACTATCATTATATAATAGCGGTCCAAAAATTGATTTAGCGAAATCCTCTGCAATCTTTAAAGGTCTATATGCACAAAGATTATCATAATTTCTACGACAGTGTAAACGTACAAATTATTAAGTGATTTCAACTAATCTTTGACTAGGCAATAAAATTATTAGAGGCAAGAGTAATGAAAAATCAGTACAATACTAGTATAACTTAAACGGCATGATTTCATAAAGTTTATGCAAATCAATTAGTGTAATCGAAAATGTAGTACAGTTTTCTTCTTTATTACACTTGCTTGATTTATTATTGATTAGGTTTAACTAATAAACTAACTTGTGAGCAGATAACAATAAAGATTCATGTTATTCATATTTTCAATATTTATAATAGTAAAAGTCGACTCACATTACCAAATTTAAACATTTTATAACCCGCTATGTGTCGCCTTCCACGTTATAAAAACTACGCTATGTGTACATTTGGCACATGGCGATTTAAAGTAAGCCAAATCAAAGTCGCTATGTAGCTAAATTCTGGTTTTTTGTTAATATCATAAAAATCTACTAGGAAAAATTGTTTATTTTTTCGTGAAAATCATGTAAATCTTACTACTGTATTATTTAAAAAAGTCAGATGTGACAAAAGTTGTATATACTATTAGATAAACAGTTTTTTTGGTCTCCTGTAAAGTTAGTCAAAATTACATAGCGATTTTGTCATTCGCACCGACGTTTTGTTACATTGTCCAAACCATGTTGTACGACATAGAATTCGGACGAACTCAAGCCCCTAAGAAACAAGTTCATATTTATCTAGCTTAGGGGTCAAAAACTTTGACTACATTATAATAAGCCTGTTTGTACCATTTTAATGATGTATTCCTCCATGTAAAACGCACTGATGTACAATAAAGTGTAAAAATAATTATTGTTATTTTAACAGCCTGATTATTATAAAACTTAAAAACTCTAATATGCTATAATTTATCTACAAGCTATCCTTTTTAAGTTTTTAATTCTTATTCTTGAACTTTCAATCGTCAACATTTTACAGACTATAAATAACCAAACATCATTCATTCTGAGAGGAGAGGAGGCCTGTGCCCTGCTGTGGGAAGTATAGTAGGCTGGGATGATGATGATGACTTAACCAAAAGGTAGGTACCTAAAATGGTTAACCAAAGTTTCAGCCAAATTAACTCCAACTGCCCTGCCTTCTTCGAGAGTTGAATTTTTATAGCCAACAACCTGGCCGGAGATCTCTAACACATTAAAATCCATTTAGACTTTCGACCCTTTTCGGCTTTATTATACACCGTGGGTACGACAATTGCGTCTGATTGAGAGTCGTAAGACAGATTTCTGGCCCCATCAGAAGTAACAGAAACCATTACATGAACCCAGTGTCTAATCGCCAATTTTAACTTTCCTTTATTTTCAAACAAAAAAATTATTAATAATTTTTGAACTTTAAGATACCTCATACTAAATACAAACTAAAACAGATGCACAGAAAAAACCCCAGAAAAAAGACCAATGCTGGGAATCGAACCCAGGTCCTCGGCATTCCGTGCCGCGTGCTTACTCCTACACCATCATTGGTCAGGAGTTTACTCGCAAATTTTTCCTATGCATCATACATTCCAGCTTGCCATAATCACTTAAGCAGTGATACAGCGCCATCTATGTTTAGTTCTTAACAAGAAACATCAACATACAACATAACATAACATCGACTTATGAAATAATATATATGGTGTAAGGAACAAGATCGGAGATAGAGGGCGCTCCTGTTCATTTTCCATTCGGTCAACCAGTCGCCCACTCGAGTGACGTCACGCGAAGCCAAAGATCTGTACCGCCGCCCGTGAGATGATTCACTTTTGGCTCGGTACTTGGTGCGGTGTGGTTGTCCCGGTGTTAGATATCCTTTGTGTCGTAGGACTATTGTTAATTTCATTTTTGTTTCCTTAATATCCTTAAAAATATAATTGCATTCGAAATTAAAGTGTTAATTATTTCATTATTTTTTTGGTTTACCTAAAATCAGATGTGGGATAGAATTTGCGTTGTTCCCTATTTGCTTTGCTGTCCAAGTTTTCGTTAATTCAAATTTAAATTCGTTGGTGTAATTAATTAATCGTTTGAACGATATCGGTTATATTTTTCCGCAATTACGAAGGTAGATTCTTCTTGCTTTGAGTTTGGTATAATTTCTTTGTTCTTTTTTTTATTAATTTATGATCGTAGTGATAACTATTTTGAGTGTACAGAAAATAATCGTTAACGTCGAGACGTAATACGAGGGTGTTGACCTTTTACGTTGACCTGTTACGTAACATAATAAAAAGTGAGATTATTATCCTTAGTTTAGAATAAGTTAGTGCTTTTTATTTCGTTTAAATTTTGAAAATGTCTGATCGACTTTCGCGTAGTAAAAGCCAGCACGGTAAGAAGCGCCGCTATCGTGATCGTAGCTCCGTTTCCACCCGGAATCTTTCTAGACAAATGCAAGGTATTTTGGATCGTCTTCACGCGATAGAAACACAACCACACTCGTCACCATCAGTGCCGCTGCCAGCCACAGGTTGCCACGAAGCTGCCGGCGCGAGGGCCTCGCCGTGCACGCCTCCGGGTTCACCGGCGCGCACCAATAACGCCAGGTCATCCGCTGCGCGTACATCTGAAGAGGCTACAAGCAGACTGGCTCCACGGGCGGAGTCAACCTCTGGTACTGCTGCATCGGAGCAGGTGACCGCGGACGTATTGGTAAATGCGTTACGCACCATCAATAATACGGTGAGATCAAACCAACCTTATTATATTTCCAACTTTGACCCTAATCTACATGATATAGAGGTGTGGTGTAAGGAGGTGGATAGGGCTAAGGCAGTAAACAATTGGACTGATAATGAATGTTTGTATCGTATTGGGAATTGCTTAAAGGGGGATGCTCGTGTGTGTATGGTTAAGTGAGTGGGTCACGAACGATCGTAGTTGGACCACTTTTAAAAAAGAGTTTAAACCTTTGTGCCCCAAGAAGCCTGATTCAGCTAATATTCTGTTTGAGGTTATGAAAACTACCTCTGATAACTACCCTACATACGCTGATTACGCGCGGCGTTCCTTACTTCGCTTGCGTGTCGTATCAGGTTTAAGTGAAGAACTGATTTCGGCTATTGTCGTTATATTATTGTCGGCTATTGTCGTGGTATTACCGATCCACATATTCGAGCTGCCGCCACTAATGCGAAACTTATGCCAAATGATTTAGTTGAATTTTTTTCAATTTATGTTAAATCACATTCAAACAAAACGCCTTCTTCCGCTACTGCTCCTTTGGCTCACAATAATCGCAATAGCAGCTATAAATTCAAGCGCCCTGCAGACAGTGACCGAAAAAGGCGTTATGAGAGTGGTAAATGTTTTTCTTGCGGACTACCCGGCCATGTACAGACTTCTTGTCCAAAGAAAACTAAAACTGAAAATAACAGTAATTCTAGTGTCGTAACCCCCACGACTGCGGGTACCACAACAAATACGTGTACTTTTTGAAAGAAGCCTGGACACAAGGTAGAAACGTGTTTTGCTAAACTAAAATCAGAATCACGAAATAAAGATAATGTGAACCTTTGCCGCGAGATAGAAGCTACCCGCAATAATGATATTATGGTTGCCGTGATACAGGGTGTGCCGGTCGATGTTCTAATCGATAGTGGGTCGACTATATCCCTTGCTTCTTCAGAGTTAGTTAAACATTTTAACTGTTCACGTAAACCTGCTTTTCGTGTGTTAAAAGGAATAGGTAGCCAGGAAGTCGAAACTACTTATTTCATTACAGTGCCAATCGAGTTTTCCGATTTAACTCTCGAAGTAGATTTATTTGTGGTCGATGCTAAGTACATGAATACACCGGTAATAATAGGCACCGGTATATTAAATCGGGAGGGTATTACTTACGTGCGTACACGCGACCGCCAATGTATTACTCGCGACGGTAGACGTGATTGTGAAGCAGTGTTGACTGTTGAGTCAAGTGACCAGTTGCCGATAAATACTGAACTAGTTGGAGAAGATTTAAGTAAATTGTTGGATATAATTAAAAAGTTTTCTTCAAATTTGATAACTGGCACTGCTGGTTCAACCGTCAACACTGGCAATATGTCTATTAAGCTAAACAGCACTACGCCTGTGCATTATAGACCGTATCGGCTTTCACACGCGGAAACTTTACGTGTGCGCAGTATCGTTAAAGATTTGCTTGACAAGGGTGTTATTCAAGAATCGGAGTCAGAATATGCAAGCCCTATTTTACTCGTAACAAAAAAAAGATGGTTCAGATCGGTTATGCGTTGATCACCGAAAGCTAAACGAAGTCACCGTGAAAGATCGATTTCCCCTTCCGCTTATCGACGACCACATTGACCGGTTAGGTCGGCATAAATTTTTTAGTAGTCTAGATATGGCCACGGGATTTCACCAGATTCCAATGGACAAAGATTCTGTTCCTTTGACGGGGTTCATGACGCCAGAAGGGCACTTTTTTTTAATGACCAAAGTAGAGTACCTAGGCCGTACAATTAGCCAGGGTCAGGTACAGCCGAGCAGACCTCGAAGTGAGCAGACCTCACACTTGGCCGCGAGCAGACCTCGCAGTGAGCAGACCTCACACTTGGCCGCGAGCAGACCTCGCAGTGAGCAGACCTCACACTTGGCCGCGAGCAGACCTCGCAGTGAGCAGACCTCACACTTGGCCGCGAGCAGACCTCGCAGTGAGCAGACCTCACACTTGGCCGCGAGCAGACCTCGCAGTGAGCAGACCTCACACCTGGCCGCGAGCAGACCTCGCAGTGAGCAGACCTCACACCTGGCCGCGAGCAGACCTCGCAGTGAGCAGACCTCACACCTGGCCGCGAGCAGACCTCGCAGTGAGCAGACCTCACACCTAACCATGACTTAACCTCACCAGAGGTGATCTTCATAGCGTGTACCGTTTTTAACAGTTTTTTTTTTTGCTATGCAGGTGCAGACCAAACTGAACCTGAACCAGCTGAGATAGAGCAAGGTTCATCCGGGTCCAGACCAGCAGTCGAGGCTATCTCTATCGCTGCGACCGAAAATCAGCGAGCACCCGAGTCTGCTTCATCTAACAAAGATGTAGACGAACCTCAAGCGGAAGACGATGAAGTTGTGATAGTAATAGAGGTCGTTGATGACGAGCTGCCTCCACAGACCAATAAGGCAGATGACTAGAAGAGGGCGAGGCCGCCCTCAGGTCAGGAGAGGCCGTGTAAGGAACAAGATCGGAGATAGAGGGCGCTCCTGTTCATTTTCCATTCGGTCAACCAGTCGCCCACTCGAGTGACGTCACGCGAAGCCAAAGATCTGTACCGCCGCCCGTGAGATGATTCACTTTTGGCTCGGTACTTGGTGCGGTGTGGTTGTCCCGGTGTTAGATATCCTTTGTGTCGTAGGACTATTGTTAATTTCATTTTTGTTTCCTTAATATCCTTAAAAATATAATTGCATTCGAAATTAAAGTGTTAATTATTTCATTATTTTTTTGGTTTACCTAAAAATGGTTTTCACGGGATGACCGTAAAAAAAAAATTAAAGTCGAAGAAATAAAAAATACAAAAGATACTTCAAACCAAACTTGTTTATGATACCTAATAAAACCTTAGAACGAACTGACAACGCGTTTTAAATAGCTACAACGCTTAGGATTTTATTTTGTTGATTGATTTTGTAGAATAATTAGTGTAAATAAATAAACTACAGGGAGTCAATGTACGAAGTTAATTAATTCCAATTCTTAAGTCGCTGCCCTTTTCGGAGCAACCAGTGGTAATTTTGGTAATGAAACTCTTTGAAACAATTCTAATTATTTATTCGTTATTTTTCTAGCGTAAATTGTTATGATTTAAAATTGCGCTATTCATGGTAAAAAAAATGGTCTGGGTGAGGTACGACAGTGTTCGTCGAACCAGAATGTACGACAATAATGCTCGACCTGACAATTCGTGCCTTTATGGAATATTACAATCATAATTCCATGAATTATCAGGTTGTGCATTATATTATCGTGTATTCTGGGTCGGTAATTACAGGGCGTATATTAACCGCACCTGAAAAAATATATTAAAGACAGAGAAATTGATTATGCTTATTCTCAAACGAATAAGGCATACCATTCGCGTGTTAGAGTAAAATAATAAAAATTATGTCACTTTAAACATAAAACTACCGTGAGGCTCACTCATAGTAAAAATAAACGGATCACTCACGTCGTGCGCGCGTTTGGCAGCTGACGTGACGGGTGACTTCAAGAAGAAGGGCTATGGATTGGCCCGAAACATGTCGAGTTAAACTCGGTTTAAGACGGGAGTGATCCATTTATTTTCACTTAAAATTATGTCCAGCGTTATTTAGGAATATCATAGGAAATAGCAGATTAGAGAATACATTAAGTTTAATAAGCAGTTCAAACTAATTACATATACTTCTATGAGAGTCCCCAAAATTTATTCTTAAATCTAACAGAGCATAATATTTAGTTTGTTTAATAGATGCAGTATAATTCGTCTTCTAACAGTGCTATGTTTATCAGTTATCGCTTTTAGAGAGAATTAATTTGATGGCTCTGCAGTTACAATATAACAAAATATAATCATTTTACGATGATCCCTGTAGCACAAAGTAATGTCAAAAATACCTATGATGAAGTTTTCTTAACGGAAGTACCTAAGTAGAAGTAACTGCTACAAGGATCACCAGTAAAATGACTCTACAATAGACTATCTATTGTTGATAGCGGTTATGTACCATTTCCGATTCGGTTCCGAAGAAATTTTAACTGTAAAACCTGAACGCTGTACTAGTGCAAATGCACAGAACTGCGTTCAATAAAGTATACCTACTGACAAGCAAACATAAAGCGTCACCTTTTTAGGGTTGCATAGCCAACTAGGAACCCTTATATAAAACTTTGTATGGAATGTGACTATTATATTTGCTTGTATGTAGGTACACACCGTGTTTTTCTATTTCTGTTAAGTTTAAACTTTAAGAGACGCTTAACGCTTTTTCAGGTCAAATAAATCTAATTTAGACACTAATATTCTAGCACATTGTTCAGTGTTGCCATAGATTTCCTTCGTCGACATCAATTATTTTCTAGCTACTAACTTTCTTTGTAGCGGCCACACTGGATTTTTCCGTTCTACCGTCATCTGCGCATCCTCTCCCCTCCACTTCGTCCGTTTATAAAAACAGCTGATCGGAGCGGGAGCGAATTATTGTCACTCGTTACGAATTTTTCTATTGACAGTTATATTGTACCTTTTTTTATGTGCCGTCCTTAATTTCAAAACGGAGTGACCGTTACGCTGACCGTCAGCAACGAATTTTGCAAATCTTTTCCTATAGTTTTATAAAGTCAGTGCCACTGCTGAAGACTCCTTGTGCGCCGCCCTGCGAATAAACCTGAAAGGCTAAGTGCGACACCCGAGGTAAGAGTTAGCAGTGATTCCGGAGGAGCTGATAACTACGAGCCAACGGTGCCCGTTACCGACGCCCTAAGGTTCTGCATCACCGCAGACGAGGAGCCCTCAGGTGAGCTTTCAGCAGTCACTGCTACTACGTTACATTTTTCGTGTATTCCTTATCGTAGGGAGACGCAATATTTTGCTTCCTAACGGCCCTAAGCACCTTTCGTTTCTTTTCGACCTCTATCCCCATTTTTCCTATACAGTCCACTCCCTTTCGTTAACACACATACTATTTAAAAGATAGGTAGTCATTATTAAATTCAATGCATAATGCGTGGTTAAACAGCGTATTGCTTCTTAATTTAATGACCTAGTATTTTCGAGAATTTTTTAGAGAAGGTTAAAGACGTGAGTTTGTTTAACATTAATTTCTTTGTCTTTGATGTGTCCCTTTAATGTGGGTCCGGTTTGTAAAGTTCACTTTCCCGAAATTTGCATTTTCTCTAAACGTACACTTCTTCAGAAGAATCACTTTCTCGAATAGTACGCTGTTTCGAAAAGTGCGTTACCCGATGGGTACACTTTCTGAATTCTCAGATAGAACACATTCACAATACACATTTTCTCAGAGAAGGTGCACATTCTCAAATTATCTCTGCTATAAGTATTAATGTACCTAAAAGTACGTATTGGTATAGACTATTTGATAAAAAATGGGCCAAGTGCGAGTCGGACTCACACACCGAGGGTTCCGTACAAATTTATATGTATCTATGAACATCCAGTCTTAGCAGACTCCTGCTCCTAAGCAAAATTAGTGCAGTGTGGGATCATTGCAGATTGGTTACCGATAAAGACAGACAGACAAAAAAATTTATGCTTTTCGCAATTTTTCCTTTTACTGTGCTATAAGACCTTGCTTCGTACCAAATTTCAAGATTCTGAGTTCACGGGAAGTACCCTGTAGGTTTTGATACCCTTACAAGTGTCGAAAAATTGCGGCATAAATAGATTGGTTACTGATTATAGACAGACATACTTTAAATACTTTAAATACTTTAGATGTATGTCATTTAATAACAATGTAGATCTGATTGAAAAAAATATACCTTGTTGAGTTTCTTGCCGGTTTCTTTTCAACAGGGTTTTTTCCGAACCGGTGGTAGATTTTTCGACGTTCATAGGAGCATCAATTTGATGCCTAAATTGAATAAAGAATTTTGACTTTGACTTTGACTTTGACATACAAATTAAATTATGCTTTTCGCAATTTTTCTTTTATCTGTGCTATAAGAACTTGCTTCGTACCAAATTTCAAGATTCTGAGTTCACGGGAAGTACCCTGTAGGTTTTGATTCCCTTGCGAGTGTCGAAAATTTGCGGCATAAATGGCTGTATCTTTTGATTACGTTGGCTTTTTAATTAGCTTGATTTTTTCACAGCTCCAAGGGACAGTAGACTTAAGTTATTTAAAAGCGAAAAAGTTATTCGGGTGCGCCGGTGGGATTCGAACCCACGTCTCCTGGGTATGCGCCTCAACCTGGGTGTTCTACCAATTGAACCACGTCGCTCCCAACCGACTTCCCCGAAATTCTTAATCGTTTACATACGCCAACAGTGGCGTGTGAGGAGACGTGGGTTCGAATCCCACCGGCGCACCCGAAAACTTTTTCGCTTTTATATAATCTTAGATTCGGTAAGCAGCCTACTGCTAATAAAATAAAAAATAATAGTAGACTTAAGTGTTTGATATTAATTTCAGCTTGATACCTCCACGCGTTCCTGAGAAAAAGGGTCTTGACAGACGGACGGACGGACAACAAAGTGATCCTATAAGGGTTCCGTTTTTTCCTTTTGAGGTACGGAACCCTAATTAAAAAATTACGAGCACAAAGGTTCTAGAGATCAGTCAAAAACGTTAACATTGCCTTCATGACTCAGGATCTTCATTTGACAAAATTCATGTGGACTTTGTAGTAAAGAAAGAAACGATGCATTTTTTGAAATAGCGCTCCATGCGAGAAAGTGCCCCACTTGGGTTTTTGCGAGTGTACGTACATTTAGCAGAAAGTGGTCTTTGAGAGAAAGTGCACATTTTGGGAAAGTGAGCTTTACAAGCCGGACCCTTTTGGAAAGTGACAGTTTAGAAATTAGTGCGCATGGTTCCTCCCTTTTGAGTAATCCTCTAAGTCTTAATACTTAAAAATTAACGTTCGGTAGCTAGAAACTGCCTTATACATTGACCATCAGGTGAGTATTAAAAAACATATGGAAAAGAAAAAACATTTTTGAAAAACATATGGAAAAAAATATTATGAGTAGAAAAAAACGATTTATAGGTAGGTGGTTTCTGCGAGTGTACCAACTACTATAATATCGATTTTAACGGAATCAACAAAAAAAAACACGGTGTATTAAGAGGAATATTAAGATTAATCCCCAATATTTACTTATTATTATAATTTATTTGGATTAGATTGACTGAACATCCCTGTAAATGTTTTTCAGGAGTTTTTAATTGTTGTGATAAAATGTTTCTACACAATGATTGATGTTCAAAGTGTACCGCGTTAAAGGCGTAATTACATTACATACATAGATTTTTTGACAAAAATTTCGATGAAAACCTTTATGTAGGTGTGTTCAGTCAAACAAACACAACCACATGTTATTATTATTTTTTCACTTTCTAAAATATTGCGGGTTAATTTTCATATACCCTATAGTCAAGTGCAAAAATAAGTATCGATTTAATCCTCCCATCGTTATATCCCTATACCTTAATTCGACGACATAAGAGCTATGGGACATATTTATGAGCAAGTTGTGTGCACCCATATTTTTACACTTGACTGTACATGAAAAATAGACTGTCAAAACGTCAATAATACTCTGACGAAGGATCCTCCAAAGAGCCGTGAGCATAACTGAACCGTAATAGTGGGTGTCGCTACGTTAAGGGCCTACCGAGCTTTTCGCGCTAATCGATTTTGGGTGGGCGATTTTGGGCGTGGGGGAGGCACGATGGCTCAAGATAGGTTGGTTGGACTGGACTGCGCGTGTTTTTGGGTATTTTCATCTTATTACTAAAACAAATACATATTTTAAAAACGTAGCAACACTACGCCCCAGAAAACATCTTGTTTTATTAACATTCAAAAAGTCATGACCTACCGTGCAGTATTTAGCGTCGTACTACGAATTTATTTTATTTTTTAGAGACGACTTTGGATTTTTTTTCTATCGAGCGAACTATAAGTAATCGTGTTTCGATAAACACTTGTCATTAGAGTGAATCCTCAAATATCTTACACATGGAATTTCAAGACTATAGCTTTACTTGTAATGATACAGCACGAGATTAAATGAATGCAATAAATGCGCCAAAAATACGGTAGGCCGTTAAGCTATGTTTTATTATTATGAATATAATGGGAATTAATCGACTACATTTCATAAGTATGTGATCCTCAGGCAGTTTTAAACAATTCATTTACAGACTATTGTAATGTTCCAACAATGTTTTTATTTTTAGATTACATTAGAATTATTTTCCACGATATATTGACCGCGATTTCTTTTAATGAGCTTCCGACATTTCAACGCAGTTGCTTTCATCAGGATCACGGTAAAAATTAAACGGAACTCTGTGTACACAAAGTTTACATCTTCGCGCAATTTATTCATTCTACTCGTGAATGATCCATGCAACTGCGTTGAAATATCGGAAGCTCATCGAAAGTAATCGGGGTTTAATATCCCGTAGATATTATTATTATTATGTTGTCAATTGAGTTTGAGCGTATTCATTTTAAATAATTTAAAGTATATACCTAATATAATATTTTTGTCTTGAAACATTTACGAAATAAAAAAATATCTAATCAATTAATTAATAATATATCCTGTCATTTTTATATAAAAATATCCGCACACCATTATGTTCATTTAATGACTAAACTTAAATATATCTTAACAGTACGTACATCAACATAATTATCACAAAACAATAATACTAAATAAATAAAGTCTTTTGCTAGCATTCTTTTGTTTTCCCGCTACTTATTTCTTTTTTACGATCGGCATCCTTTTGCGTCTCTCCATTGATTGCGCTATTAATTTTAATATTACCGTTTACAAACACTTCTTTCTTAATACAACCATTTTGAGCTTTCTTGGTATTAGATTTGACATAGTTCACATAATAGAATTTACCGAATAAGTACAAAAAGAGACCAGCGTTGAGAGAAAGCAAGAAGTTGATGAACTTAGGGTAGTTGCAGTCGCAGAACATTACTGAGAAGTTGTGGTAAAAGATGACGCAGAACTGGAACTGAAATATAAAATACAGAATGATTAGCATTCAATTTTGTTTTGGGTGTACCTTCATTGTCATCCTAACTGGGCCAATCCACTTTAACACCGACACTTTTTGCGTCTCCTGCGTTACCAAAAAATCGTATTTTCAACAAGATATTTTACGGTTTAATAGGTTAAACTTACGTAGGATGGCATGTATTCATGTACACCATCTATTAAATTACAGAAAAAACATGTTTACTCACATAAATCTGCAATTGTTTGAAAAATGTCGCGGACAGATTAGTGTCGGTATAAAAGTTGATTGGCCCAACTACATCCGTACCAAGTTTCAAGTCAATACCATAAAGACCATTAAAGAGTTCCGTCCTGCGGAGATAATCTTGGCTATATACATTTACCACGATAATTTTTTCCAGATTATTGTCTTATCATCAAACTTGTATCCAAAATTCAGTCACTTGGATACCAGAAAGTAATAAAAAAGTGTTTTGCAGAAATCACAACATACAAACTTACGAACAAGCGTTACAAGTTAATTAAAAGGTTGTTAAAAAGTAATATAAACGCTTTTAGCGTAATTTTCAAAAAGATATTGAATGGAAGATTTAAATTACGTGTAAGGAAACTAAGTTCTGATGCATGCAAGTGGTTTAATTTTGTATATTTTGATTTGAAGTAAATACCTGACAATAAAACTATAATGTTTTATTAAATTAGAAACGAAATCTGTCTTACGTTTTCTCTCCTGAAAGGTTCAACCAATTAACCTTTAAATTAGAAGTTTTACTAAAGATGTTCAATGTTATAATTTGTATTTTATAAAACTGTAAAAAATAAAACTGACGTCAAAAAAAAGAAAATATTGTTTGAGAACTGAGAATTCTTAAAAAACAATAACGACATAAGTATACTATTTTAAAATTTCGTGACTTTCACTCATGACTATAACACTGAACGGGACTTATCACGCAAATAATATTTACCTCGACGTTTCAGCCACATTGCAAATGGTTGTGGGTACAAGTTGGCTAACTTACAACGATAACTAATAACGATTTAAACAAGTGATATTTACCAACTGCAAAGTAGTAACATGTTTCTTCCACCACAAGTACTTCTGGTATTGGGGCCCGAGTCCAGAGATAAGGTAATATGTATACATGATTATGTGAATGAACGAGTTGATGACGCCCAGAAGAGTGCCGTGACCACCTGTAAGAAAGTTAAAGCATGATTTTAAATACGGAACAGTGCGAGTCGGGCCACGAGCGGTGTAGGGTTTCTTGGTTGCCAGTGATATTTTAAAAGTTTTCAGACTATTACTCGTTAACTTGTTAAGCTTACTTCCAATTAGCTGTTCGAGCCGTTAGGACAAGTACCTCAATCGTTGAACGTTCCCAGCCACGGTGAAAACGTTCTCAGAAGACTACATCCAACTTATTAAGTTATGCTGAGCTTCATTTAAACATTTCGTAAGAATGCTGTACCACAGTCAATAAAAAAATTGTCACTTTTCGTTTTCTTTCCTCCCAATCAAGTTTGTTTCTTAAAACGATAAAACCTTCGGATCCAACTAACGCTCAATTAGTAGGTACACGGAGTAAGGCTGCGTTTCCACCAGAGATATGTGAGGATGCGTTGCGAGGGATGTGTTTGTCATGAACCAATAGAAACACTTCATTCGCTTAGGACCTTTTAAATGAAGTGTTTCTATTGATTCATGACAAACACATCCCTCGCAACGCATCCTCGCACAGCTCCGGTGGATACGCAGCCTTAGGTGGGCATAAATACAAAGGCTGATTTTTTTTGAGATAGATCAGTAAGGGCAAGTATATTTATCGTTGATTTTGAACTACATTTATATTGAGCTGTTTTTTATACCAAAAACTTAACTCAGTACTTGATTCTAAAAAAAATGGAAATTTAAATCTTTATTTTTATTTTACGCGTGTGGGAGACACAGGTAGGCGCAATTTTTTTAATATTATTTATTTTTTAACTACTTTTTCAGTGTGATTTCACAAAAGAATTTTAATGAGGTAAAAAAAAACTAAAAACACGCTTTAATGGTAATAAACCTGCCTTTCTGAGAGCATGAGAGACCTATAGAGATCATCAGACCCAGAATACTTATTCTAGTACAAACTACATTCAATGACTTTTCTAACATGCCCAAACGTGGCCAGGTTACGGTTGTTCTGCCTTAGAGTTCAAATATCTAGCTTCTGGTTCCATCATCACACCAGCTCAATGGTACCACATTATTCTATTGTCGTCAGAACTACGTTTTTATGTCAATACCGCAATAGCAATGTATGTGTTTGTGTGTGTGTGTGTGTGTGTGTGCTGCCGCTGCGTTCGAAACATGTTTTTCGGTTATTTTGTGAGCATAACTATGCAGTATCTTAACATAAGTTCTTATAGTGATTTAATTCATACTCATAACTCTTCTATCGCCTTAAAAAACAACTACCGTTTAATAGTTATTTGTGCAACAAGAGAGCAAAGTTGGTTTTTACTGCGAGTGTTGATTTTGAATCACGAGTCAGCGAAGGATTCTATAGTTGAATCACGAGCGTGAGCGAGTGATTCTAAGTTAGAATCCTGAGTGCGCGAGTGATTCAAATACACGAGATGCAAAAAAACTTTGGTCTCGTGTGACACATACAACTTTTCACCTCAGCAGCGAGAACATAATAAATTGTTAAAGGTATATAAACGTCGTCTTTTTGTCTTTGTTGTTGTTTTCAACATTGAGTAAATACTCCATAATTGTACCTATATAACAATACAGTATCCGAAAGTGTTTGCACCCTTTGCTAGTCTCCATTGCTTAAAAATATCATAAGCTTTGAAATATTTTTCGCGAGATTTTTCAAGTAAGAAACTTAAATCTGCATTTTGTATTACTGCCTTAATTCGTCTGGTGTTCAATTGTTGACTTCGTCACTGGACTCACTCATATCATATTCAAGAATTTATTAAATAAGTACTTATTACTATTCTTATAATTTCCAAATTGCCATTATCATTAGTGTGGGCCGTATAAACTTTTTTCCGAATTTCGCAACGCAAGACCCCGCAAAAGTTGCAGAAAAAATAGCTCATTGCAGTAAAAATAATACGAAAAATCCCATGTTGTATATTCAGCCCTCTACCGGCGTTTGAATTTTTTTAAAAATACGTTTTTGATTTAAATTTAATTTCATATATTTCATAGAAAAACATTTTTTTAGAACATATTTAGACTCTCGTTACGGTGTTATATGGTATTATTACTAATATACATCATTCCAGCAAGATTACACATGTACACAACATTTCATCACTACTTGTTCTAACGTGATTTTTGCCTTAAAACCGCTTGTAACGACGCGTCACTTGCTCTAAATCTTTAAACCTAAAAGTACTGTAGGGTGTATTTCGATAAGGTTTCATGTACGAAGAGAATATTTTTAAACTTGATTAGTACTTTTTATTCTTACAATACTGCTACATCTAATACAAAAATGTGTGACGAACCTTTATTTGGATTCGCTGGGGCACGACGAAGTGAAACTGTTGGCCCTATGTTTGAAACGTTCGCTGAGCTAAATAATAAACAGCTCCCTACAATAAGTGAAGTTATTAAGTGTAAATTACTAAAGAGACACGAATTAAAGGTGAAACATAATGGAAAACAACCTTTCCACTCCGACATTTTTCAATTGGTAAGTGAAGAAATCCACCTTACTTGGAAAAACGCTTCTCTACCGACAGTTTCTCAAGACCGTGTTAGGCAATTACTGAAACTCCATTTTGACAAATACCTTTCGCTAATAAGGTATCCTTATTCGAAAAAGAATAAATCATTCGAACAAAAATGGGATGATTTTAAGTCCTATTGCCTGATTACTTTGTTTGACATAAGTTCTTGCAAATGTAAAGATAAATGCAGTTGCCCGAAAGAACGAAAGGTACTCGTGAAAGAAATTGCATTTTTAGTGGATCAAAGATATGAGAAAAAAATGATTATTGGCAGTACAGATAAGAAAGAGACACAGAAAATTCAAAATAGGATGTTAAGAAAAGAAAAACAAGCCCAAAGTTCAATCGACAATAATGTATCTTCGCCAAAGCCAGTGACTAGTCGAGCTCAGCGAAAGGACCCAAAGAACAGTGATGAATCGAACACCGATCCTCATAATGACACTGCAACTGTCCCCGCTGATCTACAGAAGAATTACAACCAGGTCTCACTTCCAACTGTTGCGACTTTATGCGATCGCTACCGCCTGTCATCACGAACAGCTGCAGCTCTCACCACAGCAGTTTTACTAGACGTTGGATTAGTTACGAGCCAAAACAGGAATTTAATAATTGATAAAAATAAAATTCGTAGGAAAATTAGCAAATCAATATTGGGACACAAGAAGAATCGAGCAGTATTACACCAGAAAGTATTTACTTTGACGGAAGAAAGGATAAAACTTAGTGCTTCCGTCGTGCGAATACCCTTGCCACACTCAAGCGGCTGAAAGAACTTTCAAATTAGTGACTGAAGCCTCTAAAAGTGTTATAGGAGAACTGGCCAGGGATGGATTAATTAAGAATACATTGAAATCTCGTACCCTGATGCCCAAGTTTGATTCAAAAAAGGATTTCAGGGGTCTCCAAAACTAACGAAATTCTGCTAATAATGTTATGTTTTATTGCATTCATTTTTGTATTTTTTCTTAAAAAGTATAATAAATTGTACTGTTTTTCTAATAAAACATACTTTTATTTATTTCCTAGCATCAAAAATTATTCTCTTTTGCATCTTTAGTCATAGCAGTAACCTACTCAAAACTAGTGCAAAAATCGGTAAAAGTCGATTTTTTGAGAGCTGGTAGAGGCTGGTATAATTTATCATGTATCAAACTCTAGATATCGAACTCAGCAGCTAGCGAAACAGAAGAAGAAAAGAATTAAAATTTGAATCCCGCTATTTTTTAAAGATGCGTTCCGATACTGCACCCGATATTTATCACGATGTTCAAGATCGTTAAAATTATTAATAATTGTATAGATACATGTTAAACATTGTATTTTTCTACAACATTTTTACTATTTGATTACTTATATAAAAATATAATCCAATTATTAATAAAGTACCATAATTAAATTTAAAACCATAACAGATGAATTACAATTTTAAGGTTAAGTACGTATTATGAGTATCCGAACGTTCAATCGTTCGTTTATTTTTTAGGCCTACTAGGTATGGAATTTGAAATCGAACTTAGAATCGATTTGATCTTATCTCTCGATCTTTTCGTATCGAAATGAAAGTGACAGATCAAACTGAAGTTGAAATCTTTCGAATTCAGCACATGGGAAGGATGAATGATGGCATTGTCCTCGACATTTAAAAAAAATATTTAAAAAGCTACTTTGTCTCACGCAGTGAGCAAAATCGGATTTTGCTCACTGTTTTTTAGTAGCAAAACCTGCTTGTTTGAGGTGCTGAGGTGAAAAATACTTTTTTGCTGTTTTAAACGTTCGTAATTGTTATTTTTTCTATCATGCACAGTTTAAAAATAAGCTACTATGGGGTAACGCTCTTCGAGCGACGCTACAACTGGCTTACCTGGCAAAAACTTGACTCCAATCCAGGCGCAAATAGGCATCATGAAGTGATGGTATAAGTGCAGAAATGAAATTTGCCGGTTCTTTTTCCTTAACACGAAGAAGACGGTGTCCAGGAGTTCAACGATCTTAGCCATGAAGTACCACCATACTGCTGCAGCCATCTGAAGATGCAATAATTGAAATCGCTTACTAAAAATAAATGAGCTTAGAATCTTATTTGATGCGGTGTATTCTATGCATTGTAAGGGTTCCCCATATGCAAAGGGCGTCAACGGGATCCTGTTATTAAGCCTCCATTGTTCGTCCGTTTGCCTCAGGGCTGTATCACTACTTAGTATTTTTTCTAATTGACACAGAAGGAAAACGACGCAGTTAAAACGATTTCACACTACGTTCGATCCGAATCCATCATAATACGGTCCGGCGTAGTTTTAGAACTAGTATGGTAGTTCACGCACTAAATCCGATTCCCGTCATCCGATTTCTCTCGGATTTCTTTCGGATCACCCGACGGATTCGTAGCCCGACGGACATAAAGCAAAACCGCTCTAAGCGACAAGCAAAGTAATAACATGCGTGCTGACCTTTTTGATGTTATTCTACCATAGAAAATAAAAATAAAAATTTACCCTTTTTGCCTTAGGATTATACGAATAGTCAACAGGTTGGCAAGAAAAATTGTAGTCGTTCCACCAACCGGAAATCATACCCTGAAACGAAAGAGAAGTCATATGCTCAGAATAAGTAATGGAATGGTTTGGAATGTAATAACGTAGGCCTCGTAAAAATGCACTTTTGCTAACTGATTAAACAAATCCTTTTAACTAGTTTGGTTTGAAGTATCTTTTGTATTTTTTATTTTTTCAACTTCAATTTTTTTTTTACGGTCACCCCGTGAAATCCATAGGTATATTTCATACTAAATCCAAACTGAAACATAGATGCACAGAAAAAACCCCAGAAAAAAGGCCAACGCTGGGAATCGGACCCAGGTCCTCGGCATTCCGTGCCGCGTGCTTACTCCTACACCACCACTGGTCAGGAGTTTACACGCAAATTTTTCCTATGCATCATACAGGCAGGTAGGCTGGAATGTATGATGCATAGGAAAAATTTGCGTGTAAACTCCTGACCAGTGGTGGTGTAGGGGTAAGCACGCGGCACGGAATTCCGAGGACCTGGGTTCAATTCCCAGCATTGGTCTTTTTTCTGGGGTTTTTTCTGTGCATCTATGTTTACAGTATGAAATATAAACAAATCCTATAACGTGACAATATTTTTTCGCTATATCATAGTAAATACTATGATTAAACCAACAGGCGCTTTGTGATAAATTGTTTCTCTTTATCGGCCGAAAACTAAGTTGGTTTGATTTGAACAAGTAGTAATAACAGCAAAAGATGAAAAAGAAATTGGTTAATTAATTCAGGTGTTACTTTGTGGAGGTAAATAACAATGAACTGCAACCTTTTCACCTTGCACATTTGAGTAAAAAATGGTTAACATCTCACCTCATAAACCAAAAACATACTGCCCAGCACTTGTATGACGTTGTATACCACAATTGTGTTCTTAAGGTCATATGGCTTCCGGTCCCTCATGTAGCTGGGGCCAACTGAAGTACAGAAGTAGAGGTAAGTGGCAAGGATAGTGAGCAAGGGACCCGGCCCAGACATGAGGGTCCAATCTTCTGTTCGGGGATCTGAAAAGGAAGAAAAGAAATTATAGATGTACTAAGAGATACTTAATATTGTAGACTTTAAGTGACATTTTGTAATTATTGCTATACTTATGTACTATACCTTCTTTATTTTTTTGTAACACCAGATTTAATACCATGGTTGTAATTAAATAAATAAACAATAGCTAATCTAAAAGTGCAGTCAACCAATTTGCTTTTGTAATTAGGCCAGCGTAGAATGTTGCCGTCGTGATATTTTACGCCATGCCTTAAGCATTAAAATGATGACCCTAGTATCAAATTGGTTGAATGTACATGATTATACGTAGGTATAAACGAGTAACGTGACTGACAATGTAGAACCTAAACGACAAGAGCTAGAGACTTGAAATTTAGCACAGTTCCTTGAGGAGGTGCACCACTATGTGCCCTAAAAAGTGATTTTCTGAAATTCCCACGGGATAGCCCATGGGCTCTTCCATGGGAGCTAAGTTGCGGCATAAAGCTAGTCAAGGTATATTGTTTTAAATTATCACGATTTTCACTCAAAACTCGCGCGGCTAAACGAATGGGATACCCAGTTGTAGCTACTACTACCTTATGACTTCGGCCGCTGCAGTAGGTATAGATGAAACGTCGTGGTAATGTAAGAGGTATTTTATTACATGATTAGTCCAGTGAGTGAGTTTATTGTATAAATCAAGCCTCCATTTCTCAGTTATGAAACTGTAATGGTTTTGTTTTTGTCATTTTCACTACAAAACCCTAAAAACTAAAATATCCTTAATCCGCAGCTTATAGTCATTCAAAATAAAGCTTGTTTAAGTTATCAGAACTCCATAGCTGTTCGATTGTAGAACAGCAAACATTTCAAAACCGTGCACCCACGCATCCGTAATAAAACCCGAACAATTAGCAATGATCACAGTTATTATCAAACCATCATCTGTTTTGGTGCAACAAAGTTGATACCAAAGTAATTGCAATTGCAACTTCTTTCCCAATGCTCATTAACTCTAAGGTCGGGAGCAAAAAGAGCGAAAACAATTTATTTAAGTGTACCGCATAAATTTTGATGGATAGGTGACGTTTCGAAGGACAATGAGATTTTTATCTGTGGTTTTGCAAGATACATTGTTTGCTTGTTCGAGATTATAAGAGTGCATTATTAGACCGTAATACATACAATACAATACAAATATTCTTTATTGAACACCATAAAACAGTACTACTTATAGAAAAATTAACAAAAAAAATTACCTACAAGGCATATAATAGGCGGTCTTATTATAGGCGGTTAATGGGTGGTTTAGATCTGAGTAGTAGGTATTGAAAATGACATAAGTGCTATATGAAATCATACACTGTGTAATTGATAATGTAATTTTTAGTCCCTTTACGATGTACTTAATTATATTATCATGGAGGCGTTTATGAACAAATTTGTAGGTACGTTGGGCTGCAAAAGTGCATGGACATCTCGGGGCGATAATAGCGTGAGCGCGCGCGCGCGCGGTTGTGTCAATAACATCAAACGATCAAACACTGCTGACGCGATTATCGCCCCAAGATGTCCATGCACTTTTGCAGCCCATCGTGCCTAAATTTTAAAGAGGTGTCACCGTGTATAATTTAGGTCTACCTAAACCTAAACATAAATACTTATATAGTATGTTCCAGTTAAAATGACGAAAAGTACTTAAAACCAACATCTATTGTTGTAAAACAATTATGCAGGTGTATCAGTCGGTAGGCCATACTTCGGTCAGTTTTATTACGTCTTTGTTATCTTTTCCTTTCATATTCAGCAACAAAAGAAGTTGTAAAATCCCATGTTAAGTGCATTTTCGTCATTTTAACTGGACCTTACGTACGTATTTAAAATTTACAAATTTACTAAACTATATTTAAATATACCTACCTATACAGGATATACCAAAAGTCATCGATAACTAGGGCAGGGGGGGGGGAGCTACTACAAAATTCTAAATTCGAAGTTCGTGCCGTCCCTTTCACACTTATCTTTAATAATTTCGAAAAAATGTCTGTTACCACAACTTTGCCCGCTTTTTGCGATCTTTTTCCTTTTTTAGAGTCAATTGGTCCATATTGTGCAACTTTATCTGTGGCACTCACATATTGACATACCTTTCTACTAACACTACATTTATAATGAGTTTCCGTACTCTAGAAAAAGGGCCTCAAACAGGCGGCCAACATATTGAAAAAATTTCGAGATTGCCAACATTTGTTTACACTTTCATAACTTCGGGATTATCAATTTTATGGTCATGATTCTTAAAGTTTAATATTCAAGAATAGGCATAGCAACGTTTTACCTCCAAACTTGTGTGGGCAAAGTCGTAAAAATATTTGAAATCCTTCATACAAAATCCTGGATATGCTAGGGTTGTCAATTTTTACTTATTGCTTTTACCCGACTACGACTAAATTAGGTGCAGTATGATATTAATATTTTAATAATAATAGATAATACTAGATATTTTAAGATTTAAGATTCAATAGTGTAAAATTAAACAATCATCTAAACTTTATGGACCACATTCATAGTTGTCTGAAATAAACGGATTTTATTCTATATAACCTGCGAAGAAATTCAATGGTGTGTGTAAAGTTTCCATTTCACACTGGGCCCGCGTGGGAACTACGGCCCAACCTCCCTCATTCTGAGAGGAGGCCTGTGCCCTGCAGTGGGACGTATATAGGCTGGGATGATGATGATGATGATTTTATATAACATACTAGTGACAACCCTAAGGGTAAAATTTTGCTGGGCAAAGTTGAAAAAAGTCATACGTAAAATGTTCATGACATTACCCACTACCATAATTACAAAATTAATAGAGATAAGGTGTTGAGATTTTGTCTACATCGTTTCTAAACTAAATATTAGTTACAGTTAAAATTAAATACTTGTGGGACTTTCCTGGCTTAAAATACACTCGAAGTTTTTTCGTCCTAATTGGCCCGCCAAAAAACACGTCCGCACTCCAAACCAGCTCACGCGTGACGTGACAGAAGATAGATACGTGTCAACCGATAGGCCAGTGTTGCCAGCAATGTTTAGCTATAAAGCCACAGATAAGAATGAAAATGTATTTGTAACTATTTTTGGTACATTTCGCTTTTACCGAAATGTGACGCGGTGGGCAAAGCTATATGAAAAGGCAAAGTTGTATTTTTTTACGGTATACTTAGTCTACCTAAATGGCATGTATTTTTTCCAGAACTCTTATAACATGGCCTTTCGCCCAGTACCAGAGGCAGTATTGTCTAACGCTTCTGTCGCTTGCCTTCGCTTTCACCGTCTCTTTCTGTCATCCTTTTATATCGTTTGACAGACAGAAATAGTGATTGCGAAGGCAAGCTTTAAAAACGTTAGACAGTAAGCCTGCTGGTTATCATTGAGTTTTGATGACAGAATGTCTCAACACTCAGTGGACATGTCCACGTGAGTTCATCCTGCACTGGTCTGGCAAAACTTTAAAAAAAACTTAGCTTTTTTCCAATACCATATTGGCCAATTCCAATACCACACTGAACATGATTGCAAACAGATTAGACTGTACCTAATTATATAAACCATGCATTTGCGCTACATATAATGTGAGACACAATAAAAGTATGTAGTGTTTCATATTATGATAGACATACTCACAACGCTCACAACTAACACCTATACTATAAAGGTTTAGGTACTTTACTAAATCTAATAACTTTAAACGAGCAATTCTTGTATATATGTATATATGTATGGCTATATTTCTGGACCTGGCGAAAGCCTTTGACACAGTCTCTGTCCCCATACTTGTGGAAAAGCTGGAAGGCATGGGTATCAGAGGGCTACAATTGCGTCTTTTCGAGGATTACCTTGTAAACCGTACCCAGTGCGTAAAAATAGGTGATCACATTAGTGAGGAAGTAGTGATCTCTTACGGGGCGCCCCAGGGAAGCATCCTCGGACCAACCCTTTTCCTGGTTTATATTGACGTCCTGTGTCGTCAACAGCTTATGAATGGCCGTATCATTACTTTTGCTGACGACACGGCCATCTTATTCCACGGGGACTCTTGGAGTGAAGTGTATCAATACGCGCAAACCGGCTTTGACAACATTTCTAGAATTCTCGCGCAAAATAAACTTTCACTAAATGTAGACAAAACCAAATATTTAACTTTTTCTCTCAAAGCTCCTTCCTCAATTGATACGTATCCCCATTCAATTATCGCTCATTCTCGTTCTTGTCCACATATCTCAAATTGTCACTGTCCTTGCCTTGCACACGTGTCCTATATCAAATACCTGGGCATCCAGATTGACCATGGTCTGTCGTTCCATTCGCACATAGATCTTCTTACAGCAAGAATTCGCAAACTGATTTTCATTTTTAAGAATCTTCGCCATATTGCTAACCCTAAAATCATCAAAACCGTTTACTTTGCACTGTGTCAGTCGCTACTCACATACTGTATTTCGTCGTGGGGTGGTGCTTATAAAACCCACATCCTTAAGCTTGAGCGAGCCCAAAGGGCTATTCTGAAAGTGATCCATTTTTTACCTTACCTTTACCCTACAGCTAGCCTTTATAAAAAATCTGAAGTCCTTTCCGTACGTCAACTCTTCATCCTTCACATAGTTTTAAAGCAACACTCACTTACTCATTATGATCCGAATATTTTATCATTTAAACGTAGGAAGGATAAGGTATGTCTACTATCGAAGTTTAACACATGTTTCACTCACAGATTTTTCTGTTACTTAGGAGGTTTCCTCTATAATAAAATCAGCAAGGAAGTAACCATTTATCCCCTTACTTTATCTCGGTGCAAATTGACTGTATCCAAATGGCTACAGGGTCTTGACTATGATGCTACTGAAGTTTTACTTCGCCCAGTCTCTTAAATTTATATTGAAGTTTTTACATGTATTTTAGGTCTAATTCTCTTACTCATTCACACGCTCTCACTGACGCGCTTACTCACTTACACAGACTCACACTCTTACTCACTTACGCACACACACACACACACACACACACACACACACACACACACACACACACACACACACACACACACACACACACACACACACACACACACACACACACACACACACACACACACACACACACACACACACATACACACACACACACACACACATACACACACACACACATACACACACTCTCACTCACATACTCTCATGCGTACGCATGCGCCCATATTCTCATACGCACTATAAGTTTTGTTTAATCTTGTTAATTGTTTTTATTGTATTTAAGTTGTTGCGGACGACAGAGGGTTGGAGACCTGGTGACCTGAAACACAGGTTTTACCTAGTTCAGGCACCAGCCTCCCCCACTCAAGTTCAGTTAATTTGTACTACGTTATATTTGTCTGTTTTTTACTTTTACTTTGTATCTTGGTGGTGGAGAAAATAAATATATCTTATTATTATATATATATATATATATATATAATCAGGATCTCGGAAACGGCTCCAACGATTTCGATGAAATTTGGTATGTGGGGGTTTTCGGGGATGAAAAACTGATCTAGCTATGTTTCATTTTCAGAAAATCGCTTTTACTCGTGTTTTCCGGCTATTTATTGTTTGCATTAGAATATAAAGCTAAATTTCGCCGACTTCGAGCAGATCATAATGGCACATTAGAAATCGGGTGGTCGCGGATCCAGCCGACCTCGGTTCGATTTCACGTATTTTTTCAAGATTTTTAGTTTTTTTTTTAAGTTCATGAGTTGTTTCATGAGAAAACGTCTAGTTTCTTCTTTTGTGAGAAAAAGTTACTTTTTTTGTGAGAAAAAGTTACTTTTTTTGTTAGAAAAAGTATTATAGGGAACGTGCAGTAACTATAGGCGGCAGCACTAATGCGACAGAAGAGACACTATGCGGACAGTAAAACAAACTTATCAAGGTAAAACATTCAAATTGATGGCACCAGTTGGCAGCACCGTCTATGTGCACGTTCCCTATTGGGAGCACAGAACAGGAAAAGCCGGTTGTCTGTAAAGTCGGTTTACGGACGATAGTTTAACGTGACTCACCCCCCCCCCACTCCCTCCGGTGTTTTTGTCCAATATCTTCAAAACGGTGCATCCTACGGCAAAATCAATGAAATTTTCATCCCCCCTTTAATGCCCCCGCGCTCCCTCCCCCGCATCCCCTCCCCCCCTCTCACCCCCCCACCCCTCCGGTGTTTTAATCACGGAAACGGCTCTAACGATTTCGATGAAATTTGGTATTTGGGGATTTTCGGGGATGAAAAATTGATCTAGCTTGGTCTTATCTCTGGGAAAACGCTTGGTACCGAGTTTCTGCCCGAGCAGAGCTCGGTCGCCCAGGTACTGTAAACAAACATCGGCTGACAACATGACCAAAAGTTATGGCGTCAGGTTAACCAGCCAAACGCAATATTTGTAATTGACTTTCACGCGTCACATTTTCGACGTACTTTTTAATTTAGTCGCATAATTTGTAGTTTGTTTACTTTTAGTAAAGTACCCTTTATAGTATAGGTTAAGATACTGCATTGTTACTAACAATTCTCTTTTTGTCATGAGTCATGTAAAAGTAACTCGAAGTAAAAGAATTTCTTATTATTATTTATTATTTTTTCCCTCTTTGTTGGCGTGTAAAGATTCTTTGTTTTGAGTCTAAAAGCCGAATCAAACTGTTATATATAATACTCGAAGGGGACCTAATCACAATGAATGGTGGAGACTTTGTAGGTTAATTAAACGGAGGGAAATGAGTGGTAGTATACCAGTTATCTCAAATTAGTTACCATAAAAAGTTGAAACATTATACTTCATGTCATCAATGACAATAAATGTCGCTACCTCATAAAAAACCTGGCTAAATTGAACCGTCTCCAGTCACCACTCATGCCCAACTTACTTTTGATCGGCGTTTTTGACCAGCTACCCGAAAAGGCCAAATTGGTATCCAAAAGCGATGACCTTGGACTGCAAACCAGAGCAGAACCAAAGCAGTACAATTTAATGATCTTTAAATGTAGTAATGTCTGTTAAAAATCACTGAACACCTTGCGTAAAAACATAAAAGTGCAGGAAAGCAATTTAATTTTATAATTAGTAACGCCCACAATGGCCAGCCTCAATTTTTAATGTCACTGAGAACTATTTCTATTGTAAAATTTTATATCTAAAATACAATACAATACAAATATTCTTTATTGAACACAAAAATAGTACAAATTAATAAAAATTAAAATTCAGGCCGACAAAAGGCGGCCTTATCGCTCAATAGTGATCTCTTCCAGACAACCAATGTTGGATACATGTAGAAATATGAACAGGTTTATGTAGGTGGCGGAAACAACAGACAGGTGAAATGAAGAAATATTTATTATTATCTACATTCATATTATAACTTTCCTAGGTATAATATATACATGTACAGAAGCGATTAAAAATGGCCTATATTAATCCTCCTATATTATTCATGGGGAACTTTAACCCTAAAAAATATGTAAAATGTCAGTCATTTGTTTCGAATTGGAACTGTCAAAGAACAAAAAATAAAGTCCCCGTATTTTGTGATGTGAAATATCTGGTGAAAAAAATAACGGAGACTAATTGTGCATGTACCTAGATAAAAAACCGGCCAAGTGCGAGTGGGACTCGCGCACCGAGTGTTCCGTACAAATTTATATGTATCTATGATCATCCAATCTTAGCAGACCCCAGCGCCTAAGCAAAATGTGTGCAGTGTGGGATCATTGTAGATAGGTTACTGATATAGACAGACAGACAAAAAATTTTATGCTGTTCGCAATTTTTCCTTTATCTGTGCTATAAGCTCTTGCTTCGTACTAAATTTCAAGGTTCTGAGTTCACGGGAAGTACCCTGTAGGCATTGATTGACATTGGCATTGACGACCAGATGGCCTAGTGGTTGGAGACGCTGACTGTGAAGCTTGAGGTCCCGGGTTCGATTCCCGTGTCGGGGCAGATATTTGTATGAGGGATACGAATGTTTGTTCTCGGGTCTTGGGTGTTTAATATGTATTTAAATATGTATCTATCTATATAAGTATGTTTATCCGTTGCCTAGTACCCATAACACAAACTTTGCCTAGCTTACTTTGGGACTAGGTCAATTGGTGTGAATTGTCCCTTGATATATATATTTTTTTTTTTTATTGATTCCCTTGCGAGTGTTGAAAATTTGCGGCATAAATAGATTGGTTATTGACAATATAGACGAGCAGACAAAAAAAAAATACTTTTCGTAATTTTTCCTTTATCTGTGCTATAAGACCTTGCTTCTTCGTACCAAGTTTCAAGATTCTGAGTTCACGGGAAGTACCCTGTAGGTTATGATTCCCTTGCGAGTTTCGAAAATTTGCGGAAATTTGCGGCATAAACGGCTGTATCTTTTGATTGCGTAGGCTTAGAAATTTGATTTTTTCACAGCTCTAAGGTACAGTAGACTTGAGCATTTGGTATAAATTTCAGCTTGATACCTCCACGAGTTTCGGAGAAAAAGGGTCTTGACAGACGGACGGACGAACAACAAAGTGATCCTATAAGGGTTCCGTTTTTTCCTTTTGAGGTACGGAACCCTAAAAATGATGTACCTAGTCACATAAAGTAAGCACATAAAAAACTATTAAAAGTAACATATTCCATTTAAGGCTTCGATTAACCTGAGTTTTATTTAAGTAAGATTATTTTTTCAATAGTCATAACCTCTCAAGACTATAGAAATAACAAGCAAGTAAGCAATTGTGCTATCATGCTATGAATTTGACTATCAAAAACATTAACAAACCGTTAACTTCTGATCTGAATGAAACACCAAAATTTAAATGTTGAGGTCGTCAGGGTCGACATAGTTCATCAATCATCAGTTTGATAGAATGATTGCATCCCAGCTAAAACATACTATAAAATCGTGCCAAATCTCAATTGAGTTGAGATAGCTATTGCCCATAAAAGTTGTGAAATCTACTAAACAAGTAATCTTATGGAGATAGAGATATATCATATATAGGTACTTAGTCTTTTAAGTATCGTCGGGGTAAGAAAAGGTTCGTCACTTTTCAACTCTATGTCAACGAGTTAAGGTCGAAAAGTGAAGAACCTTTTTTACCCCGACTATACTTACACTTAGCTAAATGAACAGAATTTCATCCTTCTACTATCATAATTTATTACTGAGACATGAAAATACGCCGAAATAATTCCGGAAGATGGTACGGTAGCTTGCTCTGCGTTCAACTTGACAGAAGCACTAACAAACAGTGCTCTTTTGTGTGCGTGCGTGCGTGCGTGTGTCGATCATTTTTACTACTCGAATAAAAAGCAAACCGCTGTAGTAGCGAATTTATATCTATTTGTCAATAATTTGTCGATACTCATATTTACTTCAAAATAGAAAAGGTTTTCAATAATAATATATATCCCATGTGACCGAAGATTACCGATCTTTTTTTTTAAAAAACCTATCTTTACGAAATATTAAAACGAAAATTAAATACCATTAAGGGGCCATCCATAAATAAATGGTGTGACGTAATTTATGGATGGCCCCTACGAGTGAAGGGTCAACGTCATAAATAAGTGATCACTTTTTTACCTTGTCACTTCAACGTCATGATTGAAATGCCATACGAAATTATGTAACGCCTGCAAGCGACAAGGTACAAAAGTGATCAGTTAATTATGACGTTGACTGTACTACGTTAATTTAATTGAACATAACTTTACTGTTGAAAGACAAAAAACATATAACTTTTTTTTAATAAAGGGTCAAATCTTATAAGTAAAAGTATTCAAATATACTGTTCAACCGTATCGTATCGTGTACCTACGTCTTCGTTACTATCGTCTGATTTTCCGGATTAGTATAATTCAGGGATATACAAGGCCAGAGTGAATAAGCTATTACTGAACCAATGAGCTATATCTTTAGTCTCATCTGCAATTACCATCAGGTCCAATCACTGCCCAACTTTAATAAAAAAAAAACACAATTACAACAAACAAACTAGCGTTGCCAGTATTCAATAAGATTTAAAAAGAATCTCAAAAATTGCGTTTCAACCCGCTAGTATATCGCACCTCGATATTAATACCATCTTACAAATAATAAATAAATAAATATCACGGGACAATTCACACCAATTGACCTAGTCCCAAACTAAGCAAACAACAACAACGGACAACGGATAGGATGACAAGACAACGGATAAACTTACTTGTAATAATATAGATAAATACATATTAAACATCCAAGACTCGAGCACAAACTTTCGTATTTTTCACACAAATATCAGTCCCGATCGGGAATCGAACCCGGGAGTTCAAGCTTCGTAGTCTGACAGGTCCTCTAACAACTAGGCTGTCCGGTCGTCAATGCGTTATGCGCATTCCATGACCGTCATTCCAAGTCTATACCTACGTGATAAGTTTCTGCATAGCATATGAAGTAGTTATGATCTCTACGGTAGGTCGTAGTGACATAACATGTTCATGATAATAAAACTGTAAAGCTAAGTATATTCACTGGCAGTTTTTCGGATAGGACAAGGCACTTAAAATATCTGATACTAAAGTCTGGCTGATTCCAGCTACAGCGACTGTTAATGCACTTTTGGACAAGAGCTGGCAGTTATTCGCCTTTTCAGGTGCCCTTTGAGGGCCAATTTTATTTTATATTAGCCGGCAAGATCCGTATTATTAATCATTGACCCATTATTAACTGAAATCCATTGGTGGAACTCGGCTCGCACATTTTGCATAGGTACACAACTACTTCCAGCGCCTGTTCTAACAACAGACGGGAAGGAGGCGCGAACGCGACTCGTAATCGTCAAAAATATGCGATTTGGATCCACCCGTGGTATAATTTTACCCGAGTATGGAAAGGCTAAAATGGCTTTAATAGCTATAACTTGTACGAGTATAAAGTAAATGAGCTCCCCATTTTATACCTAGTATGTATGGATAAAATTTTGTCCACGTCCAATGTTTGTAATAGAAGTTGTTTGTAGGTACATACCTATATTTTTTTATTTCGCCCAGAAAAACTAGTCACGCGTTCTGAGTGTTTTATGGTAAATAATTATTATGGCGTTTGGACTTTCGGGCATATGATTTGAAGATATTTAATTTGGGAAAATTAAATGTATGGTAAACGTATCGTTATGGCAACTAAAGTAATGGTAAATGAAAATATGGCAAATAATCATTATGGCATATGATTCGTTATGAAAATGAAATTATGGCAAATGAAATTCGGGCATATGAAATTCGGGAAAACGATAAAGAACCGTTTGCGGCGCTTGTTTTTGAGACAATGGAACCATCACACGGTCAGAAGACACTAAACTTATTAAAAACTTATCATCACTTCTGGTTTTGGGCTCGCGACTCCAGGGCTGGCACTACTTCTCTCGAAGATTAGGAATAGTAGTTCAGAGAGGTACCTAATTCGGCCAGTGTCTTGGGGTCATCTTACGGAAAATCTTGATGATGTTTTTATCTTGTAGTTTTAGTTTACTAATTGTATTCTATAATACTCATATTGTTTGAATAAATTTGCGGAAAGCAAAAAATGCATAAAATGAACTATACCTACCTAAGCAATAACGTTTTCCGAAAAATTTGATTGATTCACGCGAAATAACCTTGTGGGCTTACACATCAACGAACTGCGGTATTTTTATGTATACCTATAAAACAGTACCGTGACTGACTGACAAACACCGCACAGCCTAAACCACTGGTGCTAGAGATTCCCGCGGGATAGGGAAATATCTAAACTTACTTTTTTTCTTTGTTTGTAGCGGAATCTCTGAAACTAAAATCTGATTTTAAAAATTCTTTCACCACTGGAAAGCTACACTATCCATAATTATTGACATAGATTACTTTTTTCCGGGAAAATGCAAAAATCCCGCGGGATAGAAATATATTCAATTTCGGCACTGAGTTCAAAGTTTTTTCATATGATATGATATGACTATCCTCGATTGACATTGGCTTCTTTTTCTCCGGGAAAATTCAAAATTCTCACGGGATATAAATAATGAATTGAACTTGGGGGCTAATTTTTAAAATTATTTCACTAATAAAAGCTACACTATCTCTTTTAAAATAGGACCAAACAGTTATTTTTATCCCGTGGGAACTTTACTTTGCACTTTTCCGGGATGAAATAAACCTATTTGAATCAGGTAAAGGCCTCGTCCCACGCGTTCCCAGTTCCCACGTAGGACCAGTGCAATTTGGGAACTTCACAGCCAACATTCATTCATTTCTTCTCAGGTGTGTCCAGCTTTCTTCGCGATGTTTTCCTTCACTGTAAAGCTCATGGTAAACTTCAAACGTAATTTAGCACGTGAATTTGGAAAAACTCAGAGGTGCAAGCCCGGGCTCAAACCCACGACCGTCTGCTTAAGAGCCCATAGGTCCAACCACTGGGCCACCTCGGCTTAGCGGCTATAGAATAGAATTCACTTATTCCTATTGCGCGGAAACTTTTCATTTTCCTGGCATTATCGTATGTGTTAATCCATGTAATAACTACCTGTGTGCCAAATTTCATCCAAACAACTAACGTTATCGTCTTCGCGTACGAAATCGCGGGCAAAAGCTAGTCTTGTATATACCGTGCACCAAACCAGTGGTGAACTACTGTTGGTCGCGGAGAAGCAATATCTATTCAATCTTAGTAGTTTTATGATACAAGTGCGGAAAGTAGGCAACTCTCAACGAATGACGGAATTTTAAAAACGCGAGCGAAGCGAGTAGTTTTTAGCCGGCGTGAGTTGGGAATTTCCTACTTTCGACACGTACAGTCAAGTGTAAAAATATGGGTGCACACAACTTGCTCATAAATATGTCCCATAGCTCTTAAGTCGTCGAATTAAGGTATAGGGTATGTAACGATGGGAGGATTAAATCGATACTTATTTTTGCACTTGACCGTACATCATCAACGTTTTACAATGAAAAAAAACGCGAGAAAAAAAATCGGGGCATAAACATTTTCGGAAAAATAATGTTGCGTTCGTATTTACTTTTCATTGAAGGAAAGTCTTGTAGGAGTTTACATTTTTCAAGCATCGACTTAGTCGGCAGGAGGCTGTCACTGGCAATTTGCGCTTGGTGGAGGACATCAAGCGGTGTTAATTAATATAATATAATAGAGAGATAGATGATAGATATAGGATACTTTTTATCCCGGAAAATTACATTGCACAGTGACTGTGATAAACTACATAATTCTTTTAAGACAAAGTCGCGAGAAATAGCTAGTTTAAAATAATTAATAATTAACAAGGGTTTGACTTACATAATGGCCTCTTAATCAGAACTCAAACTTGCGTCTGTCATCTTTTTTGTTCAGTTTAAAAAATAATAAATTAAAAAATCAAAAAACCCGCCTGCAGAAATACTGAAAAGTCGAAGCAAGATAAAATGTTCAATAACAATAAAACTAATTTAAAACACGTCGATGGCAGTCTTTAAAAATTTAATGCAACGATAAAATGCAGTCGGAGGCATGCATGAAGTGACATTAAATCCCATCCATGCAGCCACTGACTCCTATCATTTTATCGTTGCATTAAATTTTTAAAGACTGCCATCGACGTGTTTTAAATTAGTTTTATTGTTATTAAACATTTTATCTTGTTTCGACATTTCAGTATTTCTGCAGGCGGATTTTTTGATTTTTTAATTTATTATTTTATTTACACCCCAGGCGGGTTTTTAGTTTTTTGATGATTTTTTTTATTTCTTGCTTTTTAGTGTAATCTCCTGAGACCCAGATAAATTATTGAGTATTTGAATTAGGAATCCGTTGCTATTTAGTAAAGTTCAAAAACAATTTTGAAATATGTAGGTACTTAATTTTCCACATGTGTTTCATAGAGAAAACTATTGCTCAAAGATATCTTAGTAAGTAGGTACGTCGTCGTTTTAATGCATTGATTGCCAATTTAACATTCCAAATTAAATTTAAACACATGGCTTGTGTATATTTTTGTAATCTCTTTTAAAATCCTTTTATTTTGATACCCTACTCGATAGGTTTGAATAAAAAAATTTTTTTGAAGACACAATTTGGCGCCTAAAAACCGCCATTTTGATTTTTCAAGAATTTCATATATCCAGTGTTACTTGCGTTATCAAGACGAATCCAATGACGTATCATTTATCGAAATCGGTTCAGCCGTTGTGTAGTCACGAGAGGACATAGGAATGAACATACATACATACGGGTCAAACACATAACCCTTCCTTCTTCGCAGTCGGGTAAAAACACATCGTGAGGAAACCCACCATACCTGCGAAGGAAGTTATTGGTATGTATGAAGTTCCCAATTTGTACTGGGCCCGCGTAGGAGCTACATCCTAAGTTCTTTGAGGGCTGTGCAAGACGTGTATAGGTCGGCGATGATGATAATTAATTCTCAATAATTAACTACGAGTGTACAGCGCAATACAGTAAAATTAATTCACACAACAATGATGACATCAGTTAAGTAATGCGTAAGTATACATACACATTTGAGTATCGTTAAGGCAAATATTGTATATACTTAGTGAACTATGCAAATGAGGATTAGATGTCCATCAAACAATATCACCGTACTTTGGCTTCCTTGCAAAAACTGTGTAATAAGCAATTTTTTTTTATACGACTACCCAAGGAAAGGAGTGTATTACTTTGAAACGTAGAATTAAGTTCTGCGTATGTAACCGTACTCGATCGTTAAACCGCGAAGCCCATAATAATACATTGTGCATCAAGGGCCGTAAGAAAAAGATTACTAACAAGGGTGTATTAGAAGCCCGACGCCGAAGGCAGAGGGCTTTTAATGACTCGAGTTTGTAATTCCCTTACTGCCCGTGATACATACAATGATTTTCATCACAAAGCGAGGAAAAAAATCAAAAATAAAATTATTTTGTATCTAAACACTTAAATTGAATAAAATAATGGCTACCCGCCAAAACAGATTGTTACTTTTCGAGTCATATACCATATAATAATGTAAACTGTGTTTAGTTTAGAATTCGAATGGTCATACGGCCAGATTCTGCCAACAAGTTAAAAAAATACTTACTAAAATTATTGTAAAACTATTTGATATCAATTTAAATATAAAAATAACGAAGTTTCATGAAGCGTAGATAAGTTTTGTGTTGTAAAATTGGGTTATAGCTCAGTTTTAAAGATAAAAATATAACGTGGGTTGACTTGGAACCTCCTTAGTCTGAAATGATATACCAACTAACTTGTTTGCAAATTTTAAAACTAAAGTTATACTTAACTTATAACTCCCTGGAGAGGAAAAACTCTACATAAATCCATAACTCCCTTGAGAACAATTTAGGCCATTGTCATTTAGTATACAGGCATGGAATAAAATCATTGACGAGCAAGCGTGATGAAAATATATGAAACTGGACCTGATTCCATGATCATTTTAATTAAAAACAAGAACATTGTGTTCATCTTTTTTTCGTGTCATTGACCTCATATTTTTTTCATGTAGAATTAACAATCACCGGCATTAACAGATGTGTTCAAGAAATTGCAGAATTTATGAAAAAGATAATTTAGCAACATATTGCTAAAACTTCATTTGGAATTGCTATTTTTTTGTTTAAATTACAATTAGGGTTGTCTATGTTTTTGAGTAAATTGAAAACCATTTCCAGATAAATGCTTCTTAAAACATTTTCTGTACTTATTTAATTTTAATAGAACGTAATGCATTTATTACATATTAAATAAATAAATAAGCAATGACCTTCGTTCGACATTGAAGTAGATGTTGTAGACGGTCCAAGTTGTACTTTTATCGGTGTGGAATAGCATTATTTAGAATTCTTCACAATTTACGTGTGAATTAAGGCGAGGTTCTTGAAGCGCGCCACGTTAATTTACACCCCGCACCCCGCCCGCGCAAAAGCTACGATCGCCGCGCGCGCCGTGAACTCGCCGACGGAGGTCACGTTTGCCAGCAACAGTGTAATATAATTTACAGTAGTATAAGTTGCGACCGAGACCAAGATCACGCTGTAATTTAAATGTTTAGGTGCAATTACTTAGATTACTTTTGTGTTATAAATGAAAAATATGAAACGTTTTCGAAGTGGATACTTCTTTGTCCGCAGCTTGTACAGTTCCAGAATTTCAGTTAGATACAAAACTAAACTATATATGGCGCTAAAATACAAATAACGGTAGTTGTCGGTCATTCTTCACGGATCAAGTGGTCAAAAATATGTATACACTCGCAGGAGCCTCGTAAGCCATATGACACCATACTTCTCACGCTCCCACACACTACAAAAATTGCTAAAAGTGGCACTGTGTCGGTAGTCAGCGGTCTAAGTCAATATTGTAAAAACCGAATTTGAGATTTATGAAAAAATGAGCGTATACATAGTGGTCGGCAGTTAAGAAGTAAATCCTGACACCTGTCATTTCCATATTGTTTATAACCTAAAAGTCACTGAGATTATAAACTTTAGGATAATGATAGGTGTCAGAAGTCCACAATATTAAATTTCAAAATCGATGTCATTTTCGTAATTAACGTCCCAAAAAAAACATAAAAACGACACCCATATTGATATTTAGATATTTCAACCCCTCGCACCCCACCGGGGGAGATGGTATTTCACGTCCGCCACGTTGGATTTTAAAATTGTTGTTGTTTTCGTAACCAGCGCGACCCGATAAGGTCCCTAAACCTTAGAAACAATACCCATGTTGATTTTCAGACCTTGTCCCTTGTGTTGGTCTTGTGACCTCTTTTAGGGGTTGAATTCCCAAAAAACCTGAAACACGTGTTTACTCATTTATCGTTAGTACTCCTGAAAAATTTCGAATAAAATAGTCTAACTAATCTTGTTTCCCCATATAAACTTCGGACCCCCGTCTCACCCCCTTAAGTTGTGAATTTTGAAAAATCCTTTCTTATTGCACCTCTAGACTTTATAAGGAACCTTTTGGCAATTTGGAATCTCTAGACCCAGCCGTTTGGGCTGTGCGTTGATATTTCAGTCAGTCAGTCAGTCAGTTTCTTCTTTTATACACGATGATTTTTAATCGGTGATCAGGAACCAATTTTTCTAGATCAGTATTCGATGGTGACTACGTTTAAGTCGCAGTTACACGAAAAAATCCATCAATTTTTTTAAACAATAATTATTTGGAAAATCACTTTTTAACTAAAATCATTGTCACCCTACGCATGGTTTAGTCTATGAGCCTGAAACCTCTTTGACAAGTCAGTTTCTTTAACAAACTTTGACGTGAGACCTGTCAAATTTCCCGCCAAAGCGATGACACTTGACGGAACTACTTAACTAAAGCAAATGTACGATGACCATGCATTCGGTGGATGGAAGAAGTTTTAACATATTTTTTTATTTATTAATTAACCAGAGACCTCATTGCTTTAAGATCTCATCTATTAAATTCCATTTTGTCTAGGGATCACGATTTTTCAACTCCTGATCACCGATTAAAAATCATCGTGTAACCTTCATGCTGAAATAATAAGAATTATCATTTCGACGATTGCAGGGGTAACATTAGTAAACTTTGTACTGTGGCAATTTTGTCAATAATTGCGAATTTATATTACAAGCACTTGTAAAAAATTTGATAGACCCGTACCACAGAGCAAAAATGTAACCAGTTATTCAACTTCATACTAGAGAGCCCGAATCGACGCACGCACACAGCCAAGCGTCATAGACGGCGCACCGCGTGGGACTGCAGCATTGTTTTGTATTCCGAAGATTACTTAGCGGCCGTGTAATACGCTTGGCTGTGTGCATGCGTCGATTCGGGCGCTCTAGTATGAAGTTGAATAACTGGTTACATTTTTACTCTGTGCCCGTACTGTTTTTCTCTGTACACTGTGTACTGTGTATAGTTGCGTGGATGGGTGTTTCGTTTTGTGTGTGGCGGTTACATTGAATACGAGTAGTGGTAAATAACAGAAATAAATGATGATACTACTACCCACATCAAGGATACCTATTTAGTCGTAATGTGGAGCGCTTCAAAAATTGGCAAGCGTCCGACCTCCAACACGTTCCGCTCGGGACTGAGCGGCGGGCTGGCAGCGGGGCGCCAGTAAATCGTGCCGTGAACTTCGTTAATATTGGCTTAAAAATTATATATTTTATAAAATTAACAAAATTAAACCCGACGGACATTACATCATTACAGACGTTTATTTTGACGTGACTTTCAATACATCAAGTAGTATAATATTGAAATGAAATGAGTTTAAAGGTACAAAATAGGGGTATGTTTGGATTTTTTTTCTATCGAGCGAAGTTTGTCCAATTATGTAACGAGTGCCCGACGTACTTACAGAAAGGTCTCAAAAGCAACATATATTTTTTTCACGTGTTTAATCATTACCGTTTCTAAATAAAATGAAATTAAAAATTACGTTTCTTAGAGGTACCTCGCCTTAAACTACGGAGTTTGATTTTGGACCCGCTGTCTGACATCTAGCACTTTGACAGCGCCAATGAAGTGACACTAGTTACAGTATACCACTACACAAAAAATAATTACAGAGGTTGCCTTGTCGTACGCATTTAGACAGATTTAGAAATTTGGCTGTGTGGGAGCCCTCAATTATAATCTGACGTCATCAATAATAGACCTCGTTATCTCAGGGCAGTGCCGTTAAAATAGGGAAACATGGGGGCAATTGGTACAGTTTGATATTTATTGTAAGTAAAGTAATTGCTATTTAAAAAATTACAATTACAATTTACAAGAACTTACTTAGGTATTTAAGTTTTTAAACTTTCATTTCAATTATTTCACTGCAAAATTCACTCATAGGTATATTGCTATAGCAACTAATACAACAAATAACAGAAATTAAATTTTACGGAGGTACGGAAATCTCGTACTCGATTTTTTAACGTCGTTTTTCGACAGGAATATTTTTCATTTCATATTTAATTGTAAAATAAAACAAATTACAGTTGTATTGGGAGAATAAAATTGTAAGGGTTTACTAATGTTTTGGCGAAAAGTAAACCAAATAGCAAACAAAATTTCAATAGAAATAACATTTCTGTGTTAGATCACCACTACCTTAGTCTAAAACAAGTTAAGTAATAGGTATATATTTACTCACCACTATTTCGTTCCATAAATCTCTTGTAAGAGTCGATTATTGACACGTTGAATTGAGGATTCGACATTCCTGTAATAAAGAAAATAGTACATAAAAAACCGGTCAAGTGCGAGTCGGACTCGCGCACGAAGGGTTCCGTACCATTATCTATAAAAACGGCAAAAAAATCACGTTTGTTGTATGAAAGCCTCTTAAATATTTATTTTATTCTGTTTTTTAGTATTTGTTGTTATAGCAGCAACCAAAATACATCTTCTGTGAAAATTTCATCTCTCTACCTATCACTGTTTATGACATACAGCCTGGTGACAGACAAACAGACGGACAGATGGACAATGTAGTCTCAGTAATAGGGTCCCGTTTTTACCCTTTGGGTACGGAACCCTAAAAGTGATACCTTACCCTTACCTTTACCTTTATATTTATAAAAAAAATAAAACAAGCTAAAATACGTAATAAAGGTATCAATTTATTTAAGCTACAAAGACGGAGCCAATAATTTATATTTTAATAAAATTATCCATGACGACTCATTTTTATTGCCACTCATATAATAGGGTACCATAAGAAAACACTTAAATTATTTTTAAAATCACATCAATAACTTACTCAAAGTTGTGTGTGAGACACAATGTTGCCTCACCAAATTCGAAAATGATACTCTTTAAACTACTAATAATTCTCAAGCAAACTTAGCCGTTATAGTTTTCCTTGTTAATTTGAGATATTTCCTCCTATCCTGATTTTTACAAAAATTTTATATCAACATTTATCTTTTAGAGAGGGGAGGGGGACGCTCGTTTTCAACAAAAAAATTCACTTTATAGTTGAACATTTCGCAAAAGAATCATTGTATCGAAAAATTGTCTTCACAACTCTATAATCATTTTAAAAGACTTATCCAACGATACCCCACACTATAAAGTTAGACGAGAAAAAAAAATCACCCCTACTATACCATTGAAAAAGTTTTTTTTTTAAATTTTATTTTATCAATTTCTCGGGGTCATTGCTATATATATATCCATGCAAAATTACAATTTTCTAGCACTAATAGCCACTGCGCTAAGCCGCGGACAGACAGACAGACAGACGGACGGACGGACGGACGGACGGACGGACAGACAGACAGACATGACGAAACTATAGGGGTTCCGTTTTGCCATTTTGGCTCCGGAACCCTAAAAATAATTGATTTCCCGGTGCATAATTATTCTTTTAAAAATAATTATTTTTTACCTACACTTAATTAGACAATACTAAATTTGACTAAGAATTGAAAAGTAAAACCTTAACTGTTACTTGGAAATCTTTCTCCTCAATTAGAAAATATATCTATTTTTAATTTGGCTCCCAATTTATTGAATACTTAAAGCAGCGTTTCCCAACCTTTTTCAGCTATGGACCTCTAGGAAATCAAGCACAGTTTTCAAGGACCCCCTTAATAAAATAAACAGCAAAAAAATTTGGATTAGGTATTTATTTTAGTCATAACAGATACAAAATAGGTACTTATAACTGTTTATTACGAAAAATATGAAAATATGAATATTTATGTATAGTCCAGAGATGACACCGCGGACCCCCCATACATATACTCGCGGACCCCCAGGGGTCCGCGGACCACAGGTTGGGAAGCACTGACTTAAAGTAAAAGTAAGAGAGGGTTATAATGCCGAAAAAGATATTATTATTATAAAAAACGGGCTCATTGTATACATTTCCGTGACACTGCTGGGAAATGTCAAGATACAGAACGTAATCAGAATTGATACCTACATGATTGACCCTTGAAAGACACATAATTTTACGTCTTTTTACGCCGTTTCTAGCGTCAGTAAGGTTCCCAGTGACTTGCACCATTCTGTGTGAAAGTTTCTACATTCCCAACACAAACGCATATTTATCGGAAAATTTGATTAGTCTATCAAACAATACTCTATTTTCACACGAATACGAAGTTGCCTAACTTTAAAGTCACTTATGTCAGTTAAATTTTCAACCAAAGTCTAAGCTTAACAAAACACTATTGCTAAGACTACTGCCAGATATTTCTGCGAGAATGAAAAAGATATTAAGTAGAAATGAGATGTGATAATGAGAATGCATTACTTTTTGCTGCTACAGTAGATATTAACGAGTGGTGGGTAATTAACATGGAATTCCAAATAAGTTGAGCGTAATGAAATGAGCAATTTTAAAGCGTATCAACCGAGGCGCGCCATTATTGCAATTATAAAATTAATTGATATTAAGGCAAAAATGTAGAACCTATTAACACAACAAACGATCATTTATTTTATTTAAATGCAGGTTTGTAGGTGTAATAAATGTAATAAGTAAGTAAAAACCGGCCAAGAGCGTGTTGGACACGCCCAGGATAGGTTTCCGCAGCTGTTACGAAAATATCCTTGCAAATCTTATTAATTTTACTATTAATTAAACAAGCAATATTTTATAGGTCCGGCTGATATTTATTCTTAAACTACTAATAATTCTTAAACAAACTTAGCTGTTATACTTTTCCTTGTTAATTTGAGATATTTACTCCCATCCTGATTTTTTCAAAATTTTTATACGAACATTTTAGCTTTTAGAGGGGGGGGACCCTCGATTTTAATAAAAAAAAACACTTTAAAGTTTAATATTTCACAAACGAATCACTGTATCGAAAAATCGTCTTCACAACCCCTAGTTCAGTCGCCCGTAGAACATTCAAATTACCAAAAAAGTAACCAATCGTCTGTATGAAATTCTTATGGATTTCGGGATTTCGTCATTTTATGTACTAAAACCATATCCTAACCTGCCGTAACTATAACTAAGTATATAAAGAGTAAAGTCAAAAATCGCCACTTTTACCAAAATGTACGGTGGGCTGCAAAAGTGCATGGACATCTCGAGGCGATAATCGCGTGAACGCGCGCGGGGCCGCGGGCGCGCGGGTATGACTATTCATCAAACGATCAAACACTGCTTTACGCGATTATCGCCCCGAGATGTCCATGCACTTTTGCAGCCCATCGTACATTTCGAGGTAACTGTACCGTTTCACTACTGTCGTGTTATACAGCTTTGTGTAATTACGAAACGTCATAGTAAGACCGTCTAATATTGCCGAACGAAATTTTAAGATCAGATGAAGTTTTTCATATCTCAAAAAATTATACAATTTGATTAATTTTTTAGTAGTGCGTTGACTAAAAAACTAAAATCGCTCGTTTCTCAAAACCTATAAAACAGAGATTCGTCCCTTTTAATTAAGACGGCAGCATAGAATGGCACCTTTACTACGGTACAGAACTCTAAAAAAAATTTAAAAGTGACAAAACAAAAATAATACATCTTACTTTGAAAGCTGATCCAAGACTGCTGATCGCCTATCACGCGACCAGCCTTGAATGCCACATTGAGGTCGATGAGATTTTAGGTGCGATGCACATTAATTACCCCTGTTTTGGCTGTCGGTTATGAGTCGGATGTCACTGACACGTAACGGTTATGACATCGAGACATTGTAATAAGTAGATTGTGTTTATGAACGAGTAAAATATCTTGATTCGTATGCTTATTTGAAAATGCAATTTAATTAATACTGACATGACATGTACTTAAATAAGAGAAATTGATTAATTGAGAAATAAATAGATTAATTAATAATAGGGATGTGATGTGAGTAGGATACTCTTCTATAATATAGCTGTTGCTCGCGACTCCGTCGGCGAAGAATATACATCATATTTTAAATCTTGATGGCATAAGAGATTGATTTGATAATGATTACTTAGAATTGCTAAATCTATTACGTACTTAGAAACATCCTGACCCATCGCTTTATGTCATAGCCTAGGTATGGGTACTAGTAATCACATGAATAAATATATATACGCCTACCAACTACCAACAGTCTAAGGATATTTTTCCACTAGATACATGCGAAGCTGCATAGCTAGGAATTGTGTATGATCTACTATTCAGGGTCGTTTATTTATAGATATAGGTTATCTTTCCCGTTTCCATCAACACCACACTAAGCTAAGTTCTGCAATTAAACTATCCTGATTTTAGTGGTTACGAAGTGCAGAAAGACGTAACCGCCCTCGGCGCAGCCAATTGGCGCGAGGTGGTGGAAAATAGGGAAGAGTGGCGCTCTCTGGTGTCGGAGGCCAAGATCCTCTTTGGGTCGTTGAGCCGGTGTAGTAGTAGTAATGATTTTAGTGGCACGTATTAGTCCTTAGCTGCGCAGTTTAGTACAACCTTAGTGGGATAGCAGCCTAAGCGTAGAAAATCTGACGCGCTAAGTAATTTATTCATACAGCATAAAACGTTCAATTGTTCGCATGCTATAGATACCTTTAATGTTACTCGAAGCAAAACAAACATTTGCTATACCAGGTGAGCATTTCAATAAGTCCCTTATAGGGAAACAGGAGAAATTGTTTATTGAGTATTTTGTTTTTTTTTTTAAAGGAAGTAGTGTATATTTTTGAACTCAGTAAGCTTTACTTCTTTTTACGTAACTTACATCTGAGGCCTAATTGTCTAACGCACTCGGATCATTATTGTTTTCATCACTTCCTTCTGTCACTCGGTATGTACCTACATATATTAGTATTAAATTATACTTCATTTAATTTAGAATTGAAAACCACAACATCATTATATTGCGGCTCGTCAACTATTTTTTACCTAGCAAATAGTACAGTACAATAGTCTGGGAGCCGCAAAATAAAATTGTTTTGATGTCACCTTATTTGCGTGTCGTTAATTGTTACTCTAGTACAAATTGTAAAGAGATTACAGTTCACGAGCCGCAATATAATGTTGTTGTGGTTTATAATTCTAAACTAAATGGAGTATATGTGTATAGTTATATATGAGACGCACCCTTTAAAGTGAGCTTCACATTCGATTACGAAACTTAAACTGCAATAATGACATTGCAGGATGACATGCGACATGTGATAAGACACACACACAATACATGATGATGTGTGACGTCTGTCATGTTTATGAAATTGGGGCCTTAGGACTCGATCCCTATATGGGAACCTGGTTCACTGTGAATACTAATTCATGGGAAGCAATAAATATTAAGTAACAATAGTAACAAACTCAAAGTTAACTTTGGACTAGACAAAAATAAGTTCTTATTTTTTTAGGAAAAAGTGTAGTGATCTCTCGCATTTTTTTGTTCCAAAACGGAGAAATGAAAAATCACAAAGTTAAGTACCTAGGTCATTATGGTTTATAGAACTGTGAAAATGTGAAAGAGTTTAAAAAAATACATTAAGGTATGGAATTAAATAATAATTATGTTCTATAGACAAAAGTTCGGCTTCTAATTTTTTGATTATTATGATTGACGTTTAAATAAGTCATTCCATTGACAAAGTGCCTCACCTTACAAGTAAACAGAGCCTTAATAAACAAGCAGCTATATCAAACAATGAAGAATGGCCAGCTGACGTAGAATTAAGTAAATTGCCTAATGACTGTTTGGGTAAGACTGATTACACTACGCGAGTAGGCTGGTAAATTGAGTACTCAAGTGGAAGGTTTTGAGAATCTTTTTATTGCTACCCCTTAGTGATTATTACACCAAATCGTTAATTCTGGTGCAAATCTAGAGAGTCTGCACATTTGATTCCAATGAGAAGCGTTTGCGCAGGCATGGAATATAGTGGCACAAAAGGTATCGTATATATCTTTCAGTTTAACAACGCGTATATCTAGATCTCTCTTAAATTATAATCTCATTGTTATCTGTAATCTGGTATTACGGCTGCTTATAATTCATAAGCTGTGATAATTCATCATCAGGTGACAAAATATTATAAACTGCTCAACCTAGCCTAGTAGTTAAGTTGTTTTGGATCCTTCTGAAAAAAAAAACTGTTAAAGTTACAGGTGATAACGAACATGAACTAATGAAAAATAAAATAAACAATCCCATACAAAATTGTTCGTAAATCGGGGTAACTTTAACTGCAGAGGCGATTTTAATAGTACATTGTGCATTAAGGGCCGTGATCCCTTTACTGCCCTTGATACTCACAGTGATTTTCATCATATTTTCGAGGAAACAAAATGCAAAAAATAAAATTATTTTGTATCTGAACACTTCACAGTTCGGGAAAACAAAGACGCTAAGAAAACAATTGAATAAAATAATGGCTATACCTTGACAAGCTCGTGCGCGGCGCTCGGCGGAACCCTGTCGCAGGGAACCTCTGCTGTCCTTAACAAGATTGTTTTTAATAAGTGCGGCAAACGCTGACTGCGACAGGGTTCCACGGAGGCACGCGGCGGACACGACGTACAAATACGCGTTCTTGAATCTACATAAGCACGACGACGTCTGTACACGCGTACGCCTACATACATCGCGCGCGCACTCTTCTGGTTTCTGGCGGTTTCCGGCAATCTGCGCCTTGAGGGGTGGGGTAATTCGAATCGGTGCGGGGCGGACCGTTTCCATTCTGTACGTCAGTACTATTATATATTCTGTGACGGAGGGTCGCGCACGAGCTTGTCGGACTATACCGGCCAATACAGATTGTTCCTTTTTTGAGTCGTCTACCATAGATAATGCTGTAAACTGTGTATAGTTTTGAATTCGAATATTTTAGAATACGGCCAGATTCTGCCAACATGTTAAAAATATTTACTAAAACGATTGCTAAACAATTTCATATAAATTTAAAATTTAAAAACAACGAAATTTTGTGAAGGGTAGATAAGTTTTATGTTGTAAAATTGGCGTATAGCTAACCTTTAAAGATATAAATAAAACATTGGCAGACTTGTAACCTCCTGAGTCTGTAATGATGTACCTACCTACCTATTAACTTGTTTCCAAATACAACTAAAGTCATTACTCCCTGGGGAGTAAAAACTATTCGTAAATCCATAAATCCCGTGAGAACAATTTAGGTCATTGTCCTTTTAGGTATACATGTATGGAATAAGCCAATTGACGAGCAAGTTTGATAAAAATAAAATTTTTCACAACAATCTCACTCATAATTACAAGCTTTTATTTAACTTGAAATGCATCTACGTATGTACGTACGAGTCAAATCCTGCACGTTAAATTTGACCCACTTCCCGTTTTCCAATTGAGCGGAAATTTTGCATATATCGTAGATTTGCTCATTGCATGAAATGCTCGAGATTTTTTTGTAATAGTCGCATTTCATGAAATGTTTCACTATGTATTGGCCATATCATGAAGTGGTTTGGGCAGATCAATGATAAGAAATCGTTTCTCGATATGGGCGGGCATGTATGACAGTATTTAACCTAACCTAACAGGTTTTAATGCGGTTTTCAACGTTAGTTAGATATTTAAAACGGAAACGAAAGATTTAATTCGGAAAAATAATCGTATTAATGAAAACTTTAATTTATATTATTATATTTCATTTTTATAATGTATATTTGTAATATTTATTATTCCTTCACAAGGTTTGAGAAAATCATTATAAATAATATTCCTCGACGGAAACAGAAATTGCCAGACTAGCATCTTTGAAAGCCTCGCAATGCTTGGCTTATAAACTGCTTCGCCAGTCGATTCCCTACTATCCGGGACTCGCCAGTAATGTACAATTTATTATGAGCTTGGTCATTACTCCTACCTGTGCATCGGAGATAACACAACAGAATCCATTGTATATGATGTTGTTAAGATTTAATTGCACTTAATAAGCCTTAATATAATGGCACAATTAAATTGGACGTGCGAAAAACACAGGGACAGTCTGATAATCATTTAGCAGTCCTTTTTAGGATTCCGTAGTCAACTAGGAACCATTATAGTTTCGCCATGTCTGTCCGTAAGTCTGTCAGTCCGCGGCTAAGCTCAGAGACTGTTAGTATTAAAAAGCTGTAGTTTGGCATGAATATGCATATCAGTCATGCCAACAAATAAGTAAAATAAAATATTTTTTTTAGGGTATCTCCCATAGACGTAAAGTGGGGGTGATTTTTTTTTCTCGACTAACCCTATAGTGTGGGGTATTGTTGGATAGGTCTTTTAAAACCAATGGGGGGTTGCTAACATGATTTTTGTATTCAGTGATTTGTTTGCGAAATATTCAACTTTAAAGTGAAAATTTAAATTAAAATCGACCGTTCCCCCACTAAAATCTAAACTGTTGGGTGGAAAAATTTGAAAAAATTCAAAATGGTAGTAAATATATTAAATTTACAAGGAAAATTATAGCGGCTAAGATTGCTTGGGAATTATTTGTAGTTTAAGAGTAAATAGTAGCCTAAGGTATAAAACATACCGTCACTACTTTGAAAAAAGCTCGTATCTCAAATCAGCATCTAAACAAAACTGGACCTTGATTAGCGCGTAATAAAGTTCACTTAGCCAGATTATCAATTGTGAGATACGAGCTTTTTTCAAAGTATTGACGATACCTAACTTGGAAGATTCCGTACACATACGAAATCCTTAGAAAAATTTACTTGATTTTTTCGTAATGGCTACGGAACCCTATCTTGGGGGTGTCCGACAGGCTCTTGGCCGGTTTTAAGTTTATAAATTTTAAAACTTAATAATTATAATAATAATTTAGCCCTTATATCCCAAAACTCTTATTTGTGTAACGTTAATCTATATTCTATGTGTTTCTGCTATAATATATCCCGGAGTTCGGTGTGCCTCTTGGCAAAGGCCTCCTCTAATGATTTCCATTGATCTCTATCCTTTGCAACTCTTCTCCAATTGCAACCTTCTGTCAATTTTAGTTCGTCCTCCCATCTTTTGTGTTGTCGACCTCTGCTTCGCTTCCCGTTTCTAGGGTACCATTCCGTTATTATTTTGCTCCACTTATCCTGAGGAATTCGTAACATATGACCAGTACATCTCCACTTCATTTGGTCTATCTTAGTGAGAATATCTGTCACCCCTGTTTTATCTCTTATGAATATGTTTCTATGCCTGTCTATTCTTTTTAATCCCAGCATGCTTCTTTCCATGGCTCTTTGACAGCATTCTTACATATTCCTGTGCTGTTTAGAAAGTGCCCAGGTTTCGCAACCATACGTGAGGCAGGGCAGGATACAGGTGTTAAAGAATCTAGTCTTAATTTTTCCGCTGAGATCCGTTGCTTTCATGATCTCTTTCAGTGACCAATATCTTTTCCATCCATTTGATATTCTCCTTTTAATTTCTATGGTAGTTAGATCGATTTGAGAGACCACTTGCCCCAGATATATATACTCTTCCACATATTCGATAGGTTGGTTATTGATTTTTATTTCGTATGGGATCGAATTTGACATTAACTTTGTTTTGACTATGTTCATCTGAAGTCCGACCTTTTGACTTTCCTTGCTTAGTTCTTGAACCATTTGCTCCAAATTTTGAGGGTTTTCTTCGAACAAGACAATGTCGTCTGCAAATCTGAGGTGATGTAGTCTTCTTCCATCTATATTTAGTCCGAATTTGTTCCATTCAAGTTTTCGAAATATGTTTTCAAGCACAGCAGAAAATAGTTTTGGAGACAGTGGATCTCCCTGCCTGACACCTCTCTCAGTCTTAAATGCTTCACCAAGCGTTTCCATTTGTATTCTGGCTTTGCATTTTGCGTATATTTTTTTAATAATACTTATATACACCTGGATATTCCCTGTTTTTCAAGACTTTCCCAAATTGCTTCGTGTCTAATGCTATCGAATGCTTTTGCATAATCGATGAAAGCCATATATACTGCTATGTTGTATTCATTATACTTCTCTATGATTTGTTTAACTGTTGCACCAATTCTATTGCAGCGGGGAGTCAGACAAGGAGATGTTATTTCTCCGAAACTGTTCACCGCTGCACTAGAGGATGCGTTCAAGACTCTGAACTAGGAAGGGCGTGGCATCAATGTAAATGGCGAATACATCACTCATCTTCGATTTGCTGACGACGTGGTGCTTATGGCTGAGACCTTGGAAAACCTCAGTGCGATGATCGCTGACCTCGGAAGAGTCTCCGAGTGAGTTGGTCTTAAATTAAACATGGACAAGACGAAGGTCATTGTGAACGCTCATGATGTACCAACTCTCGTCGTAATCGGAGAGACTTTGCTCGAAGTTGTTGACGACTTATATCATCTCTTATATCATATCTTGACCAGTGTGTGTTGCCAGTGATGACTCATGGGACTGAGACGTGGCAGGTAACGATGGGCCTCATAAAAAAGCTCAAAGTCACGCAGAGGGCGATGGAGAGGGCTATGCTTGGAGTTTCTCTGCGGGATCGCATTAGAAATGATGAAATCCGCGCGAGAATTAAACATAGCTCGAAGAATCGCTAGACTTAAGTGGCAGTGGGCAGGGCACATCGCTCGTAGAACTGACGGCCGATGGGGCCGAAAGGTTCTTGAGTGGCGTCCGCTGACTGGAAGGCGCAGTGTGGGTAACATAGGCCTCCCCCAAGGCTCGCCAAATAGATCGGCCCTGCGCTTTCCGCATCCACTGCGTTCCCGCCACCTTCAACAGGTCGTCGCTCCATCTTGTTTGAGGCCTACCTATACTGCGTCTTCCGGTCCGCGGACGCCACTCGAGAACCTTTCGGCCCTATCGGCCGTCAGTTCTACGAGCGATGTGCCCTGCCCACTGCCACTTAAGTCTAACGATTCTTCGAGCTATGTCCGTGACTAACCACAAACCCTCATCTCATCGTCGAGTGTTACCGCCCTCAGCGATAACAGTTTCGAGTGCCAGAATCAGCCGGAAAGTTGACGGCGACGATCTTTTGGGATTCCAAGAGAATTCTAATGATCGACTATGAAGACAAGGGGCTCACTATAACTGTGGCATACTACGCAATGCTGCTGCAAAGACTACGAGGAGCTATTAAAGAAAAAAGAAGGGGAATGTTATCGAAGGGTGTGTTGCTCTTGCATGACAATGCACCAGTTCTCAAAAGCCATGTTACGACTCCCTAAAAGCTGCTCTCGAAAAGTGTGGCTTCGAATCGCTGGTCCACCCCCCCCCCCTTTGTTGTACGGACCACTTTGTTTGTTGTACGGACGGATGTACAACAAAGTGATCCTATAAGGGTTCCGTTTTTCCTTTTGAGGTACGGAACCCTAAAAAAAAACATAAAAATAAAAGTATTCTGATGGGGTGCTCCAGGCAAACCCCCCCCACATGAAGTGCTCATATTTGCTGAAGATACTCTAGAGGGTATAAGGTATATACAGTAGGCCCATATATTAATCTGCCGCGCTCGAGTGAATCCCCAAATCCCCTCTTGGGCTCCCCTACTAACTTTGTACTACCTTATTGTTCAGGATTAAATGAAATATTAATTTGAAGCTTTCGAAAAATTATTGGTCAAGATGTAAGTCACTACACTTGCGCACAGTGATTTCACAATTATTAAACTTTTTCGGTTACTTTTGAACTTGCTTTTCTACATAGTCCAGAAGTAAAGACTAGCATTGATATTAATTGCAGTTCTATATTTGTTTCTGTTTTTGATAAAAATGTAATAACGTATTGGTGTTAACACAGTGAGTCTAAAATAATTCTGTTTCTTTCCTTTAGAAAAAAGGACGCATTAAATCATGCTACAGAGAAAGATAGCATGTAGCATGGGCAACAGTAAGCGACCGAGTTGGAATTGAGTCAAAGTCACATTAATCAACAAAACGTGCTAATAAAAAAAAAAATATTTTATTTCTTTTATTTATTACATTATAATATAAAATAATAGTTTTTTTAAGAAACATGAAGTGTAAATTAAGCGTAAAATGAAAGCTTGGAACAGCACGACAGAACAACCGCAATATTAATTAGGTTGATAACTTAGACCACGATGTTGAATTCAAGGTTATTTTATTACAAAGCTGAGTCTGTCTACCATTTTACTAAATATCTAAGTTACAATCTGAGACGTGTGTAATATAAGTTTTTTGCGAGATAAAATAAAAAAAACTTGAGCCGATTTTATATCCTATTCTTACTAGAGAGAAATAGAAAAAATTCGCGGAATGAAATGGTCGTGAATTAAATAAAACTATTTATTTATTTTTATTTTTCAATATAACTATCTTCGAGTTCAATGCATTTTTTGGATCTACTAATTAATTTATATAAAACATCAAAAAAATATTTTTCTTCTTTGTCCTCGAAATGAGCTGAAATCGCCTCCTTCACTTCTTCGGCGGTATGAAATTTTTTCCTCGTACCTAGTTCTTTTTTCAAATTTGGGAACAAATAGTAATCGCTAGGGGCCAGATCCAGGCTGTAGGGTGGGGGGGTGGACCAGCGATTCGAAGCCACACTTTTCGAGAGCAGCTTTTAGGGAGTCGTAACATGGCTTTTGAGAACTGGTGCATTGTCAAGCAAGAGCAACACACCCTTCGATAACATTCCCCTTCTTTTTTCTTTAATAGCTCCTCGTAGTCTTTGCAGCAGCATTGCGTAGTATGCCACAGTTATAGTGAGCCCCTTGTCTTTATAGTCGATCATTAGAATTCTCTTGGAATCCCAAAAGCTCGTCGCCGTCAACTTTCCGGCTGATTCTGGCACTCGAAACTGTTATCGCTGAGGGCGGTAACACTCGACGATGAGATGAGGGTTTGAGGTTAGTCACGGACATAGCTCGAAGAATCGTTAGACTTAAGTGGCAGTGGGCAGGGCACATCACTCGTAGAACTGACGGCCGATGGGGCCGAAAGGTTCTCGAGTGGCGTCCGCGGACCGGAAGACGCAGTATAGGTAGGCCTCAAACAAGATGGAGCGACGACCTGTTGAAGGTGGCGGGAACGCAGTGGATGCGGAAAGCGCAGGGCCGATCTATTTGGCGAGCCTTGGGGGAGGCCTATGTTACCCACACTGCGCCTTCCAGTCAGCGGACGCCACTCAAGAACCTTTCGGCCCCATCGGCCGTCAGTTCTACGAGCGATGTGCCCTGCCCACTGCCACTTAAGTCTAGCGATTCTTCGAGCTATGCCTGTGACTTTAATTCTCGCGCGGATTTCATCATTTCTAATGCGATCTCGCAGAGAAACTCCAAGCATAGCCCTCTCCATCGCCTTCTGCGTGACTTTGAGCTTTTTTATGAGGCCCATCGTTACCTGCCACGTCTCAGTCCCATGAGTCATCACTGGCAACACACACTGGTCAAGATATGATATAAGAGATGATATAAGTCGTCAACAACTTCGAGCAAAGTCTCTCCGATTACGACGAGAGTTGGTACATCATGAGCGTTCGACATGACCTTCGTCTTGTCCATGTTTAATTTAAGACCAACTCTCTCGGAGACTCTTCCGAGGTCAGCGAGCATCGCACTGAGGTCTTCCAAGGTCTCAGCCATAAGCACCACGTCGTCAGAAAATCGAAAATGAGTGATGTATTCGCCATTTACATTGATGCCACGCCCTTCCTAGTTCAGAGTCTTGAACGCATCCTCTAGTGCAGCGGTGAACAGTTTTGTAGAAATAACATCTCCTTGTCTGACTCCCCGCTGCAATAGAATTGGCTTCGACATCTGGTCTTGAAGTCGGACGGACATTGTGGCGTTATTATACAGACACTTCAACACTTCGATGTACCGGTAGTCCACTTGGCACCGTTGGAAATACTGCAGTACATCCCAAGCCCAAGTCTCGATCGAATCGAAGGCTTTCTCATAGTCCACAAATGCCAGGCAAAGGGAGCGGTTATACTACTCGGTTTTCTGTATAACCTGCCGCAACGCATGTATGTGGTCCACGGTGCTAAAGCCGTACTTTGTACATTCACACTTACGTAAGTGATGATAGCTCACTATCCATGCATTTAATATTCATAACATTACTTATCAGTAATGACAGGTAAACACATACCGCCGCCTCCGGCGAATAAAATGATAATCGCAAAAACGTAACTTTTCAGGAAAAATAAAAAACACATTTTTGCCAATTACTTCTAAACAAGTGGACGTAAACTGATGATAGTCAGCGTTACGGAAAGCTAATTTTTTAAGAATTCTTCTTTTTTTAGTGTCACTTATATAATACATATTATAAAGGAGTTATTTAAAAAATTAGAAGTTAGTGGAAATCGATCATCATCTGTGATTTATAAAGTCGATTATCATTTTATTCCCGCTTTTTCAAGGGTTTAAAATACGTATTGTATGGTTGTTTTATCATTTTATTCTACTATTTTTACGGTTCGATTAGTAAAAATAATAGTTACATATCATCTTATTCTCGTTAATATTGTGAAATTTGTTTTATGATAATGTAATTTATCTGGTATTGCAATGAAACAATAACATGGTAATCAACTTTGGCTTTATTTCAATTATTAGGTTAAAATTAACAGAATCTCGAAAAAAACTAAAACAATACAATTTATTAGGTACTTATTACTTGATTATTATTCTTGATCATCATCTTCATCATCATTATTCATTTCAGAGTTCGTTACATAAGTCAAGGACTCATAAAAAGCATGATAGTAGCTTGGAATATCACCTGCCTTACAAAGGCTAATCAGGTCGTCGCATAATTATAATTGGCAAGAGCTGGGTGTATAATACTGGTCTGGTAGTTCGGTTTCAAGGACAGGGCTTGGGCTGACTATAGATTTAAGTGTCTGTCTGGTACCTCGCATGCTTCTTAATTTTTGGATTGACTCTGTGTTTATTCGGAAATATTCAGAATCGACGTCATATTAAAATTTGTATTTTAAAATTGACGGCTCTGCAGAAGAAACACTGACTTTCATTATTTTATTATTTATTATTATCGGTTAACTTTGAATCGTTGTTGTGCTTTCATTGCTGATAATCGTTTCGTGCGTTAAGATACTTTCTGTATTATTTTCTGGTTGTAGAGTTTCGTCCAAATCAGTAGCATCAAGGGTCCTTGTTTGTTCTTTGTGCTTGTCACCTTCGTAAGCATCAAAGGTCGAGGGCTGGTTGCAGTTCTGGAATATTTGATTTAGACATCGTTTTGATGACCGCTGCAATGAAGATTCATTCAACGCATGCTTTGAAGTTGGTGTCAAATCAGAAGTACAAATCTTGTTATTTCCACCGACTGTCGGTGAAGGTGATGCTATGAAATCTGCTGCATTCAAAATAAGCGAAGTATTTGAAATAGTTGACGGAGTTCTCAATATATTCTGAGTGGCATGTTCAAAATCGGAGGCAGGATTTGGGTTGACTAAGGAACTGCTGTTTGTCTTGGTTCCCCGCTTGCTTTTTGTTTTTTGGACAGGTTCTATGTTCATTAGAGAATATCCAGAATCAAAATCATATTTATACTGTAAAATTGAGGGCTGTGAGCAAGCGACTCTCACTTCCATTATCTGTGTCCATGATACTTTTTGCCCTACCTCATTTTTGACCCAATTTTAATTATTTATTAGTTCTTTTATGTTATAAAACTCCTTTTGAAGCATTTCTTTAACGTTGTACTTTTCTCCGTTGACTTTCGCGTTCATAATGATTGCGTACATCTGGTCCGGGGTGTACACGACTCTATTTTTTAATTCTCTTTCAATGTTGGCGTGCACAGAGTCTCTCTCACTCTGGCCATCATTGTCAAGACTGTGATGGATAGGACTCTGAAGGTCAGGACTTTGGTGGCTGGGAGTGTACTGCTCAAGACTATGATGGGCAAGAGTTTGATGTGGACTGTAATCGGGACTCTGATGGGCAGGACTGCGACGGACAGGATTTTGGTGAAACGGACTCTCATTGTCAATACTGTGACAGGCAGGAGTCTGAGGGTTAGGACACTGGTGGCTGGGAGAGTACTGCTCTGGACTATGATGGGCAGGAGTTTGATGGACTGGACTCTGATCGGGACTCTGATGGGCAGAACTGCGACGAACAGGACTTTGGTGAACCAAGTTCTCACCGTCAAGACTGTGACGGGCAGATCTCTGAGGGTCGGGACTTTGATGGTTGGGAGTGTACTGCTCAGGAATATGATTGACAAGAGTTTGATGGGCTGAACTCTGATCGGAACTCTGATGGGCAGGACTGCAACGGACAGGACTTTGGTGAACCGGGCTCTCATTGCCAAAACTGTGACAGGGAGGACTCTGAGGGCCAGGACTCTGGTGGGCAGGTCTATACGTCATGATTGAATTACCGATAATCGTTTTATCTGAGAGTACACTGCTACAATTACTATTCCTTTGTAATGTTTCATCTAAATCATTACCGTCAAAAGGCGACGCTAGTTCTTGTTCTCGGTTATCAAAAATACCTATAGAATTAGACGATGTTGACGGCTGAGCGTCGTTAAGGAATATTTGACTCAGACATCGTTTTGAATTCTTATGAGAGGGTCCTATACATTCATGTGTTGAGGTTGGTGTCAAATCAATAGAACAATTAGTGTTTGTTTCTGGAGTTCCCTTAAGTTGTTGACAAACGATTGAAGGTGATGCTATAAAATTCACAGAATTCAATACGAGGGAAATGTTCGATATATTTGATGGAGTGCTTATTTTATTTTGAGAGGCTTTATCTAAATAATCTGAGTCTCCTCCAATGCTTGAAGAACTCTTACTGCGCTGTAAATTTTGAAACCTCTCTGGGCTAGGCAAATATTCAGACACATCTGGTGAGAAATCTTGGTTCAATTCAGAATCATTTTCATCGCAATATTTTTTTTTCTCTAGATATTTGTCTTAAATCATATATATGATTCGTAGTCACTTCATTTTTATCCGTCGCAGTTTATTCATAATATTCATTAAACGCGATGTCCTTTGTTTGTTCATTGTCACTCACTTCACTTATACTCCAATCACACCAATAATTATATAGTTTTAGAAATCGAACACTAAAAAGCCGATACAATGTTTTCGCGAGCCGGTTTGAGATCACATTGAGAGGCAGTTTGTTATTGTAAATAAACATTGCCACGTACCCTTAGCACTTGACATGTCGATATAGACCATTGCAATTTACATTCGACCCGTGCAATGTGACAAAAGGATATGGCAAGACGTTTTAGAGTTCCGTTTCAAATGCGTAGTTTTGGTGAGCGCCATTGCACGAACAGTATTTAGCGGTTTGCGACGAGAATAAAAAGATAACTGCGCATATCATTACTTAGCGATCTAATTTTGACGAGAACATAATAATATAGATGTTTGTCATGCGATGAGCTTTCAGTATTTTATGATAAAATTATTGCACACTTTTATTCTAGTTACAAGGTATATAAATAAAAAAATTGAATAGTATTGTATTATGTTTCAATTTTGTCATTTACCGTACAAAAATTACGAAAAAAATTGAGCTGGTGCATTGGCACCTACGGATTCCAAATATGGCATAAAAATAAAACTAAGATAATGGTGGTTATCATTTTGTTCTCCGGGGCCGGCGATACGAGTTCTACGCGATTGATTGATTCAGTCGTTATCTTGTGGTAGCAAACTGTGTTCGATAAATGATCTGAGCTATAAGTTGCAGAGCCCTTAGTGAAAGATTTTTTGACGGAACTAACATCTCAATGTCTCGAAAGTGCCTGCGTTAGTGTCAAATACCTACCTACTATCAAAACAATTTTCTCAAACATCCAAGGAGAAAAGTCGTCCTTATATTCGTGACAATAGAATGCGAAATACGTCATTGCACTTATTGAAGATTCGTTCTAATTTCAAATTAGAAGATAATAATGGAATTTCATACAACATTGCTGGCCATGGCCAGCAAAGAGATTCTCTTTTTTGCTTTAGTGGGTTTTATTTTTTTATTGACTATCTATGACATATTATTATTGGCAGACGACCAGATGGCCTAGTAGTTAGAGAACCTGACTATGAAGTTTGAGGTCCCGGGTTCGATTCCTGTGTCGGGGCAGATATTTGTATGAAAAATACGAATGTTTGTTATCGGGTCTTGGGTGTTTAATAAGTATTTAAGTATGTATCTATCTATATAAGTATGTTTATCCGTTGCCTAGTTCCCATAACACAAGCTTTGCCTAGCTTACTTTGGGACTAGGTCAATAATTGGTGTGAAAATTGTCCCGTGATATTTTTTTTTTTTTTTTAGGGGACAATCTTACACAAATCGACCTAGTCCCAAACTAAGCAAAGCTTGTACTATGGGTACTAGACGACGATAAACATACTTATATATTACATATTTATTTATTTATTTATTTTATTTACTGCCAATTAAAAAAAACATAGTTTGTGAACTTGCTTTTTAATGTCTTATTTGACTAGATTTAATCAGTTATTCAGATTTTTAAAATAAACAAGGATTGGCATTTAATTGTTAATAATTTATTGAAATAACCAATTATTAATAAGGTGTCGTTATTTTTTAATAAATAAAATCAGCTCAAGATTTGGTGGCATTAGCCCGAACATCTTACAAAAAAAGTTGCGACAGAGTATTTTGACGGGAATAGAAAAAAAAACAATACTTATACGATTTATACCTAAACCGAGTGGTTTTTAATTAAAATAAGTGTTATTGTTGCCGATATGAGTTCATCATCAACTGACATGGAGATTGATTGCACACCGCCAGATCTAAGAGCGGAAGCGGAACGGATGTCGAACTTGCTGCCTCCCAAATCCAAAGAATAGGCAGTACATAAGTATTATAAGTTAAACAATCGTATTATTTCCTTGGATTTATTTGAGAAAAGCACTATACAGGCCTCGGCTACGAACAGGGATTGCTGGCCTCCTATCTCTAGATGGCCTCGTTAATACTCGGCCATCTATAACTAGTCGGCCGGCAATCCCCTATTTCGCGGCCGCTGCAGTAATGTATTATTGTTTCCGATACTCGTCGCTAGGAGGCCTTTATGCCTACAGTAATTAAAAGCGAAAGTGTTTGAGACCGCTAACTGTATCAAACACTTGCACTAGGGTAATGCACAGCCGCAAATTAGACCACCAAGTTGCCACTAGTAACTGTCTTATTATGCTGCTGGTTAAAGCGATAGGCGCTAACCCCAGTTATATTATGGTACGAGACTACGAGTTAATAATAGGAGTAGTATTCGATTGTGGTCCTCGATCGATGTACTATCACATTCATACCCCTATAGCTTTGCAACGTATAGCGTTAGGCTTTAGTAGCGTCGAGCGTCTTCGTAACAAACATTGTTTACTTGTTAAATGCGATTATGTAGTAAACAAATAACCAGTTTATACGGTGCGGCTGCTAAGAATATTATATTAATAAAAATTGTTTGGTTAAACGTGAGAATTATATTTAAACGTCCTTATGCGAATTAGTTCTTACCAATCACATTATTTCAATGTTTTAAAAATAAAAGGTCAATTAGAATGAAGGCTGAAACAATTTTTTGCGAACTATTAACTCCTTAACAGTATCAGTATTAATAAGCTTCTGATAACATTAAATTAATTTGTTATAGGTATGTATGTGTTGTTTTAACATTCGGGTTGTTAGACACAAAGAAAAACAAAATATTGTTAAAGGTTTATAACCTTTTACAATATGGGGAAGAGGTCTTTACACTTCGTCAGTCTACTTTATTATCTATACATATAAAATTCTTTGTCCTGACTGACGGATCAACACACAGCCTAAACCGCTGATCGTAGAGACCTGAAACTTGGAGGGTGTGTTCTTTGTATGACGTAGGCATCCGATAAGAAAGGATTTTCCGTAGTTCTACTTCTAAGGGGGTAAAAAAGGGGGGCAAAGTTTGTATGAGACATCGTGATTCCTTGGTCCAATCTACTTCAAATTATGCATAAACATTCTTTAACAAAATTGATGGAAGACGTGTTTCGTATTTTATTGAAATTCATCCCTTGACGGGGTCAAAAAGTAGTAGAAAGTTATTTTGGGGGTGATTTGCTTCGAAGTTGATATCAATACTCCTTAGTGCTTTTGATTTAAATTACATTTTATTTTGACACATTGTTAACGAAACGAAACTTCAAATATTGCAAACCATTTTTGTCTACGTTTGTCAACCACGTCTTGATCTGATCTCTGATAATAGCTAATTATATGTATTAAGTATTTGCATTTCACCAAGCTTTTGCTTTTACAAGCGCAGCGTGGGACGTCCACCAACGAGATGGACGGACGTTTTGGTGAAGGCCGCAGGTTCAGGGTGGATGCAAGTCGCTTCCAACCGTAATGATTGGACGTCAATGAGGGAGGCCTATGTCCAGCAGTGGACGTCCTACGGCTGAAATGATGATGATGATGAAGCTTTTATGCGAGTTCAACCTTTTTCGAATAAAATCGAATTGAGTATTCAAATATCATTGTTGAACTCGCATAAAAGCTTGGTGCAATGCAAATACATATAAAATGCTTTGTCCTGAAGTCCTAAATGACTGACTGCCGGATTAACGCACAGCCTAAACCGCTGTATGTAGAGACCTAAAACGTGGAGGGTGTGTTCTTTGTATGACGTAGGCATCCGATAAGAAAGGATTTTCCGGAATTTCCACGGGATAAGGAATAATCGGGATTTATATATTTCATCAAGAGTGACCCTATGCCCATAACGAAGATTACTAATCTGTACAAATTGGGCATGCAATTAGACTATTAGAATATAAAGCGAATATAAAGAATTTTGAAAATTTCCACGGGATAAAGTTAAATCAGGATTTATATATGTAGGTACTCAAATCAACTGGACCATATCTCCGTAACTACAATTACTAATCTTTTCAAATACAGTATTAACGAAAATGACCATAACAACAAAAAAACTTATTGCAGGATTTTTGGAAATTCCTGTGGGATAGATAATCTCTGAAACTTCCGAGCCGCTTAAAAAAAAAAACTTTTACCAGTAAAAAGTTACACTATCCTTTATTGACATAGGCTACTTTTTTCCGGGGAAATGCAAAATTCCCAAGGGATAGAAAAAAGAAAATTCAACTTCGGAGCTCATTTTAAAATGTCTTACACCAATAAAAAAGATGCACTGTCCTTGGTTAACATAGGATGCTTTTTTCCGGATAAATGCAAAATTCCCGCGGTATAGAAAATAGTAAAATTAACTTCGGGGCTGAGTTTAAAAAAAAATCACCAATAGAAAGCTTCACTATCCTTTATTGGTATAGGCTACCTACTATTTATTCGGTAAAATGCAAAATTCCCCTGGGATATTAAGAAGTGAATTTCACTTCAGGGCTGATTTGAAAATTTCTTTCACCTATTAGTGAGTAGCTACACTAACCCTTACTTACATAGACTATTTTCTCCGTGAAAAATCAAAATTCCCACGGGAAAAAAATAAGTGAACTCAACTACGCGGCTGATTTTAAAAGTTCTTTTATCGGTAGAAAGCTTTAAGGACATAGGCTACTTTTCTCGGGGAAAATGCAAAATACCCGCGGGATAAAAATAAGTGTAATTTTGCAAAGAATAAGGACAAATTTGTTGAAATTCCCGCGGAATAGGGAATAAACGGGATTTATAATATTCACTAACTGATACTCATGATGAAATGATAATAATGATGGATGTTGCCGGTGCCGGATTTTTGTTTTATACAATGAAAGAGATGAAGAAGCTTTACCACAAATTGGAATTCTACGCGGACGAAGTCGCGGGCAAAAGCTAGTTTTGTATAAATTTCGAATAAAGTACATAAATAAGTGCAAATTAGCAAGTGGATCTCCTTATGGTAACTAAGAGTGGGCCGGTTTTTAACTCGAAATGATTTCACATCGATGAAGAGCTTCCGGACTGCATGAAGTAAAGGTGTTTACCTAACAGGTGTTAGAATAACACGATGCAGGTAAGACAAAATATGAAAAAGCCGAGCATCATTACTTTCAGAATAATGTGAAACAAAATGCAATAAAAATACTTAGATTTATGGTTTCGACCATAAGATTTTCCACGAGTAAATCACTGAGTATCACTGGAATGTACCATGCATGAACGTGAATGAATTTAAGGGGTAGGTACATTACTACTGCTCGATACTACGAGTATTCTGTAGGTATAAAGTAACGCACAGCCGGACTCTTGTTAGTTGGTAAGTTAAGTACTTATTAGATAAAATATTATTGTTTCGGTTATTTTATTATTGTTAGTGTTATTTAAGTTAGTAATTGAATTAAGTGTATTTTGATTTGATTTTGTATTTTTTTTTATTACAGTAAGATTAAATAAATTTAATAAATATGTTTGTGAAACATTATTTTTTTTGATGATATTTTACTATTGCCGTATAAGTCAATCGGTCTCGAATTATCTAAGTAATTTTAACTTGCACTTCTATTCACTCTGCATAATAATTATTCTGCGTAACTTCAACTTGCTAACACACTGACACTTTTAATGCTTATCTGTGTTTTCACTATCACATTCATGATTTCAATATAAGTATAAAAATAAATAATAATAATTTTATGTTAACAAATTTAAGAAATTATCACAAACCGGTATAAAAAAATCCTAATTTAAAATTATGCTATATATTATTCGTGTTAAAGAAAAAAAATGAAAGTTTCAAATATCTGGTTCAAAACATAAAGCCCTATGGCAGATAGACGTGCAGACAGACAACGTAGCCTTTAGTAATAGATTCTCGATGGCACTTCTGAGGTACGGAATCCAAAAAACAATACTTATTTGATGTTGGCGCCTTAACTAACGATAATTATCTTGTTAATAAGCTATAGTTTACTTGCGCTAGGTCCAAGTCGTATTAAACATAATATTTTCCATTTATTATCTGCAATTAATATTCATTAATAGCATACCTGAGTAACTCACAAATCTTTCGAGAAAAAATAATGATGACGTTATTACAAATACGTCTTAAGTATCTATTAGGTATTCAATTTTACGTCAAACTGTTCTATTTATAATAAAAAAAACAAATCTAGTTATGCATACGTAGCTTTGTTTATATTATTATTGAGAATAGAAATAAACAAGTAGGCACTGCGCAAAAATAAAATGAATGGGAAAATGCCGTGCGTAGGTACCTACTAGCCGGTCATAGTTATTTAGATCCAATTCTTACGACATACTTATTGTACCTACCTATACAAATCTAGTGATTTATCAATTCAAATTTCAGTTAATGGGTAGCTATAGCGTTTTAATAACTATCTGTATTCTGTCGCATATACTGAAGAAGAAATGAGCACACCGAGTGGAAGGTTTGTTTAAAATAAAACAATACAGTATGTTTGGACTACAATTTCAATTAGTTAAAATTTCATGCTAACTAATGCTCATTTCTTCGATACATTTGTCAGGAAACTGATATAATTAAGTTAAAGTAGTAGTAGAACTACCTAATACATAAATTCATAAATTCGTAAAAATACTTAATTAATAGGTAACATAGAAAAAATATTCCAAGACAATATTATAGCCAAACACACAATACGTAAAAATAAATAAATACCTATATTTTTTTTTGACTAATGAATCGTCATTTACTTCATAAGCTTTTAAACCAATTGTTTAATGAATAAGTAGATGCATTAACGAGTCCCTAAGTAAAGCATAAGCCCAATACAGAAGAAAGGAGCAGTAGAATGTGTTGTAAATACTTATACTGTACTGGCTAATCTAAATTATTTTTAATAGGTATTCAAATAATGTTCTATTTTTTATTATGACTTTTCTTATTTTGAATATCTTAAGTCACTTCAATTATACCATCTATACAAACAACACGTCTTTATATTTTTTCTAGCATATAATAACGCCAATCCAAACCAAAATCACAACACGTTATCAGCACGAAGGTGTGCGTTATTTATTGCATTGATTTATTTTTCGTGTGTGTTTATTTTTCGCATCCTGGAAAAGTAAAAGTTCCGTGACAAAATGTCAAGCGAAAGTGGAGATAGTGGTAATGTTTACAAACAGTTGCAGTCCGGAGTTCCCTCATTCTGCCTTAAAAACAGAGATGGGTATCCAACGTGGAAATTTAAAATGCGAAATTTTCTTATCCACGAAGATTTATGGTATGCCGTAATAGGATATCCCGAAGGCGATGGAACATCCACATCATTAAAGGCAAGGTATGATTGTAAGGCACTTGCTAAAATATGTCTTACAGTAGACGGTGCTGCTATCACTCACGTAAAGGGAGCAAAAACTGCAGCCGATGCCTGGAAGTCCTTACAGAAAGCCTACGAAGATAAAGGTAATAAGAAGACAAATGTTTTACCTAAGAAAGAAGCTTCCTCGTATACAGCACTGAATACTTCTGGTTCAGAAAAGGATGTGTGGTACGTTGACTCTGGTGCTACTAAACATATGACTTCTAGACGAGATTGGTTTCATAGTTTTACAACTTCAGATAATGGAAATGTTACTGTAGCAAATGGCGAACGAATTAAGTGTTGTGGAGTAGGCAATATCTCCATTAATACACCTGATAAATCGGTGGACATGAACGAGATGTAGCTTTTGTACCAGAATTAAAAGCTAATTTATTATCTGTACAGAAAGCAGTTCAAAAGGGCTTTATATGTATTTTTGATAATAATGGTTGTACTTTCTATAAAAATGATGCAAATTTTTGTGTTACAGGTGATTCAGTTCTTCATGCTTCGCCCTGTGGTGGTCTGTACACATTAGATTGCACTGTAAATGTTCCCCGGGCAAATGCAACACAACATGAGCACTCTGACTGTCCGAGTAACTACAGACTCTGGCACAAACGGTTAGGTCACTTATGTCGTATCGGAATGAGCATGTTGAGGAATCATGAGGTAGGTATAAGCTTTACCGAGGTAGACAAAAATAATTGCATCGCTTGCGTAGAAGGCAAACAAGCCAGAAAACCTTTTAAGAAGATTGCACACAAAAGAGCATCTTCACCTTTGGAATTGGTCCATAGCGATCTCTGCGGGCCAATGTCCACGTCATCTTTCCAAGGAAATAAATATATTTTAATTTTTGTAGATGACTATACACGTAAAATTTTTGCTTATTTTATTAATTCTAAGACAGAGGTAAGGAACAAGTTCTGTTTATTTCAAGCTTTTGTTGAAAAACAGTTAGGCTCACAAATAAAGGCTATTAGGACAGATGGCGGTAAAGAATATGTAAATAAAGAATTTGCTGATTATCTCGCTTCTAAAGGGATCGAGCATCAAACTACAGTTAGGTACAGTCCGCAACAAAATGGGACTGCGGAGCGAACTTTTCGCTCAATTGTAGAAAAGGCAAGATCGATGTTAGCTGAGAGCTCATTACCTAAAGCATACTGGGAAGATGCATTCAAGGCAGCAGTATACTTGAAAAATAGGTCTCCTCATAGAGCCTTAGACGGACAGATACCTTACGACCGATGGTGTGGTCGTAAAAGTGATTTGAGTCATCTAAAAGTGTTTGGATGTAGAGCTCTTGTTCATATACCTGATTGTCACAGAAAGAAACTAGATTTAAAAGCTGAGGAAGGCATATTTGTTGGATATTCAGAAGATCCCAACACGTACTTATTCCGTGATCCTAAAAATCCTAGAAGGGTAATAAAATCTAGAGACGCAACATTCTTTGAGAATCGTTTTGCATCTCTGAAGAAAAGGGAACCTGATTCACATGTTGAATCGAATCCAATCTTATTATTTGATGCTGAAGAAGAAGGTTCGCAATACTTCGATTGTATTGACAGTTCCAACTCAGGTGCTGAATCTTCTGTTCCCGTGAATCCAGTGAGAATGGAGACGGACTCTGAGAATATTCCAGAGAGAGTGGAAACAGAGACAGCGAATGTGGAACACCCTGAAGTTTTGTGTGAGTCAAGATATCCATCAAGGAATCGAAAACCACCCGATTACCTTTCGTATCAAGTGTCAAATAACGATATGGATGAACCAACTAGCTATTATGAAGCTATTCATGCCGATGATGCTGCAAAGTGGCAGTTAGCCATGAATGATGAGCATAATTCGCTTATGAAACTTCATACCTGGGAATTAGTGGAGAGACCTAATAAAAAGGTTATTCCATGTAAGTGGGTATATAAAGTGAAGAAAGATGCGTATGGAAATATCACCAAATATAAGGCAAGACTTGTCGCAAAAGGTTATAGTCAAACAAAAGGTGTGGACTATCATGAGACATTTGCGCCGGTAATACGTCATTCTTCACTACGTACTTTATTTGCATTAGCTGCAGAAATGGGTTTAAAGATGAGGTATATGGACGTGGATACTGCATTCCTTAACGGCGATTTACAAGAAGAAGTCTACATGGAGCAACCTCTTGGTTTTGCGGCAAAAGGCCAAGAAAATAAGGTTTGCTTATTAAGGAAATCGCTCTATGGTCTTAAACAGGCTCCACGCGCCTGGAATAAAAAGTTAAATGAAACTCTTTCGAAAATAGGTTTTATTGTAACGCCCTCTGAACCTTGCGTGTATACAAAACTTTTTGACAAGGAACTTGTATTGTTAAGTGTTTATGTGAACGATTTGATTATATATTACTCCTCTGACAAGACATTTGAAATTGTCAAAAATGATTTGTTGACATATTTTTCCCTTAAAGATTTGGGCTATTTGAAATCTTATTTGGGCTTGCAAATAGAAAGCAACAAAGATTGCATTAAAATAAATCAATCAAATTTCATATTGTCAATATTAGAAAAGTTTAATATGAGTGATTGTAAGACGACAGGAACTCCTTTAGCGCAATCTAAATTGCAAAGGAATTTAAATAGTGAGTCACCGTTATTGCCTTACCAAAACCTTATTGGTTCTTTAATGTATTTGGCAGTAAACTCACGGCCTGACATCGCATACGCGGCTAGTTATCTTAGTCAGTTCAATACTTGTTTTACTAAGGAGCATTGGAATGCTGCGAAACGGGTGTTACAGTACCTAAAAGGTACTTCACAGTATTCTTTAACTTACAGAAGAACAGGAAACCTTCTGAAAGGATACGCTTATGCGGATTGGGCTAATTGTCCGATTAATAGGAAGTCGTACACGGGCTTCGTGTTTAAGTTAGCTGACGGACCGGTGGCATGGGAATCAAAGAAACAGCCCACCGTGGCTCTCTCATCGACAGAAGCTGAATATATGGCACTTACAGCAGCTACAAAAGAAGCCTGCTATTTACGTCGCTTTATTTCGGAAATCACAGGTATACTTAGTTCAGTTACATTAATGTCGGACAGCCAGAGTGCCATTAACTTAGTACTCAATCCAGTGCACCACAACAGGACGAAGCATATAGATACTCGTTTCCATTTTATACGAGAAAAAGTATCTGACTGCATCGTTACCCTTAATTATTTAAAGAGTAGTGACATGCCTGCAGACGTTCTAACAAAACCTCTTGGGCCTGTTGCACATAAGAGATGTACAGCTAGCATAGGTTTAGTTGTATAGTTCTTTGTATTATTTTATTTTGCTCTTGGGATAATTTCGATTAAGGGGGAATGTTGTAAATACTTATACTGTACTGGCTAATCTAAATTATTTTTAATAGGTATTCAAATAATGTTCTATTTTTTATTATGACTTTTCTTATTTTGAATATCTTAAGTCACTTCAATTATACCATCTATACAAACAACACGTCTTTATATTTTTTCTAGCATATAATAACGCCAATCCAAACCAAAATCACAACAGAATGTCTGTATACAAACGGCCGGAACGCGAGTTTATACCTTTAAGCGCCACGAATTCTCAGCATACCTCGGCAACCATCAGCCGCGAGTGCCCCGCGGCACGCGGCGGACACGACGTACAAATACGCGTTCTTGAATCTACATAAGCACGACGACGTCTGTACACGCGTACGCCTACATACATCGCGCGCGCACTCTTCTGGATTCCGGCGGGGTCCGGCTATCTGCGCCTTGAGGGGTGGGGTAACTCAAATCGGTGCGGGGTGGAGCGTGTCCATTCTGTACGTTAGTACTATTATATATTCTGTGCCCGCGGTTACGTATGGTCGGCGCGGGATTCACGCGCATTTATGACATACCTATTAATTTAAGTATGTCACGACGATATATTAAACAGTATTTTTCGGTGTACGGATGTTTTTAATTCATCTATATCGAAACCGGAATTGTAATTTTTTAGATTACCAACTCAGTCGGAATTTATACTTTTAAATTTAACAATAAAGCTTTTCGCACATCCTAGAAGAGGCGCAAATACTTTCCTCCGTGGCTTATTTGTAGGTAGCAAATATACGTAGTGATGAAACTAAATAAAACCATTAAAACCTTCATAATACGTTTTGTGGTTTATTAAAATAACGTAAAATGCATTTTTAAAACAGCACATAGTCCATTCCTTCCATAATTTCCTAAAGCTTCTAATCCTTTCCCTACTTTAAATTTCATGTGACATTATCAAAACATGAAGAGTGACTGTCAGTACAGTTGGCAGCCCTATCGCGTGTTTGTGTACCGAGCCAGCGTAGGTAATTATATCAAGGACGCTGCCGAGACGTTAAACTGCTCCTTTTTTCTGTACTGTGGCATAAGTTTGTTGAATGCAATTGTAATTATGAGTGTGTATTTTATATAGACACACGACTGCATTGGCTAACCATGATTTCATTCTCACGACATAATTATTTTAGACAGATTTATTAAATGCAGATATGCACTCTTATCAACATCAAAATAATTAAGTAGTCACTGTAGTAGTTTAGTAGTTAGGTTGTTCAAGTTTAAATTCAGTAGATGGATAAAGTGGCATTGAATGTAATGTAGTCTTAGGTAGTTTGAATAGGTCCTACACACAACACAAGACTGCTACTGCTGCTGTACTTATTGCATGCTGTTACGTATAAATAAATGTAAAAACTGGGAGCTGATCTTTGAAATCATACCCGTGGATGTATCGTTTGAAATTGATGAATATTTATTGCCACAAAAATTCGCTCCAGTAAAATTTATTGATTCAGGCATTACTTTTTGGAGGTCGATATATCAATGAACTAAAACCTTTTACTTTGCTACTCCGCTAACAGGTATTAAAGCGGTTGTTGTTCATTTTTCTTAGTGCACCTGGTACTACCAGGTCATTCTAGTCATTTCTATCGTAAGAGGGGACACTAAAGGTAATTTTTCTATAGGTACAAAATCTTTCCACCGTTTCCGCCATGCATTGTGACTTTCGAGAAGTATTTTTAATAAATATTTACCCAGTCTAAGGTTCTATGTTTTTCTATTTTTAATAACTTGCACTAGAACCCTTCGAGAAAATCAAAAATTATCTAGATTTATCACTGATAAACAAACGCTATAAGATATATTATAACATTTTTTAAAAAAGGTTGGAAACATTGTTCACCTAGTTTTTATTCTATTTGTGAAATATTTTTGGATTGAGAAATCGGCGAAAGGTTGACCTTAAAAATATGTGACTTATCAGCAATATCCCTATCGCACAGTATTTATTAGGCATTGGATCAGTTTAATAAATTGATAACAACATGTTTCAAATATCGACATCTGAATCAAATTGATACTGACCTTCCCCCAGAAGTCTTTACTTATTGAGCGCCAATTTAATGCTCCCCTAACCTTCTTTTATTAATTTACCCCTAAATAATAAAAAGATAAAAATCTGTTAAGAATAAATTAAGTTTAGTATTTGTCTATAAACACTTTTTTTCAATAATAGATATGAGGTTAATAATCTTGGCATTTATTGTTATAGATGAACGCTATTTATAAAATTTCAAATTATAATTTAATAGTTACTTGCGGTTATCTACTTATTTTACACAAGTATTTTTCTATAAAAAGACAGATCAAGGTTGCTTACCTTATTTCTAATGATAAAAAAGCAATTATAGCAGAAACAAATGTCAAAGTGACAGACGAGTGTTTAATTAACAGAAATTAAACAAGACAAGTGTTTATGAATCCTTATTCCTCCATTGGGTTAGTGTATAAAATTTGCTTCATGTAATTTTGAAGTATCATAATGGTAAATAGTAAATATGATTGCGATAACTCTGGTACAAAATAATGGCACAACAGACAATTTAGAACATGACCGTAAATCTACCATTTATGGACATACAATATACATACTTACCTATTTTAAAAAATTGCTTGTATAGTCTAGTGCAAACCGATCGATTTAATCCTCTCATTATTATGTACCGAAACCTTAATCAAACGAGACATATAAACATATGCTCATAAATGAGTAAGTTGTATGCACCCATGTCCTTTACACTTGACTGTACAGTAAAGTTCATAAAGATTTTCCATCATACTTTTTAACTGCGAGCCTACTACTACTACCTACCCATCATAAATCATATTAACTTCAATTTACCGCTTTGTTATCATTAAGGTATATTCATTCCTACGTAAGTAATGTTTTGCATTAACTATGTCCCAGTCACACAGTTGGTAGTTTTCTTTTAAATAATTGAGTAGTCCTTGTTTAACATGTGACATTTCAAGATCGACAATACCTATTTTTTTAACAAGTGAGCGGAACGGAACGGAGTGGGCTCTTTTACAACTATGACCGGTTTACTAATATGTTTCGGCCAAAAACTTTTCGCAAAATGATTTTGTGGCAAATGTTTCATTTCCCAAATGTTTATTTTTTCCGAAACTGTAAACATTTCAGGATTGTTATAAAACAAACCTAACCTAACCTACAGGATAGTACTGAAATATATCCTGAATAGTTAACAGTTTCAAAAAAAATTACAATTGGGAAATGAAACATTTGCCAAATGAATCAGTTTGCGAAAAGGCAGTACACGCTATGACCTATATAAATCAAAACCTAAGTTCCCACCACACACCACACCACCACCACAAAAAAAAGCAAATCCATGTAAAATAACCTCGTTTTTTTTATTACGTATTTTAAATTTTTAATAGTTTCGATGTAGTGTGCAACTCAGACTATGCGCGTTGTAATTTTTTTTTAATTTTTTCATGTTAATAGTTTTTAATGAGAATAATAGAATAATAATAGAATAGAATAATATATAAATTTTACGTACACCTACCCAAATCTAAATTGATTTTAATGTTAATTTAAAGTACCTACTTGTCAGTTAAAAATAATAAATAAAATAAACATTATAAAGAATAAAAAATAAACACATCTTACCGTCCATTGTTTAACTGCACTGGCACAATCCAAATATCAATTTTTTTCGAGCACGCACAATAATAAGAATACACAACACTTTCACTGTCTTAGGAAAAAAATAAAAAAAAATTCCAAAACGAATAAAATTTTAAAGTTCTATTTTTTCAAAATCTTTTCTGTCAGGCTAGGACGAGCGATCGCGGCACGGGATTGGTTTAAAATGCAACTGCTGTGCGTCTACCTCTCCTAATAAGCACTCACGCACAGTTACTTTAAGAGATAAAAATATCTTTTTAGTTCTGATTTCACTAACACAATTAATTTTAAATAATCCTGTTTAAAATATTCGTGTGCAGATACTTATTGCAGTAGTAAGTCGTTATTTTCCGCTTCCGTAAACTATAAGTCGAAGAGCACACCGAATTACCTATTGTGTGACATTAATTTTACTATAAAACCGGTTGCTAGTCAAACATTTCCTGTATGTTTAAAAATGTGCATAAAGTATAGCAAATTCATTAAACTTGAGAGGCGAATTCAGATTAAACCTATATAAGCAAATAATTAGACTAGAACAGGCCTCGACTATTATTGTCGGGGGTAGGTTGGAAAGAAAAATGTAAATTCTTACTTTTAGTACAAATTTAATTGATATGCAAGGTACCCGCGTATGTAGGTATCTTATGGCTTAGTCATACTCCAAAACAATTCAATATCACTTGCTTAAAATTAGCCATGTCTAACAAAAAAGGAAAGAGTAATTGCAACCTTAACTTATATATTTTAATATATTGCAATTTTATATAAAACTCATTCCCTAAGAGAAGCTACATTTAAGGTTTAGGTCTGGATCAGCACTTTGAATTACTCTGTTTAGTGAAAATATTACCCTCACCATAAACCTAACATTAGTCACACACGCACATGCAAATAATGCATGCATAAAATAATGCATGTTGATAAACAGCCTTCCCACCTACCTAGTATTTTAATAGTAGTAGCGTCGGAGAATTATAATTAGATTCATTAAAAGTTAACATTAAAAGTTAAGTTGAGATTTATATTATAAACCAACGATATTTTGACATCGTTGTATTGGTATAAATGCCATTTGGGTAAGAAACCGGTCAAGTTCGAGTCATACTCTGTACAAATATAAAAGCCAACAAAAGATAAGAATACTTATAGAAGAGATACTTCCATGAAGTTTTTTGCGTATCAGTGGTTTCCATCTGTTTGCTTTACTTGTGTTATGAGATCGTATTTCTGGCCAAATTTCAACTTTCTATGGCAATGGGAAGTCCCTACTAGAGGTATTAATCCCACGGTTTAATATGAAAATACATTTTCAAAAGGTATAATATATATTTTTACGGTTGCAAAAGGTGCAAAAAGCTATAAGTGTTTTATATTAATAACTAAACATTCAATTGTTTTATTTTTTTAAATATAGATCCATCGATGCTATCGATGATTTCACCAATGTCGAGGATGGCCATGACACTATAGGTTGGCCGTTGTTCGATATTAATAAACTTACTTGATATCTCCACGCGCGAGGCAGATAGACAGGCAAACAGATTTATTTATTTATTTATTAAATTAAGGTTTACTAACAATTGATAACACTAGGTACATCAGAAATTGCTGCTTGAATAAACATGTTGTGCTGAGTGTCACAATCACTTATAAGTAAACACCGAATGCAAAACATAAGTGAAGCTTAAAAAATAAATTTACATAACATTAAAATTTTGCTCTCAAGAATTCGGCTGCCCTAAGCTAAAATCAAGTAACTCAGTTTCGACAAATTTTACAGTAGAGCGAAAAAACTAAATTTTTAAACATTTCCTCATTACATGCTCAAAAATTGAATTAAAGCATTCAAAATAACTGTATTTTCATTATGAGAGATATCATTAACCGTGATCTTTAGTTTTTTTTTTCTAAATGTGGTTAGTTTCATTAATTTTAAAATGCAAAAATGGTTTTCTGCGTAGAATGCAGTAAGATAATATAAAAGGTTTTCTATATAAAAACAAGTATCTTGAGATGCTTTAATTTTGTCTTGGTAACTTCATCTTGATAATTTTACAAATACAAGTATATCTAATACATAAAAATGAAACATTTTACAAAATAAAAATGTGTAAAAAATACCGGCCAAGTGCGAGTTTTTTTTCTATGTATGACCACGCATAACTTTATACAGAGTAGTCCGATTTTGACGATTCTTTTTTTATTGGAAAGCGTATACCCCGAAAGTGGTCCAATTTAAATTTGGAAAAAATATTCCTAACCTAAGGGTAGAAAAACAGGGGATGATTGATTGTTCAGTCACTGATTGTACTGTATGACCACGCATAACTTTTTACAGAGTAGTCCGATTTTGATGATTCTTTTTTTATTGGAAAGCGTATACCCCGAGAATGGTTCATTTAAATTTGGAAATAATATTCTTACCCTAAGGGTAGGAAAATAGGGGATGATTGATTGTTCAGTCACTGATTGTACTGTATATATGACCAGGCATAACTTTTTACAGAGTAGTCTGATTTTCATAATTCTTTTTTATTGGATAGGGTATACCTTGAAGTTGGTATTATATAAGTTTGGAAAAAAAAATACCCCAAGGATGGGAAAAAAGAATAAACTAAAAACTTTTTAACAAAAAAATTAAACCGCCGAAAAAACTGAAAAGCAAAAAATAATACCGTTTTTGTTTGACCTTAATCTATGTACCAGTTTGAAGTCGGTGCCTCAGCACTAGCCAGGAGGAGAGGACCTATAATCGTCTACCTAATTGGATTCTACCACTCCTCCTGGCTCGTGCTGTGCTGAGGCACCGATTTCAAACTGGTACCTAGATTAAGGTCAAACAAAAAAGGTACTATTTTTTGCTTTCAGTTTTTTCGGCGGTTTAATTTTTTTGTTAATAAGTTTTTTGTGAATATAATATGTTTGACATGTCAATTATTATGACCGTTAGCATAGTGAAATACCTAAATAAATAAATAAATCTGTCTATCTATATCTATCTATCATGGCACTGAAACAGATCACCTAGAAATTAGTATATAATTTAAATATCTGTATTTACAAGTTCACCGTGGTTAATTAAATCCAATGATTGTGAGTTCTCTTGTAATAGCGTCCAAAATGGTTGTCGATTGTTTAGCATTAAAAGAACAATTTTTCCAGAAAAACCTTTGTTTTAGTAGTTTTGACGCCTCCCCCACCTAAGTCATTGTTTTTTTTTTCAGTAATTCATGCACCCACCCGATTCCTACCCAAAAGCCAAACAAATGTAAGGATTCATGCTGTAACATCGTAACATGAACAACGTTAATTTCGACGCAGAAGTCAAGTAACTCAGGTTTCTATATGAATTACAAATATCTCATCGCAAGATACTCGTTTTCAAGTTAGAATTAACGTACATACTTGACTTTAGCGTAGAATGCCCCGTTCAAAAAAAAATACTTGGATTTTAAAAACTTCTATATTTCGAAAAGTATACATTATTTCAAAAAAAAATACAAGACTGAAGGATGTATTTTTAGAAGCCGAATCGAAATGTATAAAAAAATAATTTTGGCCAAATTTTGAGATGCTTGATTTCTGCACAGGGCAGCCGAATTACAATAAGGTAATTTTTATTAATTAGATAGACAATGAAGTGATCCTATTAGGGTTTTTTTTTTTAATATTTAGATACGAAACCCAACAAAGTCGTAAAGGAGTAAGTGCGCAAAACTATAACAAGTGGAATCGAAATGTTACATCAGCTAAAAACGCCAGAAGCACATTTATATGGTTAATAAGCCATAATTTCATTTTATCAACTCAGACTATAACGAAGTTAAGTGCTCAAAATATTGGATATTGCAAAAAAAATACATTTAAATTTCATTTTCAATTAAAAAAGATTACATTTCATTCATTAGTGATTACCGTAATTTACTAAAGCCCACGAAAGTACAAAAAAGCGTGTGTGTACAGCAGAAGGACCAAAAAATTGGCGACATTGATGCTGATCGCAAATATACACAATGATTATCAGTTTTGTGCGTCTGAGTATCTAAATCGACATAAAAGTTTTAACGGGTAACCGGCCCTGGTTTTTCGGGTCGTTGATCTGAAAAAAGAAAAAGGATTATTTTATTCAGCTTATTGCTCAGTAGGTAGGTACGTCCTTATCTTACTGGTTAAGAATGAAAGAAATGACAAAACAGGTTGCTGTAACACGTTGTAGTGCAGAACCGGCCTTAAAGAGCGTTGTTCAACAGGGAATGCAATTTTAACATTTAATCTTATTTTAACATTGCTGGGAAGAAGGCGTGATTGTATGTATGTATGTATGTATCTTATTTTAACTTTGAGTTTGAATTTTGACTTTGACTCGCTCAGGGTGAGCAAGTATCACACCTTATTAGTCAAATTGTCAAAAATCAAATCAAATTGTTTATTAAAATAAATAATTATTTACACGAAAAGTCGTTAGTAAGCGCTGAGATTATGTCTATCTGTTAGTAAACAAAGACTGACATACTAAAGTACTGACTCGATACAAATTGACCTTAATGGAACACTAACAACCTAAACATAACAACATAAACATAATACAAACAATACCGTGCTATATTTATAAATAACTTAAATGCCTAAACTAGGATACAAAAGTAGCCTGTTTCTTAGGTAAATAAATATTTTGAGTGCTAAAAAATAAATAACATACCTAACTAATTAAAATATTAGTTCGTGTTTTGCATATAAAAGGTAGATATTAAATTACACAACTATCATAAGCAGGTTTTCAGTTTCCTCATAAGACATGCTTTTTAGCCACTCTATAAGTTTAATTTTGCAGCTACTATAATTTGAATCATAAATATTAAGACGTCTATTGATTTTATTGTAAATAAAAGGACCCAAAAATGCAGAGAACCGGTGCATAAAAGCGTGATTTGCGCGAGGTTGTTTAAAAACGATATCAGGGCCCAATTGCATAACAAAGTACAACTAATATTACAAGAGGAACTCTCGCTTCAGTTATATTAACTAGAAAGGGAGTTCCGCTTGTAATATAAGTTGTACTTTGTTATGCAATTGGGCCCTGATCGTCTTTTATTATAGATATCGGGGTTGTAGGATGCAAGTTTATGCTGTTCTTAGATTAAATTCGTGATAAAATTAGTGCTCGCAATATCAGAATAATTTTGTAAGATACCGAATCTGCAGTAAACTTCATTCGCAGATTCATCGCTGCGCTTAGCAGATAGTTATAACTTGGCCCGTTCGCTCGAGTCAGGAATGTTGACGTTTGTCGCGCGTTGACGTTGACTTAATAAACGGTCGTACGCCTGCCTCGTCTCAGCCGAAAGTGATAGACTTGTTTTGTTTCAAACTGAATTAAATACGCATGCCGTTTCCGGTTGATTTCATGCTCTAAGTATTGTGTGAGAGAACATGCCAAACACATACGAAGCAATTTAATGACATGGTATACAAATACAATGTAAAGTTACCAAGCTTGAGATGAGTTTACCACTATAATATTTTTACACGATACTGATAACGCGGTACTAAAGATAATAAGTATTTATTAAACTTTGAAATAAAGTACCTACTTTTTTATTCCACAAATATTGAAACTTTTCATTACCGACTGTAGGTCCTACCGCAAAACATTTTGGCCAGAAATTAAAAATTTAAGATGACTGACATCGCTGTTATGATTGTGATGTGACTGATGTGTTTGTTTGTTACAAAGTTTGTATTTTTAGATGATAAGTAGTAGCTAATCTACATGACAGCTACAATAGAGAAATATTTCTCTTGGCAGATGTTATGCCAAACTACTCCGAAGCGGTTTCACCGATTTTAATGATTTTTTTGTCTATATTTGGTAGGTCTGAGAGTAGGCTATTTTACATATCCCATTCTTGACAGACGGAGTCGCGGGCAACAGCTAGTAAATAACAAAAATTAAACCGACTCCAAAAAACCACGAAAACAATATTTATTCTGAAACGTTTAAAGTCTGTGTCTCGGAATAAGAATAAGAATAATAATAAGAATAGTTTATTGTTCAATCTGAACAATAAACTATTCTAAACGAGTCAGCAGGAGTGACAGAGCGTTTAGATAGTATGTAGGTAAGGGAGACGACTACATCAATTCCTGCTGGCTCTTGACGAGGCACCGATCTCAAACAGATCAGTAGATAGCTATTTCTGTGGTGTGTACGAGTTAGATCCATTTTTATTTTATATATTTTTAATTTCTCGCTTTTTAATGTAACTATGATACTACGAATGTAACTACGAGCTTACATAAATAAGTTACAATATCACAATGTCAACTACTGCTCGTAATCTTTTACAAAATATTGCTTTCCCCGATTTAGACACAATTGTTGATGAGTCCTTACCATTCACCATTTTTCATTTAAATAAACATTAATTGCTTAGCAATCGCGTTATAGTGGCCAACTGTGGTCTTTCTCATCAGTTCTACTTCATCAAATTGTGATTTCCAAGAGCACATGCACGAGTTCCTATAAAATACATGCAAATCACTGTAGGTCTCCCTATGAATAAATAAATAAATATCACGAGACAACTCACACCAATTGACCTAATCCCAAAGTAAGCTAGGTAAAGCTTGTGTTATGGGTACTAGGCAACGGATAACCATAATTATATAGATAGATACATACTTAAATACATATTAAACACCCAAGACCCGATATAATATAACTAGCTTTTGCCCGCGGCTTCGCTCGCGTGTACCATGAGAATTCCAACGAACCAAGATATCAAGCAAGCAAGCATACAGGCAAGCAAGCAAGCATGCAATGCAGAGAACCGGTGCATAAAAGCGTGATTTGCGCGAGGTTGTTTAAAAACGATATCAGGGCCCAATTGCATAACAAAGTACAACTAATATTACAAGAGGAACTCTCGCTTCAGTTATATTAACTAGAAAGGGAGTTCCGCTTGTAATATAAGTTGTACTTTGTTATGCAATTGGGCCCTGATCGTCTTTTATTATAGATATCGGGGTTGTAGGATGCAAGTTTATGCTGTTCTTAGATTAAATTCGTGATAAAATTAGTGCTCGCAATATCAGAATAATTTTGTAAGATACCGAATCTGCAGTAAACTTCATTCGCAGATTCATCGCTGCGCTTAGCAGATAGTTATAACTTGGCCCGTTCGCTCGAGTCAGGAATGTTGACGTTTGTCGCGCGTTGACGTTGACTTAATAAACGGTCGTACGCCTGCCTCGTCTCAGCCGAAAGTGATAGACTTGTTTTGTTTCAAACTGAATTAAATACGCATGCCGTTTCCGGTTGATTTCATGCTCTAAGTATTGTGTGAGAGAACATGCCAAACACATACGAAGCAATTTAATGACATGGTATACAAATACAATGTAAAGTTACCAAGCTTGAGATGAGTTTACCACTATAATATTTTTACACGATACTGATAACGCGGTACTAAAGATAATAAGTATTTATTAAACTTTGAAATAAAGTACCTACTTTTTTATTCCACAAATATTGAAACTTTTCATTACCGACTGTAGGTCCTACCGCAAAACATTTTGGCCAGAAATTAAAAATTTAAGATGACTGACATCGCTGTTATGATTGTGATGTGACTGATGTGTTTGTTTGTTACAAAGTTTGTATTTTTAGATGATAAGTAGTAGCTAATCTACATGACAGCTACAATAGAGAAATATTTCTCTTGGCAGATGTTATGCCAAACTACTCCGAAGCGGTTTCACCGATTTTAATGATTTTTTTGTCTATATTTGGTAGGTCTGAGAGTAGGCTATTTTACATATCCCATTCTTGACAGACGGAGTCGCGGGCAACAGCTAGTAAATAACAAAAATTAAACCGACTCCAAAAAACCACGAAAACAATATTTATTCTGAAACGTTTAAAGTCTGTGTCTCGGAATAAGAATAAGAATAATAATAAGAATAGTTTATTGTTCAATCTGAACAATAAACTATTCTAAACGAGTCAGCAGGAGTGACAGAGCGTTTAGATAGTATGTAGGTAAGGGAGACGACTACATCAATTCCTGCTGGCTCTTGACGAGGCACCGATCTCAAACAGATCAGTAGATAGCTATTTCTGTGGTGTGTACGAGTTAGATCCATTTTTATTTTATATATTTTTAATTTCTCGCTTTTTAATGTAACTATGATACTACGAATGTAACTACGAGCTTACATAAATAAGTTACAATATCACAATGTCAACTACTGCTCGTAATCTTTTACAAAATATTGCTTTCCCCGATTTAGACACAATTGTTGATGAGTCCTTACCATTCACCATTTTTCATTTAAATAAACATTAATTGCTTAGCAATCGCGTTATAGTGGCCAACTGTGGTCTTTCTCATCAGTTCTACTTCATCAAATTGTGATTTCCAAGAGCACATGCACGAGTTCCTATAAAATACATGCAAATCACTGTAGGTCTCCCTATGAATAAATAAATAAATATCACGAGACAACTCACACCAATTGACCTAATCCCAAAGTAAGCTAGGTAAAGCTTGTGTTATGGGTACTAGGCAACGGATAACCATAATTATATAGATAGATACATACTTAAATACATATTAAACACCCAAGACCCGATATAATATAACTAGCTTTTGCCCGCGGCTTCGCTCGCGTGTACCATGAGAATTCCAACGAACCAAGATATCAAGCAAGCAAGCATACAGGCAAGCAAGCAAGCATGCAAGCATGCAAGCAAGCATGCATGCAAGATGCAAGCAAGCATGCATGCACGCTTGCTTGCTTGCGTGACAATGGGACCATCTCAGGAGTATATTACATTCTTTAGAATAAAAAAAATATTTTTAAAATCGGTCCACAATTGACCGAGAAATCGGTGAACATACCTACATAAAAGAATACATAAAGTGGAATGCATAACCTCCTCCTTTTTTTGAAGTCGGTTAAAGAGCCCTTTGTGGCCTACAATACAGTATAAACTTATGAATTTTGAAATTTTAGCTTACAACCAGTAAAACGCAAAATCCCGTTTTATCCCGTTCCCGTAAGAGTTTCGGGAAATACTTTCTTAATACTCCCCTACTCACCAAGGAACCCACTTTTCACTTCAGCTTTCTACGACCAGTAAAATGAAAAATCCCGTTTTTTCCCGTTCCCGTGGAAATTTTGGAAAGTTCTCTCTCAATTCTCTTCTAGACTCCCCAAGCAACCTCATGCCGAATTTCAGCTTTCTACGACCAGTAAAACGAAAAATCCCGTTTTTCCCGTTCCCGTGGGAATTTTGCATAGTCCTCTCTTAATGCTCTTTTACACTTCCCAAGCAACCTACATGCCGAATTTCAGCTTTCTACGACCAGTAAAACGAAAAATCCCGTTTTTTTCCGTTCCCGTGGGAATTTTGGAAAGTTCTCTCTCAATTCTCTTCTACACTCCCCAAGCAACATCATGCCGAATTTCAGCTTTCTACGACCAGTAAAACGAAAAATCCCGTTTTTTCCCGTTCCCGTGGGATTTCCCAAAAATCCTTCCTTAGTGGATGCCTACATTGTATAAGGTATCTATGTGCAAAATTTCAAGTCTCTAGGTCCTGTGGTTTGGGCTGTGCGTCGATATATCAACAGTCAGTCAGTCAGTTTAGAATTTTATATATATAGAAGAAGATAGATATTTAAAGTTTTCCGTCGATTTTCCCGGGATCCACTCATCAGATCCTAACTTTAGCGGCAATGAGACCTAATTGAAAGGATTCCTTCCAATCAAAAAATTATCTTTCAAATCGATTAATAAATTACGGAGTTCTGAGGTAACAAACATAAAAAAGTGCAATCTCCTTTATTGAAGTCAGTTAAAAAATATTTGGCTGGTTTGCTGTTTATTCCCTCGCTTAGTATCTAAGTAGGTACTAAACTGTCAGTCAATTGAAATCGCAAACAATGTAAACAAACCTTGTATTTAAAATGTCTTTAATTTCCATTTTCCCTCATCAAATACTGCTAAATCCGTGTGTTATTTTATTTAATCAATACTTACCACAACACTATCCTAAACCATTAAAACAATAAACAAGTGTTAGAATATGGATATTTCATTAAATGGTTTATTTATATTGTTCGCAATTTCAATTGACAGCGATTACGTACGCTATGTTTATACGGTTATACTTAGTTTTTCTCGTACGACATAGAATAGGTAGGTATGTTTTTATCATCATATTTTCTTTGCGGGCGCTGTTAAGTGCGAGATCAGTATCAGTATTTTATATTAGCTTTAGCTATTAATTATTTGCCACTGGTATGTTTTATGGTACTCGAAGGGCCTTCTCTTTAAAATCTTTACAGTAGAAGAGTCAATAAAACATTTTACTCGACCTCAATAATGCTCACAATAGTGCATCACCCAATATTTTATAAATGCAACCTTCAAATGCGAATGTACTGTAATAGCGTGTTTGGTAATAACTCCCGTGAGGCCACGGAAATATGCAAGTAATGTCCACAAACAACTCATTCAAAGGCTCTGAAGTTGGGCAAGCTCGCTGAAGCTGATAATACTTAATTGTAACATGATAAAATAAAATGATTGGACAATTTTTATTATGCATTAGAAAACTACACTAGGTATTTGGCTAAGGCCACGGAAGGTTTCAACAGCCAGAATCAACGAGTAGGTATGTCCGTGGATTTAAACCAAGTTCCTAGGTACTCCGCTACAGGTGAGTGTGACCGTCTTCGTAGCAAGGTCATTGGTTTTAGTTCATGCATAAAATTCTTCGATTTTGGTAGCGCAGAAGGTACGGCGGTTCAACCGCTTCGCGGTCTTACCCATTTAATGCTTAAGGCTTCTATTATTTTGATGGTGTATGTTATTTTGAGATCAATAATGAGGCTTATCAGTAACTCTTTCGATCTGCGTCATAAAATACGGCATTTTATATTTGTCGCATTTGAGTCCCGACTATGACAAGCAATTTTTCAAAAATCTATAAATGCAGTTTTTATTGTTTTAAAAATAATGGAAAGTTTCCTTTACATAAAATGTGCTTATTTTCAATATTTAAGGCTGGCGTTTCGTATCAGTAATTAAATCAGTGAGATTGGTGTCCTTTTAGTTTTTTCATTGTATGAGATGTTCATTGATCAAGCCAATTTACCATGAGCTTTACGGAGATGGAAAAAATCGCGAGGTAACCTGAGAAGAAATTCAATGACGTGTGTGAAGATACCAATCCCCACTGGGCCCGCGTGGGAACTACGGGCCAAGCCAACTCATTCTGAGAGGAGGCCTGTGCCCTGCAGTGGAAAGTACCTATATGAGCTGGCATCGATCGATCGATCGAATGCTCATTGGAAAAAAAATGTGAATGTTCTACGTAAATACTTTGGTGACTTGTACAAATCTATGTACGATGGGCTGCAAAAGTGCATGGAAACCTCGGGGCGATAATCGCGTGAGCAGTGTTTCATCATTTGATGTTATTGGGCTGCAAAAGTACATGGACACCTGCTCACGCGATTATCGCCTCGAGGTATTTATGCTCTTTTGCAGCCCATCATACCTACTGAGTTATATAGGTTGATCCCGATAACGTTTTCAGAATCAGCCTCAACGATAATATAAGCTCCGTTGAAAAAAAAACCGGCCAAGTGCGAGTCGGACTCGCGCACGAAGGGTTCCGTACCATTATCTATAAAAAATTGCGGTTTACGATTTATGACGTATTAAAAAAAACTACGTACTAGATCTCGTTCAAACCAATTTTCGGTGGAAGTTTACATGGTAATGTACATCATATATTTTTTTTAGTTTTATTATTCTCTTATTTTAGAAGTTACAGGGGGGGACACATTTTACCACTTTGGAAGTGTCATCATCGTCATCATTTCAGCCGAAAGACGTCCACTGCTGAACATAGGCCTCCCCCAAGGCTCGCCAAACAGATCGGCCCTGCGCCATCCGCATCCAATGCGTTCCCGCTACCTTCACTCCATCGTCGTCACTCCATCTTGTTGGAGGCCTACCTACACTGCGTCTTCCGGTCCGCGGACGCCACTCGAGAACCTTTCGGCCCCATCGGCCATCAGTTCTACGGGCGATGTGCCCTGCCCTACTGCCACTAAAAATAAAAGAACACACTGAAGACTTTGGAAGTGTCTCTCGCGCAAACTATTCAGTTTAGAAAAAAATGATATTAGAAACCTCAATATCATTTTTGAAGACCTATCCATAGACACTCCATACGTATGAGCTTGATGAAAAATAGTACATTACTGCAGAGGCCGCGAAATAGGGGATTTCCGGCCGAGTAGTTATAGATGGCCGAGTGTTAACGAGGCCATCTAGAGATACGAGGCCGGCAATCCCTGTTCGTGGCCAAGGCTTGTATAGAGTTTTTCTCAAACATGCATCACCATCACCACCATCATCATCATCACCATCATCATCAACATCATCATCATCATCAACATCATCGTCATCACCATAATCATCATCATCATCATCATAATCATCATCACCATCATCATCATCATCATCATCATCATCATCATCATCTTACCTTACCTTAAATAAGCGTAGTGGCAGAATGTCTTAATGAACCAAAATGCAAATATTGCTTTTAGTTTTTTTTTAATGGCTAAATGCTATGATGCCATAGACCTATAAACGTCATGGTATGAAACAATAGACGATCACTTTGCTGGCCTTGGCCAGCAATGTTGTATGAAATTCCATTATTGACCTCTCGTCTAGACGCACCTGCACCACCGGCTCCACCTGCACCTGCAACGTGACCCTTCGTGGCGTATTATAAGGAACATAACGTCAATATTTCATAGCATGTTTGAGAAAAAAAATTTTGTGTTTCAGTTCTAAGTATTAACCCCCAAAATTTATTGGTTTTTTTTTCTATTTTTGTGTGAAAATCTTAATGCGGTTCACAAAATACATCTCCTTACCATTTTTCAACAGCATAGTTCTTATAGTTTCGGAAAAAAGTGGCTGTGACATACAGACGGACAGACAGACAGACAGACATGACGAATCCATAAGGGATCCGTTTTTTACCATTTGGCTTCGGAACCCTAAAAATGCTAGTATTTTCTCGAAAAAAAATACCTTTAGGTATTTGACAGGGCCACTTTTAGTTTGTGATTAAATTATGCATGTCAAGAGTAACTGACCGCTGCCTAGATTAGCTGAGGTTGGTTTTAACTGCAGTTTTAATACACCTCAATATGATGCGGTCAGTTGGAGGCCTTTAACTACGTTTATAATAATACTGTAAGAAGTTATGACCAATAACTTAAGGGTCATACACAGTGTAAGAAACAAAAGTTGTCTCTCCTGTGGGTATAGGTACAGTTAATTAGCGACATCGAATCGGCAAACTTAAGTTTTGTAAGATTTATTGAAGTGAAACTTCTAATGCGACTTCCAACAAGCGTTGTGGTAAAATTAAATGCGTTGCGTTTTTAACGTTTACGAGACATTGTATATATACTAACGGATGTTAAAAACTTCGTCAGTGCGATCCAGAACAATAAATTGCGTGGTTTAGTATGAAAACTTGTAAAAATCATAACTATTTTAATGGTAGATCGTAGAATAAAGTATTTTAAACGTAGGTATTTAGTAAAAAAAGTATTGAATATCTTTGAGAATTACGAAATATCATGAAAAATTATTGAAAATAACGTGCGCACGAGGAGCAACGCCATCTAGCGACGAGTTATGTAACTTGTTTCGCTAGCGCTGTTGGTTGCTTGCTAGCCGCTTCTTTGCTTTGGGTTATTGCAATAAGGTTCATATTGATGTATAAGTGCCTTTTTCATTTTCACATTACGAAGTTTCACTTCTTCCGCGCGGAGGATTTGCACGCACTATCTTTTTTAAATGTGTCCTAAGTTGATCAGGATACGCCGATGCAGACTTGACTAAAAAATATTCTCTATAGACCTTTAGCAGTGGTGGCCTAGTGGTCAACCTATTGGCTCTTAAAAGCAGAGGATCATGGGTTCGGTGCGGCTCGCACCTCTGAGTTTTTTCGGAATTTATGTGTGAAATTATATTTTACAGTGAAGGGAAAACCCACAGAAATATATCGAGATAGAAGGAAAGAGTTTACGTACGCCGACTGGCCAAATGGAGTTTATAAGCCCCAATGCTCGCCGCGAACTTCAGTCTGCTCCCGACCGCGATCTGCGTGCGACGTCAGGTTTTAAAAATAAAATGACTCGTTGTTCAGTAATTAACTGTTCAAATACTACAGATAAAGTTGGAGCTGTTAGTCGAGGTATTTCCTTTCATTAGTAAATACTATTTGTCCTAAAATATCTGTTATTAATTAAAAAACGATTTATTTTATTATTTTCATCAGAACAGTAGCGGGCGATAGTGTGTCCACGCTAGCTTTCCATTGCGGCTTTAATTTGACGAGCCAGACATGGCGTGCGTTCAAAACCAGCAATGTAAAAATAAGCTATTCAAACTATCGAGTCACGTCCAAGGTCAATTTATCATTTTTTCTGTCAAAAGTAAGAATAGTGATGTACAAGTACACTATCGCAGTTCTTACTCAATTAAAATCGATTTTGAAAGCAGAGGAAATGATAATTACGTTTTTATATCATTATGTAGCTATATAATGTACGTAGTGCAAAGCAAATATTATTAACAAACAGGTTATGGTTACTTCTACTATATTGCAATTTTATTTTAGTTTTCCGAATGATCCTCATATTAAAAATAAATGGATTGAAAACAACTGGTCGTAACAAATGGTTTCCTACAAAAAACAGCAAGAATTGTTCTATACATTTCCACGAAGACACCTTTACTGGCCCATCAAAGTACCGACGAGTAATCAGTACAGCTTATCCGACTATTGATGTAGTGATGATGTCATATGATGAAAAGGTACACATTTACATAAGGCTAAATATTATTTTAAAAAATGTGCGTGCGTTTGTGTGTGTGTGTGTGTGTGTGTGTAGTACTTACACGATTATAGGTAGCTAGGTAATAACGAGCTATGGAGAGGACTGTGCTCAGAGTTTCTCTACGGGATCGAATTAGAAGCGAGGAGATCCGTAGAAGAACCGGGGTCACTGACGTAGCCAAACGGATTAGCTCGTTGAAATGGCAATGGGCAGGCCATATAGCATGCAGAACATATGGTCGTTAGAGCCCAAAAGTTCTCGAATGGAGACCACAGACTGGCTAGCACAGCGCGGGACGTCCACCAACGAGATGGACGGACGATTTGGTGAAGGCCGCAGGTTCAGGGTGGATGCAAGTCGCTTTCAACCGTAATGATTGGGCGTCAATGAGGGAGGTCTATGTCCAGCAGTGGACGTCCTACGGCTGAAATGATGATGATGATGATGAATAACTGCAGCGGCTATAGTAGGTACTGACAAATGTAAAGCAATTTATTGGTTAGGTAGGTACCTACCTACATTTATATTTTTCGATTTGAAATTCTGACCTTTCTCATTTCCTCTGTCGAAAATAATTATCATTTCCTCTGTGCATAAGAATCGGTTCCCTAATCGATCTGTGTATCGATGCTTTTGAATTGATTTCGCGCGGCTTATGTTTCCCATCACTAAATTACATTCGTGACGTCAAAGTACCTACGCAAGATGTTACAGGCTCGGTCTCGCTACAAATTGCCGAGCATTTTCCTTCTATCTCGATATATTTCTGTGGGAAAACCTCATGAGGAAACCTGCACACCAAATTTAGTTTATTTTTTTTTCTTTAATCCTTATCTTTACTAATATTACCGTAAAACCGTCCAATTTTGCCAGTACCTAATGGATATTTTGCCCGCCAAGTCAAATATAAGCTTAAAGTTAAATAAAAAATAAACAGCAGCAGCATTTTAGTTGTAACAATAAAAAGTAGGTTATATTTATGACTACACTACGAATTGAAATTTGGTTGTAACTTCATTCATTTGGCTGTCACAGCTTGTTGAAGTGCCAGTGTGATTTGTTGCGGGCGAAATGTGACTACAGTGTTTTTAAAACATTCAGAAATTACGAAGTCAAAAGTGAGTGTTTGTTTTTATATGTTGTAAGAAACAGAATTTATCAGAATTAATTTAATGCTTTATTTGCAGAGAGTAGCTAAAATCGTGAATTATGATGCTGGGCATTTAACCCGTAACCGTAGCATCTAATATCTGCCAATTTTGCCCGCTTTAAAATATTTACTAGGGTTGTCACTATTTTATTTCTTATTTGCAAAGAGTATTATGATCAAGTATTATTAATACCTAAATTAAAATCAGTTTATTAAAATATGATACATACATCATCATCATCATCCCAGCCTATATACATCCCACTGCAGGGCACAGGCCTCCTCTCAGAATGAGATGACTTGGACCGTAGTTCCCACGCCCATACATACATAATGTACATATAATTTGAGTCTTAATGTTTTTATAGCTGCAAAAGAAAATAGTACATACCTATTTAAGAATAAATTGGAAGTCAAAACCCTCCAACAAAAACAGGCTGATTTTTGCTACCAATGACTCAATGAAAGTTTTATAATTGAACTTATGAGAACTAAGTATATTTAAAAAATAGTGGCGCTGAAAACTAAATTATTATTTATTTTCCAACAGTGTCATTAGGTTTTGACAACCCTAACACGTAGATGTTGGTTGTATAAAAACAATTGTAAATTAACGGGTAAATTTGCCCACTTCTTTCTAGACGAATTTATTATTATTTGCTTATTGGATATAATGTTTTCAGGTCAATTTTGTCCAAAACCTTTTGTAGTTCTCATACGTGAATGTTCTAAGAGCTATAGTTTGGCAAATGGGCTTGGGCAAATATGGGCGAAAGTGAAGGTAATTCTGCTCGCCTTGAAAATTTCAAATTGTTCCAAATTCTTTAAAACAAACGACTATTTCTTTACTGCAACACAATACTATGATTAGTTAGACTGTATTTGCACATAAATCATTATCAAACCCTATTTTTTTGCTATAAAAAGGAAGATTTCTTTAAAAAGTGGGCAAAATTGGACATTTTCATGGTATAAATAGGACAGTAACTCTGTCTGTTTCCACATCACGCGTTTTAACCGCTGCACCGATTTATATGGAATTTGGTATGGAGAAAGTATAAGATCCTGGGTGGGTAGTACAAAAGGATATATTTTATCTCAGACAATGCATAGTTTCCGTGTGATAACGACAAAATTAAATGATTTCTGCGCATACGAAGCCACGGGCAACACCTATTTTAATTATTGTACAAGGATTTATGGTACCTATATTAAAACCTTATCGTTAAAAAATAATAATAAATAAATAAATATCACGGGACAATTCACACCAAATGACCTAGCCCCAAAATAAGCTAAGCAAAGCTTGTGTTATGGGTGCTAGACAACGGATAAACATACTTATATAGATTGATACATATTTTAATACATATTAAACACCCAAGACCCGAGAACAAACATTCGTATTTTTGATACAAATATCTGCCCCGACACAGAAATCGAACCCGGTGTAAAATTGGTAAGCTCTGGGAAAAATAAAATATCGGATTAATTGGAGCCGACCGTCGCCGTCGGTGGTAGCGAAAAAGAGGTTTTATTTCTAGAAAAACTTGCCTTAAATACTAAATGACAGCGCCCTCTCTGGGATGGCGATGGAACTATTTACGTAGATTATTGACCAATTAAAAGGTCCTAAAGGATGCTATACAATTCGAGAAGTTCCAACAGGTTTAGCTAGATGGCGCCTACTTAAGTCTATAGTTAAATTAATAAATTTAACATACTCCCCGCCCTTGACCAGCTCAAAGAAGTTTAGGTGGTAATATCCTTTAAAGAAGTATTTATACTTTGAGTATGAATATTTCTTTAAACAGTTAGGTAAGTTAATATTTATGTCGCGACTTTAATGATTAATGATAAAGCATGAGCTGCGTCAAAGGTTGGGTGATTGGGTTAGACGGTGTCTCGTTTAATAATGTGTTTTTGTCATTATTGGTAGGTAGGTATTTTGGTAAGTATTCTAAGAACAACACATTATTGCCAAACAACGTCCAAACCATAAAGATTCAATGAAATACAAAGGGGAAAATTGTTTAATTGTTGACTATAACAAATTTACAATTCATTTATATCTACTTAAACTATTCGATTAGCCTTAAGAAAAAAAACTAGATTACGTAAATAGGTTACAATTCATTTTTACTTAAACTATTCGATCAGTCTTAGGAAAAATCTAGATTAGGTAAATAGGTACTTAAAACTATTCGTTTTTTATTGGTAATGGACAAATCGATACGAAACTATGCTTTATCGTTCCCGTGGAAGTCTGGAGCAGAGCCACTCGCGCGACGTTGTCCTGGCCCGGCAGCGTTTGTATGACGCGGGCCAGCTTCCACTGGCACGGTGGCAGGCGGTCATCCTTGACCAGCACGAGCGCGCCCGCGGCTAGGGCGGGACCCTTGCTGCTTCTCCACTTCGTCCGTTGCTGTAGGGTGCTGATGTAGTCCCTCGACCATCTTCTCCAGAAGTCTTGTTGCAGCTGTTGGAGTTGTTGAAAATGTGTTAGAGTGTGGCTCGGTATATCGGCGTAGTCGTAGTCTGGCAGTGATGTGGGAGTGCGTCCAATCAAAAAGTGGGCTGGCGTAAGGATGGGAAAGTGGTCGCTATCGGAATTAGGTATTTTACATAATGGTCTTGAATTTATTATGCCTTCGATTTGAGTAAGAACCGTGGACAGTTCTTCATACGTAAGTAGCGAGTTACCCAGAACTCGTTTCATGTGATATTTACAATTTTTAATGAAAATTTCCCACGCCCCTCCCATGTGGGGGGTGTAGACTGGTATAAATTTCCAATGAATGCCTTCGTTAGCACAATAAGTCATTAATTCGGTAGAATTTTGCTGTAAATAGGTATATAGACCCTTCAGTTCGTTATTTGCCCCGTGAAAGGTAGTGGAATTGTCGCTTACCAACTCCTTCGGTTTACCTCGGCGAGCAATGAACCTGCGTAGGGCTGTGATGAATGCTGCTGATTCTAGACCTGAAATTAATTCAATATGAATTGCCTTCGTCGCGAAACAGATAAAGAGTGCAACATAACTTTTATAAACTTTGTAACCACGTCCTCTTCGGTCACGTATATTAAAAGGACCCGCATAGTCCAAACCAGTTACGTGGAAAGGAGGGGAGGGGGTCGTTCGCTCGGGGGGTAAATCACCCATGATCGGTACCGTAGTCGTAGGTTTAGCCCTAAAGCATTGTACACATTCTCTTACCACTCTGGTTGCTAAGACTTTTCCCTTAATCGGCCATACTCGTTCTCGAATTGAAGAAAGTAGCAACTGTGGAGGTGCGTGTAAAAGTCGCTTGTGTTCTGTTTGCATAATGAGTTTAGTGAGTACATGATCACTACTAAGTATTAGTGGGTGTTTTTTATCGAAATTGAAATGTGACAACCCTAGGCGCCCGCCTACGCGCATTAAATTATCTTTTATAAAAGGGTTTAGGCTAATTAATTTCGAATTACGGGGCAGTGGTTGTTTATTAGTAAGTAGTTTGTACTCTTTTGGAAAAGATTCGATCTGTGCGAATTTAATCAAATTACAATTTGCCAACTTTAATTCTTCGCAAGACAGAGGTTCTAATTTTTTATTACTCGGATCTCTTGTGTTTCGTATGAAACGTTGCATATACGCAAATACTCGAGTTAGTTTAGTGTAACTTGAGTATTTTTCGAAAAGGATTTTTATGAATGATGTTTGTGTGGTCGTAGCATTGCAAGTAATCTCCCTTTTTGGCTCGGGTATAATGGTTTCGTTTAAAGAATTAGGTACATTTTTATTTACAGGCCACGTCGAAGGCTCATTTTTTAACCAAGATGGACCATTAAACCATAAGGAATTTCTTGCAAGCATTTTTGGTTGTACCCCGCGCGACAAAAGGTCCGCTGGGTTGTCTGCCGATGGTACCCAATTCCAATCATCAACACTTGTTAAAGTTTGAATTTTTGCTACTCGATTATTTACAAATTGATTTAGTCTATGAGGCGGGGATCGAATCCACGCTAGGGTGACATTTGAATCCGACCACAAATAGACCTTATTTATATTACATTTTAAGGCATCTTTTACTTTCGTAACGTGATTGGCTAAAAGCAAAGCAGCACATAATTCAAGTCTCGGAATTGTTTGTGTTTTTATGGGTGCTATTTTCGATTTAGCACACAACAAATGGACTTTTGTATTCCCCTGTATGTAGACAGTTTTTATGTAAATTGCTGATCCGTAAGCCTGCATACTGCTGTCTGCAAAGCCATGGATCTCTAGCATAATGTAGTCGTTAATTAATATTTGTCTAGGTATGCGTATCGCATTTATAGAAGAAAAACTAGAATAAATCTGTTCCCATTCAATTTTTAAATGAGTTGGGAGTGCGTCGTCCCATTTTGTATTGTCTTTCCATAATTGCTGCATAAATATTTTTGCTAGTACAATAATGGGTCCAATAATTCCAAGGGGGTCAAATATGCTTGAAATTATCGATAATATTTTTCGTTTAGTGATTTGACCTGACAATTGTTGATGTTCGATTGGGTACAAAAGTTCATCGGATTCCTTCGACCATGCTAGGCCCAAAACCTTATGGGTATCGTCTCCGAACTTCGTGATTGATAGATCGTGTATGTGTGAGTTGTTTGTGTTAGTGTGTTTATCGTTCGTTACCTGTTGTAATATAGATGCAGAGTTGGACTTCCACTTTCGCAGCTTAAAACCAGCGCCGCGCAGGATGCTGTCGACCTGCAAGGCTGTCTGTACCACCTGGCTCTCGTCCTGCATGCTATGGATCCAGTCGTCCATCCAAAACTCGTTCTTGATCGTGGCCGCAGCTGCTGGAAATCGATGTTCACTTTCGTGAGCTAATTGTAGCAGGCAACGGGTAGCTAAGTGCGGTGCAGCTCTTAATCCGAAACTTAGTGTCGTAAGTACATATGTTTGCAATGGTTGATTTGTTCGTTCCCGCCAGAGTATGCATTGTAGGTATGTTTGATTAGGGTTCAAAAAAATACAGCGATACATTCGTTCTATGTCAGCACTGATTACATACCTAAACCTTCGAAATCTCATCAGTATGTTAATTAATTCGTCCTGTTTTATTGGCCCTTTGTACTGAATGTCATTTAGTGAGCGTCCTGTGTCGGTCGGGCATGACGCGTCGGTAACAACCCGGATTGGTGTTGTTGCGGACGGTCGAGTGATCGCGTGATGGGATAAAAAATTTAATGGGCTACCATAAGCTTGGTTTAACTTAATCATGTGGCCCGCTTGTTCAAAATCTCGCATGAAAGCTACATATTTGTCCTTAAAATTCGGGTTTTTCGCAAATTTTTGTTCTAGTCCCATAAAGCGTTTATAGGCTATATTTCTGGAATTACCTAAAGTACTGGGAGAGGCCTGCAGCGGGAGTTCAACGATAAAGTTACTATCAGATGAGCGTTTATGAGTTTTCAAAAAAATCTCTTCGCAAATGTCATCATCATGTGGTAATTTAAGTGTGTCAATCTCTTTTGGAATATCCTGGCATTCCTCAATCTCCCAAAATTTTTTCAACTGATTATTTAAAGTGAGGTTAACTACTGTATTTCGTAACTGAGTTGGTAGGCATTTAATTTTACCCGACAGTACCCATCCAAGACGTGTCCTTTGAAGGATTGGCAATCCATCACCTAGTTTATGCTGGCCAATACATAATAAGTTATAAAAGTGTTCGGAACCCAGTATCATATCGATCTCGCCCGGTGCATAAAACGCATCGTCGGCGAGTTGTAATCGCTCAGGAATGCGTAGGTATTTCGCGTCCAATGGTTTATAATTTAGACTGCAAATCGTAGGCACAATAAAACAGGATACATTTAGGTTAAATTTTTGATCGCTTATCGATTGTAGTGTTAGACTACAAGTATGAGTTATGTTGGTTGTTATGTTGTTAAAACCCGTAACCTCTAAGTTGAATTCGGTTTTATTGAGGTTAAGTTTTGAAAAGGCTTTTTGGGTAATAAAATTCGACTGTGAGCCGGAATCGAGTAAAATACGCATTTTATGCGGTTGGTTATTGCAATCAAAAACATTTACTTGTGCCGTCGACAATAGTACTATTGATGAGTCGTGCGTTACCATCGTAATTGGTTCGCCGTTTTGTTTGCTCGTTGTGCTACTACTAACTAAACTATTGACGACCGACTCATGATGTGATTGAGCCTCGTTGGGATGAGAAATCGAACGGTTTGGAATTTGTTCATTGTTCGTATTCGGGGTGTACATCGTCATTGGACGTGTACTCGTATCGGTAAAATTTCGATTAGGCATTTGGTTGTGTATGTGAAGTAGTGTATGGTGTTTACCGTTACACGATCTACACATACTAGCTCGACAATTCGGTAATAAATGGTTAGAACCTAGACAGTTCAAACAAAATCGTAGTTTGCGGACTATGGATGCTCGATCATTCGGGGTTTTCGATAGGAAATTTGGGCATTGGTTAATGTAATGGTTACTTTTACATAAAGGACACTGGTTTGGCTTGTGCGTGTTATGTGTGGATGTTACCTTGAGGTTGTTTGAGGACGTGGTTACCAAAGTCCTCCTGCTGGTGCTCGAATGAGGGTCGCTCCCCCCTCCTGCCTCCAGCAGATCGGCCCTTGTGCGCAGGAATGTTTTAAAATCCTGTAACGAAGGCAATTTTCTTGAATCTATTTTTTCTTCCCATTTCATTTGCATGGGTTTTTCTAATTTGGAAATCATAAAAAATATGACAATAACATCCCAGTCCTCTGTAGGTACATTTAATGATTTTAACGTTCGAATATGCTTATTAATGTTATCGAGTAAGCCTCTGAGGCCACGGGCCGTTGAAGGCACCGTGTCGATGTTGAACAAAGCTCGTAAATGGTTAAACACTAGAAGTCTAGGGTTATTATACCTCTCGCAAAGCATCTGCCACGCGATCACGTAGCTATCGTGCGTGTATTCCAGTGAGCTTATAACCTCAATTGCACTACCTTGAAGGCATCCGCGTAGGTATTTATATTTTAAAATGGGTTTTAGTGAACTTTGGTTAACTAGCGCGTCGAAGGTATCACGGAATTCTAACCACTGCTTTATATCACCGTTAAACGTGGGCAAATTAATGTCAGGAAACTTACATTCGCTATTGTCAGCCGTAGCTGGCTCCCGTTTCGGGGTGGCGTACAGCAGCGGCGGCGTGGTCTGCGCGCTACTGCTCGGCTGCGCGTTTTGCCCTATTATGTGTTTAGCTCGAGAATATAAGGCGTAATATTCTTTCTCAAATTCCTCGCGCTCGTTCGCTTGGATTTCACAATCGGTACAAATTAATTCGATTTGATCCTGTATGGTTTCAAATTCAGAGAATGTGGTAGGTAAATGCTGAACGCGTGATTCTAGTTCTAATAAAGTCTCCGCCCTTATATTCTGGACCTGTACAGTATCAAGAAATTTTTTAAACATCGTTAATTTTCGTTTCTTAGTGCCACGTTTTATCTTTAATTCTCGCAAGTCCACGTGCTCAAGCCCTCTGGCCTCGACAGTTGATTCTTCAGAATCGGACATGTTGATAATTACTTTCAATAATTGGTTAACTGTAGCTATCGAATGCTATTATCGACACAAATTTCAAGTAAGGAATTTAGAAATTGGGAAAAATTGGAGGGAAAATGCCAGCCCACTTGCCTTTTCTCCTCGTCTTCGGTATTTCCGCGTGATGCTCTGCTCGGTTGTATGTGGGCAGCGTCGTTCCGCTGCTGGTTTGGTGTTCGGAGGTGCTACCACGTGGCGTGTCGGCCACGTGCCGCTTCCCAGATTCGTCGGCGTGCCGGTGAGAATTCGTCACCGCGTGTTACCGTAACACGATGTACTCCACCGTATCAGCGTGGACTCCCTGCTTTGCCTTTCCTAGGTGCTGGGTAATGTCCACGTGGCGCGTGCTGCGTCCTCTTCCCCGTGCTCGCGCGGTCGTGGGCAGCTTGACTGCTGCTTGTTACGCTGCTGGATGCGTAACTCTTGATCTCTGGAGCCGCGAGGATGATTTTCTGTCTAGGGGTCACCACATGTAAAATTGGTAAGCTCTGGGAAAAATAAAATATCGGATTAATTGGAGCCGACCGTCGCCGTCGGTGGTAGCGAAAAAGAGGTTTTATTTCTAGAAAAACTTGCCTTAAATACTAAATGACAGCGCCCTCTCTGGGATGGCGATGGAACTATTTACGTAGATTATTGACCAATTAAAAGGTCCTAAAGGATGCTATACAATTCGAGAAGTTCCAACAGGTTTAGCTAGATGGCGCCTACTTAAGTCTATAGTTAAATTAATAAATTTAACACCCGGGGCCTCAAGTTTCGTAGTCAGGTTCTCTAACCACTAGGCCATCTGGTCGTCTAAAAATAATAATATGTCATCTTCACTTTTTATTGAATATGATTAAGATACTCATTGACGTAATATTTTTGCCAGTCATCGTCCTCTTACTGAAGCTAGCGACCTTCGCCTTTAAGCAGTGGTACCAGCACAGATTTCTAAAAAAGAAAGTAAAAACGGGAGATAATTTTATTATTTAGGTAGGTACTTATTCTTCGAACATGCATGTTTGCGTACACACGAACTCCTAATTTGATTCATTGTGTTTGTATTTATAAAAAGACCTGTATTTTTAATGTAGTAAGTTTTTTTTTTTATTTTAGCGAGGCCAGACAAACGAACTATTGGGTCACCTGATGTTAAATGAACACCACTGTCCATAGACACCCGCAGCACTTTACGCGATGCCAGTGCGTTGTCGGCCCTAAAAGGGAAAGGAAAAAGGAAAGGGAATTGAGGAGGGGGAGAGGTATTGGGCCCCCGGCGCTCTCACTGACCGTACGAAACGCAGCAAGAGTACTGCTGTTTCACGCCGGTGTTCTGTGAGAGGGTGGTGCTGCACCGGACGAGCCGGCCCATTCGTGATGCAGCGGCTAGCTACAACATGGTTCTACCACTACTACTAAGTACCAGTAGGTATAAAATAAACTGTGGAATTAAGAATTACTACTTCTTTGCAGAAAATGAAAGATTCCAGCAAGGCCCTGTATGTTTGATGATGTTTGCCTAAAATATTGTGGTATCTACCTATACCTATTGTAACAAATTCGGTTAGCAACACGGAGGCTGCGAATATAAAGTTTAACGAATACTTACTATTGAATATCATGATCTATGCTCATACCTAATTATCATCTTCAACCAACGTATTATTTAGTAACCTAACAGCATAGGCACACCCGCTGTTTGTTTGTCCGTTTGTATGTATGTAGGGCTTGTCTCTGTATGTAGGTACTGAACCAATTCATTTTATTCATCGATACGTTTATTCACTAGCAACCTAGCAACAGTATTCCTGGTTACCATAGGCTGCTTCTTATCCCGGGAAAGCTGTCAAGTTCCCGCTGAACGCCGACTAACGGCTAGTTAGTTATTGGATTGTGTTCTGTTTGTAGCCGTGGTGGCATAATTTATGGCCTCTCAAGCAGATGTTCGGGGGTTCAAATCCCGGCTCGCACCTCTGAGTTTTTTGGAAATTACGTGCGAACTTACATTTGAAATTTACCATGAGCTTTACGGTGAAAGAAAACATCGTGAGGAAACCTGCACACACCTGAGAAGAAATTCAATGGTGTGTGTGAAGTTCCCAATCCGCACTGGTCCCGCGTGGGAACTACGGCCCAACACCTCTCATTCTGTGAAACGGCCTGTGCCCTGCAGTGGGACGTATAATAGGCTGGGATGATGATGATGATGATGATGATTGTTGTTCTGTTACTGACCCTTGCTTCTGTCAAACGATATAGGATGATGATGGAAAGAGATAGTGAATGCGACTGTCTTTGAGCGCCCCTTTGAGAATACTTACAACCTCTGTTATAGAAAACGAGCTCCTTGCAATAGAAGTTTTTGATAAGAAAACCCTTTTTTGCTGATTGACTCGTGTTAAGTTTCAAGTTGCTGACATAAAAAGTTGAAGAGTTCCATCCTGCGGAGACGATCTTGGCCGAATCATCAACATTTCACAGCTAGATTATTTATTTATTTTTACCAGATCTACATAAAATGTTTTACAAATTTTGGAACCATGACTTACATACTTAGTACATACGAACGATGCAAGTTAAAATTATATAAAAAAAGCTTGTAATAAATAGTAATAATGGTGATCTGGCCTGTTTGAAATACTGTGATGTGTAGTACTGTATTGTGACTTGTAGCGCCATCTATGAGGTAATCTATGTAACATGTAAATGATGGTACGAGCAAGTTTACCTTCGCACAACTGCAGCTTTGCTGCGATTACAAATAGTTCTGTGTGGAGGTAAAAGATGGCGCTGAGTTTAAAACCGTATTTATACTCATGAATTGTTTAAAATCAAAACTCTGGTAAATACATTTTATTTACTAGAGTAAAACACCCCGTGTTCAGCCTTCTAATAATATAGTCTAGTAAGCAGTTGGCCTCTGCCAAAGAGTATTATAACTGGCCTTTGCCTAGCTTTCGTACGAGTGGGAAGAGCACGAGAGATGTCTTCCGTACTTTTCGCACTATATCAGTGCCTCCAGTGAAAAGAGGCATAAGACGAGTTATGCCCTTATGTTTTTATTAGACCATTGGATTCAGCGTGTTTGGTTACTTATTGTGACAAAAGGACATTATCTCTAGCTATCCCCTAACCCAGATTTTTCTATTACGCTATGGGCATAACTCACCGTTTCTAAAGGCATATTAATATACGGCCAACTAATGGTGCCTTGCCTAGCTGACTAATGATCGGGTATTTTATTTTAATCTACTAGTCTTTACCCACGGATTCACTCGCGATAACCAGATGGCATTTGAATTAAAATTTCGGGATATAGCAAAATTTTCCGTGTGAATTCCCGAAAATTACTACCTACATTAACTTTGCATAAAAATATTTGTGCCAAATTGCATGATGCTAAACTTAGCAAGTGAGATCTTTATATTGAGGTCTTCCTTCGCACTATGAAAGGTCTTTTTAAAATTTTATCCTGAGGTTATCGAAATAAAAAGTATCCTATGTGTTATTTCAGCAATTCAGCTATTTCACACATAATATCGTACAATTCCGTCTAGCTGTTTTAGCGTGAAAGAATAACAAACACACAACTATCATGCTTAAACCACGCTTAACGCGTAAACTTGCGTATTTTTTAATAAGTGCACTAGTAAATTTAAAAACCGGCCAAGAGCGTGTCGGACACGCCCAAGATAGGGTTCCGTAGCCATTACGAAAAAATCAAGTAATATTTTTCTAAGCATTTTGTATGTGTACGGAATCTTCAAAGTTAGGTATCGTCAATACTTTGAAAAAAGCTCGTATCTCAAAATCGTTAATCTGGCAAAGTGAACTTTATTACGCGCGTATCAAGGTTCAGTTTTGTTTAGATGCTGATTTGAGATACGAGCTTTTTTCAAAGTAGTGACGGTATGTTTTATACCTTAGGCTACTATTTACTCTTAAACTACAAATAATTCCCAAGCAATCTTAGCCGCTATAATTTTCCTTATAAATTTAATATATTTACTACCATTTTGAATTTTTTCAAATTTTTCCACCCAACAGTTTAGATTTTAGAGGGGGGGGGGGGGGTCGATTTTAATGAAAATTTTCACTTTAAAATTGAATATTTCGCAAACAAATCACTGAATACAAAAATCATGTAAGCAACCCCTCAATGGTTTTTAAAGACCTATCCAACGATACCCCACACTATAGGGTTAGTCGAGAAAAAAAAAATCACCCCCACTTTACGTCTATGGGAGGTGCCCTAAAAAAAATTTGTTTAGTTTTTTTATTTAACCACTTTGTCGGCTTGACTAATATATATATTCATGCCAAATTACAGTTTTCTAGTACTAACAGTCTCTGAGCTTAGCCGCGGACAGACAGACGGACAGACATGGCGAAACTATAAGGGTTCCTAGTTGACTACGGAACCCTAAAAATCTGTAAAATAAAAATAAACGATTAGGTACGGTACGTTTAAATTTAAATGAGACCTTCGTAAATCTGGGAGCAAATAAGTTTTCCCGCTAATTTAATCTGGGCCAAGTTGTGTTTTTTTTCCTGCCAAGACCGCTCCGCAGCCATTAAGCTTAACTAAGTTACCTCGTTACGAAGGTATAAGTGCATTTATTATAAAACCCTGGAAGTTTAGGATTGAGAAAGAAAAAATGCTACAACAAAACAGTTTTAATCAATTGAAATTACACTTTGACAGCAAAAAGCGGCTGTCTATGTGTGGCGAGTTGTTATTCTGGGCCCAATTGAATAACAAAATACAAGCAAATAGTATTAGTGAATTTCAATACATTTCAATGCGTTTCCTTATTTCAAATGTTTAAATTGAATTTTCCAGTGAATTGGCTTACAGCTGTAATACTGTGTAATTTTTTATGCAATTGGGCCCTGCATTAGTTAAAGTCTAGTTTAAGCATGCAAGAAATAGATATCTTGCAAATAATTATGACTCAGGGTGACTTCATTTTCAATTCAATTTTGTTATTTTCATAATTTGTCCGCATTACCACTATTAAGGTCCTTCGTCCTGGGTCGTGCATAGGTACTCGTATTCCCATTGTGTCACCTTTCTAAACTTTTCTTCATTCTTATAGTACCTACCCTTCTTGTCAGCACAGTGAGTACAGTGACGCAGCGCAGTAGCAACTCAATTTCCACCGGGTTGCCTACATTTCTTACTTGACGTCAGTGATGAGGATGATAAGTATGATAAAGCTTGAGTTCACCTGTGGCGAGGTTACACTATCTCATTCACCGGGTGGCCTTATAAAACTGTATACTTCTTCTGTTCACATTGGTGTTCTATCCTTACTAGTTCGTTGTTTTTAACAGAGTATAGTAATGTGCCCTTTTTAAAATTGCTAACTTCACAAACAGACAGATAATTAGGTGTGTCTTAATATTGTATAACTACAGTGGAAAGCCGCCTTAACGTTATGGACGAGCTTGAGCTAAGCTTAATCAAAGCTTCCCAAAGTTAATATGAAAGTTGGGCCTGACGTATGACCAATTGAAGCGGGAACGACGGCCGATCCGTCACTGACTGCAAAGGGATTCCTTGATAAAGATCAGATCTAAACATTTTCGTTACATGTTATAATTGGTTAGCTATTCTCAAAGTTTATGCCATAGTGACGCCTGGATAGCCTAGTTTGAATCCTGGCGGGAGCAACCGCTTGTATGATGAGTACGAAGGTTCGTACCCAAGTCCCAATAATAACGAACTTACTAATTTTTAATTGAAAACATATGTACCTTCGACGTGATTAAATCCCGGGTGTGCTATTAAATCCTCATAAGGCTGATTATAAATATTATAATATACTCGGCGTTAAAAATATCGCCCCTCCGCGAAAATCATATTCAAGCTAATCTAGACCTTAGCGAAATTATGTTATTTACCTAATTAATATAATGTAGTATCAATTAAAAGCACGTTTAATGTGTTTTAAATTAACAATGTTTAATTTAAACGAAACATAATGACTTGTGAATTAGAGCGTTTCGGATAAAGTGCACAAATAGGAGGGGTGATATTTTTGACGCCGAGTATATAACTAAATGAAATATACCCAAGAGTCACTAAGTCTTTCGTGCTATATTACGAGTAGGTACATACTCAATAACTTTGACTGATTTGACTGAAAGCGAGTTTCATAAACCAAACACCGTTTTCAATTAACCACCTGACAGAAAATTAATGGTCTCTTATCACTGTCAAAAATGGCCGTTGAATAATGAAAGTTTTATAGCGTCGCTGGTTTCAGCTTACTGATGATGGCAGAGTTCAGAGGTGCTCGAGCTGTCATTAATCTGCAAACGGGGAGTGTTGGGACACCGTTGCGGTGAACAAAAACAGTTTAGGGTGTTAATTTAGGGGCAGATATTTGTATGAAAAAAAAGAATGTTTGTTCTCGGGTCTTGGGTGTTTAATATGTATTTAAGTGTGTATCTATCTATATAAGTATGTTTATCCGTTGCCAAGTACCCATAACACAAGCTTTACCTAGCTTACTTTGGGACTAGGTCAATTGGTGTGAATTGTCCCGTGATATTTAATTTTATTTATTTATTTAATTTAGAGCAGTGGGTTATAACTAGGAAAAGAATCCGAATTAATTTAAGCAAACACCTAGTTCTGGTGTCGGGGGTTTATATTAAGGTCGATTTGTGTATTTCTACTTTAAATTTTTCTCCGCATTTTAAATTAAACAGTTGTTTCAATTTTCAAATTTTATCAATACAGACTAAGATTTCAAAAATCGGTCCTCATACTGTTAATACAGTGAAGCCTTGGTTCTAAGATCCCGTTGGCACCCTCCAGCTTCGAAACCCAGGATACGAGTAAAAGAAAGTAAAATAATAATTATGTTGACTATCTAAACTAAGATGATTTTTGTAAATTATTCTTTACGGGAAAACCGTAAATTAAATACGACCAGGAAGTAAACATTTTTGATGTTAAATAGTGATTAACTATTAATAACGAATCGACTAACACCTTATTTATTAAAATGGGATGAGTATAATATTCTAGACCCTACGGTGGAACATACGTAAATACAACCATACATAGACTGCTATAGTATAAATCTTCCCAGGTAAATTTTTCGCTTCGAGTCATTACATTAAATTTGAACCTTAATTCTATGACGATACCGTTTGTTTTGAAAGATAAGGGCTCGAAGCGAAAAATTCACCTGGGAAGATTTATGTATACTATAAAATCATTACCCTTCCTTTTGGCCTTTTGCCGTAGTCGGGTAAAAACAGCGCCATCTCACGTTCTGGTTGAGCAGTATACATGATCTAGAGAAGTAAGCAGGTTATGTCGTACAGAAAATGCTTTTCAAATCTTCGATCAACTGATCGAAATTTCACATAGACGGCGCGCGGCACTTGGCGGCAAGTTATAAAATAGTAATGGTTCATTACGAAGATCCAGGTTCAATCCCCTTCCCCAGCTTTTGTTTTCTGTTTTTTTTTTCAGTATTGTTTAATTACATTAATTAATTAATGTTCTTGCCATCACTTTAGAAGCCACTTCCTGTAGTGTCGACATTTTGAGAGCATTTAATGAAGTCACCAAGTTTCTAAGCGCTATCCACTAGCTATCTGGGGCATAGTGCTGAAATTACTTCAGCTACTATCTAATTTAGTGCATGGCACTGTTTGACACAGTAAACGCAGGTTAAGCAGTAAGTTAAACCACTTAAAATTCGAAATAAGCAACAAAAACCGGCCAAGTGCGAGTCGGACTCGCGCACGAAGGGTTCCGTACAATTATCAATAAAAATCACGTTTGTTGTATGGGAGCTCCCTTAAATATTTTTTATTTAAATTTAATGTTTTATTTTTAAAGTCAATTTATATTTAAATATTTTGTGAATATTTCAAGCTTCTACCTGTTGCCGTTATCAATATCGAGCAAAAACGAGCAAAAAAATCACGTTTGTTGTATGGGAGCCCCCTTCAATATTTATTTTATTTCATTTTTTAGTATTTGTTCTTATAGCGGCAACCGAAATACATCATCTGTGAATATTTCAACTCTCTAGCTACCACGGTTCCCGAGATATAGCCTGGTGACAGACGGACGGACGGACAGCGGAGCCTCAGTAATAGGGTTTCCGTTTTTACCCTTTGGGTACGGAACCCTAAAAAGCATAAGATTTTACCACTAATATTAGACGCAATGGCTTCATAATGAAAATAGATAAGTTCATTAAAACATTGGCATTAGAAAATCACTATAATAACATTATTTCAAATATATACCTATATGTTTGTTTTAATAGCACAGTAGGTGAGGTTGAGCATTATGGTAAACAATCTATGCCACCTATGGTTATTCGCAACTCCGTGGGGGTCACCGGTGTGATGATTACCTCTTAGATACAGAAAGAGTCATTTTTGAAGGCTTTAATGTTGCAACTATTTAGGAACACCGCCGAAGGAAGTTCATTCCACCACTTAATACTGCAAGACAAAAAGTTGCGAATAAATCGTACCATGGAGAAGCGCCAATTATCCAGAAGGTGTAAAATAATGAAAAGCCTTCTTACTGCGAGTCGTACGGTGGTGAAACTCAGCGGCTGATGTAAAATTGAATATACGCCACCAAAAATTCGTAAATTAAAATATAGCTGTCTGGAGAGCAGATTGGGAGCGATGGAGCGAGTTAAATATGCTCGGAAGTTTCCCTAGAATAGAGTCAGAAATGAAATCTAATATTGATTTTGCTATCGAACTCCTCCGAGACGGCTTGACCGATTTTTATGAAACTTCTTTCTTTATATTCGGTAGGTCTGATAATATGTAGGTCGTACGCTATAATTTATATGGCAAAACAACGTTTGCTGGGTCAGCTAGTTAATAAATAAAGAACTCAAGCTTTTCACAGTTTTTACTACATGTGGTATATCGTTGAAAAGAGCATAAATTGTAGATGTTTTTAAAACTACTCTATTTTTTTTATCATTTATAGTTTTTTTCACTAATGCGAAGTTCGCTGAAGGTTTTTATACCATTTTTAAAAAGTTTGAGAGCTCATAATTTTTTTAGACGCTATACCTCCATTAAGTGTCCATTAAGCACTTAATGGAGGTATAGCGTCTAAAAAAATTATGAGCTCTCAAACTTTTTAAAAATGGTAAAAAACCTTTTAAAAAAAAATTAACAGTCGAAATTGCGAAAAAAATATATTTTGGTTGGTATATTGGTTTAAGTGACTAATTTCGTCCTATTAAAATTAAGCTACTTTTCACATAATTGTCTTCTTCTATATGAGAATTGCCTCTCTTACTGTTCCGGAAAAGTCCCTGTGTCGGAACTAGCTGTAACAAGTTTTTGTTGGATAGTTCAGTATCCGGCATAAAGTTCCTCAGCATTCATATTTTAAACTAGCTTTTGCCTGCGACTCCGTCCGCGTGGAATTAGTAATTTGGGCAGCTTATTTTTTTTATTCAATTTGCTTTTTCATCAATTATGGCTCTTCTTCGTTCCTCGATATAAAAAAAATACCCCCCCCCCCGCACCCCCCCCCACCCAACTTCACCACCTCACCACCGTACTCCCAGCGTGATGATTATATAGCCTATAGCCTTCCTCGATAAATGGGCTATCAACACTGAAAGTATCGTATCAATCTAATTTGTCAACCGATTCAAATAAAACAAACACTTAATGTTAATCCAAGAAAATACCAACATATTAGTGCAAAACCGCATCCTTCTAGGTTAAGCCGTTTCTGAGATTAGCGCACACAAACGTACAGACAAACAGACAGACAATAATTCTAAAAATCATTGTTTTGGGTTCTATTGCGCTAATAAATAGCCCTAGTGACAGTTTTTCTCAAATATCTTCAATGTAAAGACACCGACTTGTTACAGATTTTTTATAGATATAGATAGATAGATATAGATATAGATATAGATATAGATATAGATATAGATATAGATATAGATATAGATATAGATATAGATATAGATATAGATATAGATATAGATATAGATATAGATATAGATATAGATATAGATATAGATATAGATATAGATATAGATATAGATTTAGACGACCAGATGGCCTAGTGGTCAGAGAACCTGACTACGAAGCTTGAGGTCCCGGGTTCGATTCCCGTGTCGGGGCAGATATTTGTATCAAAAATACGAATGTTTGTTCTCGGGTCTTGGGTGTTTAATATGTATTTAAGTATATATCTATATATATAAGTATGTTTTTCCATTGCCTAGTACCCATAACACAAGCTTTGCTTACCTTACTTTGGGACTAGGTCAATTGGTGTGAATTGTCCCGTGATATTTATTTATTTATTTATTTATTTATATAGATATAGATATTCCCACCCAATTAGGTTTTTGTTGCGAACTGTTCGCCGGCGTTCGTGTCGTTACAGTGTGTATGTTTTTTGTGTTTAGTTTTAAATGGGTCCCACTGAAAAACAGCGTTGTGGCTTGCCTCAACATTATGCTGAGTGGGGCCCAATTTATACTATTCGATATTTATTTGTATATTTCCTGTCAAATGTATTTTTTTTTCTGTGTTTGTATCGAATATGTGTAAATAAACGTCTCTCTCTCTCTCTCTCTCTCTCTCTCTCATATAGATATAGATATAGATATAGATATAGATATAGATATAGATATAGATATAGATATAGATATAGATATAGATATAGATATAGATATAGATATAGATATAGATATAGATATAGATATAGATATAGATATAGATATAGATATAGAATAGAAGATATAGAATAAATGAATTTGCAGCCAGGTGACAATCATGATTGTTAACTGTGATCATTTAATTTTCAACTGAATATAAATTACTTACTATTCGAGATTTTAACACCAAGTAAATATTTTAGATCTTTTAAAAAGAAATGTTCTTAAAAAAATTTTCAGTGCCCCTTTTAAGGATTTCGGAGCCAAAATGGCAAAAACGGAACCTTACGCCGTGTCCGTCTGTGCGTCCGCCCGTAGCTTAGCTTAGAGACTATAAGTGCCAGAAAACTGATATTATGTAGCAATTATCCTAATAAAGTAAAGTGCAAATTTTTGCTAAAGTCGAGCGTCCCCGACCGTCTTAAAACTAAACTAAAAAACTACGGCAAAGTTTGCATGAGAATTATTATTAGTAGTTTGAGAGTAAACAGGCCTAACGTATAAAAATATACACTACAATACAATATACAATACAAATATTCTTTATTGATCACCAAAAAAAAAATACAGAAAAAATATTAATAACAATAAAAAATCAGGCAGACAATATGCGCTCTTATCGCTCAAAAGTGATCTCTTCTAGACTACCAATACTGGATACATGTACAAATATGAACAGATTTATGTAGGTGGCGGAAACAGCAGACAGGAGAAATGAAGAGATATTAATCAATAAATATTAAAAACAATACTACACTACTTGGAAAATTCCGTACAAAATAAAAAATCCTTAGATAAATTATTACATGCTTCATGAGTTTAGTTTATATACTTAGACATGAGGTACTACTTTTAAAAGAGACAATAACATCATCATTAAAAGTAGGAAACCACACGAGACGAGGAGAGCTTCGAAAATTCCACCAGAACTTTGAATATTATATACGTATAAAGGAACTCTGTGAAATAGTTAAAATTGCAAACAACCGGGAACACTCGAACTCTGACCCGAGTCTGGGTTTGAATCTAATGCTTGTTCAGTACATTATTTTTATGCCAGGTCATATGTTTGGCTAGAATCCGCAAACGCACTGGATTTAGTAATCTGTTAGAGCAGCAGTAGATAACAAAATATCATTTAAGATATTATGAACAAGACAAGTGTGGGCCCTTTCTTTGTTTTTCTACTACTCGTTTGAGGCCCTTGACCCAAAGATTGACGACCACACTGTGTTAGTGTACTCAAATGCTTGAAACAGACATCGGGAATCAATAGTAATATCTACAGGCCGAAACTTGACTTTTCAGGAGAGTCAAAAACTAATAAAAAAAAATTTATAAATCGTATGTTTTTTTTAATTTTGTAAAAAATTATGTAAGACAAAAATTGTTAACATTTTTAGGCGCATAAAAAGTGTAAATAATATTTAGAATGTGGGATCGCATTTGAAATGATGAAATCCGCACAATAACTAAAGTCATCATGCCCGATGGGGTCAATAGGTTCTAAAATAAGGTGGAGCGACGACCTCGTTAAGGTTGCTCAAATTATTTTGAAAATTTACTGCAATCCACAAAGAATAGCGACTCATTTTTTGTTTATTCCTTCAGAACTCTGTCATTAGACGACCGGGTGGTCTAGTCACTAGGCCCTAGTGGTTAGAGAACCTGACTACGAAGCTTGAGGTCCCGGGTTCGATTCCCGTTCGGGATAGATATTTGTATGAAAAATACGAATGTGCTCGAGTCTTGGATGCTTAATATCCATTTAAATACTTATGTTTATCCGTTGCCTTGTACCCATCATAACACAAGCTTTGCTTACTTTGTCCCGTGATATTTATTTATTAATAATAAATATTTTAAATGTAACTACTCCAAAATACACAAAATAATTTTCTGCTGATCTGAACTTCATTTATTTAAATACGCCTAAATCAGGTGTATAAGAGTTTCGCGAAGTTCATTTTTTCCTTAAGTTCTACCTCAGTCATTTAGTAATTCCTTAAACAAATTACGAAGCACTCTAACTTAGTTTAGATTCCGACAAAGTTAGAAATGAAATCTTGTTTTGTTGCGGATGAATGCGGTGAATCCGTAAAAGTCGTTTTATAATGCCCTATATTTTAAATGTAAATTGTATTTAGAAAAGTATAATATAAAAGTGTCATGATAAGTTTATGTGGAGGTAAATCTTGTCCCTAGGTACTTATTTATACCAGACGTTTAAAACTTTCGTGATATTCACTCATAATTACTTTAAGTACTAAACGGGACTTATCCCGGGTAAATATTATTTTGCGTGGTAAGTCATGTTTAGTATAGTAATTATACAAGACGAGTTAAAATCTGGATTATTTCAGCAGGTGGATGGGTTAGTATGACCACAGAAAAGAAAAAAGGAGCAGTAGAACGTCTCCATACAAACGGCCGGATCGCGAGTTATACCTACGCGCCACGAAATCTCAGCATATAATATAAATCTTCCCAGGTGAATTTTTCGCTTCGAGCCATTACATTAAATTTGAACCTTAATTACTATGATGATACCGTTTGTTTTGAAAGATAAGGGCTCGAAGCGAAAAATTCACCTGGGAAGATTTTAACTATACCTCGGCAACCACCAGTCAGGGGTGCTGCGCGGTTACGATCGGTCGGCGCGGGCCTCACGCGCATTTATTACGTAGGTACCTATTAACTATGTCACGACGATATTAACAGTATTATTCGGTGTATGTTTTAAATTCATCTATATCGAAACCGGAATTGTCATTTTTTAGATTACCAACTCAGTCGGAGTCTTTATTCAACAATAAAGCTTTTTGTACATCCAAGAAGAGGCGCAAATACTTCTCCGTGGCTAATTTGTAGCTAAACAAAGCAAATAAGCAGCATTTTAGTAGGAGCAAATAAACTTTTTTTTTATGTTAGAGAAGCCAGACAAACGAACTAGCGGGTCACCTAATGTTAAATGAACACCACTGTCCATAGACAATCGCAGCGCTTTACGCGATACCAGTGCGTTATCGGCCCTAAACGTACGTAGCGATTAAACTAAATAAAACCGTTTAAAAACATATTAAGTTTTGTGGTTTATTAAAATAACGTAAAATGCGTTTTTGTTAAACACCACTTAGTTCATTCCTTCCATAATCTCCTAAAGCTCCTAATCCTTTCCCTACTTTAAATTTCATGTGAAATTATCAAAACATAACTGAAGAGTGACAGCCCTATCGCGAGATTGTGTACCGAGCCGTAGGTAATTATAATCAAGGACGCTGCCGGGACGTTCTACTGCTCCTTTTTTCTTTTCTGTGGTACTGAACACCCCTTCAAAGGTTTTCATCGGATTATGTGATTCAAAATAATTAGGTATTAGAGGTGTGTCTAAAATGATAAAACGAGTTCACTTTGCAAGTTTGTTTTGTCAAACTCAACTAACGTGTAACAATAGTATTTTATGCAACGGTATCATAATAAGGGCCATTCAGACACGAGTGCGAGTTTATGACATGAGGCGAAGCCGAATGTCATAATAGATACGCATGAGTGTCTCAATGGCTGATTATGAACAGTTGCATAGGTAAAAGTAATGACTTTTTCTACGAGTTCAAAATAAACAGTTATTAAATTATGAATACTTACATAACGGACAATAAATGAATTTTTCGATTTTAAAAGTAGCAAATTATTGCTCACTTTCATTGCTGCCTGTTTTATTTCTGGCGGCGTCAACATTTCTGCATCACTTAATTCACCAAACTCGCAAATTCTCACAGATAAAAAGACATTTAAATAGTGATTAAACTCTTTTATTTCTTTCAACTTGAAAGAACTCCGTGCAAAAGCAAAACAAATTCCCGCTATTTTGAAACGTTTTTTTTTCACTAATCACAACCTTAAAATGGACCCGGGAACTTTGTCATACAGCCAAATTGAATGATGTTAAAATATTCATATTTATTAATAACTTTAAAATTCATTTATTGTCCGTTATTTAAGTATTCATTATTTAATAATTGTTTATGTAAACATATTTTAATTAATGTATAAAGTCGATTTAACAATAATTAAGTACTTAAATAAAATAAAATGGCTGTCGGCCATTAGACAATAAACCGGTACCCTTTTTTTTTTTTTTTTTAATTTTAATGTCCGCAATTTGCAGTGCGAAAAAGAACATTGTGAAACATTTCATAATGAAATTTCAAAGTTGCGATCACACAATGCACCTCATTGGACTACCGATAGCGATATCGATAGTAGCACATTGTAGTACGCGAGTCGAGTAGAAAAAGATTTTTTCACCTCAGCACCTCAAACAGGCAGGTTTTGCTACTAAAAAACAGAAAGCAAAATCTGATTTTGCTCACTGCGTGAGATAAAGTAGCTTTTTAAATATTTTTTTAAATGTAAAGGACAATGCCATCATTCATCCTTCCCATGTGCTGAATTCGAAAGATTTCAACTTCAGTTTGATCTGTCACTTTCATTTCGATACTAAAAGAGCGAGAGATAAGATCAAATCGATTCTAAGTTCGATTTCAAATTCTATACCTAGTAGGCCTAAAAATTAACGAACGATTGAACGTTCGGATACTCATAATACGTACTTAACCTTAAAATTGTAATTCGTCTTTTAAGGTTTTAAATTTAATTATGGTACTTTATTAATAATTGGATTATATTTTTATACAAATAATCAAATAGTAAAAATGTTGTAGAAAAATACAATGTTTAACATGTATCTATACAATTATTAATAATTTTAACAATCTTGAACATCGTGATAAATATCGGGTGCAGTATCGGAACGCATCTTTAAAAAATTGCGGGATTCAAATTTTAATTATTTTCTTCTTCTGTTTCGCTAGCTGCCGAGTTCGATATCTAGAGTTTGATACACGATAATGGCAATTTGGAAATTATAAGAATAATTATAAGTACTTATTTAATAAATTTTTGATTATGATATGAGTGAGTCCAGTGACGAAGTCAACAATTGAACACCAGACGAATTAAGGCAGTAATTCAAAATGCAGATTTAAGTTTCTTACTTGAAAAGTCTCGCGAAAAATATTTAAAAGCTTATGATATTTTTAAGCAATGGAGACTTGCAAAGGGTGCAAACACTGTTTCGGATACTGTATTGTTATATAGGTACAATTATGAAGTATTTACTCAATGTTGAAAACCACAACAAAGACAAAAAGACGACGTTTATATACCTTTAACAATTTATTATGTTCTCGCTGCTGAGGTGAAAAGTTGTATGTGTCACACGAGACCAAAGTTTTTTGCATCTCGTGTATTTGAATCACTCGCGCACTCAGGATTCTAACTTAGAATCACTCGCTCACGCTCGTGATTCAACTATAGAATCCTTCGCTGACTCGTGATTCAAAATCAACACTCGCAGTAAAAACCAACTTTGCTCTCTTGTTGCACAAATAACTATATCAAAACGCTAAACAAATATTATGTAGAAGTCTTGTCTTTTTTATCAGATTTTGTCATTTCACTAAACAGGTTTAAGTTTTTCATCAGGTAACTGATTTTTAATGGTAAACTGTTTTAACATCCTGCGTGATTTGATCATATCCGTTTGAGATTTGTTCAAATTCCTGTTTTGGCCATTTCCATGCGACATAGCTACGATTACTTCCGTACGCCTTTGACGCGGCACACTTTGAACATGGATCAATGTTGCAATACACTGATCAAAAAGTAATGCTATAAGCCCGTAACAAATCCTGGCAAAAGCTAAGCCCCTGCCACTACAGTCATAGACGTCTACAATTTTAATATCGTTAGCCGGTCAAAAATTTAAATAAAAGTTAGTGAAAACCCGACCTTTCCAGACAGTTCACGAAGGTAACTATTTATTAGAGGCGCATGACTCGGCGCAGTCTAGATACTGACTTCGCTCCTCGACTTATACTTCTTGATACTTTGTGCACTTTTCTAGGTAAGGGATCGTAGGTCCTAGATTTTGGTTATGAATCAATATAAGTACACATAAACAAACTACTATCCCACTTAGGTTTTTCTGTAAGTACTTTTTAATATTTTCTATTTATATAATTTTAAATATTGTTTCTTTTGTAACAAGTTGTAAATAATACTATTTTTGTTACAAACTAAAACAATACACATGACAATACTGTGATCAAAACCTTTAGCAAAATGCGTGTTTAATATCTCGTTAAAATATAATGAACTGAAACACCGAGACCGAGAAAAGGCCGCGAAGGTCGCGGGTGAGCAAAGTTATTGTTTCAGTTTATTTATAAGGATCTCTGCAAAGTAACTCCTGATTCAATAGAATATGTTTTAAACTCGTTAAAATATTAGAAAAAACAATTGTTGACTTAACATCGTCTAATAAATCGATGAACGCCGGCTGCACGCACGAAAAAGATGTCTTAGTGTAGCGTACATAACGCATTGTCGTTACGCTTGAGCCGATTAACGATCGGAGCGAGAGCGCGGCACGAGCGAGCGAAAGGCAAAATCGGCAAAAGTATGCAATCATTTCATCAATGTTTTGTTATGACGTTGTCACGTTAACGTTAAGTTAAACTATCGTCCGTAAACCGACTTTACAGACAAATATGACTTAAATTTAAAAGATATCAAGAGTCATGAGTTACTCTACACGTACACTCCTATTGTCACCGCAACAACGACCCCCTTTCAGTAAAACGTTTATATTAAAAGTCGATGCTGTCCGGAAATTGCCACCGTATAAAATTAATTTCAATCGAGAGTTTACGTAAGGTAAGGCAGTGAGTGACACCAAAAGGAGCATTAATAAATCTGTAAAAAACAAACCGTTACTACCCTGACTTACACAAAACATAGAGCCTACACCATTGAATATAGAGCCTTTAAATTTGGTAGACATTATATCATGAGTACCTATCTAAGTTATGTGGTTATTAAATCAAGGACGAATTAGTAAAACTAAAAACAACTGCTAAATTATTTAATGTTATATAAATAAAAACAGCTTGGTTATGACGAGACTGAATTATTATTGTATAAAGTAACATTCTACTCCTAAGATCCATCCTCAAAAATAAAAACATAAAAATTATACGAGTATTGTACAATGTAAATTGTAATGAGTCTTTGTCACTGAGAGTACCTACAGTAATTATTGTGCTGGCAAAAAAAGAAATATTTCGTACACTAATATTATACAAATACGCCACCCACACATACCACATAATACATACATATTGATGTATAAGTGCCTTTTTCATTTCCACATTACGAAGTTTCACTACTTCCGCGCGGAGGAGCTGCACGCACGATAATCTGTGCTAAATAATCCCTGTTTAGAGTATTATGTCCGTTGTTTTTTGCATGCTGCCAAAGATCGTCTCGCTGCTGCTTCTTATTAAGAACAACCAATATTTTTCAAAACAGGATCTTTAGGTATTCTGAAAACATTGAGCTAGAAAACAGCTAGATAGGTAAAAAAAAACTCGAATACCTACATACTTTTTAACATGATTTAGTTAGAATTGTGGTAAATTAACAAGCTGGGCATCAGTTTCCTAACGATGGTTTTCCTTTACCAAAGAACACAACTAACTTCATTACATTACTTGGGCCGATACGTACAGTTCGGATATTATAGTAGTTCCAATCATTTATTTTCTCGATGACAGATCTAGTTTGAAAGTTATAGTGTTGTGACCAAATAAGTGATCAGTAGATACGATATCGATCCAATTTTAAAATTAATAAATAAAAATTACCTGTTATTATAATTATTTAATTTCATTGTCGATTACCTATCTATACTTATATTACTTATATTGTAAAGAGGAAAGATTTGTATGTTTGTAATGAATAAGCTAAAAACTACTGGACAAATAAAAATTATTTCACTTGAGTAACATAGGCTATTTTATATCCCGGGAAAAAAATTACAGCGCGTAGGGTCAACGTCATAAATAAGTGATCACTTTGTACCTTGCCACTTTAACATCATGTTTGAAAAGCCATACGAAATTACGTAACGACTGAAAGCGACAAGGTACAAAAGTGATCACTTATTTATGACGTTGACTGTACAAAGTCGCGGGAACACATCTAGTTCAACATATACAATACCGATACAATATCGATATTTCAATATACATCACTATTTGTATTGCCATAGAATGTAACTTTATTTTTAACGTTTATTATTTATCGTACCTTAAAAAAAAATACTGCATATATGGACTCAATTCGTCTTAGATGAATATTATATGGGATCAAGGAACAAAATTAGGCAGTTGTCGTATTTTTTATACCTCGCATTTAAAAGTTAATTTTTGCGTAAAAACGCAGTTACATTCTACGGGAGCTGTCATCGAGAAAATAAATGATTGGAAATACTATAATAAGATTTTTTAAATAGGAAATATTTAATTACATTATTATTTAATGCTATTCAGATAATATTTAAACATCTTTCTAGTTTCAGCTTTATACAATAGAGGTTGTTTTAATTATCATCATCATCATCATAATCCCAGCCTATATATGTCCCACTGCAGGGCACAGGCCTCCTCTCAGAAATGAGAGGGCTTGGGCCGTAGTACCCACGTGGACCCAGTGTGGATTGGAAACTTCACACACACCATTGAATTTCTTCTCAGGTGTATGCAGGTTTCCTCACGATATTTTCCTTCACCGGTAAATGGTAAATTTTAAATACAATTTCGCAGATAAATTTCGAAAAACTCAGAGGTGCAAGCCCGAATTCGAACTCAGGAACCTCTGCTAGAAAGGCCGTAGGTCTAACCACTAGGCCACAACGGCTTCCATGTAAATAATAAAAATACTAATATTGATTTTATGAAAAACGTCGTTGGAGATGTGAAGGTCTAAATCAAGGTAATGATAGGTACACGTGATGCATTGCGCAGCTAGCTGTCTTAATCATGAGACTGTTGGTCGCAGAAAGGGTTTTAATTTATTACATAACACGTTTCAAAGTACTTTTACAATACATTTGCTCGAAAAATTCACTTTCAAAGGATGTATACATGGCTCGTAAGTTACACCGTTTACCCACAATAAATTAAAAACTGTAAAAAGTTTGAATTTCGCGCCTAGAGCGTGCCGTTCCACCTTAACCTAATTAAAAACAAAACTTACGCATGCGCATTACGGACGCGCCATTTTTGTAAAACTTTGTTTTGTTTTGAGTTGTTGATTATAGTATATGTACAAAAACCAAACAAAATGAGTGATGTTCAAGTGATGAAGTCGACAATAACATGGAATTAATTCCGCCCGATATTTAAAGTAAGGCGCAAACCGCGCAAAATAATCTTTTACCAATAAGTATCTCGAGAAATTTGTTTTTATTTTACAATTTTGTGTTATTAATTGCCTATTTTCTCACAAATGTATTGTAAAACGTCGTATGATACACGGTTGGCAAGGTTTTACAAACTCGTGACGATGAAAACCCTCGCCGTGCGGCTCGGGTTTATCACTCGTCAACTCATTTGTAAAACCAAACTTACCAACCTTGTATCACAAGTAACTATTACCATCATAGTCGTGATCATCATCATGTCAGCCGGAAGACGGTCACTTCTGGAAAATAACCTTTGCCAAGGACCCTCGCGACGATCAGTTTTGTGTTACCCGCATCCAATGTGTTCCCGCGCGCTTAGGTGCTGCCGTTTCGGCGAAAATTATTTCGCAAAATGATTCATTTGGCAACTGTTTATTTTTTCAAAAACTGTAAACTATTCAGGATATGTTTCAGGACTATCCTGTAGGTTAGGGTAGGATTGTTTTATAAAAATCCTGAAAAGTTTACTGTTGCAAGAAAAATAAACAGTTGCCAAAATGAAACATAAGCCAAATGCATCATTTTGCGAAATAATTTTTCGCCGAAATATTAGTAAACCGTTCCCGCGATCTTTACCAGATTGTTGTGGCTGCACCATTTCAAAACCTAGTAACTCTCAAAAAATCAATTTTGTGATTTTTGCATATAACGTGGGTTCTAGTAAGTGCCAACAGGATACAAAAACATTTAGAGGCCTATCTCGCTCAATTTCACAGATACCAGTACCTCCAAACCTAGTAAGTACACAAAAAAACGGGCTTGACCATTTCAAAACATAGTATGGCACAAAACTATTTCAAAAACCTAGTATGTGGCATGCACTTACTAGGTTTTGAAAAAGTCTGAGAGGCTATTAGGTTTGTTGTGGTCAAACGATAATCAATATGCTCATTTCAAAAGCCAGTATGGTACATAATTTCAGATAAAACATGTAATATAAGAAATTAAGCATAAATATAAGTACCTGGATATACCAAGAAAGTATTACTTTTTGAACAAATATTGCAAAATTTTGTACGGCTGAGACAAAACATGTTTTTTCGCTCTCCTGTAAAATTAGCTGAATGTCCCTTACTATGTTTTGAAATGGTGCAGCCGTGCGGGTGGTTTATAAACATTTTGCATTCCAGTGTACGCGGTCGCCACCCCAGTGACTAAGTGACAACTAATAGGATAAGTTGCACTAGTTGACAACATGAAACTAAAATTCCAAGGAGCAACTCTTACTCAATAAAGACTTAATTTTAGTTCTGGAAACAGATTAATTTTTAATTAACTGCAAAATTTTATTTATAACTAGCTGATGCCCGCGGCTTCGCCCCCGTTGTATTTTTTCTAAAATTTCTTTCATATAAATCTTCTCCTGAGAGTAACAAACGCAATAAAAAAGAATTATCCAATTTGGTGCAGTCGATCAGAAGTTATGCGCGTACAAACATTTCGGTGATTCATTTTTATTTATATAGATTACTACACTAAACGACTTATCACGCTAATAATATTTACTTCGACGTTTCGGCCACATTGCAGCAGCCGTGGTCACAGGTTAACTGAAGTCCTGCAATGTGGCCGAAACGTCGAGGTAAATATTATTTGCGTGATAAGTCCCGTTTAGTATATTAATTATGAGTGAAAATCACGAAAGTTTAAAACAGCATAAAATTTTATTTTTAGATGTTTTGACGCAAGGAGACAGTAAGTCGTTTGAGTTGGCTTTGTCAAGTCACAGACCTCTACTGAAATGCAAAATATATGGCATGAGAGCTCATAAAATATACTACAATTGATCGGTGGTGTCAACCACCCTAATATACTTGTACTATTAAAGCACACGAAGCAGCCTTAAACAACTTCAGCTGCTTCTTAGCTAGGAAGACCTTAGCTCGTCTACAGATCATTTTACACTACGACACATAGTGCAACCGTCATATATCTTGAAACAATTACCAATATAATAGCACAGCCCAACAACCATGTTATGATTCAAAAACAATTCTTATGATGTCTTGCAATGGGTCGTCAATGTTCTCTTGTAAATGGGTTTGTAAGTTTGCGTTGCAGCAGTGGATATTCTAGACACGTAGAGTTGCCATAGCTTCTGAATAGATATCTTGCGGAATGATATGGCTCTCACGATACCAATAAAACTGATTTATACAGTATTATAGCCATTTTTTAGAATTTACCTTAACCACTTTGTAAAATAAAAACTCGAGAGCAAAGTATCGGTCACACCGATCGCTTCATACAGTTTGAATTGATCAGATTAAAATTACATAAAGACGTTTCTCCGATTAATTATGTTTCGCATACTGGTGCACTATCCCTGTCATAAAAATTTTACATAAAAGTGTAACCAAAGCATCATGACATTAGCGAACTTTAGAAAAGAATTAATAAAATAGTAAAAAGACAGATGTTTTACAGTGTAAAGGAATTTTTGGAATATAATAATAAATCTTATATATAAAATTCTCGTGTCGCGGTATTTGTTACCAAACTACCAAACTCCTCCGAAATAGCTCGACCGATTCTCATGAAATTTTGTGTGCATATCGGGTAGGTCTGAGAATCGGCTAACATTTATTTTTTACCCCTAAATGTTAAGGGTGGTTCACCCCTTAATTTTTGACGTGACAACGTCTAATAAATCGATGAACGCCGGCTGCATACACGAAAAAGGATGACGCAACGTAAGTACATGAGCGGCGAGGGCTAGTTGCAAGAGAGCGGCGAGGGCCAGTTGCAAGACAATGCGGGGTGCGGGGTACTCTAAGGCGGAACAAAGTTCGCCGGGTCAGCTAGTAACTAGTATATGTATATATTTGCATTGCCTGATAATGTGACTTATGAATGGAAATGATTAATCAAATGAATTTATATTGTTGTAATTGTATATTATTAATTCTTTGACTTGGTTATGTAATTATATTTTCACGTTTAGTTTTAAGACGATAAATTTTGCATGCTTGTAATAGCTAAGTGTGTGAAGAATAATAAATTTTACTAACATCGATTTAATCCCACGCTTAATCCAAATAAATTGAATTGAATTTCATTTCATTTACTTATGTGAAAATATGGATCGATTAAGCGGAAATCCCATTCATCAAAATAGTACGAGTACCTACTTTTGGCGCTACTGTGGATTTTAACGACCGCTTTAGCCTAGTTGGTAGTGACCCTGCCTACGAAGCAAGAGGTTCTGGGTTCAAATCCCGGTAAGGGCATTTATTTGTGTGATGAGCACGAATATTTGTTTCTGAGTTATGGATGTTTTCTATGTACTTAAGTATTTATTTATCTATATAAGTATGTTTATCGTCGTCTAGTACCCATAGTACAAGCTTGCTTATTTGCTTAGTTTGGGCTTAGGTCGATTTGTGTAAGATTGTCCCCATAATATTTATTATTATTATTATTTATTTATTATACGTAATACAAACGTACAGTACATACATACATAGACTGCTAAAATCATAACTGTGTGATGTGTGTGTGTGTGTGTGTGTAAAAAACCGGCCAAGTGCGAATCGAACTCGCGCACGAAGGATTCCGTACCATTATCGGCAAAAAAATTAATACATTATTAGTATTTCTTGTTATAGCGGCAACCGAAATACATCATCTGTGAAAATTTCAACTATCTAGCTGTCACGGTTCATGAGATACAGCCTGGTGATAGACAGACGGACGGACGGACGGACGGACAGCGGAGCCTTAGTAATAGGATCCCGTTTTTAACTTTTGGGTACGGAACCCTAAAAAGACATTGCAATAAACAGTTTTTAAGTCTTTTATTATGATAAAACTCGTAGTATTTGCACACTTAGATACTACTTAAGCAAAAGTGTAGTATAAAGTAAATTTTAAGTGTTTTCATACATCCAGTTGTTTTCTTGCCAAATTCAAGCATGCCACGGTACCTACCATTTGCTATGATTTCACATACGGCTCTTACCAACGCCATATGCGTATATTTGCACAAATTAACATGAGAAAAGTTCTTATCACGGAGGAGTTAAAACCATCATACATTGTAACCTATGTTCGATAACGGCAAGTATAAATTTGTATATTTTAAAAAGTTTATTACACGATAAATATACATGTGTTGCGGGAAGAAACCGTTCGTAACGGTATATGGAGCGTTTAAGTAAGAATGCGTGTTCCAAGTTTATCGCTTGAATATGATTTGAGGTGTTGATATAGCCCAGATATTGCTCTAAATTATTATTTATGGTTTAACACCCCTACCCATGTAAGAAAGGTATTCGGGCGTTATGAGGTTATTGAATCAGGCGTTACTTTGCGGAGGTCCATATTAATGAACTAAAACAATTACTTTGCTCACCCGCGACCTTAGTTACGTTTATGCAAGAAATGTGCGTTCATGCAGTTCCTCCATCTCCACACTGTACGAACACACACAAATCACATAAACACAACCATCACCACCACCAAGCTACACTGACGCGTTTCGAACTCAACCAGAGCTCATCTTCAGAGTTACACTAACTCAACCAGAGCTCATCTTCAGAGTTACACTAACTCTGAAGATGAGCTCTGGTTGAGTTCCAAACGCGTCAGTGTAGCTTGGTGGTGGTGATGGTTGTGTTTATGTGATTTGTGTGTGTTCGTACAGTGTGGAGGTGGAGGAACTGCATGAACGCACATTTCTTGCATAAACGTAACTATTGTAAGGTCGCGGGTGAGCAAAGTAATTGTTTTAGTTCGTTATGAGGTTGTTTTCATGATTTTCATGATATACACACAACATACATATATATACAGATAGGCTGCAAAAAATATGTAATTTTAATGTCACTTTATGTCCTATGTCCCTTCGGTGGGGTAGAGGGCGACTACAATGCTTCTCCTGGTCGATCGGTCTTGGGCTGCACACTTTATTTCGCTCCACGTCTTGCCGATGAGCTTCGCTTCTGCCGTTATAGAACGTCGCCAAGTTTGTTTGGGGCGGCCGCGCTTTCTTGTACCTTGAAGGTTCCAGTCAAAGGCTAGTCGAGGTATGTGAGACGACTCCCGACGCAGTCTTCAGTTCCATTTACGGCGCTTTGTAATTTTAATGTACGTAATTAAAAATGCGTCGTCCATGATATTTACGTCATTTTATAAACATATAAATTATTTACTACTACCTGTTGCCCGTGACTTTGTCTGCGAAGAATTATTGCTATCCGCGGGAACTATACAATGGTCCCTTTATTGCCACTAGTTCAGTTGCCCAGTTCAGTTGACTGAACTAGTGAGATTTTTTCTCGGTAGTTCAGTCAACTGAACTAGTGGGAATATAAGACTGATAGACATTCTCTTTCTCACGAGGACAATGATGATGATGGGGGTTTTCAGAAAAAAATGTACCCGTTTGCCTTAATTATCCTTAATTTTTCCATACAAAATTTATTAGTCAGTTTTGTGACGGTCCATACAACATGTATGGTTAACTGCGTCACAAAACTGACAATTAAGAGAGGGACACTTTTTTATTGCTTAAATCGATAGTGCTTGTGATTCTGAGTAGAAATAACCCAAAATTTGTTAGGTTTTTAAAAAAAGTACAGGGTACACTTTTTTCTGAAAATGCCCTGATGGAGGATTGACCCGAGGTCAATCTACAGTTTGTCCACCTGGTTTTCGACGGAACTCCGCTCAAGGGCGGGGCTCCTTTTTCTGGGTATTTTGTCCTTCGGATAGCAACAGATACCTAACTAACCTAACCTAAAAATTGTCACTAGTTCAGTCAACTGAACTAGCGGGAATAGAGTCAATTGTCCGGGATAAAAACTCCCAATAAATTTCCATGGGGCGTAGTAATCAGATTGGTAGACCGTGTCCGACCGTACCTACCAAGAAGGAATGAAACTTAGCGATAAGCTTTGCTTTAAGCTAACAAAGGTGGGACACACTAATATTTAAAACCCAACTCATAAAATAAAATTTCGCATTTATCGGAAACCGAACACTATCCCAATGAATAATTCAGCTTAGCTCTAATTAAGGCTCCCCACTAGCGACGCAACTAATTGCGGTTATCAATCATGTCTATATAGAATATCAACACTGTTGTAAATGGTGTACTTACGTTTGGCAAATTATTTTTCCCAAACTGATTCATTTGGCAAATGTTTCATTTCCCAAATGTTTATTTTTTCTGAAACTGTTATTATATTTTATTGTTAGTCTTATTCACTATTCTGTAGGTTAGGTGAAGTTAGGTTAGATTTGTTTTATAACAATCCTGAAAGTTTACAGTTTCAGAATAAATAAACAGTTGGGAAATTAAACATTTGCCATATGAATCAGTTTGGGAAAAATAATTTGCGAAACATTAGTAAACCTTTAATTTGATAGTGACACAACTCAAAATTCTAGAGCAGTACATTTTGACATAATTATGTCACTATTCAATCAAAGTTAAATTTTAACGCTCCTTTCATTTTGAGTTGTGTCACTATCAAATTAAAGCAGCGATTTGTTTCCACCTGCTACAATCCTGACAATACATCTTTCGCTTCAGCAACATTACGACGTGTCCGAAGAACAAAGTTCGATGTGACTTTAGAACGAAAATTAGATAAATACGTAATTTTGTTATCCAAACCACGCTATATATATACGTGTTTTCCAATTTTTCATATCTCATTTAGTTCCGGAGATATAAAATCGAATAACGACCTTTCTGACGATCACTCCAAAAAATAACGTCCGATAGGTATTTAGTTGCAACCCCGCGAGGTGCGCGGACGGCGCGCACGCTTGCGTCCGATTGTCACATCGGCTTATATCGCTTGGAGACTGGTTGTGTGTCTACGCTTCGCGCCATAATACTTACGTTCAATAGATAATATGTTATATATCGCTTCTAACATTAGAATTATCATAGCTCTGAAATGTCGAGATCACGGAGAATTCTAAATATGCTTCGAAACGATTTTGAACGTGCCTGAATCCACAGCCCAATTTACAAAAACACCTTCGATTATAGCAAAGGAAAGCGTAAATGCCTGTAAGTAAGTGTCTGTTTTTAAGTTAATACATTTCATAAGAACGATTTTATTATGATGTATAAAAACAATTAGTACGTTTCGTACTGCTGTTGCGAAAAATAACAGAATGGTGACCGATAATCACTTATGACGTTATTTGATGGAACAGCAGGAATGTTTGTTTTCTATGATAACCAAAAATAAACCTTTTTCCTGTTTCTGATATGTACCTGTTTTATTGAAATATGAAATGAATTACTGAATTTATATTTTTGCAGCACTATGGTAATATATGACGTTTTTCTGTGACTCGTACTAAAATTTTAAGCGTTTCATGACTATGTAGGACGAACTAAAACAATTACTTTGCTCACCCGCGACCGGGTCGCGGGTGAGCAAAGTAATTGTTTTAGTTCATTAATATGGACCTCCGCAAAGTAACGCCTGATTCAATAAACTATGTAGGACGTTATTCTGTGGAAAGGATATTTTAATTTGTATGTCCTATGTTGACTTAGAACTTTTTATCGGGACAAAATATTAGTTAAGACGTTATTCGTCTCAAAATATCCTGCATTTATTAATGAAATACTATTTTTCATGATTTTAACTGTATGAAAAAACCTATTGTTATGAACTATTAAGATTTTTTTTATACCTACTTATCTTAAAATGGATGCTGATGATACCTCAAAAGACCCGGACCGAATCTGGTAGCATTCACGATATCTACGCTAACCTACTGCGGTCGCCAACCCGCTTACCAAGCGTGGCGACTATGGCAATAGCCCATAGCCTGGAATAACGGCCCCTATATATAGTCTCCGGCGGCTTCCCATTCTCGGCTATAGTAGCGAACTAAGTAATGGCGGAACAAGGGGTACGAAGAATATCCAGAAGCGATCCGGCTGCCACTACCGACGACCCCTGGCCCTGGCAACATACAACTGCCGTACTCTGCGGACTGATGACAAGACAGTGGAACTGGAGGAAAAATTGAGCAAGTTACAAATTATGATAGGGTTATCAGAACTCCAAAGAGAGGGAGAGGACATGAGAACCTTAAAAAGTCAAAATTCTTTATTCAATTTAGGCATCAATTGATGCTCCTATGAACGTCGAAAAATCTACCACCGGTTCGGAAAAACCCTGTTGAGAAGAAACCGGCAAAAAACTCAACAAGGTATATTTTTTTCAATCAGATCTACATTGTTATTAAATGACATACATCTAAAGTATTTAATACAATTAAATTTTTTAACACAGTAGATACGCTATTTGAGACTAGGGATCGCCAATGCGGATCGGAATTATTTCCAAACATCCCTGTCCATGATATAGTCATTAATTTTATAGTACGCCTTAGATATGAATGTCTTATTCACAATGGATTTGAATTTTGTATCAGTTTGTTCGGTATTTGTTTTCGGAATTTTATTATAAAAACGTATGCATCTTCCCAGAAACGACTTTTTAGTTTTTAGCCAGTCTGTAAGATGGAACTTTAAGCTTCCCTGTGTTTCTAGTAACCTTTGGCTTATCGACGTTAGTGGGAAAATCACATATGTTTTTTCTTACATACCTGATTATTTCAAATATATGCAACGACGGCAGGGTTAGGATACCTATTTCTTTAAAAAAAGATCTTAAAGAATCGCGTGTCCTTAAGTTATATATCGCTCTGATAGCCCTCTTTTGTAAAATAAAAATTGATTCCAAGTCTGCAGCAGATCCCCATAAAATAAGGCCGTATGAAATGATGCTATTGAAGTAGGAAAAATACACCAACCGTGCCGTCGCCACATCGGTTACCTGCCGTATCTTTCTGACTGCAAACGCAGCAGAGCTCAACCTATTCGCAATTGCTGTGGTGTGCGATCCCCACTGCAATTTAGAGTCCAGTGTTATTCCTAAGAATACCGTAGATTTTACAAATTCAATACTTTGACCGTTAAGTTTAATATTTGAGACCGAATTTGAATAAAGCGGATTTAACAATGAAAATTTAATAAATTTTGTTTTAACATCCGGTAACTTGCTCTATTTCCGAGAGGGCAACCTACAGTCCCAGGGCGGTGTCGGGTTTATTGTCCACAAGCCCCTTGCAAACAACGTAGAGTAGATCGTGGGTGCGAACCTAGAACAATGATTGATCAAACGATGTTCGTTTTTGTTGAAGGTCGTACAGGTTTACGCTCTGACTTCGACATATTCCGACGAGATGGTGGAGGCTATGTATGAGGATATCTTCAGAGCCGTACATAGCTCCGAAACTCACTTCACTATTTAATTGTAGGGAACTTCAACGCAAAACTGGGCAAACTGGGTGATGCTGCATGTTGTATGTTTGCAAAGAGGTTCGCATAGTTTTAGGTTGTGTACCTAACAAAAATAAAAATAAGTGCGAAATAAATGATTCGGTTTCGGTTTAAAGAATTTATTCTCATAAGAACAAAAGTACATGTTCACTTAAATGAGAACTTACAAGCTATACATAATATTAATCTAAGATATGTAGATACTTTTATATTAGGTAGTAACATACTAATAACATTTATGCAATACTAAAATGTTATATGCTCGCTCCCGCTCCTGTTTATTAATACAAAAGGTGCTATGAAATATCAATTGTTTCGCAAACATAATTTTAAAGCAGTTTCTTGAACATATTTCGCAAACATCACACTTTGTTACATAATCCAAACTTCCTTCCCATAACATCGGATCACAAAAATGAACGCGCTAATTACGCACAAGCCACACCTTCATTAATGTCAAATGCAACTAGCTCAAACGACACAAACCCTGAAAGGGACATTATTACCGCTCACACCATCGCTAACCCAAGTTCTCTTAGTCCGATCAACGTTAATCCTACATCTCGGCCTCTCTTGAAGATAGTCGCAGTTACAGTCTCCGGGCCAGCAGGAAGTGTTGACACGTTTGCCCTCTTGGATGACGGGTCGACGTCATCATTTATAGATTCTGACATCTGCTCTCGTATCGGTGTACGAGGACCGGAAGGGCAAATTAACGTTGATTGTGTGGGTGGTTAACATCGAGAAACGTCAGTACAATATGTTGATTTTGAGATAAAAGGCCGACACACTAGTCAAACATTTTCAGTATATAGAGTACGGTCGATTGAAAACTTAGGACTAGCATGCAAGCAGTCAATCAAGTCAGTTGCGGCAATATCCGTACCTAACAGACTTATGCGGTGAATTGTGTTACGACAATTGATTGAAAACTGGCATTTTGTCGGTTGCGATCGCTATCAGGAAAGGCACAAAGTCGCAACCTACAGCAATTCAAACGGCGTTAGGTTGGGTTCTTTTAGGATTCATCAGTTCTAAAACTAAACCAATTGACTCGCTATATCACGTCTTTTCAAATGAGTCTAAAAACCCTAGGTCTGAGCTCGAAGAGCTTATTAAAGCTCAATACAAATTAGATGCCATCGGAGTCACCAAGTACGAGGCACGTAGCACCGATGATCAACGTGCGCTAGAAATTTTAAATCGCACCGCTCGTCGACTTCCTTCCGGGCGTTTTGAAGTAGGTTTACTTTGAAAGGCAGACCACCGAACCGCGCCTGAAAGTTACCCCTTAGCATTGTCGAGGTTCTAATGCTTGGAGAAAAAGATGTCTAGGGAGCCCATCTATGCTGAGAGGTACCGAAAAAATATTCAGGACACACTGGATAAAGGTTACGCCGAAGAATGCACCGGGGTAGAACCTTCGGGTATATGTTGGTATTTACCACATTTTGGGGTGATAAATGCCAATAAACCCGCAAAACTTCGCGTAGTTCATGACGCAGCTGCGCGGTCTCAGGGAGTGTCTCTAAATACAATGTTACTTACAGGGCCCGATCTTTTACAAAATCAGCTTAGTATTTTGATGCGTTTTAGGGAAGGACGGATTGTCCTATCTGCTGATATTAAGGAAATGTTTCCACAAGTAAAAATAATACATAAAGATAGGGATGCTCAACGATTCTTGTGGCGCGACGATCTTTCCGGCCTTATTATGACCTTTCGCATGAGCTCAATGATTTTTGGTGCCTGTTCAAGTCCCTCGACTGCAATCTATATAACTAACCTAAATGCATCAGAGTTTCGATAAGAGTTCCCCGAGACCGTGGAGGTTATTAAAAGCGATACCTACATGGACGATTTTATCAGCAGTGTTGACAACGTGGAGAAAGCAAATCGTCTAGCCACTGAAGTGGTAATCATTTATAAACGTGGCGGGTTTGAAATGCGCGGCTGGACTACAAACAAGCCAGAAGCTGTAGCCTCGTTGCTGGAAGATTTGCTATCAGACACTGTCAACAATATAACACAAGACGTGGATTTGTGTAAGGATGCCATTTCTCGCACTTTGGGTCTCATTTGGCAACCTCTTAATGACGAGTTGACATTTAACTCTGGCCTATCGAAAGACTCATGTGCCCCTTTAACCAAGCACCAAGGCCTTACACGATACGGACGATACGAACTCCCTAACTGTTATTTTAGCTATTAATTTTAGCATAGTCATATTAAAATTTTCCCCCTGTTTCAACATTCACTTATAAAAGTCCAGGCTGCATATTTTTTCCGTGGAACACGAATGAACGTGCGTTGGCGCGCACTTGTGACAACCTACTAAAATTTCGATCGCAGGAGATCTGTTAGCCGTTCGTCCCCGCGGTAGGTAAATATCGCGCGTAAGTACATGGCATGCAAGAGGCCTGCTTTTATTTATTTATTTATTCGTTTATTCGGGACGCCAACAAGGCACACACATTATCATTGTTACATTTATATCATTTACATTTATTAGTTTCGTATGGGCCCCAATTATAGTTGACCCCAATTTATCTTATAGGTGAAAAACTCAGCACAGAATTCATCAGTCATTTTTTAAAATTTGTTACGTCTATTTGTTTACACGGATACATTACTACTACATACAACAGGTAATTTACTAAATTACTACGTACTCCTCTGCTGCCACCCGTGCATAACAATACTGTACGTCTATGTCACACATGTGTTTACATTCAGATGCAAAGGACAACCATATAACCATATTGTCACTTCCCCACTCTCAGAATAATAGTACGGATAGAAGTGTGGGAAATACTTTCTCTATACCGGTCAAGATAGATACAAGTTTAGTGTTGAGAACTGGTAATTATTAGTGATTTAATTTAGTCTCAAGTATCATGAAAACCCAGTTCTAGTTTCAAATAGGTTAACAGATTTTATACCAAAACCAGGGATGAATTTTGAAAATGATATTCTTCCACAAGAACAAATAAAATAGGTAAAACAATACACTATAAGTCTAAATGGATTTGTATATCAACACAACAAGGGTAATAAACAGTAATAATATTGCCGTTTATCCATTACTATCAGTAATTGATCAATTACTTTCCAAAGATAAATTCATGGTGAAAACACAAGGTTAAATAACATTAAACCCTATTAAAATTATACTGGAAGTCCTTACCTATGTAACACAGTTGTTTCACTGTTTAAATACTCTGAGGTATTATCGGAAATAAGTCTCCCAGTATGATACAAGATCTTCAATAAATTATATAATATTCGCTTCAGATATTACTTCAGGACGGGAGTACGATAAAGTAAACACACAAGGGCTTCAGCCAGAGTATTGTTCGGGCCCACTGTCAATTACCGAAGATGATTCCTTTCGGATTTCAAAAAGATTTAAATTTAAAATATAATTCCAAGAGAAAGACAATAACAAAATAAACTCAATTCAAAATATTGTATAGTTCTATACAAAGTGGCTCCTCAATATCAAATGCCACTCGACATTCCAATTCATTTAAACAAAAATTCAATTGAACTGTTCTAAAATTTGAATATTTAAATCTAATGTCATGTTTATTTGTATTAGCTAAATAGAACTCTATTACTCATTTTGACTGTAACTGTCAGTCATCAAAATCTCGTTTGAAATTGAACCTTAGCTATTGAATTGATCTAAACTACTATCCTATTGCATGTATTTGTTTCATACGCAGGATTTCAATAAATACGTTTAAACACGAGAGTCAACCACGGTAGGTTTAAGTTAAGAACGCGTTCGACTAAAATATACGTCGGTCCGATATAGTTGGAAGGAATTATTGGTATTAGGGTTTAATCTTTCTCCCGACGAACCCGCTTTCGATTTAGTAATTTATTTTATAACTATTTTATTTTAGTAAGGGATTTCATCAAAATCGGTTTAGCTTTTATTTTAGTTGGTTTTTAAGGTTTGATTGTAAAACTACACTTAGCTGTGGGCATGAGCCAGACGCATAGTGTCCCCGACACACAGCTCTGAAGTCCGCGTCTGCGACCTTCTCCCAGCATACAGCATCTCGCAGCTCTCAGTAGATCTCCGACCAGGAACCTGCCGTCATATCCCATGAACGGGTATCCATGTTAAACAAATCATATATTAGTATTATATCGAACCCATTGTTCAGTCCTAATATGCTTCAGGTGATTCCATAACTCATGTATATCTGAAATACCAATTATATTGGACCAGTAGTCCCAATGCCTGACGCATGGTGCTTAAAATAATATACCGGAACTAAGTTCATTACGCCTCGCTTGAAGTCATAAATTATCCCTAAATTTCCAATCAACACTCTAATCAATGTCACAAATTTATGTAGTTCATCAATAGTTCATTGTCCAAATCCTCCCATAAAGCCCAAATAAAACATCAGCATTTTGACTTACATGTCAAAATGATCCCTCTCGATATTCGTTCCCTCAGTCCTTGACGTAGACTCCTCACTTCTATTCTTCTATTCCACATGACAGCTGACGTCACGCACCTCTAGCCTCCCGCTATTTCTGCAATTATCTTTGCAATTATATAATTTTATCTACGAAATATCATTTTAGACTCACGGCAGAACTTTACACTGATACACCATTTAATTCACTACACGATTTTCACTATAAGATCACTCCAAGTTTAATAGACACTTAATTATAATCATTTAGTCCAAGACACATTATCACAAGTTGTTATTATAATGAATTTACTCCTCCAATTCCCTAGCTTAGACATCAAGTTGACATTTCCCAATGTTTCTTTCTAAAAAACAAATATAGCTATCTCTGATTAGGCGAAGCCTTCCATCAGCTTTATACGGTCCCATTATATGGTGTTTGGCGAGTAGGTCAACTATCTATATATATAAAATTCTAAACTGACTGACTGACTGACTGTTGATATATCAACGCACAGCCCAAACCACTGGACCTAGAGACTTGAAATTTTGCACATAGATACCTTATACAATGTAGGCATCCACTAAGGAAGGATTTTTGGGAATTCCCACGGGAACGGGAAAAAACGGGATTTATAGATTCGATTCCGAGTGACCGTATCTCAGTAACTATAATAACTAGACTCTTCAAATTTGATACACAAGTAGGTATTACAATAATAAAAACATCAATTTCAGGATTTTTCAAAATTCCCACGGGATAAGGAATAAACGGGATTTATATATTAAGTTCAACGGAATCCTATGAACTATAATTACTTGACTCTTCAAATTTAGCATAGAACTAGGTAATTATAATAGTAAAAAACTGTTTTAAGGATTTTTGGAAATTCCCACGGGATAAGGAAAAAACGGGATTTTTCGTTTTTCTGGTCGTAGAAAGCTGAAATTCGGCATGAAGGTTGCTTGGGGAGTGTAGAGGAGCATTGTGAGAGGAATTTTTAAAATTCCCACGGGAACGGGATAAAACGGGATTTATATATTCGATTCCGAGTGACCCTATCTCAGTAACTATAATAACTAGACTCTTCAAATTTGATACACAAATAGGTATTACATTAGTTAAAATATTAATTTCAGGATTTTTAGGATAAGAAAGAAAAGAGATTTATATATTCAGTTCAACGGAATCCTATGAACTATAATTACAAGACTCTTCAAATTTGGCATAGAAGTAGATAATCATAATAGTGAAAAACAGTTTTAAAGATTTTCAGAAATTCCCACGGGATAAAGAAAAAACGGGATTTATCGTTTTACTGGTCGTAGAAAGCTGAAATTTGGCAAGTAGGTAGGTTCCTTGGGGAGTGTAGAAGAGCATTAAGAGAGGACTATCCAAAATTCCCACGGGAACGGGAAAAACGGGATTTTTCGTTTTACTGGTCGTAGAAAGCTGAAATTCGGCATGAGGTTGCTTGGGGAGTGTAGAGGAGCATTTAGAGAGGAATTTCCGAAATTCCCACGGGAACGGGAAAAAACGGGATTTTTCGTTTTACTGGTTGTAAGCTAAAATTTCAAAATTCATAAGTTTATACTGTAAGTAGGCCGCAAAGGGCTCTTTAACCGACTTCAAAAAAAGGAGGAGGTTATGCATTCCATTTTATGTATTTTTTTATGAAGGTATGTTCACCGATTTTTCGGTCAATTTTGGACCGATTTTAAAAATTCTTTTTTTATTCGAAAGTATATAATATACTCCTGAGATGGTCCCATTATCACGCAAGCAATCTTGCTTGCATGCTTGCTTGCTTGCCTGTATGCTTGCTTGCTTGATATCTTGGTTCTTTGGAATTCTCATGGTACACGCGAGCGAAGCCGCGGGCAAAAGCTAGTTGTTTATAAAACTCTCGTTGTTGTAATTAAAAATATCATTGTTCATAGTCGCCGTAAATTGTCTCATTTGTTGACGATATACGGAAATAACCGCTGGAAAACACATACACACATCACACGACACTTCACTCGCACAATCACAGGTCAAAATATAAGGATCCTGTCGATGTTATTTGATTTTAATAATCCTGTTCACAAAAAGATTATTTTTCTTCCTGACACCGCAACTGACAATCTTTGAATCCCGACCGCACTAATACGATTTCCTATTTTGAATAATCCACAAGCCTAATGCACTAACCACCTTTTAAACATCACACGTAACCCCGTTTCTTATTTAAATTTTTAATATTTAACACGAAAAGATTATTTTTCTTCCTGACACCGCAAATGACAATCCTCGAATCCCCTGTCTTTCCTCAAACCTTTTTATTTTTTCCACGTATAATTACAAGAGGTTTATTATCGAAACCTTTTTCAAAAAAAAATAATACCTATATCTCGAGAGTAGTACAGTACCTAACTATATAAATTTAATTCGGAGCTAAACAAATAAGAACAAAGTTAAAATGTTATTTATTTTATTAGCAGTACGGCTGCTCACCGAATCTAAGATTATTTAAAAGCGAAAAAGTTTTTCGGGTGCGCCGGTGGGATGCCTGTGGGATGCCAGGCATAACATCCGCCTGGAGAGAGATTTCTCTATTGCAACTACCCCCATTCGACACGTGGGTTCGAATCCCACCGGCGCACCTGAAAAACTTTTTCGCTTTTAAATAAAGTTAAAATGGTTAAACATTGCAGTGTGTAAGGCGCCTAACGGCTTTTGCCGTACGGTGAAAATTTGTTTTATTCCAAAGACGGAACGTCAAAGGACATTATTGGATTTTTCCCGCACGAGCTTTGAGACGAAGGTTGCGTCGTATAATTTAGAATAGCTTGCATTTATGTCGAAAATTTTATGAAAACATTAAAAGATAAATACCTAAGTATATTTATATTGAGCACCCCCTCTATACGTACAAGTATGGTGAGAATGATTATAATTTATTGAATCAGGCGTTACTTTGCGGAGGTCCAAATTAATGAACTGAAACAATTACTTTGCTCTTACTCATTATTACAAGCTTTTATTATTTTGTAACAGCTCGTTAATTGATATTTTCACATAAATAGTTCACTTCTCAGATCAAATTGAGTAATTTCACTTAATGATTCACAAGGTACTCAATATGCGATTTCATTATTACGCCTTTTATATTCACACTGTTTAATACTTATACTTATGCAAAGTAATGTTATGCTTATTAAATTTATGCCAAGTCATCGCTATGACAATTTACACTATGCGCAATAAAATTTATGCGTATTCAGTTATGCGAATTAATGTTATGCGGATTAATAATTATGCGAAATAACGACATGCCAATTTGAATTAGTAACGTTATGCGAATTAATATAGACCCCTCAGAAAACGGGTACAAAACGTTTACCACTGTACTTACGAGTACGTGAATCACTAAATAAATTATTTTAACAGACATTACTATAATGACTGTCAAAATTCTCTTGCGTGATTGTATTACGTCACATACGTACAACGTCAATATGTTGGCGCTTATTATCATCGTCATTATCACACAATGGAACTAATGTCTCACTTAAAAATCAAGGTTGTCTCGTAATCAACGGGTCAGAGAGCTACTCAAAATGCTTAGTTTTAATGAGTAAATGGGCCACTTAAACATTTAAATATTCTTCGTCATGGCATACAGGAATACTCGTATAAAGTTTTTAAATAGATAAATAAACTTCTTCCTTCACTTGTGTTGCCCTACTTCCTATCAAATGTCATAATGATTGTGTACGGTCTTTTACCGTACATTTTTCTGTTTACGCTGCGACCTACTTTCGGGTCGCGCATTTAATAATATAATTATTCTTGTCATATTGATGAGTGCACAACTAACTTGCGTGCGATACACATCAAGAGAAAGAATCGCTAACTGTATACCTATTTTTACTATTTACTGTACATAACTTTAAATAAACTACGGGAACTTAAAAAGGTTCTTTCTTTGCACTCCAACAACTAACTACAACTACAAAGAAGTGTAGGGCGCTAACTGGCTCCTACAGATTGCGAGAAACAATAATCCTCGAAATGATTTATTTCAACTTGTTATTTCAACCTCCTCTACTCTTAACCACGGCAGCTAAATTGTTGCCAATGTCGAGATGGTTTTAACACAGTAAAAGTTGCAATTAAGAGGACAGTGTATCCAAGGCTTCTCATAAAAACGGCGAAAATAGTTTTCTCAGACATGCTATGAAATACTGACGTTATTTCCAAATAATAGGCCGGGACGTATCACGTTGCGGGCGCGGTTAGACAAGTGGTATTTAATGGATTTTCATACAGAATTGCAGGCTTTGGCTTGTAAAGCGATCGTCTATTGTTTCATGTGACACTGCACCATGACGTTTATAGGTCGATGGCATCATAGCAATTAGCCATTAAAAAAACTATAAGCAATATTTGCGTTTTGCTTCATTATGACATTCTGCCACTAAACTTAAATATTTAAGGTAAGGTAAGTTGATGATGATGATGATGATGGTGGTGATGGTGATGATGATGGTGGTGATGATGATGGTGGTGATGGTGATGATGATGGTGGTGATGATGATGGTGATGGTGATGGTGATGATGATGATGATGATGGTGGTGGTGATGATGATGATGATGGTGATGATGATGGTGGTGATGATGGTGGGTGATGGTGATGATGATGATTAGACATCGGATTATATGCATTTGCATGTTTGCATATGCAAATGCATATAATTCTATTTTTACAGTGTTATTGCATGTTTTGGTACTTTTTCACTGACAGTGCTTATTTCAGTAGTTATACGTGTTAGGCGTGTTGTATTATGCGTAAATTGATGCATTTATCAACGGCACCGAACAAACTCTGCCTGAAGAAGTCTCTGCAGAAATGGCGCCAAAGTTCAAGTTCTGTCTGGTAACGTCAGTTGACGTCGAAAGGTCATTTTCAGCCTATAAATTAATATTAAGTGACTGACAGACGTCGCAAGTTTGCTGCAGAAAATATGGAAAGAATATCTTATTGTGAAAATAATCATAAGTTCTAATAATAAATGTTTTTTTGATTAAAATAAATATAAATAAATATTAGGGGACAATCTTACACAAATCGACCTAGTCCCAAACTAAGCAAAACTTGTACTATGGGTACTAGACGACGATAAACATACTTATATAGATAAATAAATACTTAAATACATAGGAAACATCCATTACTCAGAAACAAATATTCGTGCTCATCACACAAATAAATGCCCTTACCGGGATTCGAACCCAGGACCTCTTGCTTCGTAGGCAGGGTCACTACCAACTAGGCTAAAGCGGTCGTTAAATTGTGCATATTTCGCCCTTTTTTAGTGCATATTTGCATGCATATTTTGGCATTTTGATAGTGCATATAATCCGATGTCTAATGATGATAATGGTGGTGATGATGATGGTGATGATGATGGTGGGTGATGGTGATGGTGATGATGATGAGATGATGTTGACGATGATGATGGTGGTGATGCTGATGGTGATGATAATGGTGATGGTGGGTGATGATGATGATGGTGATGATGATGATGATGGTGATGATGACGACGACGATGATGATGATGATGATGATAGTGATGATGATGATGATGATGATGATGATGATGATGATGATGATGCATGTTTCAGAAAAACTCTATACAAGCCTTGGCCACGAACAGGGATTGCCGGCCTCGTATCTCTATAACTACTCGGCCGGCAATCACTTATTTCTGGCCAGTTATTTTGTCAGTCAACACTAACCCCCTGTTTCACCATCCATTGATCAAATTTATTTGACGGATAAATGTGTTGCCGTCTCTGTTTGTTTTGTTCGAATAGAAGAAGACGGCATCACATTTATCCGTCGGTTAAAATTAATCAATGGGTGGTGAAACAGCCCCTAAATCTAGGATTGTACGTTATATTAGATTGTTCAACAAGGGACTAAAACAAGCCATAATGGCACGAGATATTAAGCAACCCGAGCGACAGCGAGGGAGGCTATAATTCGAGTTGTCATTATGGTAGTTTAGTCCCGCGTTAAACATTCTACTTTTCACTTTGAATGCGAGGAAAAAAACGACGTACAAAATTACTTTTTTACAACGTATGCTCAATACGAGCAATTAACATCTGTTCAAAATTCAAATAGCAAAAAAAAAATACCGCTGTCTTTTCTTTTCTTTTATATATTTTTGTAAAGTGACGCTTTAAATGCTTGCATAATTAGCCAACAGATTCTAACTTAAAGACTATGTTAAAACTCATTGGACTATGCATGTAAGAATGATAATTGTTCATTCATTAGAATCGGCAAATAAATTAACCTTATTGATCAAAGTTCACACACAAAATATATTGTTAACTGAAACACTTACCCGTGAATAAAGAAACGACTTTTTAAGTTTATTTTCTATACGCCAATTCTTTGTTAAATTATATCAAATTATACTTTCTATTTACTATTAAATGCAACTGACTTCGCATTATTTTGAAGTCACGTCATATTAACTTTCAAACGTAACTGCTCTATCTACCGTACACTCCAGCACTGCTTTGCCGACTGTGCGGATTGCTATTTTATCGACAGAGCAGGGAACTGCTTTGCCGACAGCGTTTTTAAAAAAAAAACAAATTAAAAAACACTTAAGCTAAAGGAAATCTTTCTTTACATGCAAAATAAAATGAATTCATCTTTAATATTTTATAATTAAATAGATTAATATTCGTAATTGTTCAATGTGTTTCACGAAATTTATATTTTTTAAATATTTTTTATACAGTTGTCATTTTGAGGTTATTTCCACGCCCTAAAGGCTTCCACAGACCGAAGCGCAGGGCGCTACAGTGCGTCCGCAGCGCGCTTCGGTCTGTGGAAAGCTTTAAAATTGTCTATACCCAGTTACTGAAAATGGCGATAATCCTCCATTCACAAACACCGTCATTGGCAGTTTAGGGGTTTCCATAGTCAATTAAAAAAATTATACTTTAATCCCTAGAGATCAAAAAAGAGCTTTAGTCCCGATATGCACAGACTAAAGTAACATTTTAAGAGCATGAGAAGTGAAAAATTTCTTTTACAATGCATATGCTCGGAAAGTGCCTCTTGACGCGAGTCAACATATCTATAGAAAGTTACTCACCCCAGCACACTTTAGCAAGTGTGAAAAAAAATTGTATGGATTTTACTTTCCACACGCGTGCGGAAAAGTAACTTATTAAATTGCCAATTCTCAAAAAGTTGTTTCCAAACTAGTGTTCAAAAAATAAGACTAGAGAGTTGTGTCTTCATAATTCAGCTTTGCACAAATAAGAAAATGTTTGATGCAACCAAATGAATATTTACTAATAAAATAATAAAAAAGATTGTTTTAATATTAAAACACACAAATTTTTATTTCGTCAAAAGTTTAGAAATAAAAAATTTAGTACTAAAATAATTCCTTAAGTCCATTTCGGACCGTACGACATCTGCGCTTTCTGTGCGCACGCATGGCGTAACACGAACCAATCATGTTTACCCGTTCGCGCCTGTCAACCAATGAGCTTTCAGTGTGCGCGCATGGCGTAACACGAACCAATCACGGTTAACCGTTCGCGCCTGTCAACCAATGAGTTTTCAGTGCGCGCGTATGGCGTAACATGAACCAATATGGTTCGTTCCGTTAGCGCCTGTCATGAAAACCCGCCACAGTAATGTTCATGAATTCAGTCCGGAGAATTAATTTAAGTTTAGTAAATTAAAATGGAGAGTTCAAGTGATGAATTTACATAGGACTTAACGCCGCCTGACATCCTAGACCAAGCACAAAATTAAATGGGATAGCCTCCTACTGACTATACCGATGCTGAAATATGTAAACATCTACGAGACTTTCCCTCAATGAAAGGTAAATAAGAACGCAACATCTTTTTCCGAAAATGTTTATGAGCGCGCGCAGACAGGGAGCGGTCTGGAGTTCCGAGTTCAGAGTTCTGCGTTCTTTCGCACACAGCAGGCGACTGGAACTCTCGAGCGATGAAAACACAGAACTCTGAACGTGGAACTCGATACTCCAGACCGCTCTCTGTCTGCGCGCGCTCTTAGCCCCAATTTTTTCCCTCGCTTAATGCATTGTAAAATGTTGTATGATATACGTGTCGAAAGTAGGAAATTCCCAACTCATGTCGGCTAAACCAAACTCGCTTCGCTCGTTTGTTTAGATCTCCGCCATTCGTTGGGAATAGCCTACTATCCGCACTTGTATCATAAATAACTATTTCATCACACTTGCTCGTCAATGGTGTTATTCCATGCCTGTATACTAAATGTCAAAGGCCTAATTTGTTCTTAAGGGAGTTATGGATTTACGTACAGTTTTTCTTCCCAAGGGAGTTCTAACTTTAGTTTTAAAATTTGCAAACAGACTAAGGAGGTTTCAAGTCAGCCAACGTTTTATTTATATCTTTAACCCTTTCAACGACACATATAAGTGTCACAAAGTATAGTGTCAAAGTGATCTTGACACAATGACATAAGATTCAAAGCAGGTTTACGTTTTGTCGAGGCGCGGCGTTGAATAGGTTAAAACTTAACTATAACCCAATTTTACAACACAAAACTTATCTACGCTTCAAGAAACTTCGTTATTTTTGTATTTTAAATTTTTGTATTTTAATATCAATTAGTTTTTCAATAATTTTAGTAATTATTTTTTTAACATGTTGGCAGAATGTAAGCAAAACGCAGATATAAAGGCTGCCACACACCGAAGCGCGGGGCGTCAACGCACGCCCCGCGCTTCGGTGTGTGGAAGCCATTAGCAGTAGCAGGTAGAAGACTCGAAAAAAGTTTAAAGTGACAATCTGTATTATTGGTGGGAAGCCATTATTTCGATGGCCCAAACGAATAAACGTGCAAAGGCCCTTACACAAAAAAATTTTTTTTGCTTCTTATGTTTTTTATACCCTAGGGCACGTTGTGAATTTTTTTTAAGCCAATCCGATTTATTGTTTATGAAAAATATGTATTTAATTTTTATTCATTGGTAATTTTCCATATAAATTAACACGAATAAGATTCCAAGAGAGTGTGGCCGTTTTAACAATTTTGTTACTATACACGAATAAACGTGCAATGGTTTTCTACATTAACTTTTTTTTATTTCAATTTTAGTAATACTACTATGCACGTTTATTCGTATTAAACTTTGTTAGCAAGATTCGTGTAAACTAGCATTACACCTCCATCGATCGCCTTCCATCTTGTCAGCCAAATTTTAGTCATACTAGCTTTCACATACTACTCATTTACGTTTGAGTCAAGAATAAAAATCATTTTAATAAATTAACACGAACAAAATTGCAAACGCCGATTGCAAAATCAAATCAAATACAAAAATAGACGTTAATGTACATTGCGCTTAAAGCAATTACACTTTTCAACACGAATAACGGTGCAATGAGCCATAACGCAAAATGACCTGAAGATTTATGATTCGAATAAAAAATAAAGAGGTTTTTCACTATTTACGGGAAAATGGTTAAAAATAAGGGTCAAATATTTACGCAGTTTTGTAGGTAATTTTGATATCTATCTAATGATATATTATAAGCATATATATTATTATAACGGCTGCCAGAACTGTCAGTTATCTTTGATAAAGTTGATTTTATTTTTCCTGTAAAGTGGTCGTTTTATGATTACACGTTTATTCGTCTGGGCCATCGATTTTATCTTATTGTTTTCATAAAATGGCTTCTTCATCTGAAGAATCTGAACTAGAATCTACTGTGACAGCAACACCACCGGAATTGAAAAATGCGGCTCAGTTACTTCATGACGACTTATTACCAGCAAAGTCAAAAGAAAAGTATAACGCTGCATACGATAACTTCATTACGTGGAAAATGGAAAAAAACATTGCGCTGAGCTGCACCGTAGCAATAATGCATTTCTGCATATTCTCGTGGTGCATAACTCATTATCCTTTAAATGTTATCACTTTTAAACCTAAAATTAATTAAATTTTTTATTAAAAGAGACAAGATGCATCACTATTATTAATTACGCAATGAATGACAAAGAAAAATATTTCAAAACTGTTTTAAATTATTATTTTTTTGCTCATCCGATACTAATAAAAAAAAAAAACATTTATTTTCAGACGTTTTCGTCCATAGGCACACAATAGATAGGTATGGTGATGAAAAGAAAAAATGATATAAATGGATAAATAGATAATGGCCAGTATTATTTGAAAAAAAAAAGAAGAAACAAAACATTTTTAAATCAAATTTTACTCACCAATTTAGATTCCACCATTCTTAACTCGCGGATATTTAGATCATTTTAATAGTTGTAATTTAATTTTGATCAATATTTAAATGTGTTTTTCATAAAAAATGATGTAATTTGATGCACTAGTCTAATTTAAAGTTACTTTTCGGTAGCGATTTAAAAAGTGTTTTTTACTACTAGTGCCCTTTCCATATTATTTTTAAAGTGATGCCTTGGGACTATCTGAAAAAAAATTACTGGTTAAATTCTTCATAAATTAGGGTAGTTTTTGAAGTACTTGTCAGAAAAAAAACCTGTGAAAAAAATAAAAAAATGACCTTTGAAAATTTATGAAAAATTTTAATGTACTCAAATTATTGAGAGTTTTTTTATAACACGAGTTAAATTGGCATTTTTATTTGTTAGACCTGCTATCTCAATACTTCCAAAAAAAAATTCACGGTCGTAGGTCGAATAGTTTAGCTACCACTAAGAAATTATACCTGAAATCCGACATTTCTGAAATTTTCACTAAAATACTTATAACTCTGAAACAAATGAAAATCGCTGAACATACATGGTGTTCGATTCGGTAGCTCCTGAGGTCCCATCTTTGGTTTTCGTTTGATCCACCCTCCCCGTATACACCCTGTATAAAATAATTATAATCTAGTGTTAGCAGAGCCCTGCTTCTCAGTAAGATGTACTCAGTGTGGGATTATTTCATATTTGTTTTTCGGGACCCCCTTTAATGTTTAATTTAATCATCTAATATATAAAAATCTCGTGTCACGGCGTTTGTTACCGAACTCCTCCGAAACGGCTTGGCTGATTTTTATGAAACTTTTTTCTCCACACTCGGTAGGTCTGAGAATAGGTCGTAGGCTATTTTTTATACCCCTAGGTGATATGGCAAAACAACGTTTGCGGGGTCAGCTAATATTTTATATAATTTTCTCAAAAATTATACGTAAAGTCGCCATTACATCATTTAAAAGTCACCAGTAAGTTATGCAGCGTTATAGAGCTGCATGAATACTTTAAAATTAAAACTTTTTGGCTATTCACTGTTATTTTTAACTGGCTGTTTTTCCTGGCCGCATACATATTTTCATGCATAGGAGAAATTTTATTCAAATTTAAAAATTGGGTTTGGGGTTTGTCAGAGTTGTTTGTTTTGATTTGGATGACAGAATTACTTCAGACATAAGAGGAGTCGGACGCAAGTCAGTTACCAATTTTTTCTCAAGAAAAATAGTTTTCCCGTTTATAAGTCTGTGACTAAGTCGTTCACAAGAAGGAAAGGCTTTAAGGAGCTTTTTACATACTGTCCGTTCGCTGCTCGCCTATTTGTTGAAGCAGATTTTGTTTAGAAGGCCGATTTTTCATCGGGTAAGTGTCATCTTCATTGGTTATTAGAGCAGGTTGTTCGGCTAGGTTTTGGTGTTGAAAATGGGCTAATTTTAAAATTTCTTTCCAGTCCGACCGTCACCCCGGTAGTTAAACCTTAGGGCATCCGCGAGAGGAATAGCGGATCTGCAGGCTATCTCATTAAGCGTACCTACGAGTTACGTTTTCAAAGGAATTCAATACATCAGAGAATCGGTGCTCATAAGTATACCTTGGATTTGTTTCGTCGCCAACGAAGAAGATACTTCATCAGTTAATTTACGAACCTAAATACCTTCACATATTTGTTTTCAAGATCTTAATTTTTCCGATAGTATAGATTTATACCTTTTACTCCTCGGCACACTAACTTACTAATTGATACTTTAATGCAACCCTTCTCAACTTACGCTCTTTCTACTGGCCTATACTCTGATTCTTGAATCAGCATGCGCATGAGGGTTTGGGGACTACGAGTTAGGTTGTAGAGTAACTTCGTGTTCTTCTGCGTTGCAAAAGGTACAATTGGTATCGAGACGTGCCAACGCCATCTTCAAAATTCTAATTGGGACTTACCATAAGTGCCCGTACGCTATTTTCGATAAATACGTTCCATTTCGGCCTTTTTTTCGGAATAATTCTTTCTTTCGATGTTATAACCACAAAATTACATAGTATTTTATCATAGGGATAAATCATCGCCTCGCGCGAGGCATATATATATCAAAGGCGATCATATATATATATATCATATATGGGATTTCTTATATAGTTTTATATTCATAACCTGTGTTTGACTCGAAGTGCAACCCTAATAAAATAAATGGTGTTTTACTACAAGTTTTATAATGTTTTATTTATGTTAGCACATTAAGGCGTTTGCACGCACCTTAAGTGCATTCAGACGGCTTTTTATGCTGCAAAGATTACAAAAATATACACAAGCCATGTGTTTAAATTTAATTTGGAATGTTAAATTGGCAATCAATGCATTAAAACGACGACGTACCTACTGCAGCATAATAAGCCGTCTGAATGCACATAAGGTGCGTGCAAACGCCTTAATGTGCTAACATAAATAAAACATTATAAAACTTGTAGTAAAACACCATTTATTTTATTAGGGCTGCACTTCGAGTCAAACACAGGTTATGAATATAAAACTATATAAGAAATCCCATATATATATACCGCCGTTGATATATATATGCCTATGATAAAATACTATGTAATTTTGTGGTTATAACATCGAAAGAAAGAATTATTCCGAAAAAAAGGCCGAAATGGAACGTATTTATCGAAAATAGCGTACGGGCACTTATGGTAAGTCCCAATTAGAATTTTGAAGATGGCGTTGGCACGTCTCGATACCAATTGTACCTTTTGCAACGCAGAAGAACACGAAGTTACTCTACAACCTAACTCGTAGTCCCCAAACCCTCATGCGCATGCTGATTCAAGAATCAGAGTATAGGCCAGTAGAAAGAGCGTAAGTTGAGAAGGGTTGCATTAAAGTATCAATTAGTAAGTTAGTGTGCCGAGGAGTAAAAGGTATAAATCTATACTATCGGAAAAATTAAGGTCTTGAAAACAAATATGTGAAGGTATTTAGGTTCGTAAATTAACTGATGAAGTATCTTCTTCGTTGGCGACGAAACAAATCCAAGGTATACTTATGAGCACCGATTCTCTGATGTATTGAATTCCTTTGAAAACGTAACTCGTAGGTACGCTTAATGAGATAGCCTGCAGATCCGCTATTCCTCTCGCGGATGCCCTAAGGTTTAACTACCGGGGTGACGGTCGGACTGGAAAGAAATTTTAAAATTAGCCCATTTTCAACACCAAAACCTAGCCGAACAACCTGCTCTAATAACCAATGAAGATGACACTTACCCGATGAAAAATCGGCCTTCTAAACAAAATCTGCTTCAACAAATAGGCGAGCAGCGAACGGACAGTATGTAAAAAGCTCCTTAAAGCCTTTCCTTCTTGTGAACGACTTAGTCACAGACTTATAAACGGGAAAACTATTTTTCTTGAGAAAAAATTGGTAACTGACTTGCGTCCGACTCCTCTTATGTCTGAAGTAATTCTGTCATCCAAATCAAAACAAACAACTCTGACAAACCCCAAACCCAATTTTTAAATTTGAATAAAATTTCTCCTATGCATGAAAATATGTATGCGGCCAGGAAAAACAGCCAGTTAAAAATAACAGTGAATAGCCAAAAAGTTTTAATTTTAAAGTATTAATGCAGCTCTATAACGCTGCAGATATCCCCCTACCAAAACAAAAAAAAATTTGGGCGAGAATTACCCAAAATAGAAGTTCCCGAACCCGAAGTGACAACCCTAATAAATAATTAACACAGATGTGACAACCCTACCAACCATATCGACAAGACAAAGTCAACATGAAATGACAAACGAACGATCAACCTCCAAAACCGATAGCGAGACCTATTATTGTCGTGGGTGTTCAATTATCCTAAACCATAAAGCTAAACATTACCTCAACTAACCGGTATTTACAACGCTTGAAGTGAACCACTGATTAGAGCAACCCTTTACGCTGAGCACCCTAATCGTTGGCTACCCCATTGAAGCTTGACTAGCAAATTAAAACTTTTCAATAACACCAAAATAATTTGTAAAGTTTACAACCGAAACACCTATCATAACCCCTATAAACAAATGCTACGCACTACCTGCTGAACAAGTACGACGAAACATTTCAAATTTCGAACGCGACAGCAGGTATCATCTAGTCCGGGAAATATACATCAAGTCATTTCACAATCAACCGACTGTCGAAAATGCGTCATTTTTCAGACGGTGGTTGACTGCGAGATGTTCGACCACCACGAATGGTCGACCTACTCGAGTAACTAAACCATGTCCAAAGGCCATAACCTAAAGTTAGGCCGCAAACCTAACAACTAACGCCTAAAACTAACTTCCTATGAAATATACCTATAAAGTAAGGTCTAAGCTAAGACTAAAACCTAATGGAAATAACGAATAAACCCACGACACAAAACATAACCGCCGACAAAAAAAAACGTTAAACGACATTATTACTACAGTTTAGACGATGCGAAGTAAACAGACAAACATATATACAAAATTTAGTACGGTCAGCGAAAAATAAACGTCCACAAAAATAAACGTTAAACGACATTATTGTTATGGTTTAGACGGTGCGAAGTAAACAGACAAACTTACATATAAAATTTAGTACGGTCAGCAAATAAAATACTGACCGTGTGAAAACCAACATATAACGAGTCTAGGCCAAAATAACGAATCAAAGTAAACACACGACTTTAGAATTTGGAAAAAAATTAAAACGATTTCCAAGATCACAATGATTATTAAATACAAATAACCTCCTTTATTTCAGAATGTCCTTAATGTGACAGTTTCCGACGCAATGTGAATCCAGGTCGGTAAGTTCGTAAACCTGCGGCGAAATGACTCTAGAAACACGACAACCGATAAAACGAGGTGCGAATTTCCCTCCTCGCTGCTCATCAGAACCAGACCGAGAAAAGTTCCTTCGCCAAACCAAATCGCCAAGATTAAGCCGAATTGGCGTCCTTCCTAAATTATACCTAGCGGCGTTACGTTGAAAAGCAAGGGCTAATGCGTCTTCCACCTTCGAATAAATGTCATGAAGTGATACTAAATTACTCGCACGCTCCTCCCGGCTGAGAATCAGATCTTGATTTTCAGGCTGAAGACTAGCGTTACGGGATAAATCAATTTCACGACCGTACATTAAAAAGTTCGGTGTATAAGACGTGGCTAAATTTATACACGAGTCTATAAACACGCGCGACCGGAAGCAATAGAAATTGGAAGCGAAAGAAGGAGGGAGAAGAGAGCGTTAGAAGTTGGATAGAAAAAGAAAAGAGAGAAAGATAGATAAAGCGAAAGATATAGAAGGACAGATAGAAGAGGAGGCAGAAGGGAAAAAGTAATGAAAAGGGAAAAGAAGAAAACCAAGAAGGGTATACGTGGAGCAAATAGAAGAAAAATTACCTGCTCCAGTATACATAAAAGTGAAAGAAAGAGCGGGTTATAGATGACCGCGAACTAGGAACGACAACTGAAACGACGTAGAACCAACTGACAATAACTAACCCTATACCAAGCAACAAGCGGGAAAAACCGACAACAAACCAAAAAATTAAAACCGACAACAACAAAACCACAAACCACAACCAACACCTACAAACCAACAATCAAAAAAACTACGTCGACCCAAACCGTTATCGCTCACACGTTTATCTACGGGTTCGGTATTCGAAACCGTATTATATAAGCTCCGACAGTACGCGCGGTGTGTCGTAGACTGGTACCTCGACGCCACGCAGCGACGCCCTAGTCAAAAAACGCCAAAAGGTTTAGACCAAAAACGCGAAAAAATCACAAAATTTAGGGAGGTTACTCGGCGATGAAGCGATGGCATATTTCTGGGCTAAGATAAAAACGACAAAACATTAAACATGCAGAGCCCACGAAACTAGGTAACCGCTCAAGCGCCAAGCGAAGCAAACAACCGCTAAAAAAAAATACAAAAGAACAGATGGAATAGAAATGTCCGGGATTCGAACCCGGAACCTATTATTTCACCGACCGGCCTAGAATAACTCGACCGACAGAACGATAACTGCGTCGAAAAAAGGCTATGTAATCGAGATCAGACGTCCTTATAGAACGAAAATATTTCAACGCCGATCCTGTCAACAATTCATGGAAACGACGTATGATGTATTTGGAACTGACGTTACGAGCTTCACGCTCTTCTTCGATACGATAAAAGAATTCGCGAACACAACCCTTCCCCGAAAAGGTGAAGTTCCACTTAGTGGGCGACTCCTCTTTGCGCGGAAACTGGACCTGATGCGAAACATGATGTGGCGATTCGGCCCGATGTGAAACGTGAGGTGACAACTGTTCACCTGCAACCGAGTCATAAAAACGTTCTTCATCATCATGCGCAAATATCCGACGAGGCATCAGAATGGGAGAAGCATGGCGTGGTGTATTTTGCACTCGTTCATCAATGTCTTCAGACGCCATATCGATTGTCAAAAACTAGCAGACTACGAAAGGAATAAATATTTAACGATCGTTAGATACTGAAAGCAACCAGACAAGTACGCAAAGGATTCAACGAGGCATTCACGTCGACCTATACCAACAAACACAATAAAACAATAAAACATCAATTAAATCTATTCAATAGGTCTACGTCAACCTACCTTGCAGGCCCTTACACGTTCATACGGGTACTAACAACTGGTGAACTAATTACGAAAATAATTTTCTCGGGTTAGATGTTGGGAAAATAAATAAAAAATACTTTAGTAAAAGAGTTACAATTTTTATCACTTCATAACACGCAGAGTAAATTATATTAAAATTAACACTCCAGTTGCGCGAAAACCATCGAACTTCTGTCTTTAAGCGGTCACAATCGGTGGAACTGAACACTACCGCACACTAGTTTAAGTAGATACAGCTCAATGTAGATCTGAAACACAAAACTAAAACATATCACGGTCGCAGAGCGACCAGTACCCCCCCAGAACAAATAAATATGTCAATAATCAGATTAGTAAATTAAAAATTACTTACTTTTGTCGGGCGCCATAATTTATGCAGCATAATAAGCCGTCTGAATGCACTTAAGGTGCGTGCAAACGCCTTAATGTGCTAACATAAATAAAACATTATAAAACTTGTAGTAAAACACATTTATTTTATCAGGGTTGCACTTCGAGTCATAGGTTATGAATATAAAACTATGACTCGAAGTGCAACCCTGATAAAATAAATGTGTTTTACTGCAAGTTTTATAATGTTTTATTTATGTTAGCACATTAAGGCGTTTGCACGCACCTTAAGTGCATTCAGACGGCTTATTATGCTGCAGTTAATAATACAGGACAATGATCACAAGTCTCCGGAAAATAGTGAAATTTTTAAATTCGGAATGAAAAAAGTGTCCAGTAAGTACGATACATTTCATAACATCATTGTAATTTGAACTTAGAACTCCTTGTAAAATATGTCATATGTTTTAATAATAGTGCAAAAAGCCTCATCTTTGGGTCATTAAAAAGTTGAACAATAATCGTATACTTACTTAGTTTATTATAAATGTTATTACACCTTTAAATATGATTTCTATTGTTTCATTCAATTTAACTAATATTTATGCCAACTCGTAAAGCTGCGTACGGACTGCGCGCACATTATGCGTATGTACCTACCGTACACGTATGTCACCGCCTACCAAAAGTTCAGTTTATGAGATATTGAAATGGTAGGTGTCCGTTATCTCACTCCATAGCCCGGTAATCCTGTCCACAACATCCCAACCCCATAGCCAATTCCATGTCGCTTCCTACCTGGCAATAGTTTGGCAACTGTGGAGGACTGTCCGCTAGCACATCCTCATGGTGTATTAGGGGATAGACCTCCATAGTTGCGCCCATCTCATTTATATTATATGGTACCAAAGGCCTCTTCATGTTGGCTTCGGCCCCATGAATGCCTTTCAAATGACCGGGTCCCCATGGGCCCGTGACCGGAAATCCGTACCAACATAATAATAAGGGGCTCCCATACAGCAAACGTGATTTTTTTGCCGCTTTTATAGATAATGGTACGGAACCCTTCGTGCGCGATACCGACTCGCACTTGGCCGGTTTTTTATTATTTTTGTTATAGCGGCCGCAGTAAAAATTGAAAATTTGAATGTATTTCATGTATCTATTACGGTTGAAGAGATATAGCCCTGTGACAGACGGACGGACACACAGACAAACAGGCAGAAGAGTCTCAGTAATAGGGTCCCATTGGCACCCTTTTTGGGTACGGAATCCAAAAAAAACTATTGCAAATCTAGCTGCCAAATCTAGTATTCCTGCTAGACTAACAATGCGTTTTAAATCTGTATGTATTGGTCGGCGAGTCCATTTGTGAGGCCTAAGATCGCCCATAACTTACTCTGACGTGCGATTCATCAACATTCGCCTCGTGTATAATTTATTGCGCTTGACCGAAACTGTTGGAATGTTGGGTATATCTGTTCCGAAACTTATGGAAGATGACGAATAATAAATATGATCATCAAATATTTAGCAAGCGGAAATTATGACGTTTTCATCACATGGCTGTATTGGTTGTATGTGTTTATGAGCAAGTTAGATTTTCTGGAAATTGCTAGATGGAAAAAGAATACGATTATCATGCGGACCTTTTTTACAGAGCTCTAAATTAGGGTAGTAAATATGAAAATATCGGCCAAGTGCGAGTCGGACTCGCGCACCGAGGTTTCCGTATAAATTTTTGGGTATGTCAAAAAATACGCCGTAAATCGCCGAAACTATAATAATTCAATGTTGATAGAACCCTTCTTCTAAGTTTTTTTTTTTTTTTTATGTTAGTGAAGCCAGACAAACGAACTAGTGGGTCACCTGATGTTAAATGAACACCACTGTCCATAGACACTCGCAGCGCTTTACGCGATACCAGTGCGTTGTCGGCCCTGCAGAAAATTGTACACTCGCCTCTTAAAGGCACCCAGGTCGTAACTCGATGGGAAGACCCCAGCGGAAGCTCGTTCCAGATTTTGCAAGTTCGTGGCAAAAAAGACGCACCGTCGAAGACTGCCATTCATCAACATGATGTCGATGAAATGAACGCTTACGACGGGAGGATCTGTAATGGAACCCCGCAGCTGGAATGAGGTCAAAGAGTTCCTCAGAGCATTCCCCGTTGTAGATCTTATAGAACACGCAAAGGGAGCTAACGTCTCTGCGGAGAGCAAGAGAATCGAGTTTAACGGAGAGTGAGGGGTTGCCGACAACTCGGCACGCCCTGCGCTGTATGCGATCAAGTGAAAGCAGCTGATATTGGGGTGCGCCAGCCCAGAGATGAGAGCAATACTCCATCCTTGGCCGAACCTGGGCCTTATATATCTGAAGCCGCTGCTTTGGAGTGAAGTATCGCTTAGAGCGGCCAAGCACGCCCAACATTTTAGCAGCCGACTTGGTTTTACCTTCCAGGTGATCGCGAAATTGCACCGCGCTCAAAATATCGACACCGAGGATCCCAACACTCTCCGAAGTGTTGAGGGGTGATCCTTGGAAGCATGGAGCAGCGACAAACGGGTGTTTTTTGGCAGTAAATACGCAAACTTGTGTTTTGGAGGGGTTAAACTGCACTAAGTTACGTGTGCCCCAATCAGGAACTTGTGCTAGTGTATTTTCTAGATCATACACAAGTTTAGTAAAATGTATATCGTTTTATATGGGTTAGTCGATACCCCCCCCCCCCATTAATATTTAATAATATATACTAGCTGGTGCCCGCGACTTCGTCCGCGCAGTAAAGCTTCTTCATTTCATTCATTGAATAAAACAAAAATCCGGCAACGGCAACATCCAAAAATCCTTCGTCTCATCATCATTGGTATTACTTAGTGAATATAATAAATCCCGTTTATTCCCTATCCCGTGGGAATTTCAACAAATCTATCCTTTTTTGTTGCTCGATATTGATTACGGCAAGGTAGAAGCTTGAAATACTTATTCACAGAATATTTAGTTATACATTCACTTTAAAAATAAATTATTAAATTAAAATAAAACAAATACTTTAGGGGGGCTCGCATACAAAAAACGTGATTTTTTGCCGTTTTTACAGATAATGGTACGGAACCCTTCGTGCGCGAGTCCGACTCGCACTTGGCCGGTTTCTTCAACATTTTGGCAAAAAAAAAAATCTTTTACATACCCCTCGCAAGCTGCGGTTTGCCGATGCCTGCTTAAGTATAGCATTTATAATTATGGTGTTGTATGACTCGTAAGTTTTATGTCTTACCATATTAGTACAAAATAGGTTAGATATGTGGAGCATTAGGTAATGTAATACTTATTTAGTGAAAGAATTTTTAAAACCAAACCTGAAGTTGAATTCACTTATTTCTATCCCACGGACAAAAAACCAACAAAGTTTAGATATTTTCCTATCCTAATTTTTTTGAAAAATAATTTTATTTAGTAATGTCAAGCCTCTAGCACCAGTTGTTTAGGCTGTGCGTTGTCTATCAGTCAGTCAGTTAGTCACGGTAGTGTTTTATAAGTTGGTACCTATAATGTTCGTGTAAAGAACTCTTCGATAGCTGGAGATCACTGGTCCTAGGTTTCTATTAGGATAGCCCCAGGGTCCTTGGTATTGTAGGTACTCTCTCAATATAAGGAAAGCCACTCACCTTGGTCTTCTTATAGGCGCCCTGCTGTTATATTTACACAGAGTCCACAATGTCATACACACAATAATTTTCAATTGTAGTATCGCGATGACCGAAATAATATCACCAAAAAACCAGTACTTTGGTTAAAAGAACAGTACACACCAAAAACACGTGTCGTGTTTATTAGACGACCGGATAGCCTAGTTGGTAGAGAACCTGACTACGAAGCTTGAGGTCCCGGGTTCGATTCCCGGTCGGGGCAGACATTTGTGTGAATAATACGAATGTTTGCTCTCGAGTCTTGGGTGCTTAATATGTATTTGAGTATGTTTATCCGTTGTCTAGTACCCATAGTACAAGGTTTGCTTAATTTGGGACTAGGTCAATTGGTGTGAATTGTCCCGTGTTATTTTTTTTTAGTAAGGATAAAGTAAGAAAAAGGACGGTAAAGAGAAAGTTCTGAGAGCATCAAATAGAAGTAACATAGCTTAATCGCTCTTTGAGGCACCTAATATAAAATGAGTTGAAGAGTTAGAGATAATGCCGTAAAGAAGGTGGAGAATTTGACAACTTACTTTTAATGTAATATTGAAAACTAGCTTTTGCCCGCGGCTTCACTCGCGTGTACCATGAGAATTCCAAAGAACCAAGATATCAAGCAAGCAAGCATACAGGCAAGCAAGCAAGCATGCAAGCAAGATGCAAGCAAGCATGCACGCTTGCTTGCTTGCGTGACAATGGGACCATCTTAGGAGTATATTATTATATTCTTTCGAATAAAAAAAGAATTTTTAAAATCGGTCCACAATTGACCGAGAAATAGGTGAACATACCTACATAAAAAATACATAAAGTGGAATGCATAACCTCCTCCTTTTTTGAAGTCGGATAAAGATCCCTTTGCGGCCTACTTACAGTATAAACTTATGAATTTTGAAATTTTAGCTTTCTACAACCAGTAAAACGCAAAATCCCGTTTTTTCCCATTCCCGTAAGAATTTCGGGAAATGCTTTCTTAATGCTCCTCTACACTCCCCAAACAACCTAAATGCCGAATTTCAGCTTTCTACGACCAGTAAAACGAAAAATCCCGTTTTTTTCCTTATCCCGTGGGAATTTTCAAAAATACTTAAAACCTTTTTTTACTATTATAATTACCTACTTCTATGCCAAATTTCGAGAGTCTAGTAATTATAGTTCATAGGATCCCGTTGAACTGAATATATAAATCCCGTTTTTTCCTTATCCCGTGGGAATTTTGAAAAATCCTGAAGTTTATGTTTTAACTAATGTAATACCTACTTGTGTATCAAGTTTGAAGAGTCTAGTTATTATAGTTACTGAGATAGGGTCACTCGGAATCGAATATTTAAATCCCGTTTTTTCCCGTCCCCGTGGGAATTCCCAAAAATCCTTCCTTAGTGGATGCCTACATTGTATAAGGTATCTATGTGCAAAATTTCAAGTCTCTAGGTCCAGTGGTTTGGGCTGTGCGTTGATATATCAACAGTCATTTAGTTTAATTAGACATTTCAACCCCATCGCACCCCATCCAGGGAGATGGTATTTTACGTCCGCCACGTCGGATTTTAAAACCGTTGTTGTTTTCATAACCAGCGACCCGATAAACCATAGAAACAACAGCCATGTTGATATTCAGACTTTGTTACCCCTTTCCCCCCCCTCTTTTAGGGGTTGAATTCTCAAAAAACCTGAAACACGTGTTTACTCATTTATCATTAGGAGTACTTCTGTGAAGTTTCGAATAAAATAGTCGAACTAATCTTGTTTCCCCATACAAACTTTGGACCCCCTTTTCACCCCCTTAGGGAGTGAATTTTGAAAAATCCTTTCTTAGTGCACCCCTAGACCTTATAAGGAACCTACATGTCAAATTTGGAATCTCTAGGCCCAGTGGTTTGGGCTGTGCGTTGATATGTCAGTCAGTCAGTCAGTCAGTCAGTCAGTTTCTTCTTTTATATATATAGATATCCAACTGTTAGTTATTTTAGTCAGAATTAAACGATCGTTCGTGGCATATCTTCTCGTTGGTCGTGTGTTACCGTTGACCAACGTTAAGACACCTGACTCCTTATAAAACCTGCGAGCGAATGTGTCAAGTTGTGATTGGCTGCCGAGTGCTGCGGAGCAATGACTCCGCGGACGAGGTTTCGTGCTAAGAACAACACAGGCAAGATGATTGATGAGTGAACGTCATCCCAAACAAATGACTTTAGGAATGATCGATGCAAAATTGCGCAATGTGTCGCCTAGTCAACATAATTGTACGTAGTTCTGCATACCGGAACCAATCCACACAATGATAGTTTTAAGAAAAAACCGACTTTGTTAGAAACATAATGTAGAAAAATGTACCTACTTTGTTAAAAGATATATTATTATTATTATTATTAGCCTATTCTGTCCCACTGCTGAGCAAAGGCCTCCCCCCAACATTTCCACTGCTCTCTGTCCGCTGTATACGAGGGCCAAAAAAGATGTAATGTAAATTTTTCTACACATAAAAAAAGAAGTGTTGAAGTGTCGAAATGTTTCTAAGCATATTTCTAACAAAATCGGATTTTTCAAAAAACTATCATTGTGTGGATTGTTTCCGGTTTGAAGACCTCCGTCCAATTGTGCATAGTACAAATAAATAGTTTATTATAAACATACTAGCTGTTTCCCGCGACTCCGTCTGCAAAGAATTCGTTCATCGCTAGCCCGCGGGAACTATGCAATTTTACGGTATAAAAACTATTCTATGTCTTTTCCAGGGTCTAGAACTATATCTATACCAAATTTCATCTAAATCGGTTCAGCGGTTTAAGCGTGAAGAGGTAACAGACAGACCAACACGCTTTCGCATTATTACTAGCTGTTGCCCAAACACCGTGACACGAGATTTTTATATATTAGAAGATTATTATACCATCTAGGGGTATAAAAACTAGCCAACGACCTATTTTCAGCGCTACCGAATTCAGAAAAAAAGTTTCATAAAAATCGGTCAATGAGCCGTTTCGGAGGAGTTCGATAACAAACACCGTGACACGAGATTTTTATATATTACTAGCTGACCCTGCAAACGTTCTTTTACCTTATATCACTTAGGGGTATAAAAAATAGCCTACGACCTATTCTCAGGCCTACCGAATACAGAGAAAAAAGTTTTATAAAGATCGGTCAAGCCATTTCGGAGGAGTTCGGTAATAAACACCGTGACACGAGATTTTTATTTATTAGATATAATAATAATTTATTCGATGTATGTGGGACATGGGTTACATTTGCAGATTACAGTACATGAAATTGAGTATCACCAGACCCTACCTTTTCAGGAATACATACAATTTAGTTACCATAATATTTATCATTTTAAGAAATTATATATTAATCACTTGACGTGACGAGTCTCAAATTATCACAACTAATAAAATATATAACCATACGTCGCACTCCAGCGGGCAGTTTGGGGGCAAGGTAAGGTTTACAAAAAAAATCTTAACTTAAGTTACGAGTATTAATAGGTCGGGGCAAAAGTATTTTCGTATTTTTAATGTATTATTAAAAATCAAACCTCTTTGGCTGTGCTGAATGTAACTGGCTGGTTTTAATAGCATTAAATGTTGACATTCTGAACATGCAATAAATAAAAAAAAAACTAGTTTCCGCCATTTTTCAATTGTTTTTCAAGGAAGCAAAATTAACGTAAGTGACGAAGAAATTCGGTACATTTTAAAGTTTAAGAAAAAAAGGTAAAAATGCGACGAACGCCGCGAATAAAATTTGTGCGGTTTATGGACCTATTGCAGTATCAATAAGAGTAGCACAAATGCGTTTCAAGCGTTTCATGTCTGGAAATTTTAGTGTGAAAGATGAGGTTTTTTTTAGTATGAAACATTTTCTTTGTATGAAAAATACAAAAATACTTTTGCCCCGACCTAATCTAATGTACTTAATATTTGTAACATAGTTAATTAGTTACCCGTTATCATTTATTAGTCTTTAATGTATAAATACTCTTTGAAGTGATAACTGATAGCCCATTTAAGTGGTGGCATGTCATGACCAATCAATCAATTCATTTTCGAGTAGTCAGAATAAGGTATTTGTACTTAGTATTTGGTACCTAGTGTTTGTAATGTGCAATTCCAAATATCTTGGCAACTAAGGCTGTACGTTGGTTAGGTGTTTATTTTTTTTTTATATCTATTCAATTTAAAATAAAAATAAGATTGAATAGTATGTGGTATATTTATTGTGGCCACTTAAATGGGCTATCAGTTATCACTTCAAAGATTATTTATACATTTTTTTTTAAATAGCCTAATGGATTTCCCACTGCTGGGCAAAGGCCTCCCCTTTTTCTTTCAACCATTATACATTAAAGACTAATAAATGATAACGGGTAAATAATTAACTGTGATACAAATACTAAGTACATTATATATAATACTCGTAAGTTAAGATTTTTTTTGTAACCCTTACCTTGTCCCTAAACTGCCCGCTGGAGTGCGACGTATGTATATAACATAAGCTGTGTCAACTTTTACCATTAAAGTAATCAATAACACTAAAGTAACATCTTCCAGCAAGCCATGTCTTAACAGATTGTTTAAAATTATTTAGTTTTACATTTGAAAACATCACGAATTTTATTGTAGATTGAGATACACATACCTCTATTATAGGAATTCTTTGAAGTTAATGCTAGTCGTGTAGGGGGCTTGTATAGTTTGTGCGTATACTGAGATTGTACTTTACGAGAACTCAGCTGCTGCACTTCAGTAAACTTCTCCAGTAAAAATATACAGGCATGGGAAGGTGAGAATACAGTTATCTATAAAATACTGATGACAAGATTCTGTTTGACTAATGCCGAACATAGCTTTAATACAACGCGTTTGCACAGTGAGATTTTTGTTTCTATTAGATAGATAGTATGGATATACAATAAGAAAGGTACAATTGAAATAAAATAAAAGCTAACCTAAGAATAACATAACTATACATTTATAAAATTCACCTAAGTTCTGTCCCTGTGGGCATTTCCACGTTGGATTGTGATGCCAATACGTTGGCGAGAAATGCACCAGTCTTATGGTCACGGGTAGTTTCGAACAATTTATGTTTTATTTGGCCGAAAAGTTTGTGATCGTCCGGGCTCCACGGACCTAAGGTTTTACAGCAAAAGTTGCAAATATGTTTTTATTATGTTTCACCATCACGCAACTCTACAATCTTGAGTGGGCCTTTGAAGTTAGGGCCTAATTTTCAATCAGAACCAGATCTCCTACGGCATAAGGAACTTCCTTCGCTTTGTTTTTGTCAAACCAGCATTTGTCATACATAGCAATTTTTTTCGATATTGTGGGACGCATGTTCTCTAATTTCGGTTTACCTCTGGTTCATCATCGTCAAGGGTTAAGACGTTCAACGGCCTAGCTATTTTGCCGATCAGAAGTTCTAAGGGGCTGGCTTTGGTGACTCGATTTACGGTACAGTTTATCGCTCACTGAACATCCCCTAACGCATCCTGCTACGACGCATCTAATGAATCTGTCAGACGTCTCTACAGAGGTCAACATACTTTTGAGCGTCCCCATGACTCTCTCTACCGACAGAGCGACCAGAATCAGTGGCAACTAAATGCAACGCGATACCGTGAGAATCGCAAAACTGTATAGTCTCTACTTGTGAACGAGCATCCCTGATCGGCAATGACACGATAAGGTTTACCGAAAAGGAAAATAGCAAATTTCAGTGCTTTGATCGCATTTTATTATTGAAACGAATTCGAACAGAATAACTATTTATTATCACTGTTGACGCCCTCTGGTGATGTCAAGCGACAACAACGCTACTGCGCACAATTAAGAACGACGACCGCACGAGGGCGCTGCAATCGCGACGGTTGTCAGTGTCAAAAATTCTTTCTTTCTTACAACCGTAATAACGACACCAAATTTTGTTAGCGAGACAAGAGCGCACCATTTTTCTTCATATATTGTACAAATCCGTTTGAAAATCTGAGCAAATAAATATTTTTGCTGAAGAAATTAAGAATCCTTTATTGAAATTGCCTCTGCCGAATCACCCAAGAGATTGCCAAAGCACAGCCGCAACAATCACGTAACGTTAATGCCACACATGGGTCAGTGGTACATTTTGTAAGTATTTTGATTAGCTTTTGATCTTTACGTCATCAGTGTTTGTATAATAACAACAAAAACACTGCGTTAAAATATTCAATTTATTTATTTGCGGATTATCACACAAGACAGACGTGTATTACTGAAGTTACATTAGTGTCATTCTACCATGTTCTGGGTATTACTATTCATTGTGCTATGCATCTGGTCAATGTACTATAAATGGGAAAGGCGAGGAATACACAAAATATACAACCAGTTACCAAAACACGACTTCACGTCGTACCCTATAATTGGACATGCACATATATTTGGAAGAACTAATGAAGGTATATATTTTGATTTTATCTTATTTACGATGCAGCACACGCACACCTCATGCTAGCACATTGACAGGTTTCGCTGTTAGAAGAATACAAATATTGAGTCATTAATGAATAATTTTTTTTATAATGCAAAAATGTTTTATAAAGTCTCAAATATTGACTGAAAGTGTGACTAAACAAGTTGCTATAAAACTATGATTTTTCACTTGATATTGTATAAAATCTAATAGGTTTCACTATTGGAATACGTATTGAAAGGCCATGGCAGGGTAAGGGAACATCTTGTGCCTTTATAGCTTTTCCCCTTGATTTTTTCTGATGATAGGTCACGACGTTAGTAAGTGCTATACTAAATTTCAGCATTCTCCTCTTAATATTTTTGAAGAAAAAAAAAATAAGACAAATGAATTTTCATGAATATCTCCGCTTTAATGGAACGAATAATTTCGTGCTTCATACATATAATACACTTAAACATATAAAAAAATAAAAATAGATGTGTTGAAATTTTTTCAAAAATTTTTTTTATTACTTATAAGAAAGAGACACCTCCAATTTTTTTACTTATCATTGCAATTTTAATTAACTATAATATATATTTAATTCAAGCTTCTAGCATTGGTGCATCGTGACAATAGAAAGGCTCGACTCAATTGTCCTCGTCACTTCATTAATTACAATACTTAAGCCATTTTTAAACAGATTGCTCAGTTTCTCGGCTGGTCTTGGTATTTTATTGAAAAATCTACCATGTGATAAATAATACACGATTGCAAGAAGGTTTAATTTCATTTAGTTTTATTACGTCAAGGGGATATGTCTTACTTTTTTAATAATTTTCTTACGATGCACCAATGCTTGAAGCTTGAATTAAATATATGTTATAGTTAATTAAAATTGCTATGATAAGTAAAAAAATTGGAGGTGTCTCTATATTATAAGTAATAAAAAAAATGCTTTGAAAAATTATGTGTCTTAGCTAAGTGTATTATATATTATATGAAGCACGAAATTATTCGTTCCATTAAAGCGGAGATATTCATGAAAATTCAATTATCTTATTTTTTTTTCTTCAAAAATAAGAAGAGGTGAATGCTGAAATTGAGTATAGCACTTACTAACTTCGTGACCTATCATCAGAAAAAAAATCAAGTGGAAAAGCTATTAAGGCACAAGATGTTCCCTTACCCTGTCATGGCCATTGACTTATATTCGAGAGTGATCCTTCTGTACGTTAGTACTATTACTTATTCTGTGGTATGATCTAGAAAATACACTAGCACAAGTTTCTGATTGGGGCGCACGTAACTAAGTGCAGTTTGACCCCTCCAAAACACATGGTGGTGTATATAGCTATTTTTGGCGTTTTTGTAACGTCCACAAATTTAACAAGCTTGTACTTATTTGATAATTACTTTTTTACAAATACTTATTTTGTTCTGCATTAAAAGTCGATGATACCGGTAGGAACTAGAAATAATTAAAGCATCCAAAACTGATTTCAATTAAGGCCCATACCGAAAATATTTATTTACAAATGTGTATCAAAAAAAAGGGCGTTAAACAATGCTCCTAACTGCTATTCCTGACAATTTCAGTTGTTAATTGACTATAATACTCGTATATTATTAGAAAAATCTTAAAATTTAGAAAATGCTAAATCATAAACTAATAAGGAGATTAACTATTTTGAAAACTTGCCTTGAAAATCCTGATTCAAGATACATAAAAAAAGAGTACAGAATCGAAGACAAAGGTCGGAGTAGATGACCGAAGGGTCCCTTCTGATAATATTTAATAAAAAATCAACCAAACCTCTACGCAAAATTCAAGGCGGCTTTCAAGAAAAAATTTGCAGCTTTGCCGCCAATCTATTAAATCATAATTCAATAATATTTATTGTAAACTAGCTTTTGCCCGCGACTTCGTACGCGAAGACAATAATTATTGTTATTATCACTAATTGTTTGCATGAAATTTGGCACACAAGTAGTTTATTACGTGGATTAACACATAGGATAAATGCCAGGAAAATGCGAAGTTCCCGCGGAATTTGAAAAAAGTGAATTCTAATGCCGGGAAGCCGCGGTGGCCTAGTGGTTTGACCTATGGTAACTTAAGCAGAGGGTCATGGGTTTGAGCCCGGGCTTGGACCTCCGAGTTATTCCGAATTCGTGTGCTAAATTACGTTTTAAGTTTACTATGAGCTCTACAGTGAAGGAAAACGTCGCGAGAAAAGCTGCACACACCTGAGAAGAAATTCAATGGTACACACCCGCACTGTACAAATCGCACTGGGCCCAAGTGGGAACTACGGCCCAAGTGTTCTCGTTCTGGGAGGAGGCCTGATTGAAACAGGCTTATTTTATCCCGGAAAAGTGCAAAGTACAGCATACCGCGGGATAGAAAATCACTGTTTTGACCTATTTTGAAAATCAGAGACAGTGTAGCTTTAGCTATTAGTGAAATAACTTTAAAAATCAGCCTCCACGTTCAATTCACTTATTTCTATCCTGTGGGAATTTTGCATTTTTCCGGAGAAAAAGTAGTATGTCAATCAGGGATAATGTAGCTTTAAAGTGGTAAAATATTTTTAAAATCAGCCCCAAAGTTGAATTTACTTATTTCGATCCCGTGGGAAATTTTATTTTCCCTTATAAAAGTAGACTATGTCAATCAGGGATATTATAGCATTGACATTGTAAAATATTTATTAAAAATCAGCCCTAAGTTGAATTTACTTATGTCTATACCGCGGGAATTTCGCATTTTCCCGGAAAAAGTACCTTTTGTCAATCAGGGATACTGTAGCTTAATATTGGTGAAAGAATTTTTAAAATCAGTTCCAAAGTAGAATTAAATTTTTTCTATCCCGTGGGAATTTTGTATTTTTCCGAAGAAAATTTAGCCTGTCCATTGGGGATAGTCATATCATACCATATGAAAGAATTTTTAAAATCAGTGCCAAAGTAGAATTTACTTATTTCTATCACGGGAATTTTTCATTTTCCCGGAAAAAATACCCTGTGTCAATCAAAGATACTGCAGCTTTTTGTGAAAAAATTTTTAAAATCAGCCCCAAAGTTGAATTCAAATTCTTCTATCCCGTGCGAATTTTGTATTTTCCCGAATAAAAAGTAGCCTTTGGCAATCGGGGATAATCATATCACATAATATGTAAGAATTTTTAAAATTAGCCCCAAAGTAGAATTCAAATTTTTCTATCCCGTAGGAATTTTGTATTTTCCCGAAGAAAATGTAGCCTATGTCAATTGGGGATAGTCATATCATACCATATGAAAGAATTTTTAGAATCAGTGCCAAAGTTGAATTTACTTATTTCTATCCAGTGGGAATTTTTCATTTTCCCGAAAAAAAGTATCCGGTGTCAATCAAGGATACTGTAGCTTACTATTGGTGAAAGAATTTTTTAAAATCAGCCCCAAAGTTAAATTCAAATTTTTCTATCCCGTGGGAATTTTGCATTTTCCCGAATAAAAGTAGCCTTTGTCAATTGGGTATAGTCATATCACATAATATATAAGAATTTTTGAAATCAGCCCCGAAATTAAATTAATTTATTTCTATCCCTTGGGAATATTGCAATTTCCCGGATAAAAAGTAATTTATGTTAATCAAGGATAGTGTAGCTTTCTAATTCTGAAAGAATTTCTAAAATCGGCTCAATTGTTTCAGAGATTCCGCTACAAACAAATAAACGAAGAAAGCTTAGATATTTCCCTATCCCGTAGGAATTTTGAAAAATCCTTCCTTAGTGCACCTCTACAATACTCAAGGTACAGTGGGCTGCAAAAGTGCATGGACAAAGCAAAACAAAAATCCTATGAAGGTAAAATGAGTGCCAGTAGCTACCATATAAGCCGTACTAGTTCAACCGGATCTTACTAGATGGCGATGTAATTATCATTCAATGAAAAAAACGTTCGCTCGGAATCTTCCTTCTTCTTCACAATTAATATTAATTTATAAGTATTGTAATAATTTGTCATGTCAATGTTTAACAATTATTTTGCTTTTTGTAGTTTTTCGGAATCTGTAACATTGATACAGGGGCCAATCAACTTTTAAACCGACTATAATCTGTCCGCGACATTTTTCAAACAATTGCAGATTTTTGTAAGTAAACATGTTTTTTCTGTAATTTAATAGATGAATAGCATGAATACATGGCGTCCTACGTAAGTTTAACCTATTAAACCGTGAAATATCTTGTCGGAAGTACGATTTTTTGGTAACGCCAGAGACAATTTCGGTAACGTAGGAGACGCCAAAAACGTCGGTTTAAAAGTTGATTGGCCCACACATTGCCAAGTATGAAATCTAACAAAAACATTTTTCTTAAACCTCAAGCCGGGGGGATCGAACCCTATTCACTCTGGCCAGCCACAGTGCATCCGTTTGCATCTTCGCCCGCTCTCTTAGCCACTCGGCTATGGAGACATTATAATAACTGGTGAAACTAACAATCTTATATTTTACTTAATCTTTGCATCCTTGTCTAGTTAATGCGTAGATTAGATACAGATAGATAGATTATGTTTGTTGCCGATTGTTGGACTACCGTAATTTAACTTCAGAGATTTATTGAAGGCTGCTGTATTTATGTGCTACTTAAGGTTGAATGTTGAATAATATACTTGGATACGCTTACACGCCTCGTTTGCTAAACTGAGGGTAATTTTTATAATGACTTCACAAATCGTTAGATTTCTTGTCAATCACCTTATGTGAATATCCAAATTATCAAGTTCTCGAAAATATTATACTATGATTCGATTAACAACGTTTTTGAAAGCAAAAATTATTGTTCTCTGGGAACAAGAAAACTTAAGCTCGAGATATGGGCATAACGGTAAGATTTTACATATATTAATATTTCTGAGTGCAATTTTGCTTACAAATTGCACTATTCATGATCTAATGTTAAGTATTTATTATTTTGTTTTTTTTTACAGAGAAACAGTCAACTTTGCCATTCGACATTTAAATTTCGATTGGGAAAACGAAATCGTTATATTTACCGACGGAAAGTGTCGGATAAGAATGGACGTAAAATTTTGTAAAGGAGTAGCGGGGTTTTAAATTGGGACTCCAGTGAGATAAAGTCAAAAAATAATTTGGACACTGAGGTAAACAGAACATGGAAACTGATGCGAAAAAGTGATATATGTTTCAATATATTATGGTTTCGAGCATGAAAACTCGACTTCAAGAAGTGATAGATAGTGTAACGGCTATCCTCTCCGTTACTAAGAGACAAATTGACTTTGTAACTTAAATTGTTAATATTTCCCGATATCATTATTTTGTAATTAATCTGTTATAAACGAAACTTTATTATTTATTAATAATCCAGTTACCCATGTTTACTTATTGTTATTCTTATAGTGAATGATTCACCATCTGATCTCACATAGGTAATGTTTTTGAAGTTGTGTTAGAAGGGTTATTAGAAATTGAGATAAAAGAGAATGATATAAATTGCTAAATATATGCATCTTGGTCATTTTTCAGTTAGAAGCACAATTAATAATGTAACAATTAATGTTAAGTAAACTGTTATTTGAAATTTAGTGTAGACCGGGTTAATATCTAGCCATTATGTTAGTAGGTATAAGCGTATAAAATTGAATGAAATTTAGTTTTCAATTCTTTATGAGTACTTATTTGTTTCCTATTTTTTAAGTGTAAGTTGTTTTTTTTTTGCTATTTTTGAAACACAACACACTATGTTTTGAAGTTACTCGAACATAAATTATCGCCAAGTAAGTGTTCAATACTTCATACTGAACATAAATTACATAATTAATATTATGCATTCATTAATTATGTTAACCCGGTCTCCAGTTTAAAAATCTACTTAGTTGCTAATAATATTATTTATTTTTATTGTGGTGATGCTTCAATCTTCTTTCCAATAAATTTTGGAAACGAATACTTAAGCTAAGAATACCTCAATAATTTTTTAGATGGCTATAGGGAATGTGCACATAGACGGTGCTGCCAACTGGTGCCATAAATTTTGACTTGATAAGTTTCTTTTACTGTCCGCATAGTGTCTTTTCTGTCGCACAAGTGCTGCCGCCTATAGTTTCTGCACGTTCATACATCGGTGAAAACGAAATAATATTATTGATTGAGAAATTGCTCTTTTATGTTTTAAATAAAATGTTTGATATCAAAAGGTAGTATTATTTTATTTTCTGATCAAATAATTTTTTTAATTAAACAGATAATTAAATACATATTAGATACATATTTAAAAAAAACGATTAAATAAAAAACAATAATAACACTGATCTGGGATTCGAACCATAAACCAATCCCACATACCAGTACTTGACTCATGCGTGTAACCGTTAAGCCACAGCTGCTAATAGAAGGACTTTCGAAATAGCAGTTTAGTTTGGTATATAAACTAGATGCAGAAAACGGCCACTACGCTGCATCAATTCACAGCGCCATCTAGTTAATTCTCATCGAAGCATGAACACAAACGATCAAACACTGCTCACGCGATTATCGCCCCGAGATGTCCATGCACTTTTGCAGCCCACTGTACATGTGTGCCAAATTTCAAGTCTCTTGCCCCAGTAGTTTAGGCTGTGCGTTGTCTGTCAGTCAGTCAGTCAGTCAGTCAGTCAGTCACGGTACTGTTTTATAGGTATAGATAGGTATTATGTAACACATAATTGAATTAAAATATCTCAAAAAAATGTTTTATATTTCATTGAATATCTCAAATATAAAACGTAAGTAAACTTTTCGGTACGGGCTTTATATAGCAAAAATATTTTTTTCGGTTTTCTCCATAGGTACAGGACAAAGCAGTTTTGCATGCCCTACAAATAATAATAAAAAACATTAATTTTCTTTCAGATCGCATGGCTGGGTTAAAATCTCTAGCAAAAAGGTCAATTGAACTAGGTGGTCTCACATCTGCGTGGATGATAAATAGGTTATATGTTTGTAAGTACCTTACTCTTAAAATTAAAGTAAATACCGGCTAAATGCTTGTCAAACTCGCAAACGAAAGGTTTTGTATAGAAAAAATATCTTTCTTTAATGGCCTGTTGGGCTCTCCGTCAAGAGCATAACATTTAAATTGTTTTATAGAAAGTTCTGGTTGAACCTTCTAACTTCAGCATCAGATCAGTGCGAGAGAATCATTAACTCAAAGATTCTTGATAGTCTATTTATTGAGATCGCTTATAGCCGCGCGAGCATTAGCTTTGAGAAGTTTCGTTGGTCATCTGCGGTCTTCTTCATCAGTCAGTTACCAAATGATACTTTCTGAATGAAAATGCTCGACTTGGTGCAAAAATGCCAATAAAATAAATAATAAATAAATATCACGGGACAATTGACCTAGTCCCAAAGTACAGACACAGTATACAGTTAAACATAGTGTTGCTGGCAATGTTGCTGGCAACACAAAATTTCGTCTGTATAATGTTGGAAGAATTTTTTTGTCCCCTTCTTCCGCTACCTATGGTGGTCGCATCAACGAATTGTGCTCGTGTCTAACAAAAATTTACATTTTCACTTCTCATGCTCGTAAAGTTGATCTTTATGTCGAGAGAGCGCTGCATAAAACAGCTTTTTATGGTCTTGTGCATAAAGTAAAATTTTGTTTGTTTGTTTATACTAATAATAATAATAAATAAGCTTACTTACTCCTTTGGCATACTAAGATGGACTCAGACTGAGCTGGACGAACTGGGCTGGAAGAGTTCCTGTACTGCTCACTGCGCATTGCATGCTTCACCCGCGCTCGTCTGTTATGAGACTGTACATCTCGCGGAAGTCGTGGTCGTGGTTTTTTAAATACCAAAGACCTCCACAACCGCGAGGTGTGTAGTCTCAGGGATTATTTCCTAAACAACGAGTGTGGGGTGCATCGCGACGTAGTAGCAGTAGACAAAAACTTCAAACCGCTTTCCTTGGCAAACGAGAACTGGCGCCGACTTAAAATAATGAGCATCGAGGACCGCAAGAAGGTATGGAAGAGCAAGGAGCTACACGGGCGGTTCTACAAGGCCCTCACATGGCCAGATGAAGATCTGCTCGCGTCGGTGAACTGGCTACGTTTCGGGGATCTCTTCGGGGAAACCGAAGGTTTTGTCTGTGCAATTGCGGATGAAGTTATCATCACGAACAACTACCGGAGATATATCCTGAAGGACGGTACGGTCGACATTTGTCGGGCATGCCGCCGTCCGGGGGAGTCACTCAGGCATATTATTTCCGGTTGTGGTCATCTTGCTAACGGTGAGTACTTGCACAGACATATCCTTGTAGCCAGAATTATTCACCAGCAACTTGCTCTGCTATATAGTTTTGTGGACTTTGAAGTGCCTTTCTATAAGTATACCTGCGCCAGTTCTCGAAAATGGTCGTGCCACGCTCTATTGGGATCGGTCTGTTATCACGGACAGGACTATTATAGCCAATAGGCCTGATATCGTGCTGACAGATCGATCGAAACGCCAGGCAGTGCTCGTCGACATCACCATCCCCCATGACGAGAACCTCGTGAAAGCTGAGAAGGACAAAGCCAGCAAGTACCTTGACCTAGCTCACGAGATAACCGCCATGTGGGATGTTGATTCGACGATCATTGTTCCGATAGTCGTTTCTGCGAACGGGCTGATAGCGAAGAGTCTCGACCAACATCTCAAGAGACTCTCGCTAGATGGCTGGATCAAGGGTCAGATACAGAAAGCGGTACTCCAGGACACTGCGCGGTTAGTCAGGAGGTTCCTCTCTCTGTCACCCTAACCACCGATAGCTTAGGCCCCGTCTCGCTGCCGGTGGCACCCTAGGTTAGGTTTTTATAATGATTTTATGTTTTGTATGTATAGTTTTAATTTTACTTTTTGTATAATTATTGTAAAAATCTAACCTAAGAAAAAAAAATAAAGAGAATAATAATTACAATTTATTTATTTGTGATGCATATTATGCATTAAGTCGTACAATAATAGTATTTTATGCAACGGTTGTATAAGTAAGACCTTAAAAGGCGAGTGACGTGAGTTGCGATACGAGCGAATGCGAGTATCGCAATGGAAGACGGCACGAGCCGTTAAGACCAAATTATACACCGTTGCATACAATATTTTTTCTACGACTCGACTCTACTCTACTGGACTGTACCCTACTGTAGGGTACAGTCGGGTACAGTAGGGTAAAATAGGGTACAGTAGGGTACAGTCGGGTACAGTAGGGTAAAATGGGGTACAGTCGGGTAAAGTAGGGTACAGTCGGGTGAAATAGGGTACAGTAGGGTACAGTCGGGTACAATGTATGGTAAAATGTATGGTAGTATGGTAAAATGGGGTACAGTAGGGTACAGTCGGGTGAAATAGGGTACAGTAGGGTAAAACGGGTAGAGTAGGGTAAAATAGGGTACAGTAGGGTACAGTCGGGTAAAGTCGGGTACAGTAGGGTAAAATAGAGTACAGTAGGGTACAGTCGGGTACAGTAGGGTGAAATAGGGTACAGTAGGGTATAGTCGGGTACAGTAGGGTAAAATAGGGTACAGTAGGGTACAGTCGGGTACAGTAGGGTAAAATAGGGTACAGTAGGGTAAAATAGGGTATTTTACCCTACTGTACCCGACTTTACTCTACTGTACCCTATTTTACCCTACTGTACCCGACTGTACCCGACTGTACCCTATTTTACCCTAATGTACCCAACTGTACCCTATTTTACCCTACTGTACCCGACTGTACCCTATTTTACTCTACTGTACCCGACTGTACCCTATTTTACCCTACTGTACCCGACTGTAACGAACTGCACTCTATTTTACCCTACTGTACCCAACTGTACTCTACTGTACTCTATTTAACCCTACTGTACCCGACTGTACCCTTCTGTACCGTATTTTACCCTACTGTACCCGACTGTACCCTACTGTACCCTATTTTACCCTCGTGTACCCGACTGTACCCCACTGTACCCAACTGTACCCTACTGTACCCGACTGTACCCAACTGTACCCTATTTTACCCTACTGTACCCGACTGTACCCTATTTTACCCTACTGTACCCGACTGTACCCTACTTTACCCTACTGTACCCGACTGTACCCGACTGTACCCTATTGTACCCTATTTTACCCTACTGTACCCGACTGTACTCTATTTTACCCTACTGTACCCGACTGTACCCAACTGTACACTATTTTACCCTACTGTACCCGACTGTACTCTATTTTACCCTATTGTACCCGACTGTACTCTTTTTTACCCTACTGTACCCGACTGTACTCTTTTTTACCCTACTGTACCCGACTGTACCCAACTGTACCCTATTTTACCCTACTGTACCCGACTGTACCCTATTTTACCCTACTGTACCCGACTGTACCCTATTTTACCCTACTGTACCCGACTGTACCCGACTGTACCCTATTGTACCCTATTTTACCCTACTGTACCCGACTGTACTCTATTTTACCCTACTGTACCCGACTGTACCCAACTGTACACTATTTTACCCTACTGTACCCGACTGTACTCTATTTTACCCTATTGTACCCGACTGTACTCTTTTTTACCCTACTGTACCCGACTGTACTCTTTTTTACCCTACTGTACCCGACTGTACCCAACTGTACCCTATTTTACCCTACTGTACCCGACTGTACTCTATTTTACCCTACTGTACCCGACTGTACCCTACTGTACCCGACTGTACCCTATTTTACCCTACTGTACCCAACTGTACCCTATTTTACCCTACTGTACCCGACTGTACCCTACTGTACCCTATTTTACTCTACTGTACCCGACTGTACCCTACTGTACCCTATTTTACCCTACTGTACCCGACTGTACCCTATTTTACCCTACTGTACCCGACTGTACCCTACTGTACCCTATTTTACTCTACTGTACCCGACTGTACCCTACTGTACCCTATTTTACCCTACTGTACCCGACTGTACCCTATTTTACCCTACTGTACCCGACTGTACCCTACTGTACCCTATTTTACCCTACTGTACCCGACTGTACTCTATTTTACCCTACTGTACCCGACTGTACCCTACTGTACCCGACTGTACCCTATTTTACCCTACTGTACCCAACTGTACCCTATTTTACCCTACTGTACCCGACTGTACCCTACTGTACCCTATTTTACTCTACTGTACCCGACTGTACCCTACTGTACCCTATTTTACCCCACTGTACCCGACTGTACCCTACTCTACTCAACTCAGCAGGTCTAAACTGGCCTTTAGTGTTTAGTGTACCCTACATTTAATATTATGTGGCAGCTAGGTGTATCGTAATAACGACATTACGACACAAGTGCTGTTATGGCGAATAGATTAAGCATAGACTTTCTGGAGTCATATTATCTATGTTCTTATATATTTGTTCGCGACCATGTAAAAAACAGATAAAAGTACAGGAGTAGGAAAAATAAAGAACAGTTCTCTGTGATCTACCTTAAAGGTGTACAAATTTTTGACTTAAAAAATAAAAGATAACCAAACACAGTACAAAAATAATAGACATTTTACCTACGCTAAATACAGAGTCACAATGAAGTAAATTTAAATAATTGATTTAAGTTAAAATAATTGATTGAAATGTCAGGTTCTATTCATAAAAAAATCATCAATACTATATAATATGCTTCAGTTATAAGCTTTGCCTTTAAATGTTTCTTAAATGTATTGAAATCTAACTCTTTAAGGCTTTCGGGTAAGAAATTATAAATTTTGGTTGCTATGCCTAGGACACTTTTCTTTAGTAAAGCTGTTCTGCCTTTCATAGTTTGTATTTGATGCTTATGGCGAACACTTCTAGAACCGTTGTTACATTGCAATGGAAATAACGTTGGATTTGACTTGAAAACTGCAACTTCGTATATGTACAAGCTGGCTAAGCTCAATATCTTCAGCTCTTTAAAATGAGGCTTGCAGGTATCAGAATTCTTAAGGCCACGAATAGCTCAAATGCATTTTTTTGTGCAACAAAAACTGACTGTTTATTGGTAGAATTACCCCAGAAGATGATACCGTATCTAAGGATTGACCCTATATATCCATGATACGCCAATAGTGCAGTGTTCTGGTCTGTTAATTTGGATAGCCTTCTTAGAGCAAACACAAAACTATTTATACGAGTACATAAAGAATTAGTATGCGGTTTCCAATTCACATGATTATCAACTTCAATACCTAAGAATTTAACTACGTTGACATGTTCAATAATTTTATCATTATATTTAACATTATAATTGACTGAATTTGTTCTGGTTTGATGGAATTGCATGATTTTTGTCTTATCGATATTAATCTTTAATCCATTCACGTCCAGCCAGTCAATGATCGTTGCAAGTGTATTGTTTATTTCGCTCTCATATGTGTCCGAGTTGTAATTTATTGTCGTTTCATAGATTGTCATGGATCATGCTCAGTCGTCCTTTGTTGTGCGAAGTTGAGAGTAGCTCCTCTTCGTAAGCAGACCATTCCAAGATTGGAACTGCAAGCTGCCGTTCTTCTTTCCGATCTTATGAAGTCTACCACGGAAGCGTTGAAACCATTTTGCTCTGTCGATGAAATTTACGCCTGGTCGGACTCTAGTGTCGTCTTGTCGTGGATAAAATCGTGTCCATCGAAATGGAAAACATTCGTGGCAAATCGGGTTAGCCACATTCACGACATTATTTCTCCTGATCGATGGAGGCACGTCGGAACTCACTCGAATCCAGCAGACTGCGGTTCGCGTGGTCTGTTACCCACTGATCTCGTCAATCATGACATGTGGTGGAGAGGTCCCTCGTGGCTTGCCGATTCCGAGGAGAAATGGCCAGCTATCAATACTCTATCGTTTTCGAATCCGGCCCTACAAGAGGAGCAACGGATCTTTAGCCTTGTCGTGTCCAACGAACCTACTCTTATCGAATCGTTGTTGAACAAATTCTCGTCGCTTTCAACATTGAAGCAAACTTTATCGTATTGTTTTCGATTCATAGATAATTCGAGACAATTGGCTCCTGAAAAGCGTCTTAGCGGACCTATACAGTCATTTGAATTACATAGGGCACTTAGAATTTTAGTAAAGTCAGTGCAGGAGAGCGTGTTTTCGTCGGAGATTGAGCACTTGAAGAAAGGTTCTCCTAACTCGTTTCCAAGAAGTTTAAGAAAGCTGTCCCCATTTATCGATGAAGAGGGTCTTCTCAGGGTGGGCGGTCGCCTTGCCAATGCTAAGGCTGGATTTGAAGTCAAACATCCATTGCTGTTGCCTCGCTCGCATCGCCTCACTTATCTTCTAATCACTGAGTACCACACCCGCTTCATGCACCCCGGTGCGCAGACTCTTAAAAATCTTTTGTCTCGGCACTTCTGGATCCTATCGTGTAAACGCGCTATCCATTCCGTTATCTCGAGCTGTCTTAAATGTTTTCGTGTTCGTCCACACCTCGCTTCCGCCCCCCTTATGGGTAACTTGCCTTCATTTAGGGTAAACCAAATTAAACCTTTTTCGACTTCTGTCGTCGATTACGGTGAACCCCATCTTATTGCCCTTGGGCGCGGTCGCGGTGCAAAAAGCTTTAAAGGCTACATTTGCGTTTTCGTCTGCACCAGCACGAAGGCGATCCATGTCGAGCTGGCTTCCGAATTCTCGTCGGAAGCTTTCTTAGCTGCACTGCGGAGATTTATCGCTCGTCGTGGCCGTTGTAGCCATCTTGTTTCTGACCAAGGTCGTAACTTCGTTGGTGCTAGTAATTACCTTGGTTCCATAATGCAACTGGTCAATACAAAAGGTCTCTCGCAAAGATCTGTCCTTTGCCTTTGGCCTCAGACATATTCTAATTAGTTAATATTTTTCTCGCTTACACTGCCTTACCAATGCAAGGTAGTTGTAACTTATCGTAATTAGTTCGTAATCTTTGGTAGCATTAAGTTAAACATAGTTTCTAGTAACAACCTCCCAAGGTTTTTAGTTATCGTTTTTTTTTGTAGTAAATGCCGTGATACGTCCCGGTATACCGTCGCATTTAGGTGGGCGGAATGTTCAATCGTGTCAATCGTATTTTAAATTGGCAGCAATCTAGCTGTCAAATTGAATGTCATTATGACATTGAGTTAGTTTTTGATTTTGACAGTTAACGATATTTCATTCGAACCACCGACTTCGTAGTAGTAAGTTGTCGGTCTAAGAACTCTCTCGAAGACAGTCGCTCGTTATTCTCGTTTACGGAACCCTCAACCAAGGTGTTCACAAATTGCTTTCAAAGTGTCTAAAGTACTACTTAATACCATCCAAGTTAAAGAACGATTGAGATTGCGTTCGTGCTGTATGTGGAGTATGCTTGTGGAGTTTAGCAGTAAGGGAAAGATCTACACTGGGCCCAGCTCTGGATTTAACCCTACGGGGCTGCTCGGACCACCGCCGCTTCAGGAGATCAGGTGAGCGCGATCGCAATCGAATATTTCCTATTAACTGTGTCTAATTTAAATCCGGGATCGTGAAACACACGTAATAAATCACCATCGTAGAAATACAGTCCACTCATAATTCGTCTTTCGCTACATTTCTCGGGCATCGTGCCACATTTTTTTGGTCATTCGAACGGATTTTATTGAAAAGTTCCTTTTGTCGCGATTTCTTACGTGTTTTTCTACGATTTTATTGATTTTATTTTTATATTTTTGTGTTGAGGGTAGTTTGGAATGGTACCTTGGTTGAGATTTTATGTGTTTGTTATAAGTTGTACGGCCATCTTTTTCTTGTCGTTATCGTTCGTAAAGGTGGTACACAACTTATTACCATAGACTAAACTTAATTATCGGTTATTTCGTTGTGTTAGTATTTCACGAATCGGTATTATTTAAATTGTCGTTCGAATTAGGTATCTAATCTATATCGTATCGTTTGAAATGTCAGATCACGATGAAATGTATGGTCGCGATTCTGAATTTGAAGTTGACAACAACAAAATCGCGCGTAACTACGCAATTATGCGTGTTGAATTTATCGCGGAAACTAACTTGTTGGGATTTGAAGAAAGGGATTTAAAGGAAATATCGGATCAATTTCATGACGCGCAACGGAAAGTTTTGTCGTTGTTGGAACCGTCCGCGCGGACTGATGAAATGAAAATAACGTACGAGTTTGAGACTAAAGTGTCCGATATTAGATATAAATTGCGCCAAAGATTAGTACCGCAAATAAGTGATTCCAAACCTTGTGTTGGTGAGGCAGTGATTGCTAAATTGCCTAAAGTTTCTATAAAACCATTTGATGGAACTTTGGAGAATTGGGTAAGTTTTATACAGTTGTTTAATTCTTTGATTCATAACCGGAATATCTCGGGAGTTGAAAAATTGCACTACCTTTTGTCGAGTGTGCAAGGTACCGCTTATGAATTAATAAAAAATTACCCACTTACCCAAGAAAGTTACCAAGATGCATATGATTGTTTATGTAAATATTTTGATAAGAAGCGACAAATTGCTACACATTATTATGAAAAGTTATTGTGTTGTGAACCGATTAGAACAAAATCTGCTAGTGACCTTGAACGTGTTTATAGAACTTTCTCAGAGAATTTATCGGTATTAAATAAATATAGCTTACCAGACAAGAACTTTATGCTTTTTCATTTATTGTGGTCTAAACTAGATAAATGCACTCGAGAAGCATTCCAACTTGAGCATAATAGTGACGACATCCCACAGTTTAGTGATGTTCAAGCTTTCGTTGAAAAACAATACAAAGCGCTTAACTTATCGAATATTTCGTTGTTGCCTACTACTAATAACTCTGTGGTAGAAGGTAAAAAAGTAGGTATAAATAAACAGATTCATAATAGTGTGAGCAAAAATAAAGCATCGTTTGTCGTTTCTCGTCAAACTTGTAACTTTTGTAATGGCCAGCACAGTCTTACCACTTGTAAGGATTTTTTAAATATTGATCCTAAATCTCGTTTTGATTTTGTAAAAGAAAAGGGTTTGTGTATCTTGTGCTTTTCGAACACACATCGAGTAAAAACTTGTCGTGCCTCTCGTTGTAGTGTGTGCCAGTGTTCACATCACACATACTTACATTTTACTAGACCGGTGCAGACAGTTCCTCTTACGCCCCCTCCAGTGGAAGGCAGTGTGCCACATAGTTCGGTTAGCTCTGGTAGTAATACGGTTTTGACTTCACTGGGTAGTGAAAGTACAGTTTTGTTTTCAACTGCTAGGATTGAGATTAGGGATGCGTATGGTGACTTTAAGTCAGTGCGTGCGCTTCTCGATTGTGCTAGCGCCTGCAATTTTATTACTGAATCCTGCGCTAAGAAGCTAGGACTCAACATTCGTCGTGGTCCACACTCCGTAAATGGAATTGGAAATTCTGTCGCTCAACCGCTCGGTTCGCTATCGTGTGAAATAAAGCCGGCGGGTGATAAATATTTGTCGTCCAATATTAAATTGGAAGCTCTCGTACTGTCGTCAATATGTGCTGACCAGCCTAACCAACCTGTCGACTCGTCAAGGTGGTCTCACATATTGAATCTTCGGCTTGCTGATCCAGACTTCGCTCAATCTGGACCAATAGATATGCTGTTAAATGCAGACATTTTCGCGTCTTCGCTGTTGCCTGGTCTAAAGAGAGGAAAGCTCGGGCAACCACGAGCATTAAATTCTATTTTCGGTTGGATTGTTATGGGTGAGTGTGACACTAGTCAACTCACAGAAAGTACTGTCGATCGCAGCAACAATAACTGCCTTTTCGTGTCGAATCATTCGCCAATATTATCGTTAGATAATTCCATAAAAAGGTTTTGGGAATTAGAAAACATTAATCCTCCAGTTAATTGTTTCTTGTCGAAGGAGGACCAGCGTTGCGAAGATTATTTTGTCAATAACCATTCTCGTAATGAAGAAGGTAGGTTTGTTGTTCCTTTACCTTTTGTCGACCCCACAAATAAACCTCTTTTTCACAACTCTCGCGAAATTGCACTAAAGCGATTTCTATCGTTGGAGCGTAAGCTCAATTCTAATCTTGACTTCAAGAAATCGTATGTCGATTTTATGGAGGACTATCAGTCCCGTGGTCATCTCGAGGAGGTGGATCCTCCTACTGCTGTTGTCGGTCTGTTCAATTATATACCTCATCATGGTATACAGCGTGTTTCAGTCACCACACCTCTTCGCGTTGTCTTCGACGCCAGCGCGAAAGACAGTAAAGGTACTTCGTTGAATGACACTCTTCTCGCTGGTCCTAAACTTCAGGCTAATATTTTCGATTTACTCATGCGTTTTCGTTGGCATGCCGTAGTATTCACAGGCGATGTGAAGCAAATGTACAGGCAAATATTAGTACCTGAAGAGGACGCTGACTACCAGCGTATCCTATGGAGGCCCTCCCCTGCTGGACCCGTGCGTGACTATCGTCTGTTAACGGTTACGTATGGCGTTTCCTCGGCTCCATTTCAGGCTCTTCGAACAGTGAATCAACTCGCTAAGGACTCCGCTGATAAATACCCTGCTGGTGCCGCTGTTCTTGCTCGTGATATTTTTGTCGATGACGTCGTCACTGGAGCGGATTCAGTTGAACAGGCTCTTTCGCTTCAGGCAGAGCTCACAAAAATATTATCGTCAAGAGGTTTCCATTTAAGGAAATGGACTTCAAACAATCGTACCTTTCTCGATAGCCTGCCACTGTCAGATTTATACTCTGAAGAGCTGAAGCATTTCGAAGAGCTGCCTGATGTCTCATTAAAAATACTGGGGCTCTTGTGGCAGCCTCGGTTTGATTCATTTCGTTTTCGGGTGGCTGAATTCGGTGAATGTCGTTGCACAAAGCGTACAATTCTGTCCGAAATCGCCCGCATTTATGACCCTCTGGGTTTCCTCGGTCCCCTTACGTTTTACGCCAAATATATTATGCAACTACTTTGGACCGCTGGTGTTGCTTGGGACGACGACGCGCCTTCTGATATCGCTTCAGAATGGCGGCGTCTGAATTTCCGAATTGCCGTCGTTAGCATCTGTGTCCATCCCTCGTCGTATCGTCGGCCCTTTCGTTTCGCTACAGCTGCACGGCTTTGGAGATGAGCGTGACTACTGCGCTGTAATTTATTGTCGTTTCATAGATTGTCATGGATCATGCTCAGTCGTCCTTTGTTGTGCGAAGTTGAGAGTAGCTCCTCTTCGTAAGCAGACCATTCCAAGATTGGAACTGCAAGCTGCCGTTCTTCTTTCCGATCTTATGAAGTCTACCACGGAAGCGTTGAAACCATTTTGCTCTGTCGATGAAATTTACGCCTGGTCGGACTCTAGTGTCGTCTTGTCGTGGATAAAATCGTGTCCATCGAAATGGAAAACATTCGTGGCAAATCGGGTTAGCCACATTCACGACATTATTTCTCCTGATCGATGGAGGCACGTCGGAACTCACTCGAATCCAGCAGACTGCGGTTCGCGTGGTCTGTTACCCACTGATCTCGTCAATCATGACATGTGGTGGAGAGGTCCCTCGTGGCTTGCCGATTCCGAGGAGAAATGGCCAGCTATCAATACTCTATCGTTTTCGAATCCGGCCCTACAAGAGGAGCAACGGATCTTTAGCCTTGTCGTGTCCAACGAACCTACTCTTATCGAATCGTTGTTGAACAAATTCTCGTCGCTTTCAACATTGAAGCAAACTTTATCGTATTGTTTTCGATTCATAGATAATTCGAGACAATTGGCTCCTGAAAAGCGTCTTAGCGGACCTATACAGTCATTTGAATTACATAGGGCACTTAGAATTTTAGTAAAGTCAGTGCAGGAGAGCGTGTTTTCGTCGGAGATTGAGCACTTGAAGAAAGGTTCTCCTAACTCGTTTCCAAGAAGTTTAAGAAAGCTGTCCCCATTTATCGATGAAGAGGGTCTTCTCAGGGTGGGCGGTCGCCTTGCCAATGCTAAGGCTGGATTTGAAGTCAAACATCCATTGCTGTTGCCTCGCTCGCATCGCCTCACTTATCTTCTAATCACTGAGTACCACACCCGCTTCATGCACCCCGGTGCGCAGACTCTTAAAAATCTTTTGTCTCGGCACTTCTGGATCCTATCGTGTAAACGCGCTATCCATTCCGTTATCTCGAGCTGTCTTAAATGTTTTCGTGTTCGTCCACACCTCGCTTCCGCCCCCCTTATGGGTAACTTGCCTTCATTTAGGGTAAACCAAATTAAACCTTTTTCGACTTCTGTCGTCGATTACGGTGAACCCCATCTTATTGCCCTTGGGCGCGGTCGCGGTGCAAAAAGCTTTAAAGGCTACATTTGCGTTTTCGTCTGCACCAGCACGAAGGCGATCCATGTCGAGCTGGCTTCCGAATTCTCGTCGGAAGCTTTCTTAGCTGCACTGCGGAGATTTATCGCTCGTCGTGGCCGTTGTAGCCATCTTGTTTCTGACCAAGGTCGTAACTTCGTTGGTGCTAGTAATTACCTTGGTTCCATAATGCAACTGGTCAATACAAAAGGTCTCTCGCAAAGATCTGTCCTTTGCCTTTGGCCTCAGACATATTCTAATTAGTTAATATTTTTCTCGCTTACACTGCCTTACCAATGCAAGGTAGTTGTAACTTATCGTAATTAGTTCGTAATCTTTGGTAGCATTAAGTTAAACATAGTTTCTAGTAACAACCTCCCAAGGTTTTTAGTTATCGTTTTTTTTTGTAGTAAATGCCGTGATACGTCCCGGTATACCGTCGCATTTAGGTGGGCGGAATGTTCAATCGTGTCAATCGTATTTTAAATTGGCAGCAATCTAGCTGTCAAATTGAATGTCATTATGACATTGAGTTAGTTTTTGATTTTGACAGTTAACGATATTTCATTCGAACCACCGACTTCGTAGTAGTAAGTTGTCGGTCTAAGAACTCTCTCGAAGACAGTCGCTCGTTATTCTCGTTTACGGAACCCTCAACCAAGGTGTTCACAAATTGCTTTCAAAGTGTCTAAAGTACTACTTAATACCATCCAAGTTAAAGAACGATTGAGATTGCGTTCGTGCTGTATGTGGAGTATGCTTGTGGAGTTTAGCAGTAAGGGAAAGATCTACACTGGGCCCAGCTCTGGATTTAACCCTACGGGGCTGCTCGGACCACCGCCGCTTCAGGAGATCAGGTGAGCGCGATCGCAATCGAATATTTCCTATTAACTGTGTCTAATTTAAATCCGGGATCGTGAAACACACGTAATAAATCACCATCGTAGAAATACAGTCCACTCATAATTCGTCTTTCGCTACATTTCTCGGGCATCGTGCCACAGTCTGGGAACACCCCTTTTTCAAGCATAAGATTGAAAATAAAAGTTAATGGGTTACATATAATTTCAGCACTGTGTTTTATTATGTTAGTTGTTATTTCATCAAATCCGGTGCTATTGGTATTCTTCAGTGATTTTATTATATTGTGAATCTGTGTCGGCGTCACCGGTCCTATAAATATATCAATATTTGGTGGTAAATTTTTGTCATTCATAGCATCGTATTTTACATTAAATTCAGATTGTTCAATGAAAAAAATATTAATTGAATTGGCAATGTCACGGGGATCATCTAAAATGTAATTTTTATTTTTGATTATATTTCGTATAGGACGATTTTCATTATTATTTTTTATTATTTGCCAAGCAGCACGACTTTTATTACTTATTCGATGTATAAATGCGATTTTTGTTACGTGCTCGCTGGGTTAATCTTATGATTTTCTTTAATCTATAAGAATATGATTTTAACTCCTCCTTGTACGAGTTGTTTGGATTATTTTTGTAGCGCCAGAGTATATTTCGTTTTTTTTTTGCAACACACCTTTATATTTTTGTCATTCATAGCATCGTATTTTACATTAAATTCAGATTGTTCAATGAAAAAAATATTAATTGAATTGGCAATGTCACGGGGATCATCTAAAATGTAATTTTTATTTTTGATTATATTTCGTACTAGCTTTTGCCCGCGGCTTCGCTCGCGTGTACCATGAGTATTCCAAAGAACCAAGATATCAAGCAAGCAAGCATACAGGCAAGCAAGCAAGCATGCAAGCAAGCATGCAAGCAAGCACGCATGCACGGAAGCAAGCAAGCATGCATGCACGGAAGCAAGCAAGCGTGCAAGCAAGCGTGCAAGCAAGCCCGACTAAACTTTCTTTATATACAATAATATAAAACCTATTATTACTTTCCCCTGTCCTGCATTAGGTATAATTCAATGTTTTCTTACCTTCTACGAAAACTTGAGTAACTGGAAGCGCTGTGTACCTACTTAGCATTGATATTATACATATTTTAGTATCTTGTTAAGGTATTGTGTGACCTAACCGTTAAGGAGTTATACTTTCCATCATCAGCTCACCTGGATAACCTGAAAGAATACGACTATCGGTATATACTTCCCTATAATATTTGAAAAAATATCCTCAACTCCTAACCGTTAAGGAGTTTTACCTTCCATCATCAGCTCATCAACAAGAGATGATGTCTACCAGACGCAAACACTTAAATAGCTTGAGAAAATATATGAAAAACGTAATGCGTGCCTACAAAATTTGAGGGTTGCCCTCGATTTCCCTGAGATCCCGTCATCAGATCCTGATTTTGTGACAATGGGACTATCTCAGTAGTATATTGTATTCTTTCGAATAAAAAAATAATTTTTATAATCGGTCCACAATTGATCGAGAAATCGGTGAACATACCTACATAAAAAAATACATAAAGTGGAATGCATAACCTCCTCCTTTTTTGAAGTCGGTTAAGGAGCCCTTTGCGGCCTACTTACAGTATAAACTTATGAATTTTGAAATTTTACCTTTCTACAACCAGTAAAACGCAAAATCCCGTTTTTTCCCGTTCCCGTAAGAATTTCGGAAAATGATTTCTTAATACTCCCCTACACTCCCCAAGGAACCCACTTGCCAAATTTCAGCTTTCTATGACCAGTAAAACGAAAAATCCCGTTTTTCGCGTTCCCGTGGGAATTTTGGAAAGTTCTCTTTCAATGCTCCTTTACACTCCCCAAGCAACCTACATGCCGAATTTTAGCTTTCTACGACCAGTAAAACGAAAAATCCCGTTTTTTCCCGTTCCCGTGGGAATTTTGAAAAGTCCTCTCTCAATGCTCTTCTACCCTCCCCAAACAACCTACATGCTGAATTTCAGTTTTCTACGACCAGTAATACGAAACATCCCCTTTTTCCGTTCCCGTGGGAATTTCGGAAAGCCCTCTCTCAATCCTTCTCTACTCTACACTCCCCAAGCAACCTACATGCCGAATTTCAGCTTTCTACGACCAGTAAAACGAAAAATCTCATTTTTTCCTTATCCCGTGGGAATTTCCGAAAATTCTTTAAATTATTTTTTACTATTATAATGACCTACTTCTATGCCAAATTTGAAGAGTCTAATAATTATAGTTCATAGGATCCCGTTGGACTGAATATATAAATCCCGTTTTCTCCTTATCCCGTGGGAATTTTGAGAAATCCTGAAATTAATGTTTTAACTAATGTAATACCTACTTGTGTATCAAATTTGAAGAGTCTAGTTATTATAGTTACTGAGATAGGGTCACTCGGAATCGAATATATAAATCCCGTTTTTTCCCGTTCCCGTGGGAATTCCCAAAAATACTTCCTTAGTGGATGCCTACATTGTATTAGGTATCTATGTGCAAAATTTCAAGTCTCTAGGTCCAGTGGTTTGGGCTGTGCGTTGATATATCAACAGTCATTTAGTTTATTTAGACATTTCAACCCCATCCAGGGAGATGGTATTTTACGTCCGCCACGTCGGTTTTTAAAACCGTTGTTGTTTTCGTAAACAGTGACCCGATAAACCATAGAAACAATACCCATGTTGATTTTCAGACTTTGTCCCCCCATTTCCCCCTTTTAGGGGTTGAATTCCCAAAAAACCTGAAACACGTGTTTAATCATTTATCGTTAGGAGTACTTCTGTTAAGTTTCGAATAAAATAGTCGAACTAATCTTGTTTCCCCATACAAACTTTGGACCCCTGTTTCACCCCCTTAGGGAGTGAAATTTGAAAAATCCTTTCTTAGTGCACCCCTAGACCTTATAAGGAACCTACGTGCCAAATTTGGAATCTCTAGGCCCAGCGGTTTGTGCTGTGCGTTGATATGTCAGTCAGTCAGTCAGTCAGTTTCTTCTTTTATATATTAAGATAGGACGATTTTCATTATTATTTTTTATTATTTGCCAAGCAGAACGACTTTTATTACTTATTCGATGTATAAATGCGATTTTTGTTACGTGCTCGCTGGGTTAATCTTATGACTTTCTTTAACCTATAAGAATATGATTTTAACTCCTCCTTGTTCGAGTTGTTTGGATTATTTCTGTAGCGCCAGAGTATATCTCGTTTTTTTTTTGCAACACACCTTTATACCTTTAGATACCCAATTCGCTCTTTTCCAAGGTGACAGTTTGACCAGTTTAAAAGGAAAACAAAAATTGTAAAAAAGGCAAACGTGTCGATATAGTACATTACTGCAGCGGCCGCGAAATAGGGGATTGCCGGCCGAGTAGTTATAAATGGCCGAGTGTTAACGAGGCCATCTAGAGATACGAGGCCAACAATCCCTGTTCGTGGCCAAGGCTTGTATAGAGTTTTTCTCAAACATGCATCACCATCACCACCATCATCATCATCACCATCATGATCATCATCAACATCATCATCAACATCATCGTCATCACCATCACCATCATCATCATAATCATCATCATCATCATCATCAACATCATCAACATCATCATCATCATCATCATCATCTCATCATCATCATCATCATCATCAACATCATCATCACCATCTCATCATCACCATCATCATCTCATCATCACCATCATCATCATCATCATCGCCATCATCATCATCATCATCATCATCACCATCATCATCATCATCACCATCATCATCATCATCTTACCTTACCTTAAATAAGCGTAGTGGCAGAATGTCTTAATGAACCAAAACGCAAATATTGCTTATAGTTTTTTTTTTTAATGGCTAAATGCTACGATGCCATAGACCTATAAACGTCATGGCATGAAACATTAGACGATCACTTTGCTGGCCTTGGCCAGCAATGTTGTATGAAATTCCATTATTGACCTCTGGTCTAGGCGCTCCCCCAGCACCGGCTGCACCTGCACCTGCAACGTGACCCTTCGTGGCGTATTATAAGGAACATAACGTCAATATTTCATAGCATGTTTGAGAAAAAATTATTGTAGGCGTCGTTTGGGTTATCACCGTCGTAAACATTTGCAAAGCTAAGACTAATGAGGCATTCCTTAAATTTATTAATATTTTCAAGTGAAAAATCTCTTCTTTTTACATACCAATATTTGTATGGACAGCTTTGCTTTATAGGGCATTTTAACATAATGGCATTATGGTCAGATAAACCAAGATTAACTATTGAACCTTCGGATCCGTGTATATTGTCGGCGAAGTTGTCAATGCATGTACCTATCACTGCTGGGTCGTTTAATATCTTTTATTTTAAATTTTAGACTGTGATACTCTTTAATGTACAAAAAGGAAAACAAAAAGGTTACAGAAAAAAAATGATAAGTACAAAGGCGGACCCTGAAGGGATCTCTGCCAGTCAACCTTTGAGTGGTAGAGAAGAGCAATCAAAAAAACAAGGATCGACAAATAGAGCAAAACATTATCAAAATCTTCGTCTAAGACCAAGGCAATCAGCCGCAAACAGCCACAAACAGTAGAAAGATTTTTTTTAACCGACTTCAAAAAAGGAGGAGGTTCTATGTTCCACTGTTTATATATATTTTTTTTTTTTTTTTTTTTTCTATGTATGTTCATCGATATCTCCGCCAATTGTAAACCGATTTTCAAAATTCTTTTTTTGTTTGAAAGAGCATACTTTCGAGGTGGTCCCATTGACACCAAGTCAAGATCTGATGATGGAATCTTGGGTAAATCGACGGAAACCCTCAAATTTTATAGGCACAACTATGACGATTTTAGAATTTTTAGCATCTAGTCAAGCATTTTCATTCAGAAAATGTCATTTGGTAAACTGGATCTGATGAAGAAGATCACAGATGGCCAACGGAACTCCTCAACGGGTCAAATCTTGCAAGTTGAATTTAACCCACTTCCCGGTTTCTGAATTGAAATTTTGCATGCTTGTGTAAATTGGATGACAATGCAATATTATTGCAACATGGAGCTGGTCTGATGATGGAGCTGGATGGTGGCCATAGGAACTCTGTAATAAAACGACGCAACCCCGTCGAATTTGGGCTTGTTTTATTCGTCTTGACGAGCACTTTGATCTCAGATGGTAAACAGGGTCTGATGATGGAGCTGGAAGACAGCCAAAGGCACTCCAAAGTAAAACGACACAATCCCGTCGAGTTTGGGCTCGTTTTATTCGTCTTGACAAGCACTTTGATCCCAGATGGTAACCAGGGTCTGATGATGGAGCAGGAAGATGGCCAAAGGCACTCTACAATAAAATGACACAAACCCCGTCGAGTTTGGGCTCGTTTGATTCGTCTTGACGAGCACTTTGATCCCAGATGGTAACCAGGGTCTGATGATGGAGCTGGAAGATGGCCAAAGGCACTCCACAATACAACGACACAACCCCGTCGAGTTTGGGCTCGTTTGATTCGTCTTGACGAGCACTTTGATCCCAGATGGTAACCAGGGTCTGGTGATGGAGCTGGAAGATGGCCAATGGCACTCCACAATAAAACGACACAATGCCATCGAGTTTGGGCTCGTTTGATTCGTTTTGACGAGCACTTTGATCCCAGATGGTAACCAGGGTCTGATGATGGAGCTGGAAGATGGCCAAAGGCCTCAACAATAAAACTACACAACCCCGTCATGTTTGGGCTCGTGTGATTCGTGTTGATGAGCATTTTGATCCCAGATGGTAACTAGGGTCTGATGATGGCGCTGGAAGATGGCCCAAGGCACTCCACAATAAAACGACACAACCCCGTCGAGTTTGGGCTCGTTTTATTCGTCTTGACAAGCACTTTGATCCCAGATGGTAACCAGGGTCTGATGATGGAGCAGGAAGATGGCCAAAGGCACTCTACAATAAAATGACACAAACCCCGTCGAGTTTGGGCTCTTTTGATTTGTCTTGACGAGCACTTTGATCCCAGATGGTAACCAGGGTCTGATGATGGAGCAGGAAGATGGCCAAAGGCACTCTACAATAAAATGACACAAACCCCGTCGAGTTTGGGCTCGTTTGATTTGTCTTGACGAGCACTTTGATCCCAGATGGTAACCAGGGTCTGATGATGGAGCTGGAAGATGGCCAAAGGCCTCAACAATAAAACTACACAACCCCGTCGAGTTTGGGCTCGTTTGATTCGTCTTGACGAGCACTTTGATCCCAGATGGTAACCAGGGTCCGGTGATGGAGCTGGAAGATGGCCAATGGCACTCCACAATAAAACGACACAATCCCATCGAGTTTGGGCTTGTTTGATTCGTCTTGACGAGCACTTCGGTCCCAGATGGTAACCAGGGTCTGATGATGGAGCTGAAAGATGGCCAAAGGCACTTCACAATAAAACGACACAACCCCGTCGAGTTTGGGCTCGTTTGATTCGTTTTGACGAGCACTTTGATCCCAGATGGTAACCAGGGTCTGATGATGGAGCTGGAAGATGGCCAAAGGCCTCAACAATAAAACAACACAACTCCGTCAAGTTTGGGCACGTAAGATTCGTGTTGACGAGCATTTTGATCCCAGATGGTAACTAGGGTCTGATGATGGCGCTGGAAGATGGCCAAAGGCACTCCACAATAAAACGACACAACCCCGTCGAGTTTGGGCTCGTTTGATTCGTCTTGACGAGTACTTTGATCCTAGATGGTAACCAGGGTCTGAAGATGGAACTGGAAAGTAACTATAAGAACTCCGTAATAAAACGACGTAACCCCATCAAATTTGGTCTCGTTGGATTCGTCTTTATGAGTACTTTGGTAACCAGGGGCAAAAAGTACAGTGAGCAAAAAAAAACTTGTATTAAAAATAGATTTTGTAACAAACTTATTTCGAGGTCAAACTGATGATTTTATCCTACGTATCTAATTATACAAATACAACTAAAAAGCAAAAAATAAAATATTTTTTAAATAAAAAATAAAACCGACTTCAAAAAACACCCAAAAACTAAAACGCAAAAAATAAAATAAAAATTGAACCGACTACAAACAAAAAGCATAGAAATATCTTTCTTCTAACGGTGAGGCCACACGAGCGTAATTTTGTGAGTCGTGAGCGGCAGAATTTCGGTTCGCGCCATACAATATGCGGGCCATCACGTGACACTCACATGACACAATGTATGGCGCAACCGAAATTCTGCCGCTCACAACTCACAAAATTACGCTCGTGTGGCCTCACTCTAATCTGTTTGAAGTCGGTGACTCAGCACGAGCCAGCAGGAGTGGACCTAGCCATCGACCTTACGTACGTACTATCTATTGGGTTTCTTTCTACCACTCCTGCTGGCTCGAGCTGAGGCACCGACTTCAAACAGATTAGGGTGAGGCCACACGAGCGTAATTTTGTGAGTTGTGAGCGGCAGAATTTCGGTTGCGCCATACATTGTGTCATGTGAGTGTCACGTGATGGCCCGCATATTGTATGGCGCGAACCGAAATTCTGCCGCTCACGACTCACAAAATTACGCTTGTGTGGCCTCACCGTTAGAAGAAAGATATTTCTATGCTTTTTGTTTGTAGTCGGTTCAATTTTTATTTTATTTTTTGCGTTTTAGTTTTTGGGTGTTTTTTGAAGTCGGTTTTATTTTTTAGAAACTAGCTGTTGCCCGCGACTTCGTCCGCGAAGAATAAGGGTAGGTAAGGTATACAAAAAATAGCCTACGACCTATTCTCAGGCCTACTGAGTACAGAGAAAAAGGTTTTATAAAAATCGGTCGAGCCGTCTCGGAGGAGTTCGATAACAAACACCGTGACACGTGATTAACTATTATATATTAGACTAGCTGTTGCCCGCGACTCCGTCTGCGTGGATAGGGGTGTAAAAATAGCCTACGACCTATTCTCAGACTTACCGAGTATAGAAAAAAGATTCATAAAAATCGGTCAAGCCTTTTCGGAGCAGTTCGATAACAAACACCGTGACACGAGATTTTTATAATTATTAGATTAAATTTAATAAAGAGTTTCTAGTTTTTTTTATTTATGTATTTATTTATAAAACTGGTGTTATATATATTACGAAATGCTTAAAACTAGGCAAATCTAGTTCATTATTATAGAAATTGCAATGCGTGAAAAATAAGAGCTTGTAAATTTAATTTCCAATGTTGCTGTTTAATTTTCTTGCAATCGAAGGGAAAAGCAGAGTTTAAAACTCGAGCATTAAACCCATTTCCCCCCCGACGTGTCTTTCCACCCTCGCCGTACCGGCTCGGGTGGCTATATGAACGTCTCGGGCAAAATAACTCGTTTTATGCTATTGTTGTACAATCTACTATTCTTCCTCCTTGCATAAAATTGTACAGTAGGTATATTAGTTTGGTCCAATTAATAAACTAAGTGAACAGCAGTCTTTCGTCTTATTTGAATCGGCCCACGAAAAATCTACAGTCCACGCTCCAAACACAAAGAACCCCCTATTTTTTTTGAAGTCGGTTATAAATATCTGTGAATATGTGCAATAGTACACGCGTGCGTGCATGCGAGCGTGTGTGTTTTGTGTTTGTTACTCTGTTATGCTAAAACGGCTGGACGGATTTAGATGCAATTCGGTGTAAAGATAGCTGAACGTCTGGAATAAAGGCTTATTTTCATCCCGATATTCCCACGGGATCGGAATTAAATTTCGACTACTAGATTCCTTTTGGCATGGGTATTTTTTGCAATGTTAATGAAGAGCATGACGTTATATTTGAGAATTTCCTCGCAAAATTTTGGAAAATCCCGGAATTTTAATTCGACTGCCAAAGTTTACGCGAGCGAAGCCACGAGTAAAAGATAGTTGCTAACAAGTAAAAGAGAAAAAGTGTTATTTAAATTAAACTTATTTAATTTGAACGACAAATGCAAAACCAAAACCAATAGCAAGGTCATTCCTCAAATGCCCTCATACGAACAGAACTTTAATTAATCAGTCAATACTTTTTTCCGTGATGCATGACTTTCGTATTTGATTAACTGACATTATTTTCAACAGGCGTGTGTGATCCTAACATAGCCGAAGTGGTCCTTAAGCATTGCCCAGATAAAGATGACACCACAATGAGAATCTTGCGCTCATTTACCGGTAACGGAAGCATATTCGCCACAGGTTAGTACTTAGGGTGGAATTCAAAAAGTTAAGTACAAAGCCGTGGTACTCTGGAGGGGTTTGACTTATAGATTCTCAAGCAGAGGGTCGTGAGTTCGAGCCGAAACTCGCACATCTGAGTTTTTCTAAATTTATGTGCGAAATCACATTTGAAATTTAGCATGGGCATTACGGTGACGGAAAACATCGTGAGAAAAACCTGCACACACCTGAGAAGAAAGTCAATGGTGTGCGTGAATTTCCCAATCCGCGCTGGGCTTGTGTGGAAACTACGGCACAAGTCCTCGCATTCTGAGAGGAGGCTTGTGTAGTAGGACGTATATAGGCTGAAATGATGATGATGATGAAGTACAAAACGATGCAAAACTATACACTCAAAAATTTCTTCTCTTGAGACGCTGTACAGAAAAATTACATAAAGTTTACCACTGACAGATGGTTTGCCTTCATTTCATATTCAACTTTAACGACCTACTAATAAAGTCAATTTTAGAATACTGTTACCCACGTTTGCAGATTTTGTAATAGCTACTTTATTTGTATGGAGTTAAAGTTTGAAATGAAATGATGGCAAGCCATCTGTCAGTGGTAAACTAAAAGTAAACGTATTGTACAAGTGAACTTTTAACCTCTTTACCGCCACAAAACAAACTAAGTGACGTGCTCTGTAGGTATGCCACGCCACATTTCTTGACAAACCGATTTTCTACTTAAAATGCATTGTAGAATGGTTTATTTCGAGTTGAAATATTAGACATGTATATAGTGAATGAGGTTAGCGTGTATTTAATTGGCTGTCACAATTAGATGACTGGGGCGGTGAAGAGGTTAAAGACGTTCGCTATTATTTCGCAATTCTGAGGCTAACTTATATTTTACTAGCGACCCGCCCCGGCTTCGCACGGGTACAACTATATTATGCATGTATCATACATATAAACCTCCCTCTTGAATCACTTTATCTATTATAGCCTTTTGCCTCGGCTTTGCTTGCGTGAACCATAAATATTTCAGAGAAGCAAGCAATTATGCAAGAGAGTCTGAAGTAAGCATGCTTTTTTTGCAAGCTTGCATGCTTGCAAAAAAAGCATGCAAGGAAGCATTCAAGCATGCAAGAAAGCATGTAAGCGAGAATCCAAGCAGGATTCTAGCGAGCATGCAAGCGAGTATGCAAGCAAGCATGCATGCAAGCAAGCAAGCATGCAAGTTAGCATGCATGCAAGCAAGCAAGCAAGCATGCAACCAAGCATGCAAAAAAGCAAGCAAGCAACAATCCTAACGGATTCTAGCCAGCGTGCAAGCAAGCATGCAAGCAAGCATGCAAGCAAGCAAGCAAGCAAGCAAGCAAGCACGCAAGCAAGCACGCAAACAATCACGCAAACAATCATGCAAGCAAGCACGCAAGCAGTATGCAAGCAAGCTTGCAAGAAAGCATGAAAGCAAGCATGCAAGCGAGAATCGAAGCAGGATTCTAGCGAGCATGTGAGCAAGCATCCAAGCTAGCATGCTGGCAAGCATGCAAGCAAGCAAGTATGCAAGCAAGCACGCAAGCAAGCACGCAAGCAAGCACGCAAGCAAGCACGCAAACAATCATGCAAGCAAGCATGCATGCAAGCGTGCAAGCAGCATGCAAGCAAGCAAGCTTGTAAGAAAGCATGAAAGCAAGCGTGCAAGCGAGAATCCAAGCAGGATTCTAGCGAGCATGCGAGCAAACATCCAAGCAAGCATGCAAGCAAGCAAGCATGCAAGCAAGCATGCAAGCAAGCATTCAAGCAAGCATGCAAGCAAGTATGCAAGCAAGCATGCAAGCAAGCATGTAATTGAGCATGCAAGCAAGCATGCAAGCGAGCATCCAAGCAGGGATGCTAGCGAGCATGCAAGCAGGCATGCAGGCATGTAAGCGAGCATGCAGGCAGGCATGCTAGCAGGCATGGAAGCAGACATGCAAGCAGGCATGGAAGCAAGCAAGCATGCAAGCAATCAAGGATGCGTGGAAGCTTACCAAATTTCGTCTAAATCGGTTAAGTGGTTATTGATTCTCCATACAAAATTTTCACCCCCTTTTCACCTTCATAAAGGACGATTTCCGGGATAAAAACTATTCTATGTCCTTTCCCAGGACTCAAAATATCTGTACACTAAATTTCATCTAAATCGGTTCAGCGGTTTAAGCATGAAGAGAACAGACAGTCAGACAGACAGACAGACAGACAAACAGACAGACAGACAGATACACATTCGGATTTATAATAATAGTATGGAATTAGTATGGATAGTCTGCTGGCTCTGTGATCTGTAGTAGATCTCGCGAGTTTTATGAAATTTTTTTATGAAACGCACTTCTCTCGGCCCCTTTCTAATCATACCCCCCAGCCCCTCTGTACCGCGCGGGCGAAGACACATTTAAACGCTCTAGCTATAATAATCTACTCTTATAATTCTCTAGTGGCTTTTTTAACCGTTTCAACGTCAAGCTTAGCCAAACGTAAAGCTACTTTGAACCTCATGTCCGTGAGCAATCATCAACGGGATTGACCCTAATTTTTTTAATTGGCAGGCAGGTCCCACCGAAATGATCTGTATTTTATTTGGAATGTTTATTTTATCTACACTAATCTATTTATAAACATTTTGGGATAAATAAAGATAATTAAACTTATATATAAGTATGCTAATTATAACGTACATGGCTCAATCACTACATAGTATATAACAAAGTCGCTTCCCACTGTCTGTCTGCCTGTCCGCCCCTATGTATGCTTAGATCTTTAAAACTACGCAACGGATTTTGATGCGGTTTTTTTTAATAGATAGAGTGATTTAAGAGGAAGGTTCATAATGTATAATACAATATGCATAATTGCACCCGAGTGAAGCCGAGGCGGGTCGCTAGTTTGTCCAAATTTCCAAAATTAAAAACTAAGGCATTTATTTATATTGACATTTTTAATTTCGTAATATTTTTTGAACAGAATATCCGATTTCCATAATTCAAAAAGAAATCAACAGGTATTGAACCAGTCTTGAATACGAAATAATTTATTTGGATAAGAATTAATACAAAGGTGTGGATAACATGGTCTGATTTTGATAGGCATTTCTATCATCTTTTAAAATGTAAAAAAGTAGTAATAGTGACGTAACTACAATAGTTGGTCATATGGTCCCGCGAAGTTTTTTGTAGATATTGATACGTTCTATAATAATGTACATTATTTTTTTGTTCTATCATCAATACTTTCCGCAGCGCATGCGATGAAAGACATTTTATGGCTAATTTTTTTACACCTTGGGTTGGTTTTAGTAAGATTTACTGAGGATCTCTAATTTTTTTTGGTAATAAATATAGCCTATGTTACTCAGTGATAATGTAAATTTCTAACGGCAAAAGAATTTTTGAAATCGGTCCAGTAGTTTTTGAGTTTATTCATTACATACAAAAATACAAATCTTTCCTCTTTATAATATTAGTGTAGATAGTGTAGATGTAGATGTAGATGTAGACTAAGTTTATAATGGAATCTAAAAATGGCCTAATTTTCGCTATTAGTAATTGGTGTTTTAATTAATATGAAACTTGGCAATTATGCGAAATATCCTAATTCTGATGGCATTACAATTTCGAGACAGAACAACACATCTTTAGCGTTTCGGGGCTTGTTAAAATAAGGTTATGGTTTTCTCTTGTTAACTGTTAATTTCATGTTTTTATGTACAATAAAGAGTTTTACATATTATATACATACATATATCAGTAATTGAATATTGACTTTCTATCGACAGTATGCCGATAGTCTATCAATACTAGCTGTTCGTTCATTAAAATATCGATAGCTCAAAGTAAGACGATATATTGACAAAGTGCAATATGTATTATCAATGCGATCAATACTATCGATTGTTTTAGCGTATTGATGGTAAATCACTCACTACTGATAACTATCAATAAACCAAAACTACTGTTACTATCAAAGTACTGCTTCCAAAAACTGTAAAAGTTACAGTCAAAATCATAAATAAGTGATCACTTTTGTACCTTGACGCTTTCAGTCGCTACATAATCGACTCGATAATACTATTGATTGCAGTACAATAATATCTATGTTAAAAAAACTATTTCCATTTTATCTATATCTAGCTATACATATAAAAATAATAATCATCATCATTATACGTCCCACTGCAGGGCACAAGCCTCCTCTCAGAATGAGAGGGCTTGGGCCGTAGTTCCCACGCGGGCCCAGTGCGGATTGGAAACTTCACACACATCATTGAATTTCTTCGCAGGTACCTGCATACACCTGCGAATAATAATAATACATATAGTAAATCAGTAAAAAGTCGGTGTACATTGAGAATATTTAAGAAAAACTTAGCGCAATAGAACCCAAAAAATGTTTTTTTAGAATTATTGTCTGTTTATCCTGTTTGTCTGTGCGTTGGAACGGCTTAACCTATAGGAACGCTGTTTTCACTGATGTTTTTTTGTTGTTCTTTTCTTGGGTTAACATTTAGTGTTTACTTCATTTTAATCAGTTCTCAAATAAAAAAATAATTTAAAGATTTTATCGAAGAGTTTCGGAAGTTTCGTTATTGATTTCGCAAAAACTTCGATTAACTATTGAAGTTTTGGTTCATTATAATATTATGGTATCTCAAATAATGATTGGAAACTTAACTAATATTAGAAATGTGAAAATGTGTCTGTCTGTCTGTCGCCTCTTCACGCTTAAACCGCTGAATCGATTTAGATGTATACAGATAGTTACAGTTTCGGGAAGAGACATCTAGGATAATTATATCTCGGAAATCACCTTTGATGGGGGTGAAAAGAGGGGTGAAAGTTTATGGGGAATAAATAGCCGCTGAACCGATTTAAATGAAATTTGGTATGGGGGTGGAATTTTGAAAAGGGACTTAAAAAAAGGTGTATAAAACTTCTTTCTTTTCGTTAGAAATAAAGATTATTTGTGTATTTTTGACCACATCATCCATAAAAATGGTATAAATGCGAAAGTGTCTGTCTAAGCTGTCTTACCAAACACATTGGAAGTGTCTCTCGCGCAAACTATTCAGTTTAGAAAAAAATGATATTAGAAACCTTAATATCATTTTTGAAGACCTATCCATAGATACCCCAAACGCATGGGTTTGATGAAAAACAAATTTTTGAGTTTCAGACCCCAAAATTTATTGCTTTTTTTCTATTTTTGCGTGAAAATCGTTCACAGAATACATCTTCTTATCAAGTTTCAACACCATAGCTCTTATAGTTTCGGAAAAAGTGGCTGTGACATACGGACAGACAGACAGACAGACAGACAGACATGACGAATCCATAAGCAACCCTAAAAAGCAGAAAGGTTGAAAAATAAGCTACCCAAATTACTACTACCACGCGGACTAAGTCGCGGGCAAAAGCTAGTCATTAATAAAAATATTTATCATCAACATCCCAGCCTATTATATAGGTAGGTAGGTATACGTCCCACTGTAGCGCACATAGCTTAGGATCGGAGTATACAACGACCTTCACCGATATGGTTGATGGACGAAAAGTATTTTATATTAAATTAAATATGTTAATAAATATATTGTAAGTGGGTTGACTAAAAAAAATCAGTCCAGAATATGATTAATTTTTTTTTTTAAATTTTTCCGTTTCGGTTAATAAACAAATGACATACCAATCAAAAGTATAAAGCCTAATATGTAAACGTTAGGTTGACTAACCAGACCAGTGCAAGTATCGATTTAGCTGTTTTTACCTGTTTGTTCGGGTAAAAGTTATGACCGGAAAAAAATAGTCATCCTAACATTTGCATATTCTACAGGCTTCATACTTTTGATTGGTAGGTATTTCATTTGTCTATTAACCGAAACGTTAAAATGAAAAAAAAAAATGTACCTACTGGACTGAATTTTTTTAGTCAACCCACTTGCAATAATATTTAATTTTGTTAACATATTTAATTTTATATAAAATACTTTTCATCCATTACCCAGATCGGTGAAGTTCGTTGTATACACGGATCCTAGGCTAACAGGCCTCCTCGCAGAATGAAAGGGCTTAGGCCGTAGTTCCCACGCGGGCCTAGTGCGGATTAGAAACTTCACACAAATCATTGAATTTCTTCGCAGGTGTGTGCAGGTTTCCTCATGATATTTCCTTCACCGTAAAGCTCGTGGTAATTTTCAAATGTAATTTCGCTTGAGAGGCCATAGCGTCGGTGATACTGCAATACCGCGTAACTAGCTTTTTCCATAAGGTCTAATTTGTTTAATTTTCCCTGTTATTTCATTTTAAGTTGAGCCTTACGGAAAAAGCTAGTTACGCGGTATTGCAGTATCACCGACGATAGGTCAAACCACTAGGCCACTGCGGCTTTTACTGAGAAACATTACTTTATTAAATGGCGTTTTCAAATGTGTTTCAGTAAACATTTGGCGACCTCGGCGCAAAATTCTCGCACCGGTTTTCAGTATAAAAAATCTCCGAGGATTTGTGAGCGAATTTGCAAAGCAAGCAACAATTATGACAAAACTACTGGAGCAGCAAGTTGGCAAAAGCGAAGTTTCTATGTGGAATTACTTCAATACCTATACTTTTGACGCCATTGGCAGTAAGGCTTTTATTTATTTATCTAATCACATCTTGAGACGGTGAAGCCGGCCATGCTCTTTTTAACGGAAACTCAGATAATCCTCTTCGATTTCCATACCTGTACTACCTTGGCTATCAGTTAGAACAAAGTTTGTGCCACGGGCGGATGTGTGTGCGACCGTTCGGGGGGATGTTTGCTGCCAACGCCTGGGCAGTCTTGAGGTTAGGGACCTGTTTATAAGCTGGCTGCGGGTAGATCTTGAAGACCATGTACGAATCTTCGCTTGTGTCTACAGGTCCCATAGCGGTCATACCGAGACGGAGTGACTCATCGAGCACATTCAAATAACAATTAACTGTTTAATACAGCGGATCCCCACTGCCGAAATTGTGGTTTTGGGTGACTTCAACGCCCACTACGTTGAACGGCTTTGTTCTCGTAATACCGACCAGGCTGGTAGAGCTGTTTTTGATTTTGCCTTGGCTTACGATCTAATACAACTTGTTTCATCGCCAACTCGTGCACCAGAAGTGGCTGAGCACTCACCGGCCTTACTCCCTTCTGCTGACCTCCGACCCCGAACGTTACCAAGTATCAGTCAGTGACCCACTTGGGTCGTCTGATCACTGTCTGGTACGGAGGTGGCGCATGCCCACCGCGTCCTCGCAGTGCAACCTGACGTCGTGTATGGCATTATGGGTTATTAGATTAGGATAGCCGATAACCGTTGCGGTAGACGAGTTCTTGAGTGGAGACCACGGATCGGCAAACATAGCGTAGGACGTCTTCTGACTCGGTGGAGCGTTGATCTTCGCAAGGCGGCTGGCAAGAGCTGGATGAGAGTGGCCGAGGATCGTGCTCAGTGGCGTGCCATGGGAGAGGCCTATGTCCAGCAGTGGACGAATATAGGCTGATGATGATGATGATGAGATTGAGATTGCACCCCAATGCGTGGTTTCTTTGCTTCTGGGCCATGGTTCGGTGGGTCTTGCATAAGGCCGTCCCGTCTTAAACAGGATACCTATTAGCTTTGGATTGTAGAGTTGGATTCGGGTGATCCAAATAGCAACACTTTGAATAAAGAATAAGCAAGCAAGCAAGCAGGTATGCATACAAATAAGCAAGTATGCGTGCATGCAAGTAAACTTGAGATCGAATTTTAAAGCATGCAAGTGCGTCAGTAAGCAATTACTTAGTACCTATGCAAGCATGCAAGCATACCAGCAAGCTTGCAAGCGAACTTTTAAGTATGCAAGTATGGAAACAAACATTACTTATCAACAGATAATGTACGCGAGTATTTCATCAGTTGCAGAGTTGCACGTGTGAATCATAATATAAATATTTCAAAGAAAAGAGAAGCGAATATGCAGGTAATCAAGCATGCAGAAGGAAAAGATGCAGTGTTAATTTCAAAACTCAGCAATTACGGTTTTTTGATTGGCTTATCGCAAACAATCCTCTGATGTTTGCACTAAAGTTATTGTGATGGATTCAAAAAACTCAATTATTTTAAAACGACTATCACTACCTAATGCAGTTTTCCGAGATAAATAAATCTGTACAAAAACGCATCAAAATTTCTTCAGCAGTTTAGGCTTCGAAAACTGTTCAACACGGACAAAGTACACCAGCTATTTTTAAACTTTGTTTTTCAGAAAACAGTTTAGGGATTGAATTGAACTCCCAAAATGACCTACATCATCCATTCTTGCAAGCATTCGAAGAAACAACGAGACTTTTAGGAATGAGAGTGATTAGTCCTTGGTTTTATTGGGACTCTATTTATAGTCTGATTCCGGCGGGGAAAAAAATGGCTTATTGCGTAAAAGTGGCTTACAATTTTATTGATGATGTGAGTAGCCTAATATTTAGGCATTAATTAAGGTATTGTATTTATCTAAGTTCCAAAGCTTTATGTTTAAAGTCAGTAAAGTACCTAGTTAAAATATTTTTTTACATCTTATTCGGAGATCTTCTATTTTTAATAAAATAATTACTTTACAGGTTATTAGACTCAAACGGAAAGAATTAGCAGAGCTTAATTTCAGTAATGGTAAGAATCAAAACAAAACATTATCTAACTACTATTATTATCATGAGCATGAGCGTGGACGACTAATAATAATAGAAAAGTGTGAAAAAAGTACTAAATTTATGTTCTTACCGAAATACAAGAGCAAAATAATAAAGTTTATGATATAAGTAGAGATTATAATCGTTTTGTTAAAAAAAAATGAGCTTTGCCTCACACATGGCAATAAAATGAGTTCTTGAAATTTAGTTTAGGATAGCTTTTTAAGAAGACTATTTATCATTATTCACATTTCTCCGTTTCTGTTACAGAACCCGCACAAAACAAAACCTTCCTGGACATGCTTATAGAGTCTTCTGGCGAAAAAAACGCCTATTCAGATCTAGAACTTCGAGAAGAGATTATAGTCATTATGTCTGCTGGGAGCGATACTTCAGCTGTCGCTTCTAGTTACACCGCGGTAATGCTATCCAGGTACCCGGAAGTTCAAGAAAAAGTATACAAAGAGTAAGTTGTTTTACGAATTCGAATTCTTTTTAGATAATATTTCTATACAAAAACCGAAACTCCTTATTTTGTATATTATGCTGTTGCCCGCGACTCCGTCCGTGAAGAATAGGGGTAGGTATACAAAAAATAAGTAATAGTTTGGGGGGGAGGGTTGGGAAATAGGTTGGGGGATGTTGGAAGGTTGGGTTTAGAGGGTTGGGGGGTTGTAGGTGAGGGGGGTAAAGTTAAAAAGAAAGAGGTTTACGTTTAGTAAGATAGACTGATTCTATTTAAGACGAGCAAAAAACCGTTTTGTGTCTCTTTTTAGCACATAGAAACTCTCACTGTGAAAAAAATGGAACTAAAAAATATAAAATAAATAAAAGTTTAAAAAAACTAAAAAAACACGCTTTAAAAAAATAAAAATAAAAAAAAATTAATAAATTTCAATTCACTATTCTTATCGTGCAGTAAAAAAACTTAATAAGCAATTATTATATTGTTATATCCAGATCAAAATTTGTAAACAATTCTTAATATTGATAAAATAAATAATAATAGTTTAAAATATTTTATTGTAAAAAAAGCGTTGGGTGCTTTTTAAGATGTTATCAAAATGATAATCCTTGACAATTGACACCATGCACCCCACGCTTTTTTTACAATAAAATATTTTAATCTATTATTATTTATTTTATCAATATTTAGAATTATTTACAAATTTTGATCTGGATATAACAATATAATAATTGCTTATTAAGTTTTTTTACTGCACGATAAGAATAGTGAATTGAAATTTATTATTTTTTTTTTTATTTTTTTTTTTCAAAGCGTGTTTTTTAGTTTTTTTAATTTTGGTGTAAAACTATAACTTAGGTAAAGTGTAAATATTTTGCTACAGATTGAAGGGAATATTTGGAAATACTGACCGACCCGTTACAGCGGAAGATTTGACCAAACTAGTTTATTTGGAAGCAGTTGTAAAGGAAACATTAAGGCTATATCCCCCGGTTCCAATATTCGTCAGAGAAACCCACAACGAATGCAAACTTCGTAAGTATTTTTCACAAAAGAATAAACGAGACTCATTGTTGACAGTACTAAACAAAGTAAAACACAAAATTTCTATTTTCGACCAACGAAAATTTAAAAGAAAAGAATCTCAAATAACGGCATTTTGTACGGCCCTTTTTAAACCTTTTAAAACAAATTCGAAAAAATGTACCTCATACCTATAACCTAAAGAAGCAGAGGTCCGAAACTGGAAACGTAATATTTTAGTAAAATAACACGACAAAATTAAATAGACCACATCAAAAAACCAAAAATGTGATTTCCAAATAAGTCTCTTATCAAGAACGTGAATCTCAATCTTTACGTTCACTACTTTTTTGTTGTTTGATGTTCTTGTGATCTTTAAATATAAAGTTTTTCTGAGTTGTTCACAGCAAATAACGTGACACTTCCTAAAGGCGTAGCCCTTCTTTTTTTACTCCATGGGATGCATCGCAACCCTAAGTACTGGGGTGACGATGCTGAGCAGTTCCGACCTGAACGCTTCCTCGAGGGTCCCCTGCGACATCCAGTTCAGTTCATTCCTTTTAGCTACTCAGTAAGAAATTGTCTTGGTAAGTTGAAAAACTGGTCAAGTGCGAGTAGGACTCGTACATGGAGGATTAAGTGGGATCCTCTTTTCTCCCATAATCTTTTTTATCCGAATTTTGAAAGCCAGAAATTGATGTCCATAATATTCTTGCTCATAAATATCTATAGTCATATTTTTTTTAAAGCATATCGCTTAATACTTCTAACTGCAATGATCCATAATCCTATTGATCATAACTTTAAAAAGTCATAATATTGATATCAATAACACTTAACGGATTATCGTTGATTATTCAGAAACATTGTAAGGCATATATCTTAAAGTAATAATTGTTTTTAGTCATAACCGTTGTGGGCTAGAAAATTCGGAACAAAAATTTTATGGGAGTCGTGATAGACCTAGGATTAAGAACTTCCGTTAATGTTTTAAAAACAGTCAGTAAAAATTCGCCGAAATGTAAGGACTTAAATAACAAACTTTTCGAAAAACATCCAAACAGCATAGGGTCGCTCGCTCGTATGCGCGCGGCCAGGGCCCAATTGCATAACAAAATACAAGCAAATAGTATTAGTGAATTTCAATACAAAATAGCTAATACTATTAGCTTGTAATTTGTTATGCAATTGGGCCCAGGCTCTTAATCGTTGCCTAGCAACTGTCACCTGTCGCCTAGCAATCTGCGCCGCAGTTAATAACACTGAAAAATACACGTTTCTTGTATGTTAACCCCCGACACAAAAAAAGTGAGGTGTTATAATCTTGACCGCTATGTGTGTGTGTCGGTGTGTCTGTGGCTCTTAAATGGGTGACCCGATTTGGATGCGGTTTTTTTTATTTGAAAGCAGATTTCTTGGCGATGGTTCTAAGATATGATTCATCAAAATTGGTTTAGCCGTTTCAAAGTTATCAGCTCTTTTGTTAGCTGCGGAAGGGATCTTAGACGTATAATGGGCGTTTACTTTATTTTCAAATATAATTGAGTGACCTAATTACGTTTGGAGATTTTAAATATTTTAATTTATAGTTATTGGTAAAGCAAAAAGTACACAATCAGTAATACACAATCGGTGAAAATTTTAAGTGCCTAGCTGACGGGGAGAGGATCCCGTTAGCACCCTTTGGATACGGAACCCTAAAAAGATGTCGTGAACAAAATATTAATTTGATTCCTATCATATATATTTGTGAAATTACGTCGACGTATTACAATTGTGTTAAACATGCACGATAAGTGAAAATTGCGAAAATTTAAAACGTTATTACAGCAATACTTGCCTAAGTAAGATTTTCCGTCTTTTAGGCCAAATAAAGTTGATTCCTTTAGGCTTGGTAGATGCATTTTCGGTGTTCATTTTGTGTGTTCCTTATATTTAATTCATTATATATGTGGTTTAGGTGGAACCTACGCACTGATGTCTATAAAAACGGCGATGGCGACGATGCTGCGACAATATCGACTGTTGCCGCCCGCGGGTCTGAACCCTCAACAAATAAAAGAACCTTTGCAAGTTTCTTTTGATATTATGATGAGGCATGTTGATAATTATACTGTAAGGTTGGAATATCGAAATGAGTGATTAATTTTAAAATGGTACAATATCGTTGTGTGTAACCTTTATTTTAATCAACATACTTGTTAGCATAAAATAAGTAAACGTAGTATTATACTCTTTTTATTTCTTTCTTCTTTCTTTTAAAAAATTATAGTACATTATGATACAAGTGTGCTAAGTTGGTCACTATACACGAGGCAATATTGTAAGCGCGAAGCCCCAAATTTAGGGTTTATACGCCCTGACTTTTTAACAAAAAATATCAGCAGAAATGAGAACCGTGTGATGTAACAGTCAAACAATTTTTTATTTTAAATTTGGTTAGTCGTAACTACCATTTTGTTTTTTGTTAAATGTCGTTAAAGACAGTGCTGCAATTGAGGGTTTATACGTCACAGTATTTGTAAATGTATTATCGTTATTGCGTATAGTAGGCATGGCGTAAGTCCACTTTTAATCAAGTAGATTGACGTATTAACCATCTTTTTAGCATCACGGCTTTTACGCTAAAGAATTATGAAGAGGATCTCTAAAATGTACTAAAGTAAGTACTGTAAAAATGGAATAATTCAATTTGCTTTCCTTTACAACAATAATAAAAGACCAGAATTAATAGAGTTCATACATAGAATTTAAAAATTGTCTATGATTTGGTTACTTTAGTCCGCTTTCCGAGCGTTCACAACACAATTATTTTAAGTTTTGATTTACAAATATGTTTGTCTCTTTCTGTTACTCATATTTGATACGAAGAATAACAAGACACACTCCTGACATTTCCTGTTTCGCTTACATTACGTTAGGCACGTTTGTTATTGTTATTAGATCGGGAAGCACTTGTTATCATTCAAACCACGCCATAAGAGTTTTTACTTTGTTTACCTACACGTCTGAATCGATTTGAATGATATTTCATATAAAGTTAAAGTACTGTAAAAACTAAAATGTAATTTTGATCAGAGAAATAAATACCTTAGGATAAAGCAAAAACAATAAACATTTTTTAACGTGGATACAAACTTACATTAGTAAAATAAGGAATATTTTTCTGTTATTCTTTATGATGATTGACTTAAGTACCATTTTCACTTGAACTTGTATATTTGTAAATAATATTCCATGGTTATACGTTAACAATTTGCTAGGTTTATTTTTTTTATATTGTAATTTACGCGGTCTATTTGATAGTAGTATGGTATTTACGTCCACACCATCTTTGTAAAACAAAGAATTCTTGCATTTACGGCCGTATGTTTTATCGATTAACTATAAAATACTGTGGTTTTTACGTCTAAACATTAAAACATTACGTCTTTTACGAGTGTATAACGATACTTAATCATTGAATATTGGCTTTAACGTTATAGTTTTTACTTGAACGTTCATTTATCAACTACATTTTTGTATTGGTCCCTTGCCTCAACTTTAATTTATAGATCAATCACGACATTAAAATGAAATATTTTTATTTTGATCATCATCATCATGTAAGCGAAAGACGTCCACTGCTGAACATCGAAGCCTCCCCTAAAGTTCTCCAAACAGATCGGTCCTGCGCAAACCGCATCCAACGCATTCCCTAAACCTTAACCAGGTCGTAGCTTTATCTTGGAGGCCTACCTACACTGTGTCTGCTGGTCTGTGGACGCCATTCGAGAGCCTTTTGGCCACATTGGCCATCAGTTCTACGAGTGATGTGCCTTGCCTACTGCCACTTGAGTCTGGCGATTCTTAATTTTTGCACGGATTTCATCATTTCTGATGTGATCCCGCTGAAAAACTCTGAGCACACGCCTCACCATAGCCCTCTGTGTGACCTTGAGCTATCGTATGAGGCCCATCGTTGGCGAACTCGTCTCAGTGCCATAAATCACTGGTAGGTAACACACACCGGTCAAAGACTTTTGACTTGAGACACTGCGGTATATTGGATGACAAGATATTGCGGAGCTTCCCTAGCGCTGCCCAGCTGAGTTGGACTCGTCGATTGACCTCTTTCTCGAAGTTGGACCTACCTATACTTCGTTTTTTTTAGCATTAGAAATAAGATAATAATTTATGACAAATCTTTTTATGAAAAACGCTTTTAAAAAAAACAGCAACTATTAGTTATGAAACCAAATGACTGTAAATGACCATATTTCCTTTCAAATTGTTGTGAATTATTTTTCAAAAGTATATTTCGATAAAAAGACACGTCAAGATCGCTTACCTTCATTCTAATGCTAAAAATAACGAAGTATAATTGGGCTGTATGTATGGTCTCAGGTAGAATAGTTGTCAACAATTTTTAGCGAATGGTCTCCGAGTATAATGGAAGTTGGTACAACGTGGGTGTTCGACATGAGTTTTATCTTGTCCATGTTTATTCTAAAACCAACTTCTTCAGAGACTCTTCCGAGGTCAGCGAGCATCGCATTGAGGTCCTCCAAAGTCTCCGTCATGACCACTATATCGCCGGCAAATCGAAGGTGAGAGATGTATTAGCCATTCGCCAAGTGAAATGGGTCTATAATTCTTCAATAGAATATTATAACCCTTTTTGAAGAACAGCATCGCTTCTGTTCTATACTTTTGGCGCTTTCTCTTCGCGGATGACGGAATTAAGCAGGTTCTGTAGGGCCTTGAGAACTGGTTTACCACCCGCCTTTAGAAGTTTGGTCGTTATTTTGTTATCGCCAAGCGTTTTGCCGTTTCTAAACTATTTGAGAGCCATACTTATCTCATAAAGGCTGACGTCAGGGATATCTTCGGTATAATGTCGGGTTAGTCTAGCTCTCAGGTCTTTAGCTAGATCTATGACGGGTTTCTTAGTTGATGTGTATAACTGTTCATAAAACTTCTCAACTTCTAACAATAGCTCCGATTTAGAGGTGACAATCCTACTGTTATCGGCCTTCAGGTTTGCTAATTGGCATTTTCCAGCAGAGAAATTCTTCGCTAAGACTTTAGAGCCTCTTCAATACTACTATTATTGAACTTGCCTATATCGCTCCTCAGAGACTTTGAGATCTGTCTGTTGAGCTGCCAGTAACGGGAAACGTCACCTGATGTATGTAAGATCATCTCACGTCACTCTTCCATGAGCTTAGAATAGAGTCTATGATCTTTTTGTTTCTGCTTGTACCATCGGCCCAGTCGCCAGCTAAGCACCTTAAAGACCCAGTTTGCGTGCAGTGGCTAGACATCTGTCCATACCAATCCATAGCAATAAACATCAAAGGCTGCAAGCAAATTTGTTTTGAAAATGGCAAGCTGACGTCTGGGGCGATAGTACGTTTGAGAACTTAGCCCCTACCATATGGACAGATTCCACAAACCCGTCATTATGATCGTCCATATCTCCTCCTAGGCACTGGAAACGGTTTTGAAATTCGAGCTAGAACCAAATAATATTGAGAGAGAATTTTTTTCCAACTTCTACTTGTATTATTTCATTCACTGTGATACAAAATAACACGTAATTTTGTAGATAATTAAAGATTACAGACAAAAACAAAATATTTATGTAGTTAATACTACCTACAACTCTCAAATATCAGTGTTTAACGGCAAGAAATACTAACCCACGTTTTTTTAAATTTGTGATACGTCACATGAAGATTCTAAATCATCAATTTTTTATAGACATAATTACCATGAAGAGCAAATTTCTTGGGCGTAAATCCAAACTATTTTCTAAACCGAAGGTAGCTGATAAATGCTAATAATTTATTCTTTTCCATGCTGAAATTTTAAGCACATTTCATGTAGATAACTTTTTTATATGGCTAACAGTTAAAAAGTTATTTAAAAAAAAAACGATTTAAAAAATCGTTTTTTCGCTCTCCTGAAAGTGGCCTTTTGGCTTTTACGCCAATTGAACCCAAAGGTATCGAATATTATTTACTACGAGTCAACGGAATATAAAACAAACAGTTAGTGCGCCTTGCTTGAATTAATACGAGGAACTCTAAAACATATTTTATGTAGCAAGTACGGGGAGTCAGTTCTATACGAAAGAATATTGTACAATAGAATTTGATTTCTGATTAAAATAAACTATAAATTAATGTTTCTTAATACAATAGTTAAGTTAATTTGTGTTTATAAATATACAAGTTGATGAAATGAAATGTTTATTTGTCATCTTAACCCTAATATAATTTAATATTCGTAAAATTAAAATATTTGTTTTATTTTAATTATTTGTTTTTAAAGTGAATAATATAACTAAATATTCTATGAATATTTCAAGCATCTACCTATTGCCGTTATCAATATCGAGCAAAAACAAACAAAAAAAATCACGTTTGTTGTATGGGAGCCCCCTTAAATATTTATTTTATTCTGTTTTTTAGTATTTGTTGTTATAGTGGCAACCGAAATATATCATCTGTGAAAATTTCAACTGTCTAGCCTAACCTAACCTTTGATTTTTTTATGTTTTATTTTCAGGGTTCCGTACCCAAAGGGTAAACACGGGACCCTATTACTGAGGCTTCGCTGTACGTCCGTCTGTCCGTCTGTCACCAGGCTGTATCTCACAAACCGTGATAGCTGAGCGTGAGGACAGACGGACGTACAGCGAAGCCTCAGTAATAGGGTCCCGTGTTTCCCCTTTTGGTACGGAACCCTGAAAATAAAACATAAAAAAATCAAAGGTTTATTTCCAGAGAAATTATAATCGCACACCTAGATCAAAAAAGCGTCAACTCAAATTAATATTCCACTTTAATTTAGATTAGACCTTTCAGAAATTGACTGAAGTTTAAATTGAAATGTTACATTATTTTGAGTTGATCCTCTTTTGATCTAGGAGTGCGTGTAAGTAAACTAGATTAAAATATATACCTAACATATTTATTTCTTTTTATTTCATTCTATTTTCAATTTGGATTTAATAAAAAACTGAGATAATGCATGAATATTTATGTTTAATAAGCGTAGGGGCAGAATGTCATAATGTAACAAAAATCAAACATTGCTTAGATTCTACTTCTAGTTTTTTTTATGGCTGTAGGCCTTGATGCCGTGTCACTCCATGTGCAATGGAAATTAAAAAAGATCATTTTGTCGGCCTAGGCCAGCAATGTTGTATGAAGTTTCATTAACGACCTCTCGTCTAGCCGCATCTGAAACGTTATATGTACTTAGCGGCATTATAAGGAACATAAGATCAATGTTTCATTACATGTATGAAAAAATATAATATTTGTTCCTCCACGGTTCTAAAATAAGCACGTCGGAGGAAAACTATTCTGTGGAGACCCCCCCCCCGGTACTGACTAAAATAACCGACTGGGTTTAACATTGTATCTCAAAACTTTTTTGTATTATAAGAACTGCCTTGCGATACTTGCATACTTTTACATTGCTATATTTTTAATGGGATATCATTTAGATTATACACTGTAAAACGTTTAGTGACATGCTTGTAAAATGTAGACAATTTTTAATATTATAATTATACAGCATGTAACTGAACGAAGAGCAAAGCCGATACCTGCCTGATGGCAAAGAGGACTCTGACAGAATATTATACTTTTTATTAACTTTTTAGCACTATTTTTTTTTGGTAAATACAATATAAATGTTAAATCTAGTTTTAGATTGACCATACGAAAAAAAGTAATAAAAGTCAATAAAAACCGGTTGTCTGTAAAGTCGGTTTACGGACGATAGTTTAACGTGACAACGTCATAACAAAACATTAAATCAAAAACAAAAATGAAACCAGGGGGCAGCCATCCAAGTACTGACCGCTGACCGCGCCCGACGTTGCTTAACCTCGGTGATCGGACGAGAACCGGTGTTTTGTCAAATATCTTGAAAACGGTGCATCCTACGGCAAAATCAATGAAATTTTCATCCCCCTTTTAAATCCCCCGCACCCCCCTCAACCCCCACAACCCCTCCCTATTAAAAATTGGGTAAATAATACGAAATATAACAACTTATTATCTCATATTCATAATTATATACGCTCACTTTATATAAACTCGTTTAGTACTTATATATGTGGTGAAGAGACTCCGCAACTGCGCTACGCCTGACGTTCTTATGGTATGGTTCTTATGGTAGTATGGTATTGCTGTCTGGGGCAGTGCTGCCAAGAGCTACATCCTTGAAGTTGAGCGGGCTCAGAGAGCGGTTATAAAAGTGATCTTGAGGAAACCATTCCGTTACCCCACTGATGCGCTGTATCGAGAGTGTGGATTTCTTAGAGTGCGCCAACTATTTATTATGAAAGCAATCACTAGGACTAACAACTGCTTGCTTAGTTCTGGGCGTTATGCCGAAATCATAAGCCGTCGTATATATAGAGCGCCCCTACCATCACTGAAATCGGCTTTGGCTCGGAAATGTCCAGCTTACTCACATCCCCATACATACAATAACATCTAAAACCTAACATCGATGGATAAGGCGGGAGTTACGCTACGCTTCGCTCCCGCTTTAGCCTTCTGAACCTAACCTATCCAAGTCGCTTCTGCCCCGAAAAGTCTTGTCGCTCGCTTCGCTCGCTCGCCGCCACATAATTTAACATTTACACATATTATTATATATCATGACTGTTATACCTAATGTTTGTTACGTTAAAAGAAATTAGTCCATATAAATCTTATACAAATTGAAGTTATATAAAAATAACGTTATATAATTTAAGCGTTATAGGTACGTTAAAAAATTATACTTTTTGCTGTTATAGCTAACGTTTATTATATCTTGTGAACCTTATTGGGACGCACCATTAAAAATTACCCGAGCGCTAGTACTAAGATTGTACATTCTGGCGCGCGCTGCTCTCTTGTACATCCTGGCGTTCACTGCTCTCTCTTGTACGGGACAATAGTACATGTACGTTACATTGCGTCATCCTTTTTCGTGCGTGAAACCTTCGTTCATCGATTTATTAGACGTTTTCACGTCAAAAAGTATACCATTCCATCAGAATTCTTTTGGTCATCAACCAGGTATCACCTTTGCTATTTGTTTTGTTACAAACTGTATTATACCAAGATATTACATCAATTCCAAACACTCGCTTTGCTCGTATTTAAGATGTTGAAAATGGCCTACGTTCACCATTTGTAGCATAATTAACTATTATTTAACGTAAAAAGAGGAGGAAATAAGAGACACCCCAATGATAAATCTTATTTTGCGTTTTACACGTTAGTAAATAATGGTTGGCGAGAGACTACTGACGCTCCGGACTGTCTAGTACGAGTAGTTGCGTGAGAACCTTACCGCAAGCTAAGCATTCCTGTGTGTCGCCCTCTCTAACGAATAAAAAAGAAAAATAAAAAATCATAAGTTAGAAACATTGTCAGGAGCCACTATCGCAGAGAATACGTTCGATTCAGTAAAATCGCTGCCTAGCCCTCGTTCTCATGAAACACGATACTAGGCACAACTCGCTTATTTAATTATCTAAGATATCCTCAATTTTACCGTTACGACGACACCTGCGGCAACTTGTAATGTAGGCACTATTCCTCTACATAGGTAGGTACAAGCGGCAGCCGAGAATGTCAACTCTCAAAATCATGTTATTTAGTACACACCCTTACAATAAAGCCCTTTCGATATCTAATTTGCCGAACTAAACTCGCTACATAGACACGCATAACTACAAAGTAAAAAAACAACTTACCCTAACACTTATCCTTCACTTATCCTGGTACCTAGACCTGTCCCTTCTGCAGCGGCGGGGCGTGGCGCTCCCTGGTCTGCCGAGGTACACAAGATAGGAATAGAAATTGAAATATTTATTCATTTTCCTGAACATATTCCTGTACCTCAGACACTTGAAGGTACTCAGTTCAAGCGGAAACTAAAGAATGGCTAACTATTAGATGTTCATGAATACAATTTAAATGAATATTTTAGAACTAACTTTTTCCTGCGTGCGCCTTGGTACGCGTAGACAACAACGTTAGTTGACTGGTAAAATTTAGCTAACAGGTAATTTATTACATAGATTAACACAGGATGATTCCGTGATAATGCAAGTTTAATGCGGGATAAGAATAAGTGAATTATATAGAAAGCTACCTACACTGTCCATAGGCCTAGTGGTTTAACCTATAGTCTCTCAAGCAGAAGGCCGTGGGTTCGAGTCTGGGCACGCACCTCCGAGTTTCTCGGAATTTATGTGCGAAATTGCATTCGTAATTTACCATGAGCTTTAGGGTGAAGCCAGACGAGCGTAATTTTGTGAGTCGTAAGCGGCAGAATAGTAGGCCTCCTTCAACCTCTTCCATTCCGATCTATTTTGGGCAGTTTGAGTCCAGTTGCTGCCCGCCACCTTTTTTATATCGTCTTTCCATCTCATTTACGGTCTGCCCACTGGTCTTTTCTGTTCCCATGGCCTCCAATTCAGAACAATTCTACACCACGAATCGGTTTTTTGGGCAATATGTCCCGCCCATTGCCATTTGAGTTTCGCTATCCTTCTACCAATGTCGGCGACTTTACTTTGCTAACCATAAAAAGCATCTCTGTAAAATTTATTATTTCTTGTAACATAGGTAGGTATAAGTAGTTTAACACATTAATCATAATTATGAGTCTGTAAAGTTACTCGAAATAAATGATTTATTATTATTAACTAGAATTATGAAAAATGCAAGTAATAGGTTTTATAATTAATGATTATCTTTCCTTTATCTTTTATTCTTTCTCGTTCCTAAGTCTACAATCTCATTTCTCTGTCGATATAAAATTTATTCGTCACGGACTGAATCGATTTTATACGGACAGAGGAATGACATACTAGACTCGATTATTTATGTATAAGTTACGTCTAGTAATAATCAGCCATTTTCAAACTAATTAAATCTGCATACTTATTCTGGAAAGAAGAGAGCGCTGACTAGGGCATGAATCCCGAAATTCCGGAATTCCGAATATTGGATGATTTTTCCGATATTATAATTCCGGAATTGTACGGCTTTTATATTGAAATACCGGGATTTTTTTTAAATTAATTTTAGACAATATGTTTTATTTACACATACATTATCAAAATGGTAAAAATATTCAATCAGTTCGCTTACGCCAAAGAAACACAAAAGGCCAACAGAAACAGAATTATAACAGACCTTAGGATTATTTATGCACTAGATAGAGCTTTGGTGGCATGGAAACGTCCCGTAAAAATATAAGCCAATTGTTGGCTTATATGCCATTTGCGTCATTTGCAGGGTTGCCAATAGTAATATGCTAAAATCCCCAAACGCATTGTCGAAATTCCCCACGTGTGGGGAATGAAAAATTATGTGGGCCGAGTGACTTAGTTTAGAGCTGTTGCGAATAATGAATTGTTGGAAATTAATCAAGACTACCAGAAATTTGATGTCAAATGTCGCGTATTTGTGTTCATACTTAAAATCCCCTCATTTTCCCCGAATTGAAGCTCTCCCCACACATTCCCCAATCAGCTTCACTTTCCCCACATTTTGGGGAATCTGAAATTAACTGGTATCATTAAGCACGCACACAGTGACAACCAGAATGACGTAACGTGATCGAAATATGAAGCTGTCAAACGGATTTGTGGACGTTTTGTATCGCAATGTTTGCTACTGACGCTCCATCTAGTGCATAAATAATCTAAGTGACAGACTAAAGTCTTTATTTACCGTCATTTCAATGCTTCCTCATCCTTCCTCCTCCTCTTCCTCACTGTTGAGTCTAGCTAGCATGACATAATAACACGACTCACGTTTTCGCATAGTGGGCCTCGTACTAACTTGCCTAGTAGGAAAAAGACAGACTGCCCGACAAACTAGAAAAGCACCTACACCTGTGCACCTGTGCTAGGTTTACTACTCACACAAAGCCGGAGTACCGTTCTGTGCCTCCTGTGATGAGTGATGTAACTTAACTTGTACCCTTTTGCGTGTTTTTATTTAGAAATAATCAGAAAAAAATTACGAATTTTTTGGTCTATGCCACGTACTTCTAGGTGCTACAGTTTCGGAGATAATTTTGTGAAAAGTGATACAACTAGCAGCATTTCGGCAAAAATATTGTGCACACTGATATATATATCAAGTTGTAATCCCTTTTTGTAATTACTCTAAAGGCTATTTTCGTGCTTCGTGGTATAAGTGAAATTGAATTTATTTTCACATTTTATTTTTCGGTATTTTTTTCGGAAATATTGATATATTTACAGTTATATCACTTTTGACCAACTTTTCTAAAACCAGACCAGGGTACAACTCAACATGTACCTACCAATGTACCTACATCTCGTCATGAATCACTTTTCACAAATAATTTTTTAAATGTAAAGGAATACAAATTGAATTATATCTAAAAGTCAAACTATTCCCGTAAAATACTTATGCAATAACAGTTGTGTTAAGTGATACAAGTGCGAGCATAAAGAGTGTGATTGGAGTGCGCGGCGGTGAGGTGACGCGGGATCGGGGGTGCGCGGGACCTGTTCGCCTCAGTGTCGCTGCGGCTATGACAAGGTGTGGTCACGTTTGAATTCACTATGGATCGACGCGTATGTTGATAGTTGTATCATTTTACACGAATTTTCATATATTTTAATTTTTCGTCTAAGTATTGAAATATATCATTTGACACAAAATATTGTTACGTTAACGTACAGTCACAGTAGCTCTTTTTTTTCTTTTTTGCATTTTACATATGTATTTATTTGATCATGGGTGTCAAATCTAACGTTTTAGAGATACTAAGATACTGTGTCCGTGCTATTATTGTTTTGATTACCTATCTACCTATGCTGGCACAAATTCCTTTTAGCTCTAATAGCTAATAAAAAATAAGCCAATTACGATCTTATTAGACTAATACTATCAACTATGCTATTTAATTAATTACGCTACTTACCAAAACACATCAAACGGTTTTTATGTGTCCAAACAAATGAAAATGCCTCCAAAAACTACTAAGAAAACTTGAGGGGTTTCAGATTCATCCTACTATGATGATTTTGGATCATTTAGCAGCGATGATTGCACATGCGGTACTGATGAATCTTTCTCTTCCACTGATGTTAAAAGAACGCCGGCCAATACAAGCAGAACTGCTACATCATTGAGGGGCAATATTATGTTTCCTGAAATACCATCGCCAGAACATCAGAGAGTCAACACCAATACATCTGAGAGTGCTCCTGTTTTCTCTTTCTGGAAACGTAACGGTATGAACAGTAACGAAAAAAAAAGAAAACAAGAAGAAGAAGAGACAAGAGAAAACTATTTCGTAACACTGGTTTAGAATATTCAACCACATCAGGAAAGATAAAGAACAGACGTAAATTACGTGATCTGGAAAACTGTCGTCAAAAATAGAAGAAGAGGCTGCCATTGCATTTAAGAAAAAATCTTTTTGAGACATTTGGAGCAGACTGAACTTCCCAGAGGAAGTTACGAGAAAAGGATCGATTACATTGCAATATGTATCGAACTTAGATTATTTATGCACTAGATGGAGCTTAGGCGGCATGAAAACGTCCCATAAAAATATAAGCCAACTGTTGGCTTATATGTCAATTGCGTCATTCCGAATGACAAGGTTGCCAATAGTAATATGCTAAAATCCCCAAACGCATTGTCGAAATTCCCCACGGGTGGGGAATGAAAAATTATGTGGGCCGAGTGACTTAGTTTCGAGCTGTTGCGAATAATGAATTGTAGGAAATTAATCAAGACTAGCAGAAATTTGATGTCAAATGTCGCGTATTTGTGTTCATACTTAAAATCCCCTCATTTTCCCCGAATTGAAGCTCTCCCCACACATTCCCCAATCAGCTTCGCTTTCCCCGCAGTTTTGCCGCACACATTGGCAACACTCATTTGCCATTTTCCCTTCAGTCTGCATTGTGACAGCGCGAGAATCATTATAAAAATTACTAAATGTGCAATAAATAAATGTAATGTAACCGTGTTTCATTATTATTTTTGGAAATAAATTATTTTTCATCACTCAAGCTCTGAAAGTAGGTTGTATTGCATTCAGCTTGAAATCCGGGATGTAAATTCGATTTACATCCTTAGGGATGTAAGTAAATTTGAAAATCGAATGGTGCTCCTTTGTATTCACGAACCCCGTGGCCGCGTGCTGCGCCACGCCGCGCGCACGCCACCCGAGCGCTGCTGCACGTGCAGCTGCAGCACCTCGCCGCCTGCGCACCGCTCAGCAAGCCAGGTGTGTGCAGGCGGCCGCGGCGACGTGACGTTGGTGCCGGCCGCAAGGGCGGCGCGACGCGCTCTCTTACAAATGGCGTATATATTTTTGACATAACGGTTTTTCTTTATTTCCTCGCATTTGTGATGAAAAGTAGAGTGTTCAACTCGAGTGTAAATGATCAATTACACCCGCGAATTATATTAAATATCTTGGGTGTAATTGATCACTTACAACTAGAGATGCGCCGAGTACAACTTTTACCGAGTAACCGAGTACCGAGTATACTCGGTTCAAAGTTTCTCAAACCGAGTACTCGGCCGAGTTACTCGTTTCTGTTTTGAGGCGCGAAAACGGGTTTAGACAGGTTCGCGCGGCGCTACCAGCCACCGCGAGCGAACGTCGCGGGGATCCCCGCCTTCTCCCCGCAAATTAGTCACTTTTTGTTTAACGAGAAATACGCATTTGGTCCGCACATTAATTGCTTAAATATTTTAAAAACATTGGAAATAGATGATTGTGTGCAGTCACTGTTGACACAATGAGTATATACGCAAAAGATTGCGAGTCTGGTTGTTTTACAAGCTCGTTTTATTTTAATACGCATGATTAATAATAATTTTATTTAGACCGAGTATACTCGGCATTTGAACCGAGTTATTCGGCCGAGTACGAGTATCAAAAAAACTAGTAAACGAGTACTCGGCTCATCTCTACTTACAACCCTTGTTTATCAATCTACTATCTATTTGTATTGTAGTTATGAAGGGGTCAAAAGTGGCTCCAAATGGTTCGTGTAATATTCACACAGCGCTGCTTTGCCAGTTTCATTTCCTTGAACTTAGCTTGACACACTACCGCGTGTTTAGATTTCCCCGCGGCCGCTCAAATTTCGATTTTGCCACAGAAAAAAATATATATATTCAGTTTTTTGTTTTATTTATTCATACTTTATCTAATTACCATTTACAGTCACTTTTACTCGCGTCTATCGGCCTCTTATATTTTTTCCCCACATTTTGGGGAATGTGAAATTAACTGGTATCATTAAGCACGCACACAGTGACAACCGGAATGACGTAACGCGATCGTAATACGAAGCTGTCAAATGGATGGTGGACGTTTTGTATCGCGATGTTTGCTACTGACGCTCCATCTAGTGCATAAATAATCTAAGGTATCGAAGTCTGCCGAAAGAAAACGTCCAAATCTTCTCTTAGAAAAAACGCAATGCCACCTTTCGTTACTTCGTTCATAGTAATGATTCATGATCATAAAACACTTAAGGACTGTGATGATTGATGAATATGTGCCTTAAATGTGAGTTAATTTATTCACTGTGGAGAAGTTTAATAAACGTTGATTATTTTTCTAAAAACTTGTATTTATTTACACAATAAATATGAATGTTAGCGAGGGGTATAACTTGGCTTGAATCTTTTAACACTTTTATCACAGGGCTAAAATTTTTGCAAACTGATATAAGTTAGGTAAATTTTATTTGTAACGGGGTACAAAGCAAAAAAATCAATTTTGCTGGGGTTTATGTTTTACTTTAGTTCAAGCAACATTTAGCTGGGAACTTATAACACTGAGTTATAGGATTTTACAAGTTCATGTATATCAGTTTACACCAAGAGATATTATGGGTGCTCCAGGGGTGCACCATGATATAACTGACCTTGTATCATCTAACACGTATTATTTACTCGTATTAGACATTTCAATAGGTACAACTCACAGGTTTTCCCGATTTTCTTCGAACTTACAATATTTACCGAAAAACACTAAATGCATGTTTGTAGAACATGTTTTTATCTATAAAAAAAGTACTCCGGTAAATACTATCCCCCTTGGCTCACAAACCAGAATTTTTTTAATCTTATTTTCGCTCTCCTGTAAAATGACGATTTTGCACTTGTATCACTTATCACAGGAGGCACAGCGTTATTCTCAGGTAGAATATACCTACAATGAGTTCGCCCGGTCGGCCGATAGTATAAAGAGTTGATTTGAATAATCCCAAGAGCTCGTTCCAAAATAGCTATTTATGCAACTGTATCGTAATAGGGGTCCTTAAAACACGAATGTGGTTTCATGAAACGAGGCGTAGCCGAGTTTCATAAAGGGTCACATAAGTGTTTTAAGGCCTAAGTACCTGGGCGACCGAGCTCTGCTCGGGCAAAAACTCGGTACCAAGCGTTTTCCCAGAGATAAGACCAAGCTAGATCAATTTTTCATCCCCGAAAACCCCCAAATACCAAATTTCATCGAAATCGTTGGAGCCGTTTCCGAGATCAAAACACCGGTGGGGTGGGGGGGGGGGGTGAGAGGGGGAGGGGATGCGGGGGAGGGAGCGCGGGGGCATTAAAGGGGGGATGAAAATTTCATTGATTTTGCCGTAGGATGCACCGTTTTCAAGATATTTGACAAAAACACCGGAGGTTGGGTGAGTCACGTTAAACTATCGTCCGTTAACCGACTTTACAGACAACCGGCTTTTCCTGTTCTGTGCTCCCAATAGGGAACGTGCACATAGACGGTGCTGCCAACTGGTGCCATAAGGGTGCCATCAATTTGAAAGTTTTACCTTGATAAGTTTGTTTTACTGTCCGCATAGTGTCTCTTCTGTCGCATTAGTGCTGCCGCCTATAGTTACTGCACGTTCCCTATAATACTTTTTCTAACAAAAAAGTAACTTTTTCTCACAAAAAAGTAACTTTTTCTCACAAAAGAAGAAACTTGACGTTTTCTCATGAAAAATAAACTTAAAAAAAAAAAACTAAAAATCTTGAAAAAAAACGTGGATTCGAACCGAGGTCGGCTGGACCCGCGACCACCCGATTTCTAATGTGCCATTATGATCTGCTCGAAGATGGCGAAATTTAGCTTTATATTCTAATGCAAACAAAAATAGCCGGAAAACACGAGTAAAAGCGATTTTCTGAAAATGAAACATAGCTAGATCAGTTTTTCATCCCCGAAAACCCCCACACACCAAATTTCATCGAAATCGTTTGAGCCGTTTCCGAGATCCTTATTATATATATACATATATATATACAAGAATTGCTCGTTTAAAGGTATTAGATTAGATTAGATTAGATTACGTACAGTTGCATACAATATTTTATCTTCTCTCATACATTTTTTCCAAAAACGAAGTAGTCTTTTTGCATTTTCCATGCCATAAAATCTTGATAGCAATTATCGTATAATTTTCTGGACTTTGCTAGTAATAAATTATGAGTCATTTCCTTCGCCGCATCTAAAATATCGGGCGAAGTCAAATTTTCTTCGCATTCACTGATATCAGATATTTTTAAGCAAGAAAAAAATTTTCCCACGAAAATTCGTACAACAAAACGACGTATGAATGGAATGGCGGCTGGCGCTAAAACCCAGTAACTACATCACCGCGCATGTGCGCGCATGCGCTAAAGCGGGTGATGCCACAGACAAGTGAAAATTGGAATCAAAACTTGGTGATATAAACTTTTTGGATTTGCCCTGTATCGTAATGGTAAAAAAAATTGTATTATAACATTATTTTGTTAGAAGAAAAGTGTTATAATATGTTTTTTTTTTTAATATTTCGGTATTGTGTATAAAAAGTATGTCAATATAAACTCTTTTTGAATTTTATAATTCGAATTTTACGATATGAGAGTAGATAAAAGTGCATTATGATACTACTTAGTCATCTGGCGCAACGACCCAAAGTATGCTTTGGCCTCCAATACGAGTGCACGCCAAAGGTCCCGGTCCTGTACCGTCTCTCGCCAGTCACGAGCCTCAAGCTCGCGCAGATCCGCCTCCATCGCTGTACTACTTTTGTGGACTTCGCGAAGAAGTTATGATGACTTTCTTAAATCGAAGTTTTCTATAAATTTTATCTTGAATACTTACATACTGTTTTTATTTCCGGCATTCTTTTGAATGTAAACATGCAAAATGCGATCAGTTGCGATATGAATATCTACTTCGTTCGCCAAAATACATATTTAATGCTTAGAGTTCCCACAAATGATTCAATTCTGTAAGATACCATCCACTGTGGTTGGCAGTACTCTACGGCGCATTGATGTACCGTGGTTATCATGACATTTTAAAGCTAAAATATGAATATAATAGTTGATTTATTTAACTGAGACCAGACTAATCAACCAAAAACTAATCATTTTTGGACAAAATAGTATGTTTACATCAACATTTATATACAATGAAGCACATGGGCATCATGCGCGCCGAAAGTGTTAATGTTAATTTTCACACAGCAAAGTGAGAAATGTATGTACCTAATTCAAGTAGAGTCAACAGCATAAATAAGTGGTCATTTCTGCACCTTGTCGTTTTCAATCGTTTGACAATTTTGTATAATATTTCAAACATGACGTTAAAGTGACAAGGTACATAAATGATCACTTATCTATGCTGTTGACTGTACAAGTGATTTGATGTGTTTTTTTTTTTAATCATAAGTAAGGGAATATTACTCTTTTTGGTCTCTTTTTATTATATACGAGTACAGATAATAAATATTAACAAATAAACCCTAATATTTGCTGAGCCTAAATTCAACTTTCCTAATCTTTAAATCTCTTTGCGAACCAAGCGAGCCAAGAGAGCGTGCCGCGGCAGCGGCCACCGAAGCGCCATTTCGGCTTTTTGGTGTTATGACTAGTGAAATTAGGTACAAGTATGAATTTGGAATGCTAAAACTAGGGCTAATTAATAGTTAGGAAAATAAAATTAGATTATTTTACTTTCTATCTTACTTTACTTAGATTAAAATCTGATTTTGACTTGATGTCGACTTCTGGCACACCCTGTACATAACGCCAAATATGGGTAAGTGGCAACTTGCATTTTGTATTTTGATTACCTTTTGAACCTTACGTCATCAGTATTTTTACATTAACAGAACAAGCAATTGCGTTAGAATATTCTATTTAAATAAAAAAAAAGTTAATGTACACACAGTCCAGCAATCTCCCAGCAGCGGGACTGAGCCTGTTCCGCACGAGACGTTTAACCTTGGGTCAAAAGCGGGACTGACCATAGTGACCATGTCAAGTGCGGGATGTCTGGCAACACTGATCCCAAGTGATAAATATACAGATGGACGGACGAACAGATAGTTGGAGGGATCACTATGGTAAAACAAAATATAATAATATAAATTTATTTATTTTTATTTTATTACCACACTTACAACTATCTAAATTGTTATGTCTAGGTGAGATGTCATGTAACGGGACCCTAAAATGCTGTAAATTACCTATTTGCTATTCACACAGATGCGACGTCACAAACCACGCATTTGTTGTTGTTATGCAAAATTTTATTTCTCACTACTACGATATACAAATTACGTGAATAAAACTGATTTAATCCTACTTACTTATTCAGGTGACGTATGGTACACTGTTATTTTAAGCACTTTTAAGTGTGAAGTGTTGTGGTGCAGAAGGGTTCGCAATGGAACCAGCCGTAGAAGAATAAATTGACCGAATTCCTTGGTATTTCAAAGGGGAAAGTGAGTATCTACGAAGTGCTCTGACTAAGAATCTTCTCCGTTAAAAAACTTGTAAGGAACCCGTCATTTCTTCTTACTTTTTTCATGCTTAAAAAGTCGAACATGTTAAGTTGTTGAAAATAGTACATTACTGCAGCGGCCGCGAAATAGGGGATTGCCGGCTGAGTAGTTATAATGGCATTATCTAGAGATACGAGGCCGGCAATCCCTGTTCGTGGCCGAGGCTTGTAAATATGTATGGAGCTTTTCTCAAACATGCATCATCAGTAATCATCACCATCACCATCACCATCACCACCACCACCATCACCATCACCATCACCATCATCATCATCATCATCATCATCATCATCATCATCATCACCATCATCGTCATCATCATCATCACCATCATCATCATCACCATCATCATCACCATCATCTCATCATCATCATCTTAAATAAGCGTAGTGGCAGAATGTCATAATTAACCAAAAAGCAAATATTGCTGTAATTTTTTTTTTTGTAAGTATACAGTTGCTATGCAGTTGAAGAACTGGAGGGTGTATAGGCTACTTTTTACCACAGGAAAAAATAGCGACTAAAGCGGGTAGTCTGGCTTCCGCCGATTCATCATTCGGTCATGGCCACAAAAAAAAAACATTTTAACATATTAAATATGAATATTTAGACGTAAATAATTCAAGTACTATTGGGATACGTAAGTTAACAATAATCCGCCGGCAAAAAATTTTTATCCCCATTTTTCCATTATAGTTGTTCCAATCGGATTACTAATGTTTGGCAAAAACTGTTTACCAAAGTATCACATCGCAAACTTTTTTTCCTAAATTTTTATTTGGCAAAAACTCAATTGTCAAAACTACTTATCGCAATTTTACAGTCAGCAAACCACTTTTTTGGCAAGTGATTGTTTAGCAAATAATTACATGGTCATGTTCTATTTTCCCAAATTTTTTTTTGGCAAATGTATCGTTTGGCATAACATACCAATCCCAAAACATTGCATGGCATACGGTTTATATCCCAATATGAGTAGTGCGTAGGATAAAAATGAAAAATACTGGTATTGTGAATTACGGCGGGATAAAGTGAAGAAGTGTACTGCATCTATGACTACTAAATTAAAGCATAGAAAATATTCAATGTCATGGTTGTATGAAATTTCATAATATCAAAGGTAATAATCCTTTTCTATGTTGTCATAAAAAAAATACCTAACATCGAAGGCTAAGGCGGGAGCTACGCTACGCTTCGCTCCCGCCTTAGCCTTCTGAACCTAACCTGTCCGTGTCGCTTCTGCCCTGAAAGGTCTTGCTCGCTCGCTTCGCTCACTCGCTGCCAGCGATATGCCTAAGAATGTTACCTACTATTGTATGTCTGCAACAAAATATTGCATGGAATACGACAGGGGTCACCAATTATTTCTGCCATTTGTTCGTTTTATACTTGAAATTCCTGTATTATTATTATTATTATAGATCCTGTGCGGGATGCACCTATGACTGGTTGAAGTTAATGATGGAGTGAAGAAAAACAATACTTTGTAGAATGCCAGGTAGCGGGAGGCGTTGCAGTTCGGCGATGTTTATCGTTTGGCGGCGTACGGAAGAGTGTGTCGTGGCGGGCGGCCGGCCTCATTTTATTGCCGGCCGTATCCCCTCCACTTCGCCGGGCTACCTCACCCCCGCGCGGTCTTTATTTTATTAAATATAGAAATAACATTGCGTTTTATTAATCACGCTAACCTTATGCTAATCCTTATATTTATTTACATATTAATTTATCATTCCTACGTACGGCATGGCGTGTGTCGTCGATCTACGACCGATTTTCCCCCGCGACGCTAGTATATTACCTCGTCCCCCACCTCAGGGGTATAAATACTCGCCTTAGCATCGCGGGAGTGATCAGTCGTAGATAACGCGCATGCGCGGCGGATCGAATAGGTTCTGTTTGTTTACATTTTACGTGATCTTATTGGAATCTAATAAGAACCTATCCGATCCGCTATGGAATGATACGCTAGACGTGAGTATGTTTATTTACAATTAACAGCTATACTTAAATTGATTGATGGTCATAAACTTTTCAATTTATTATTTTATTTTTTATTTTATTTTTTCCCCTTATTTCATCTGTGTAGTGAGTCACGTGTACGAAGTTATTTATGTGTAACCCAATTTATTATTGTTGAGCATCTTTGCTTTATTTTATGTTCACATTTCTCTGTGTATAATCCACTATCAATATTTTTACAATGGTGCAGAAGCGACTCAGGATAGGTTTGTTCAATGCGGGTTCCCTTGGCACAAATCATGACGACTTTATAGCGGCCAGTGTTAATCAGGATATTGATGTGCTAGCGATAAATGAGACTTGGCTTCGGGCGGGTGAGGAGGGGCGGGCGCCGGTACTCCCTGGTTGCACGCTCCGGCATACTCCTCGGCCTCGGGGCACACGTTCGCGTGGTGGAGGCGTGGGTTTTTATACCAGGCGCGATATTACTGCTCGCACCTGGCGTCACCCGGTGGACCCGCTGCACAGATCTGTTGAACAGATGTGGGTTACTTTGGCACTTAATGGTAAGAAGTTGGTTATAGGGACAGCATATAGACCGCCTTGGATGGACGTTGATCTATTTTTTGATGCCATTTCTGACTCAATTAGTGCCATCCCCAAGTACGACAGTTTGGTGTTATTGGGTGACTTCAATATCAACCTACTAAATAACAGTGATGCAAGGGCCACTAAGTTTCGTAGCTTCATATCTGGTTTTGGCTTGTCCCAGTTGGTATCCGAGCCCACACACTATACTGATACCAGTCAGACGCTCCTTGATGTAGTGTGCACTGACTTATCCTCCGGGAAGGTCACTGTGGCACATGTGGGCTCTCTTTGTGGGCATTGTCTAGTGGTTTGTGAGTTTGGTATTAGGCGTGACAAGCCGAAGCCATATTCTATAACTTATAGACCAATTAAGGACATACAATTGAGTGATTTTGATGCTGATTTGCAGCAGGTGGGATGGGAGGAGTTCACCTATTTAAATAATGCGAGTGACATGGCCAGTGCATTGAGCCAACAAATTGTTAACTTGTTTGACCATCATGCGCCAATTAAATCAACAGTGATCAGGACTCGTACCCCCCCTTGGATCACAGACACTGTTAAGCTCATGATGCGTTTGCGTGATAAGGCTGCAGCGGACTACCGGAGAACTAAGTTGGACAGTAAAAAACAGTACTATAAGGACTTGAAATCAACCACCAGCAGGGCACTATTTCATGAAAAATCGGCCTATTTTAACGAAAATATAAATAATAATATACATAATCCCAAATTATTATGGAAAAACCTTCAATCTACCATACTGCCTAAAAATAGCACTGAATTACCTAATACTTTCAATGATCCCAATGTTATAAATAGACATTTTGTAAATTTACCAGCCACCTCTGAAGTCACTATATCACAGCTGACTTATTTTGAGTTCCATAGGTATAGTGATTCAATCTTTCATTTGGAACCAGTCACTACAGATAAAATGGAAAAAATTATTAATAGTCTTAAGTCAAATGCTGAAGGCTGTGATGGCATTAACTTGAATATGTTAAAATTGACATTTCCATATACTACTGAGATAATTAAAGATTTGATTAATGCTTCAATATTGACATCAACTTTCCCTGACACCTGGAAGCTTGCAATTGTGCGACCTTTGCCTAAAATCTCACATCCAACTGAGCTAAAAGAGCTTAGACCAATCAGCATTTTGCCTTGTTTGTCAAAGATAATGGAGAAGACTGTGTGCTTGCAATTAACTGATTATCTTGAGAGTAACAACATGTTGCCTGATGTGCAGTCTGGATTTAGAAAGGGACGGAGCACTGTATCTGCTCTGCTTGATGTAACGGACAACATTTTGTGTTCTCAGGATAAGGGGTTGTGTACACTGTTGGTATTACTCGATTTTTCCCGGGCATTCGACTGTTTGAACATTGATATGTTGTTGTCTAAGATGAGCTTCTATGGTTTCGATCATAATGCACTGAAATGGTTTGTAAGCTATCTTAACAGTCGGTATCAATGTGTAAAGCTGTGTCATGCTGATGGTTCTTTTCAAGTCTCAGACAAAGTTCAACTTACTAGAGGAGTGCCGCAGGGATCAATACTCGGACCAATCCTGTTTATTTTGTACTCTGCTGACATCCAAACTTGCATTAAGCATTGTAAATATCATATTTATGCAGATGATATTCAAGTATACATCTCATGTAGGCCATCAGAGATTAACAGTGCCATAGAGAAGCTTAACGATGACCTCACTAGTATAGCTACGTGGGCCTCAGATAATTCATTGTTGCTTAATCCTGATAAGACCAAGTACTTAATTTTTGGCAGTAAGCAGCAGTTGATCACTCTTAGTCCCCCAAACCTGACACAAGTTACGCTTATGGGTGAACCCATTGAGCGTGTGTTTGAGGCACGTAACTTAGGTCTGCTGATGGATTGTGGATTGCGTTATGAGAAGCATATTGCGAGATCAGTTGGGCATTGCTTCTATAAGCTTAAAGTGCTGTACAGAATCAGACCATTCATAAGCGAAAAATTACGCATTCAATTGGTGGAGACACTGATCTTGTCTAAATTAAACTATATGGATTCAGTGTTTGGTCCGCGCCTCCTTGCAAAAACAAAAAGGATAATTCAACGTGTGCAAAATGCATGCGCTCGTTTTTGTTTCAGCATTCCATTTAGGGCCCATGTCACTCCTTTTTTAAATAAATATAAAATTCTCAAAATGCAACACCGGCGTAAGCTTCACCTTGCCTGTCTCCTGTTTGGAGTATTAAAGTATAAATCCCCAGCTTATCTTTTCGAGAAGTTGTCCTGGTCTTCCAGCCACAGGGTACGTGGGGCGCGACAGTGTGGTTTGCAGCTATTGACAGCACGTCACGCTTCGGCTGCCTTCCGAGGTAGCTTCCGTTATGTAGCAACTAGGTGTTGGAACAACATCCCACCGCCAATTAGGGACCTGCAGAGTATATTTGGTTTTAGAACTAAATTAAAAAAATTTATGTACGAACATCAGCAAAAGCAGGAATCTTTAGCACATGATACTAGTTGCATTTAGTTTGTTAGAGGTTATGTATTGCACTGTATGTTTAATTACCTTTTTGTTCGCGGCCCATCTACTTTGCTGTGGATGTTGCCTTGAGTGGTGGTTGGGTGCTTCCTTGTTGCTGCCATCGTACTTTAGCGTATTTAGCATATTTCGTACATTAGTGATTCTCTGCTAGGGTTGGTCTGCAGAATGGTTGAACATATTAGAGAGGACATATTAACATATATGTATGAAAATCAGCGGTTATCAGGTGGTTAATCAGCGGGGACAATAGTGCATACCTGTATTATTTGTTTCCCCGTCTGCTTTGCGGTAGTGTGTTTATAATTTACTGCTTCCATCTTCTGTATTTTCACTTGTTCTTGTTGTAATATTATATTGCCATTGTTTGTTTGTGTCATTCATGCCTAACTAAATTTGTCTATGTTTCATGTTTTTGTTTTGGATGTAATAAGTGGCAAGGGCAAAGGCGTTCGGTCTATGCAGACACCATTGTGCGTTTTGTTTTTTCTTGTATGCTTTTATAGTTTCTTTTGTATTTTTATTTTTTTTTTTTTCGTGTGCTTAGTGATTAATTTTCCAGTAAGTTGTCGGTTACACTGAAATGTTTATGTTTTATTGTTGGTGAAATGGTTCCAACGGAAGACCAGCGTCGGCTTCACGGCCGACATCATGCTGAGTTGGGACCATTTCGTGACAATGTTTGTATTTTTTACTGTTTTTCTTTGTTAATTTTACTAATATTACGTCACGAATAAATATTTCTTTCTTTCTTTCTTTCTTTCTAAATGTTTACATTGCACGAAACTATTATAAAAACTTAACTATATCGCAATGTTTTCTTAAGTTTACGACGCGCAAGTCGCTACTCGGTGCGCGTGCACTTGATAACGCTATTGTCCGGAACATTTCTCCCGCCGTGCAATCGCTCGGTCGAGCGTTGCAGAATCGTTGTTGTGTAGGACGTCTGGCTGCGTCGGTAGTATCACCAGCTTCTTCGTAGGCCTCCTCAGAACTCCTCCCTTCGTCTGCACGTCGACCACTCGAGTGACACCGTCTGGACCCGGGTATCGGGCGATGACGCGCCCCCGCGGCCATGTGTTACGCGGGAGCGTGCCGTCCACGATGAGCACGATGTCACCCACGGCGATTGGCGCGCCGTGTCCGTGGGGCTCCCGCCGGTATTGGAGTGTCGGCAGGTACTCCCGGAGCCATCTACTCCAGAAGTGATCGGCGAGGCGTTGACTCGTCTTCCACGTCGCTCGGCCGACGAGTTCGGAGTCGTCAAAGGTGCCCGGCGTGGGCGCACGCGCGGAGCCCCCGAGTAGGAAGTGGTTCGGCGTGATGGACTCTGGCTCCTCGGGGTCTACGGCCACGTGGGTGAGGGGGCGGCTGTTTACCGTATATTCTGCTTCGGCGAGTAGAGTGGCGAGAGTTTCGTCGTTTGGTCGGCGTTCCTGTAGCACTGCGCGGAGGGCGGTTTTGGTTACGCCCACCAACCGTTCCCATGCGCCCGCCATGAAGGGTGCGGCCGCTGGGATGAATCGCCAGGTGATTTGGCGCTTCGTTGCCTCTTGTTGCGTCGCCTGGATGAAGGCTTCCCGAAGTTCTCTCTCTGCGGCGTGGAAGTTGGTCCCGTTGTCGGACCACAGCTCCGTCGGACAGCCGCGGCGAGCGATCATGCGTCTGAGCGCCATGACCGCTGAGTCCCCGCTGAGACTGGGGACGACTTCTAGGTGTACCGCGCGCACGGTCAAGCAGGTAAAGAGCGCCACGTAGCGCTTCTGTGTACCACGGCCGACGGTTACGGTGAGGGGGCCGAAGTAGTCGAGGCCCGTGTAGGTGAAGGGGCGCTCATGGTGCGCCAGCCGGCTTCGCGGATGGTTCCCAGTGGGCGGGACCGTTGGCGTTGACCTCTTGATGCGGCACGGTAGGCAGCGATGTAGTACCATCCTCGCCACAGGACGCAGGCGTAGGATGGCGTAGTGTTGCTTACACTCATTGATGGTTGCCTCGACCCCGCTGTGCGCCAGCTGACGGTGTACGTAATCGATGTACAGCTTGACGGCCGGGTGGTTGCCGTCAAGCACTGGCGGTCTCTTCTGGGCTTCGGTGATGTCCGTTGCGGCGTCGATTCTTGTCTTGATTACGATGACCCCGTTGACGAGTTCGACCGCTAGGGGGCGCAGTCGACTCTGTAGCGTCGGTGGTCAATTTTTGGAGAGGTTTTTTCTCTCTTCGGTGAATGCTTCGTCTTGTACGGCGCGTACGACGAGTTTCTCCGCATTTCTTATGTACTTCGCTTCGAGAAGTATGTATTCGTCATTTTTCTTAGTCGTTTTCGCCGTCGTCCGTGGCGTCTCGCGACTCGGTTGGCTCTTCCAGTCGGCGTCGTTTCGTTTATTCGCCGCCGTGCGTTTATAAAGTGACCTCGCCTTGTGAGGTCGGCAGAGGTCAACGAACTGGAGTACGCGGGCGATCACGCGCAACATTTTTTCCCATTTGGAGAAGCGCTCGGGTGACGGTAGCCACGTCTGTGGCGTCTCGACTTGTGATGTCGTAACGTGGACCCGTTCTTCACCCGTTTGTTCGATATCTTCGCGTTTTGACTGTGGTGGCTCCGCCGGCCATGTAGAGCGTTCGTTGTGCAAGAAATCCGGCCCGGTGAACCACCGGTGTCTGTCATTGAACTCTCGCGGCGCCTCCCTCGTCGCTTCGTCGGCAACATTCTGTTTTGTCGGCACCCACCGCCACTCATTGACTGCCGTCATTTCCTCTATTGCGGCGAGGCGATGTGCGACGAAAGGGTGATATGAGCGCGCGCCCGTTCTTAGCCACGTGAGTACCGTGCGGCTATCTGTCCAGAACGTCTTCGATTCGGGCTTCTGGTCGTGTTCTTCGATGACTGCGGCCGCCATCTTGGTCCCCAGTACTGCTGCCTGTAGCTCGAGGCGTGGGATCGATATGAGCTTCAGGGGGGCGACTTTTGCCTTCGCTGCCACTAGAGTCACGTTCACGTGTCCATCCGCCGCAGTTGTGCGCCAGTAGAGAGCGCACGTGTATGCAGTTTCGCTTGCGTCGACGAACACGTGTAGCTCGCGTTGACTTGCTTCTGAGTAGTTGGGATAACATCTCGGGATCGCCATGTCGCGTAGAGCCCTCAGCTGGAGTGTCCACTCTGCCCGCCGTTGGGCAAGGTCGGCTTCGATCTTCTCGTCCCAGCCAGTCCCGCGGCGCCATACTTCTTGCAGTATTTTCTTCGCTATGATGGTGACGGGCGTCGCGAGTCCGAGTGGGTCGAACACGGACATCATAATTTTTAGCACTTGACGCTTCGTGGGCTCGATGTTATCCAACGCGTCGGGTGGCAGGCGTGTGAGGTCGAGATTGAAGGCGATTTCGTCTGTCGCTGGCTTCCAGATTTGCCCCAGTACGCGTTCCGTCTTATTTTCGCTCTTGTTAAGGTCGACGGGCGTGAGGCATGCAGGTTTTTCCACGATGTTCTCGACGACTCGCTTCGAGTTCGACGTCCATTGGCGTAATTCGTAGTGCGCCTGGCTGTGTATGTAGCGGACGTCACGTGACACTCGGATGGCGTCTTCTTCGGTCTTGAAGCTCTTGAGGTAGTCGTCGACGTAGTGGTTGCGGATAATCGCTTCTGTGGCCTCGGGGTGAGTTTCTTCGTATTTTTTCGCGTTTATGTTTTTGACGTAGATTGCGATTGACGGCGAACACGTAGCACCGAAGATTAGCGACGTCATTCGATACTCGCTCGGCGGAGCGTCGTCGCGGCGGTCGCCGCGCCACAGGTAGCGCAGCGCGTCTCGATCTTCAGGCTTGACTTTTACCTGCATGAACATTTCTTTGATGTCGGCTCCGACTGCGATTGGATGTTGGCGAAATCGCATTAGCACGCCGGGCAACGATTGTAGGAGATCGGGCCCGGTGAGTAGGCGGTCGTTGAGCGACACGCCTCGCGTCTTGGCAGCGGCGTCGTGCACGATTCGCACTTTGTCGGGCTTCATGGCGTTCAGCACGGCGAAATGTGGCAGGTACCACACTCTGGGTGACTTGTGTGATGGCGCAGGCTCGGCGTAGCCCTTCACGATTAGGGCGTCCATTTCTTCGTTGTAGCGTTTCTTGAGCGCTTCGTTTTTGTCGAGTTTATTCTCGACGCCGGTCAGGCGCCGCAGGGTGTTTTCGTAGTTGTCCGGCAGCCGTGAATCTTCTGTCTTCCAAAGTAGCGGGGCTTCGTAGTGGCCGTCGCTCCTTTTCGTTACGGCTTCGTTGAGGGTGGCGAGCGCCCGCTCCTCTGGGTCGGAGTGGGGGCGCTTTGGTTCGACGAGAAGATTTTCTAATGCGAAGTAGTCGCTCAGCTGACGGTTCATAGGGTCATCGACCTCTTGTGTGGTCACGTGGTACGTCGAATGGGTCTGTCTTCCGAGTGTACGCGTGTGCGCGCCGTGTAACACCCAGCCGAGCGGCGTTAGGGATGCCACTGGCTGGTGTCGTTGACCTCGACGTACTTCACTGGCGATGAGGAGATGCCAGTTATCTTGACCGATGAGTACCCTGGGTTCGGCTGACTGGTATGTGAGATGGCGCTGTATGTCTTCTAAGTGTTCACACGCGCTGACATCTTCTTTCTTGACGGATTGTGGCGATAGATGAAGATCTTGTATAGTACGGGCGTTTATTTTGTGTTGCTTGTTTGCGCCGCGTACGTCGAATTTGACTCGACGTGAGTTCGAAGTCACTATCTTCTTGTCGGCTATCGCTTCTATCTTCAGAGGCTCCGTCGGGCCCTCAATGCCCACTTCTCGGGCTAGTTGCTCATCGATGAGCGTGATCGTTGATCCATCGTCGAGCAGTGCGTGGGTGTGCACCGCTCCCGCCGGTCCCTTGACCTCGACCGGAACGATCTTCAAATATGTGCGTGAATGTTTCGGCATCCACGTCGATGCCACGGTTTCGTTGACTTCTTCAATTTTCTTCTCGTTGTGAAGAAGTTTGTGGTGGGAATATTCGCAGCCGTCTCGCTCGCACTTCACTCGTTTGCAGAAGTGCGTCTTGTTTCTGTAGCGTAGACATCGGAAGCAGAGTCGTTGATTCTTCACTGTGTTCCATCTCTCGTTCGTTTCTTGCTCTAAGAATTTTGTGCACGCGTCGATGTGATGGCCGATTGTGTTGCAGCACGCGCATCTCGGTGTCGATTTTTCCGGTTTCGCTGTGGTGGCGAACGCTCGTTGTGTCCTCTTCGGTGGCGGTGTTGCCGTGCGATCGATGTTTTCTGGTGCGGCGTACGGCGCGCAGTAGTCGGCCTCTCGCTGAAGGAATGTTGATAGTTTCAGCAAGTCTGGCTCGTCGTTGTATGTTACTGCGGCGGCGTAGTCAAACCACCTGTATCGTAGTGTCGGCGGCAGCTTTTCCAGCATCGATTTGGTCGTTTCAGGACTGTATAGGTAGTGCGAGCGATTTAGGGCCTTAAGCGTAGCCATTGTGTTAGCTACGCGACAGGCGAAACTGCAGATGTCGCGTGGCGCGTCGGAGAGGCGTGGCATGGCGCGTAGCCGCTCTAACTCGGCGAGTGCGATGGCGTCCGGTCGTCCGAATCTTGATTCGAGCGTTTTCATGATGTCGTCGGAACGTGCGTTGAAGATGAGAAGGTTTTCGACTGCTTCTTTGGCTTTCCCTTTGAGGCTTCGTCGTAGCCTCGCGACGTTGTCCGCTTCGCTGTAGCTCGGCGCGGACTCGTTGTATGCGGCACGAAAGGAGAGCCATTCTTGATAGGCTCCTGTGTACTGCGGTAGCTCGATGTGATAGCGTGTACTATGGCTGCCCCGCGCGGCGATGGCGATGGCGGCGGCGAGCTCCGATATGTCGACGCTTTGTTTGTGCGTCGCGACGATCTTCTCTTCGGTTGCGTCCGGCAGAGGTTGACGCGGTTGAAAATGAGAAGGTATGTGAGCGCCTTCGTGTGGCGCGATGTATGAAGAAGCGGTGGCGTCGGCGCGGGGCGCAGCGGCGTCGTAGGGGGGGGGCACGGGTCCCGGTCCCGGCGTGCGCGGCGGTGGCATCGGCGGGAGGGGGATGGCGGTCCCGACGCGCTCGGCATTGGCGTCGACGGGAACGTCTTCGTATATGTGCTCCTCTCCTGCTGGACTCGACTTCGGTGATTCTTGATCGGCGTTGTGTGGCGTGTTGGTGATGGCGAGTCTTTGATTCGTTTCGAACCATTCGTCGACACGTTGTCCATACGCTGATAAGACGGTGGCGTCCTCATCGCCGCTATCTTCGGCTTCGATAGTGGCGATGCGCGCTTGTACGAGCTCCAGCTTGATTCGTAGTGCTTCTTCTCGCGCCTGCGCTAGACGTAGCGCACGGCGGCTCGTTGTCGTTCTGATTGATTTGGACGGCGGCGGTGCAGGGGGGCGAGAGCTCGAAGTCCCCTGTGCCGTCGACGTGTGTGTCTCTTCTGTCGCGCCCGTATTTGTAGTCGACGTGTGCGTCGATGATGTTGCGGTAAGCGTGGCTTCGTCCGTCGTCGTTGGTTCGGCGGACGTCGTCTGTACTCTCCCCGTGGATCTTGTGACTGGCATTCTTGATGTTGTGAAATCTTGAAACGTTGATGTTGAAATCTTGCAATATTGATGTTGAATTCTTGAAATGTTGATGTTATTCTTGAAATGTTGATGTTATCCGGTGAACGAAGGACCACAATGTGCGGGATGCACCTATGACTGGTTGAAGTTAATGATGGAGTGAAGAAAAACAATACTTTGTAGAATGCCAGGTAGCGGGAGGCGTTGCAGTTCGGCGATGTTTATCGTTTGGCGGCGTACGGAAGAGTGTGTCGTGGCGGGCGGCCGGCCTCATTTTATTGCCGGCCGTATCCCCTCCACTTCGCCGGGCTACCTCACCCCCGCGCGGTCTTTATTTTATTAAATATAGAAATAACATTGCGTTTTATTAATCACGCTAACCTTATGCTAATCCTTATATTTATTTACATATTAATTTATCATTCCTACGTACGGCATGGCGTGTGTCGTCGATCTACGACCGATTTTCCCCCGCGACGCTAGTATATTACCTCGTCCCCCACCTCAGGGGTATAAATACTCGCCTTAGCATCGCGGGAGTGATCAGTCGTAGATAACGCGCATGCGCGGCGGATCGAATAGGTTCTGTTTGTTTACATTTTACGTGATCTTATTGGAATCTAATAAGAACCTATCCGATCCGCTATGGAATGATACGCTAGACGTGAGTATGTTTATTTACAATTAACAGCTATACTTAAATGTTTACATTGCACGAAACTATTATAAAAACTTAACTATATCGCAATGTTTTCTTAAGTTTACGACGCGCAAGTCGCTACTCGGTGCGCGTGCACTTGATAACGCTATTGTCCGGAACATTTCCCTACTATTGTATTTCTGCAACAGTAAAAATTAATTATCATTTTACGAACAAAAGTTCACTCCCCATCGAATGAAATATGAAAAAAAGCAAAAGCTATAAGTTGAGCATGGGAAGTGACAAATTTGGCAAACATATTTTTGGCATGTAATTTATAACAAAATAAAACATTTGCTTAAGAAGTATTTGCTTAATAAAACCTTGACGAAGTGAAACTTTGCCAAATGATGATTTGACCAAATGAATAAAATGCGAAATGTAACTTTGCTAAACATTCGTTTGGGAAATGAAACTATTGCGATAAGTTATTTGAGAAGTCATATTTGGGAAAAATAATTTGCCAAACTGCAGTACACCGTTCCGATCATTTATTTTCTCGATGACAGATGTAGTTTGATAGTTATATTATAGTGTTGTGACCTAATAAGTGATCAGTAGATACGATATCGATCCAATTTTATACATACGAGTAGTTGAGAAGGTATTCAGCTATGGAGCGAATAAAACAACCGACTTACTTAACATTCAAAAAGTCATGACCTTCCGTGCGGTATTAGCGTCGTACTACGAGTTTATTTTATTTTTTAGAGACGACTTTTTCTATCGAGCGAACTACAAGTAATCGTGTTTCGATAAATACTTGTCACTAGAGTGAATCCTCAAATATCTTACATTTGATTTTCAGGACTATAGCATTGCTAGTAATGATACAGCAAGAGTTTAAATGAATGCAATAAATGCGCCAAAAACACGGCAGGGCCTGGTGATGGCTGAGACGCAAGCGTCGCCGTGGATTAAGGCGGCAATGGCGGTGGTTGTAGCGATGGCGCCTAATATACTGCACCTCATAGTTATACGCTGACAAAATAATAGTGCGACGTAGCCATAACCGATATAATATACCGTTCTTTTTTTGAAAATTGATAACAGAGGTTGGTGATCCGTTTTCAAAATAAAAGGTTCTTGCCTACCCTACATACAAATACTGGTGAAACCTTTTTACACCAAATATAATCGCGGTGGTTTTGTATCTGGCTGTAGTTCTGTTTCGTTCGCCGTTTTGCGTTAGTTTTAATCTGTCACTGGTCGCTGAGTTTTTCACATTATCCATAATTTGAGTTGTGTACTTTGTATTCCTCCGTGTTGATTTTTGTACCTATTGTTAAATATCCGAACTATAAAGAAATTTGTACTAACTATAAAAATCCGAAAAAAATGTGGGAAATAATCAACAAACTAACTGGCAGAATCACTAGAGCCATAGATGACTTACTGCTCAAGTCTTTCAAAATGAAAGCTAGAGAACTATCAGATAAGTTTGCCCATGAATTTGAAAATAATGTACTTTCTGTGCTCACCTCATGTGATGTGCCGCTGCTTGAAGAAAAAACCTATTCTAACACGCCCAAGGTGTCAATAAAAATCAATAAAATCAAAGTTGACAGTATGAATAAAATAATTAAAAATATCAATATTAACAAAAGTGCAGGCTTTGACGGTTTGAGAGCAAGAGACATTAAATATATAACAGAAGCCATGACACCTGTGCTTACACATTTAACTAATCAATGCTTATCTACCTCTTCATATCCTGACAAATTGAAAATAGGAATCATCCGTCCTATTCACAAAAAAGGCAGCTATGTAGACACTAATAACTATAGACCTATAACTTTATTATCAACAATAGACAAAATAATTGAAAAATATCTAGGAGAAAAAATTAACAACTTTCTGGCAAGCAACGGCATAATACATGAAAGTCAATTTGGTTTTCAAAGAGGTAAAAATACTTCACAACTATTAGCTAAATTTACAGATGAGGTAAATGCCCACCTAAATGATAGAAAACATGTCATAGTAAAGTTCATAGAATTCAGTAAAGCATTTGATACCCTAAATCATGAAATACTTTATAAAAAGCTTCAGCAAAATGGTATACAGGGACCAACCCTAGACTGGTTCAAAAATTATCATTATAATAGATATAACTCAGTAAGCATAGCCGGAGAAAAAAGCGAACTGCTACAATCCACCTTTGGCACTGCGCAGGGTTCAATAATCGGTCTAACTGAATATCTGATATATGTAAATGACATGTGCAACATTTTCCTAAATGCCTCTGTATACCAATTTGCTGATAATACATGCTTGATAACTGCTAACAGTAATGTAAAGATGGCAGAATGTCAAATGCAGAGTGAATTTAATACCTTGTGTAAATGGGCACATGACTTGGGACTTTCTCTAAACTATAATAAGACTAAAGTGGTTCATATACACTCACCATATATTAATAGTAGCACTACCCCTAACATTGTGGCCCATAGTCACGCATGTATGCATGACGGACAGACATACTGTAGTTGTGAGTCATTGGAAGTTGTTAAACAACATACTTACCTAGGATTAAAAATTGATGATAAATTTTATTTATCAAGAATTAAATTATTAATTTACATTAAAACTAAATACTAATAACAAATTAAATTTAAATAAATTAACAGTATAATTAAAAAAAAAGCAAAACTAACTAAACTAAAAACTAAATAAAATTCATAAATGGTTCCCCCCGCGGCATGGACCCAAAGATACTGGCAGCATTACCTCGCAGTACAGCAATGCTGATACGTTGAGCGAGGAAGCTGCCAGCTCTTCGGTCCCCTGTGGTATCACAGAGCCTTTTCGAAAGTTATTTATAGAGTATTTTTGCGCTGGGGCCCCACGGACCTAAGGTCTCAACCCCGAATGGTAGAAAGTAGTATTCAGAGCCGAGACCTTTTGTATTTATTTGCCTTGAGTTTCTCCGCCGCCTCTGCTGCTGCACCAGCTTGATTTGCTGTTCCGCGGACGTGGGAAGGAGCTAGTGTGTCTACGCAAGTAGCGTCCCACACTAGCACACGACCCAATTTCCACGGAATCAGTGACATTCCGTCTGGTCTCTTGCCATCATCTCTGGCGATGCCCGATGGCTCCAGTAACGCAGGCACATTGACGGTGGCAAGAGAGCGACGGATAATGTCATTGAGAGCAGAGTGTCTAGAGAAGCGGCCCGCACTCTTCTGGCATGAAAGGCCGTGGTGTCCCAGCGCGTCGACATCAAAGCCGCAGGGGCATTTATGTGATGCGCAAACTGCTACTCCGAGGCGCAGGCAGATAGAAATTCTAAGAGTGTCGGGCTCTAGAAAAGTACCAGTGTTGGCTGATGGAAATTAATATTAAAATTTAATTGGAAACCACATGTTATCATAATATGCATAATATTAATTATGTAATTTATGTTCAGTATGAAGTATTGAACACTTACTTGGCGATAATTTATGTTCGAGTAACTTCAAAACATAGTGTGTTGTGTTTCAAAAATAGCAAAAAAAAACAATTTACACTTAAAAAATAGGAAACAAATAAGTACTCATAAAGAATTGAAAACTAAATTTCATTCAATTTTATACGCTTATACCTACTAACATAATGGCTAGATATTAACCCGGTCTACACTAAATTTCAAATAACAGTTTACTTAACATTAATTGTTACATTATTAATTGTGCTTCTAACTGAAAAATGACCAACATGCATATATTTAGCAATTTATATCATTCTCTTTTATCTCAATTTCTAATAAGACTTCTAACACAACTTCAAAAACAATATCTACCTATGTGAGATCAGATGGTGAATCATTCACTATAAGAATAACAATAAGTAAACATGGGTAACTGGATTATTAATAAATAATAAAGGTTCGTTTATAACAGATTAATTACAAAATAATGATATCGGGAAATATTAACAATTTAAGTTACAAAGTCAATTTGTCTCTTAGTAACGGAGAGGATAGCCGTTACACTATCTATCACTTCTTGAAGTCGAGTTTTCATGCTCGAAACCATAATATATTGAAACATATATCACTATTTCGCATCAGTTCCCATGTTCTGTTTACCTCAGTGTCCAAATTATTTTTTGACTTTATCTCACTGGAGTCCCAATTTAAAACCCCGCTACTCCTTTACAAAATTTTACGTCCATTCTTATCCAACACTTTCCGTCGGTAAATATAACGATTTCGTTTTCCCAATCGAAATTTAAATGTCGAATGGCAACGTTGACTGTGTTTCTCTGTAAAAAAAAAAACAAAATAATAAATACTTAACATTAGATCATGAATAGTGCAATTTGTAAGCAACATTGCACTCAGAAATATTAATATATGTAAAATCTTACCGTTATGCCCATATCTCGAGCTATTTTCTTTATAAGTTTTCTTGTTCCCAGAGAACAATAATTTTTGCTTTCAAAAACGTTGTTAATCGAATCATAGTAAAATATTTTCGAGAACTTGATAATTTGGATATTCACACAAGGTGATTGACAAGAAATCTAACGATTTGTGAAGTCATTATAAAAATTACCCTCAGTTTAGCAAACGAGGCGTGTAAGCGTATCCAAGTATATTATTCAACATTCAACCTTAAGTAGCACGTAAATACAGCAGTCTTCAATAAATATCTGAAGTTAAATTACGGTAGTCCAACAATCGGCAACAAACATAATCTATCTATCTGTATCTAATCTACGCATTAACTAGACAAGGATGCAAAGATTAAGTAAAATATAAGATTGTTAGTTTCACCAGTTATTATAATGTCTCCATAGCCGAGTGGCTAAGAGAGCGGGCGAAGTTGCTAACGGATGCATTGGCTGGCCAGGGTGAATAGGGTTCGATCCCCCCCGGCTTGAGGTTAAGAAAAATGTTTTTGTTAGCTTTCATACTTGGCAATGTTCTGCGTGTCTGTATCAATGTTACAGATTCCGAAAAACTACAAAAAGCAAAATAATTGTTAAACATTGACATGACGAATTATTACAATATTTATAAATTAATATTAATTGTGAAGAAGAAGGAAGATTCCGAGCGAATGTTTTTTTCATTGAATGATAATTACAACGCCATCTAGTAAGATCCGGTTGAACTAGTACGGCTTATATGGTAGCTACTGGCACTCATTTTACCTTCATAGGATTTTTGTTTTGCTTTGTCCATGCACTTTTGCAGCCCACTGTACATAGACCTTATGTTACCATAATAGAGTCTATGTATAGATATTTGTGGGATGTTGGCGGTGCGGATATTGGTGAACTTGACAATACGGTCAGCGTCATGAAGGAGTGAGCGCCTTGGTATCTTGTCGCTTTCAGTTGTTATATGCTTTGTATGGCTACTTAAATGTGCGGTTGGCGCCATGGACGAGTGAGTGCATTGGTACTTTGTCGCTTTTAGTCGTTGTATATTTGGTATGGCTACATAAATGTAAGTACTTAAATGTACGGTCAGCGCCGTGAACGAGTGAGTGCCTTGGTACCTTGTCGCTTTCAGTCGTTATATATTTACTATGGCTACTTAAATGTAAGTACTTAAATGTACAGTCAGCGCCAGGATCGAGTGAGTGCCTTGGTGCCTTGTCGCTTTCAGTCGTTATATATTTAGTATGACTACTTAAATGTAAGTACATAAATATGCAGTTGGCGCCATGAACGTGTCAGTGTCTTGGTGCCTTGTCGCTTTCAGTCGTTATATATTTCATATGGCTACTTAGATCTAAGTACATAAATGTACGGTCTGCGCCATGAACGAGCGAGTGCCTTGGTACCTTGTCGCTTTCAGTTGTTTGACTACATGGTTTTATATGGCTATTTAAACATGATATTAAGGTGGCGGGGTGCAGAGGTGGTCGCGTGTTTGTGACGCTGACCGTACTAGTAATAGTAATAGTTTTATTTTATTTCCTTTTATATTGAGTCTGTGAATGAGCGGGGGGCGGGGCTGGCATTGGGTTGATGGCGGAGTGGAGTGCTAAGGGGTGGCATGCTTCCTGCTAGGTAGCTTTGGCGCCTTCCTCTCTACTGGTCCATTTAGAATTAGACAATTTTGAATGGACTAGGCGGGAGTGGAGGTGCTAGGGGCTGGCGGGGGGTGTGACATTCCTTCGCGTTCAGCTTGGTCACTGATCAGGTGTTGGCCTTGCTCCTCGTTCATTTACAAACGTAGGGGTGTCCCCTTCGCATGCCTTAGTTAATAATCTTAAATATTTAAAGATTGTAACTAAGTATAAGAATTTTTTTTGTAACATTAATTGCATTAAACAGATTAATTTTTTTTTTATTTTATTTTTTATAAAATGCCAAAAGGATCAGTGCTGAAAGGACAGACGAGAGAAATGGTGATCAAGGTTCGTGATTACTTTGAAGCAGAGTAAGTATTAAAATGGTGGCCCGCTTTTACCACTGTCGCAAGTGCCAGAGCGTGTTGCGGCCGCGTTTGGTATTAGTGGACCTACTGTTTCAAAAATTACTACCGAAGCCTTTGGCACAAGCGGCATGCAGGAGAATAAGCTTCGTACGCCGAAGATAAAACGCCAACCACGTCGGGTGACATCGGTTGACAACTTCGACGCTGACGCTATTCGCCGTCATATATATGACTATTACTTTCGTAAAGAAATTCCATCACTTAAAAAACTTGTTGCTTCCTTGCGCGAATGTGGTTTGTTCCGTGGCCAAAAATCATCTTTAGCAAAGATTTTGAAAAAATTGGATTTACTTGTGATGATGGAGACCCCCCCCCCCAACATACACCATCACCACAACCAACACGCAGCCTGGCCCGGAACCGAACCCCGAACCTAGAAGAAGGACGCACGTACCATACCGGCCGGGCGTCACATGTGTTGTTGGAGTGCCCTGTCTTTGATAGGTTGCAGCTTGAGATTGAACTTGGTGTTAAACTCGAAAAAAGCATTATAAAGGATCTTATGTCAAGTAAACATAGGGACAGGTTCCTACAATACTGTGAGAACATTGCTAATAAGGTAGTTGTAAGAAATAAAACTTTAAGTTGAATCTATGTTTATACAATATGTTGAGCATATGGCTATTAAACATAGGGTAATAAAAGTTGTTTATATAAGATGTGATTTTGTTAGCATGTAAGGAAAAATGTTTAGATTCTATGTTAAAAATAAGTTCCAGTTTGTTATAAAACACTCCGGGTCCGAGTTAATTGTAATAGTTCTTAAGTGAAGTTGTAACGATGAAAAGATTGCTTGTTTTATTTTAATTAAAAATTTCCTGTGTAAATTATTTTCCTATACATTATAAAGTAAAGTTTAGTTTTAGCTACTTAGTCGGGAGTCCCACCCGAAAACGGTAATATATGGTGATGGATGCAAGAAAGAAAAAGTATGTGGAATAAAAGTACGAGAGGCATAAAAGTGAGAACTGGAATGAATGTGGTATTAGATGGATAAGGGCCTCGCGGCGAGTCAAGGGTTTAGAAAAAAAAAATCCATATCCAACTAAGTACCTTAAATACATTGTATATGTAATCTATGTATTTAAATATTTATTTATCTATATAAGTATGTATATCGTCGTCTAGTACCCATAGTACAAGGTTTGCTTAGTTTGGGACCAGGTCGATTTGTGTAAGATTGTCCCCTAATATTTATTTATTTTATTTATTTATAGATCAATATGGCCCTTTACAGCATGCAATTTAAATTTATATAATTTTCGAAGATATTACAGATTTAAAATTCAGGGACATAGCGGTTGCGGTGGTACCGGCCGGGAGGGGGGGTTGGTGGCGCGTGTCTATAAGGTTAATTAATGAAATGACAAACAAAAAAGCTATGAACGTTGTATATAAAGACATTCTGTAGTACATTTAGCATCAACATTGCACCCGTGCGAAACCGGGGCGGGTCGCTAGTTATACTCTGTACTTAAAAAAACACTGTTACTGACATCTTCAGACCCAGGTTACCATCTAGGATCAAAGTACTCGTCAAGATAAATCAAACGAACCCAAACTCGACGGGGTTGTGCCGTTTTATTGTGGAGTGCCTTTGGCCATATTCTAGCTCCATCATCAGACCCTGGTTACCATCTGGGATCAAAGTGCTCGTCAAGACGAATCAAACGAACCCAAACTCGACGGGGTTGTGTCGTTTTATTGTGGAGTGCTTTTGGCCATCTTCCAGCTCCATCATCAGACCCTGGTTACCATCTGAGATCAAAGTGCTCGTCAAGACAAATCAAACGAGCCCAAACACGACGGGGTTGTGTCGTTTTATTACAGAGTTCCTATGGCCACCATCCAGCTTCATCATTAGAGGAGCTCCATGTTACAACAATATTGCATTGTCATCTAATTTACACATACGTGCAAAATTTCAGCTCAATCGGAAACCGGAAAGTGGGTCAAAATCATGTTCAAAGTTTCCGTTATATCAATGTATGTCGGTCGTATATATGTATGTATCAAAGCTAAGTACCTGGGCGACCGAGCTCTGCTCGGGCAGAAACTCGGTACCAAGCGTTTTCCCAGAGATAAGACCAAGCTAGATCAATTTTTCATCCCCGAAAACCCCCAAATACCAAATTTCATCGAAATCGTTGGAGCCGTTTCCGAGATCAAAACACCGGAGGGGTGGGGGGGGTGAGAGTGGGGGGAGGGGATGTGGGGGAGGGAGCGCGGGGTATTAAAGGGGGGATGAAAATTTCATTGATTTTGCCGTAGGATGCACCGTTTTCAAGATATTTGACAAAAACACCGGAGGGGGTGGGGGGGGGGAGTCACGTTAAACTATCGTCCGTAAACCGACTTTACAGACAACCGGCTTTTCCTGTTCTGTACTCCCAATAGGGAACGTGCACATAGACGGTGCTGCCAACTGGTGCCAGAAGGGTGCCATCAATTTGAATGTTTTACCTTGATAAGTCCGTTTTACTGTCCGCATAGTGTCTCTTCTGTCGCATTAGTGCTGCCGCCTATAGTTACTGCACGATCCCTATAATACTTTTTCTAACAAAAAAGTAACTTTTTCTAACAAAAAAGTAACTTTTTCTCACAAAAAAGTAACTTTTTCTCACAAAAGAAGAAACTTGACGTTTTCTCATGAAAAATAAACTTAAAAAAAAAACTTAAAATCTTGAAAAAAAACGAGGTATCGAACCGAGGTCGGCTGGATCCGCGACCACCCGATTTCTAATGTGCCATTATGATCTGCTCGAAGTCGGCGAAATTTAGCTTTATATTCTAGTGCACGCAGCACGAAATGCTGAGGACCTGGGTTCGATTCCCAGCATTGGTCTTTTTTCGGGGGTTTTTTCTGTGCATCTATATTTCAGTTTGTATTTAGTATGAAATATATGATTTCACGGGATGACCGTAAAAGTAATAAAAAACGAAGTTGAAAAAAAATATATACAAAAAGATACTTCATAGCTTACTTGTATAAGATTTTTTTTTAATTTTATTCTAAAAACAGTTATGTATTATTTTTTTATGTAAAAATAAATAAAAATATGAAAGTTATATAAAAAATTTAAAAAAAAAATTTCATAAAAAATCATACGTAGCTGTTTTTAGAAGAAAATTTTAAATAAAAAAAAATAAAATAAAAATAACATTTGTTTATAACACATTGTTTATTAAATAAACAAATAAAAAAATTACAAAAAAAATATTTTTTCCCCGAATCTTTAAGAACAATACAATTTATGATTTTTGAAAACGATTTAAGGTATTAGACAGACCTGCAATTGTGAACAATTACGATCAATTTAATATAGGACCAAAGTTCTCGTCGAGACGTATCAAACGAGTCTATAGATAAGTAGGTACAAACTTGATGGGGTAGTGTCGTTTCGTTATGGATTGCCTTTGGCCACTTTCCTTTCAGCTCCATCATCAGACCCTGGTTACCATCTAGGATCAAAGAACTCGTCAAGACGAATCAAACAAGCCCAAATTCGATGGGATCGCGGTCGTGTCGTTTTATTACTAAGTTCCTATGGCCACCTTCCAGCTTCATCATCAGATCAGCTCAATGTCATAATAATATTGCATTGTCATCTGATTTCCACATGCACGAAAAATTTCAGCTCTCGAAAATCGGGAAGTGAGTCAAATTTAACTGTTAGGATTTGATGACACACAGAAAACGCAACAGATGAGACGGTAAATAAAATATTTATTTATTTGATATGTTAGGGTCACTTGCACACCGTATGAAACAAAAGCAGTCTCTCCTGTGGACATGAAATTAGCGACTTCTAGACAGCAAATTTAAAAGACTTATAAAAATAAATAAAATAATAAATGGGCCCAAAATGGGCCAGGCAGGACACACGCTGATGAAGACTTGACTAAAAATATTGGATATTAGACGAACAAAACATGTTTATGACCGTCAATACCTTCAGTTCAGTAAATCATTTTTTCTGTAAAAATTTACATTTCGCAATTACCGACTTATTGCTTGGTGGCGTCGATAGGTATATGTATATATAAGAGTAGTTATATTAAAGTTTTCTAGTACTGACAGTCTCTCTCTGTCTAGGCCTCGGACGGACATGCCGAAACTATAGGGTTTCCTTGTTGGGCTACTGAACCTTAAAAATGGCTACAAAGAAAGTACGTAATATCTCGCCATGAAGACAGTGGAGATTTTGACGTTCTATAGTTGGCCTGAACTTAAAAATAATTAATGACGCAAATGGAAAATACAAGAGCAGAATCGCGGCTTTATTCTAATTGCCTATCGATTACGTACAAAGCCAATTACAAATTTAAATCGAAAATGGTGACAACAAAATTGAATTATTTTCTTTGACACTCCTCAGTTTGGACGGTTGTGGACTGGTAGTGCATACCACAATGGATTCTTCTGTCACAAATTATAGCTCGGATATTTCTTGGTACATGAAAACCAAACGTAAGTAAACTCAAATCACTCTATCCACATTTTTTAGATTTTCTTGGTCACTATAAGTTAGTTAATATGGGACTCACTATTGAACATAACACACTAGATGAAAAGTTAGCCGTAGTGTTTTTTAACTCATTATTTCAAAAAAGACTTGTGACATGACAGACAACAAAGGGTTTTGTCGTTTTATTGTGAAGTGCCTTTGGCCATACTGAATTAATGAAATTACGAATTACCCCATCGAGTTTGGACTTGTTTGATTCGTCTTGACGAGTACTTTGATCCCAGATGGTAACCAGGGTTCAGACCAGTCTGATCATCATCAGTGATGGAGCTTGAAGATGGCTAAAGGCACTCTACAATAAAACAAAAAAAAAATTCTATGAACACTTTTCGATAGGCAAGTTATCATAGGCATATTTCTTATAAATTATACTTAATAAAAATATGTCCCATCGAGTTATCAAATCGGTGAAGGTCGATCTTCCACGTCTCCTGTACTAAAAGAGCAATTCGAATTAGGTTAATTCGATTTTTAAGAATTGTTTATAAACATATTTACACAGACATGCATACATAATATTTCAATTTTAATCGATGAATCGTCGGAATTTTCATTTAATGCAATTTGATTAAGCTAAATACTGAAACATTTTTATTTCAGTAATTAAATATGTAAGTATTTAATAGTACATTACTGCAGCGGCCGCGAAATAGGGGATTGCCGGCCGAGTAGTTATAGATGGCCGAGTGTTAACGAGGCCATCTAGAGATACGAGGCCGGCAATCCCTGTTTGTGGCCAAGGCTTGTATAGAGTTTTTCTCAAACATGCATCACCATCACCACCATCATGATCATCATCAACATCATCATCATCATCAACATCATCGTCATCACCATCACCATCATCATCATAATCATCATCACTATCATCATCATCATCATCATCACCATCTCATCATCACCATCATCACCATCATCATCATCATCATCTCATCATCACCATCATCATCATCATCATCATCGCCATCATCATCATCATCATCACCTTCATCATCATCATCATCATCATCATCATCTTACCTTACCTTAAATAAGCGTAGTGGCAGAATGTCTTAATGAACCAAAACGCAAATATTGCTTATAGTTTTTTTTTTAATGGCTAAGTGCTATGATGCCATAGACCTATAAACGTCATGGTATGAAACAATAGACGATCACTTTGCTGGCCTTGGCCAGCAAAGTTGTATGAAATTCCATTATTGACCTCTCGTCTAGACGCACCTGCACCACCGGCTGCACCTGCACCTGCAACGTGACACTTCGTGGCGTATTATAAGGAACATAACGTCAATATTTCATAGCATGTTTGAGAAAATATACATATTGGTCGGAATTAACATAAAACTGAGCGATTCAAAAAAAGTTTTAGCATACGCCGGCTTGTGAGGCGTTATTAGATAGCTCTTAAAAAATGATGTATATGTTTCTTAATAGGTTTTTGGTTTAAGATAAGTGTTGGGGAGCTATTAGCTCCTAAAGTCGTTAAAATTGTATTACAAACACAGTCACCAAGTTATCTGATCGTGAGTGTGTCGACCAGGATAGCGTACTTTGTACTAATTGTAAGATTTACCAAACAAAAATTCCGAAATTCTTAAACACAGACTTCAGAGGAGGGCCGTGGTCGCATGCCACCATAAAAATGAATTGTTATGTAGCAACACTTAAGGCAAGGTGGCATGCAACCAGGCTCTTCTCATAAGTCTGTGTTTAAGAATTTCGGACATATAATATTTTCTTTCTTGATCGAATCAGGAGTTAACTTGCGGAGGTTTATAATTTTGTTGTCGCGGAGGAGCAAATTAATTGTGTATAGTTCTTGAACATTTTCTTATTTCATACTTTTTAGAACGCGTTTTTTCCGTAGTCGGGAGGAAAATTTGTTTTCTTAAAAATCATAATATACATCAAAAAATAGATTTAAAAAAAAAAAAAATAAACAATGATGGTAAAAAATTCAAAAATATATTTGTATGTAACTTTTAACCGTTACAAATCAAATCATTACAGATATTTAAAAAAAAATGTTAATAACCTTTATACAGTTTTTAATTTTTTATATTTTTAATTGTTTATAAAAAAGTAGAAAATTATTTTTTTTGAATTTTTCCAACGGGGATCTATTAAGATACCTCTTAAGAATAACTCCACGAAGTGAAAAAAATCCTAGAGTTGTAGTTCAATAATAATCGGGTTTTTATGTTAACATTCAATTCAGAAAATGTTATTAATTAACAAATATGCACCACTAATGGAAAAAAGGGGATATTTTTTCTCCGACTGATTATTGTTTATTTACGTATCCCAATAGTATTCGAATTGTTTTATTTCTTAATATTCATATTTATTTCATATGTTAAAATGTTTTTTTAGGGTTCCGTACCCAAAGGGTAAAAGAGTCGTTTTCAAAAAATTTGTACACAACTAAGGGATTAATTGAAAACAAAATTTAATTAATTATTTTTGTGTAACGGAGTTACCCATATAGGTACTTTGTATGACTTACTTTCGTTACACAAAAATAGCGATCGTGATTTTTGTTTTGATTAAGCCGTTAACTATGTACAATTTTTTTGAAAACGATCCAAAAACGGAAACCCTATTACTGAGGCTCCGCTGTCCGTCCGTCCGTTCGTCCGTCCGTCTGTCACAAGGCTGTATCTCGGGAACCGTGATAGCTAGAGTTGAAATTTTCACAGATGATGTATTTCGGTTGCCGCTATAACAACAAATACTAAAAAATGGAATAAAATAAATATTTAAGGGGGCTCCGATACAACAAACATGTGTTTTTTGCTCGTTTTTGCTCGATATTGATATTGATATATTGATACAGGTAGCACTTGAAATATTCACAGAATATTTAATTATATATTGACTTTAAAAATAAATCATTAAATTAAAATAAAAAAATAATTAAGGGGGGCTCTCGTACAACAAACGTGATTTTTATAGATAATTGTACGGAACCCATCGTGCGCGAGTCCGACTCGCACATGGCCGGTTTTTTTTGTTACCGTGTCCGAGTGATGAATCGCGCGTGGAAGCCAGACTACCCGCTTTAGTCGCTATTTTCAGGGCTCTGTAAAAATTATAAATATAAGAGATAAGTTCTGGGAGTAAGAACTTTTTTTAAGGAAATATCCTGTTCTTTAACATCTTTTTTTAAATTTTTAATATCTTTGATAGTTTCCATGATATTTGAAAACAAAACCAAACCCCTCCTTTCTTTTATTAAATCACTTATAACTTTTGCAATTTTTATCGGCCCCTTTTGGGACCTTTCTTTGACCAAGTTAGCTATGTTATGAAGTATCTTTTTGTATTTATTTTTTCAACTTCATTTCTTATTAACGACCGCTTTAGCCTAGTTGGTAGTGACCCTGCCTACGAAGCAAGAGGTCCTGGGTTCAAATCCCGGTAAGGGCATTTATTTGTGTGATGAGCACGAATATTTGTTCCTGAGTTATGGATGTTTTCTATGTATTTAAGTATTTATTTATCTATATAAGTATGTTTATCGTCGTCTAGTACCCATAGTACAAGCTTTGCTTAGTTTGGGACTAGGTCGATTTGTGTAAGATTGTCCCCTAATATTTATTTTTTATTATTTTATTACTTTTACGGTCATCCCGTGAAATCATATATTTCATACTAAATACAAACTGAAATATAGATGCACAGAAAAAACCCCAGAAAAAAGACCAATGCTGGGAATCGAACCCAGGTCCTCAGCATTCCGTGCTGCGTGCTAAACCCCTACACCACCACTGGTCTAACCACCTTTCTTTGATCTTTCTACATAATATTCCAAATCGAATGACACCTTGATCGAAGTTTTCGGTGACTACACAAAAATTTTATGCAAAAAGGGTACATGTTGACTACACAATATGCTCAAAATTTTTACTTAGCTAACTTATTATCACTTAATTAAATTCAAAATTAGCACTCTTTTTAAAAGCAAACTTTGCTCTTTTGTTTTCCAAGTAACAATTTTTATTACAGATGATTATGCCCATAATTGGTTTATGGTGAGCTCGCCCTTTCCACCCGTGTTATTAGTGGTGGTGTATTTAGTATTCATACATAAGCTGGGCCCAGCCTTGATGGAGAAGAGACAACCCTTTAAGCTCAAGACGCCACTACTTTATTACAACACATTCCAAGTGTTGTTATCTGCGTACATATTTCATGTGGTATGTATTGTTTCAAACTTAGATTTAAGACAGGACGAGCCTTCGCACTATATGTACATTAAGTGTTCACATTTTGAACGTCATTGTTTATAAAAACCAAAGTTGGCAGAGGCAGGTTTTCATTTTTGATTGTCCGTACTGGTAAACAGATCTCCTAGAATATTTATTATAATGTCTTGTGCAGTTATTTCGTGCAAAAAAAAGTCAGTAATGTCTATCGTTACGAAAGACGGTGTTTTTTAACACACGTAGGTAATTTAATCATCAATTTACGCTACCAGAACGTTAATATAACAAATTTAACAAGTTTTATAAGTATATTTTTTTGTATTTTTTTATTTTTTCAACTTCATTTTTTATTACTTTTACGGTCTTCCCGTGAAATCCATATATTTCATACTAAATACAAACTGAAACATGGATGCACGGAAAAAAGACCAGCGCTGGGAATCGAACCCAGCTCTTCAGCATTCTGTGCCGCGTGCCATTCCCCTACACCATCGCTGGTCAGGAGTTTAGACACGAATTTTACCCATACTTCCATATCTCAATCTGATAAATAATCACTTTAATTATATAGCAGTGATACAGCGCCATCTATGTTTACACCCTCATCGAGAGACTTCAACACTCCTTCGGAACTATCCGCTTACCCGGACAAGAGATGTCGCTACTGGGCCAAACTGTAACAAGTTTTAAATGAAGTATCTTTTTTTTGTATTTTTTATTTTTTTAACTTCATTTTTTATTATAGCTTGTCTAATTTAAAATGACGCGCCCTTCGCGTGTTCGCGTGGGGCGCGTCGTTTTAAATTAGACAAGCTATACTTTTATGGTCATCCCGTGAAATCCATATATTTAATACCTACTAAATGCATCTTTTTTTAAGATACTTCAAATAAAACTTGTTAAATTTCAAACTAAATACAAACTGAAATATAGATGCACAGAAAAAACCCCAGAAAAAAGACCAATGCTGGGAATCGAACCCAGGTCCTCAGCGTTCCGTGCTGCGTGCTTACCCCTACACCATCACTGGTCTAGAGGTTAGCGACGAATCTTTCCCATACATCGTACATTTCAGTCTGTTATAATCACTTTATGCAGTGATAAAGCGCTCATCTATGCTATGCCCTCTACCGAGAGACTTTTTAACACTCCTTCGGAACTAACAGCTCACCTGAACCAAGAGATGGCGCTACTGTGCAACTTTAAACAAGTCAGGTATGAAGTATCTTTTTTTTATTTATTTTTCAACTTCATTTTTTTCACGCAGCACGGAACGCTGAGGACCTGGGTTCGATTCCCAGCATTGGTCTTTTTTCTGGGGTTTTTTCTGTGCATCTATATTTCAGTTTGTATTTAGTTTGAAATATATGGTTTCATGGGATGACCGTAAAAGTAGTAAAAAATGAAGTTGAAAAATAAATAAAAAAAAGATACTTCATACCTGACTTGTTTAAAACTTGTTAAAGTTTGGCCTAGTAGCGACATCTCTTGTCCGGGTGAGCGGATAGTTCCGAAGGAGTGTTGAAGTCTCTCGATGGGGGTGTAAACATAGATGGCGCTGTAACACTGCTATATAATAACAAATTGTAACAAGGCACGTGGGTAAGGGATGAGACACAAGTGAACTGAACTAATTAACGAGAAGTGAATGAAGTTTATTCTGCGGTTTATATTAACTTTATTTGAAACCACAGAGCTTTAATCTAGAGTTTTTCGTGGTGTTTTTGTAGTAAAGTTTTTTTTTTTTTCAATAAATTGGTAATAGCTTTTACTTCGTACCTATTTACAGTTTTCCGAAACAACACGTAACTAAAGACCAATGGAATGGACTAAATTTTGTCGCAGAACGGCTACTTGTGCTATCTGCTCACATCATTTTGAGTTATCATGTATCGAAGTGCTTACAAATGAAAAAAAACCAGCCAAGTGCGAGTCGGACTCGTGCACCGAGGGTTCCGTACACATTTATATGTATCTATGAACATCCAGTCTTAGCAGACCCCTGCTCCTTAGCAAAATGTGCGCAGTGTGGGATCATTGTAGATTGGTTACTGATATAGACAGACAGACAAAAAAAATTATGCTTTTCGCAATTTTTCCATAATCTGTGCTTGACCATGCTTCGTACCAAATTTCAAGATTCTGAGTTTACGGGAAGTACCCTGTAGGTTTTGTTTCCCTTGCGAGTTTCGAAAATTTGCGGAAATTTGCGGCATAAACCGCTGTATCTTTTGATTGCGTTGGCTTAGAAGTTTGATTTTTCACAGCTCCAAGGGACAGTAGACATTTTTTGATATATCAACTTGATACCTCCACGCGTTCCTGAGAAAAAGGGTCTTGACAGACGGACAACGAAGTGATCCGATAAGGGTTCCGATTTTTCCTTTTGAGGTACGGAATCCTAAAAAGAAGAAGATTTTACTGTATTATAAATTACTAGCCTTTGCCCGTGACTTCGTACGCGAAGACAATAACGTTAGTTGTTTGGATAAAATTTGGCACACAGGTAGTTTATTACATGGATTAACACATAGGATAATGCCAGGAAAATGCAAAGTTCCCGCGGAATAGGAATAAGTGAATTCTATAGCCGCTAAGCCGTGGTGGCCTAGTGGTTTGACCTTTGAACTCTTCAGCAGAGGGTCGTGGGTTTGAGCCCGGGCTTGCACCTCTGAGTTTTTTCGAATTCATGTGCTAAATTACGTTTGAAGTTTACCACGAGCTTTATAGTGAAGGACAACATCGCAAGGAAAGCTGCACACACCTGAAAAGAAATTCAATGGTGGGTGTGAAGTTCCCAAATCGCACTGGGCCCGCGTGGGAACTAACTGCCCAAGTCCTCTCGTTCTGGGAGGAGGCCTGTGCTTGATTGAAACAAGCTTTTTTATCCCGAGAAAGTGCAAAGTAATGTTTCCGCGGGTTAGAAATACCTTATTTAATTTTGACCTATTTTGAAAATCAGAGACAGTGTAGCTTTTTATTAGTGAAATCATTTTAACAATCAGCCCCTATATCCAATTCACTTATTTCTATCCCGCGGGAATTTTGTATTTTCCCGTAGAAAAGTAGCCTATGTCAATCAGGGATACTGTAGCATACTATTAGTGTTTTTTTTTTTAAATCAGTCCCAATTTTGGATTGACTTAATTTTATCCAGCGGAAATTTTGCATTTTCCCAAAGAAGAGTACGTATTGTCTATATGAATCAGAAATAATGTAGCTTTCTATTAGTGAAAGAATTTTTAAAATCAGCCCCGTAGTTGAATTCAGTTTTTTCTATCCCTTGGGAATTTTACATTTTCCCAACGAAAAAGTAGCCTGACAATGTCATAGGGATAGTCATATCATTATTATATGAAAGATTTTTAAAATCAGTGCCGAAGTGGAATTTACTTATTTCTATCCCGCGGGAATTTTGTATTTTCTCGGAAAAAGTACTCTATGTCAATCAGGGATACTGTAGCTTATTATTGGTGAAAGAATATTTTAAAATCAGCTCCAAAGTTGAATTCAGTTTTTCCACCCCGTGGAAATTTTGTATTTTCTTGATAAAAAAGTAGCCTATGCCAATCAAGGATAGTGTAACTTTGTAATGGTAAAATAATTTTTAAGATCGGCTCAATAGTTTTAGAGATTCCGCCACAAACAAAGAAAAAAAGAAAGTCTAGATATTATCCTATCCCGTGGGAAATTCGAAAAATCCTTCCTTAGTGCACTTCTACAATACTCAAGGTACATGTATACCAAATTTCAAGTCTCTAGCACCAGTAGTTTAGGCTGCGCGTTGCCTGTCAGTCAGTCAGTCAGTCACGCTACTGTTTTATAGGTATAGATAAAATAAACACTTTTATGAAAATTATGTTTGTAATTATTTTTTAGGTATTTAAGTATTTTCGTGTTAATCTACAGATGCTATAAAGTCGCTATCATAAACAATAGATCGGAGCAGTCTCATAATCATCATCTCCGATTATAAAATTATACGTCCCACTGTAGAGCACAGGCCTCCCCTCTCAGATCGATAGCTCAGTTAGTTAGAGTTCGCCAAACTTTAAATATTGTGGTACCTACACTGCCACCAACATCCAGCGATCTTTTTATTTAGCTTTAAAGGTGTATTGATCTAATTAATCAGATTTCTACAATTTTCTGTTATTAAATTACGAGTAGGTGAATCCGCAGTGAAAAACTATTAAAATTCGTGAAAAATTTACTTAATGAATTTACTTTCATTCAAAATATGACTTTAATTTCAGAAATTTCATTATTTATTTGATGCCCATTCAATTAAATCGGTCTTTACACATGTCACATCACTATTTCGAGTGTTAATTGTCGTCTAAAAATCGGTGTCATTACGACAAAATGTCTAGTTGTGTGCGTGATTTACATTTGTGTGACGATTTTGTTTTGGTAGGCATCTGTAGGAACTCAAAAATTTTTGACATGGGTGTGCGGTAATGCTTAGACTATATGTGCTGCACGTCGTACCTCGCCCCCCGGGCGAATTGGCAGAATAAGTTGCAGGTAAAGGTACGTCAAAGGCTCATCCCGTCTTAAATTATTTAAGGTTTCAAATAACTTGTAACAATACGTTTACTTTTAGCTTACCACTGACGGATGGCTTGCCTTCATTTCATTTCCAACTTTAACACCATACAAATAAAGTAGCTATTACAAAATCTGCAAACGTGGATGACAGTTAAGTATTCTAAAATTGGCTATATTTTTTGTAGGTCGTTAAAGTTAAATATGAAATGAAGGCAAACCATCTGTCAGTGGTAAACCTTATGTAATTTTACTGTAAGTCACTAGAGAGTGTATTTTTTTTAATTTGTTTCTTTTCAGGGGTTTCAGATTCTACTCAAATTTGGCCTTTTTGGCACTGATAAATGTTGGTTCGAAACTGATTTAACTGCTGAGAAAGAAGTAAGTTTTTTTAATTCTTTATAACATTTCGAATCTGAACCTGTAAATTAACTCTTACATTTTATTTATTCCCTTTCATAAAATTACCTTTAACTTAGTGTCCATTTTCATAAGTACTTAGAAGTTTTTCTACGCCAGCGCCAACGTAGCGCTGGATACTTTACGTCTTTGAGCTAATTACTTATGTCTTTAGAATTATGAATTTTATCAAGAAGTACCTCATATCATAGTACTACCTAAAGTATAAATCCAGAAATTGCAGATCCGCTAAGATAACTTGGTAATTGACCGAGCCAACGCGAAACGGGAGCGAAGCGTCTCCGTTTCAGCTTGGGCAAAAGTGTCTTCGTGTGTCCGGCTATCTATTTTTCTCTACAGATCATATTTCTCAATCAATTCTAGTACAACTTTGTGAGCACTTGCCATTTTTTTGTCCATTCAGTTTTTAGAAAATAGCGGAGCCCTAATAAGGGCAAAAAAGAAAAAAAAACATATTTCAGCCATTTCAATAAACTCGCGAGTTACCTATAGGGAATATAGGTCACAGAGCCACTAGTTATGCATGAAACTCTGGGAGCTTAAATCCGACTCGAGCTTTAACGTTTTTTCTGTTGAGTATAAACCTATAGAACATTAGGTACTTCAGTCAGACTTACAAATCTGTAACTTTTTGTTATATTTATTTACAGATAATGGCAGCAATTCACTTGTATTACGTAGGAAAAATTAGTGAACTGGTGGATACAATTTTTTTTGTGCTACGAAAGAAGAAGAACCAAATTACATTCCTCCACTGGTATCATCACGTTTTAATGATGCTGAGTACTTTCATTGCGATTAAATATTTGCCTTCTTACTCTATCATATTCCTCGGCACTATCAACTCGTTAGTCCATGTAGTCATGTACGCCTACTACGGTCTATCAGTTTATCCACAATTGGAAAAGTATTTATGGTGGAAGAAGTACATTACATCCTTCCAGCTGGTAAGAATAATTTATATTCATGAGTTCTTTAACTTTCAAAATAGTGGTATTTTTTATAGTAGGTAATATGTACTATACTACTATTTATTAATCATATCCGGTCAAAATTAAAAAGCGGACTTCAGTTCAAATAGAAGGAATGCTAATGCACTAAAAAGTAATAAATTCTTCCCCTATATTTTAGGGGTAGTATGTTTTCTTCAAATGTTAATGTAACCAAACAGGAAATACACTAAATTACATACAAAAAGGAGGTTACCAAATAGTTCCGTCAATGACGGATGTCTAAGGTAAATAGCAAATGTAAAAAAATACAACCGATTTTCTCAAATTGGTTGTTTTTTTTTTACATTTGCTATTCTAAGTATTTCTTTAAGGTTCTTACCTTGAAGTCGTTTAAAGTTTATATAATTATTAAAGAAAAGATGTGATGAAAGACCTAACTATTCCATGTTATCCTTTTATTAGTCTATATCCATCTATCTCCAAGAGTAGGTCTCCTACCGTAGGACTCGTATTATTTATTTTTTACTTCTGTACTTTGATCTGTTTTTTACATGGTCACGAACAATTAAATAAGAACATAGATAATATATGACTTCAGAAGAGTCTATACTCTATTCCCCATAACGGCACTTGTGTCGTAATGTCGTTATTGCGATACACCTAGCTGCCACAGATTATTAAAATGTAGGTTACACTCAACACTGAAAACCGTGACGTGAGTTGCGATATGAACGAAGTGAATATCGCAATGAAAGACTGCACGACCCGTTTAGACCAAAATTATACACCGTTGCATACAATATTATTTGTACTTCATCCATGTTTTCTTCTATTTACTTTAATTATGACAAACTATGGCATAAGTAATAGAGCGGACGAGCGAAGCCAGTGAAAAATATTAAAATGTTTGACATAATATTTGACAGATGTGATTGTCTGTGATAAACTTTTATTAATTGACTTTCGATATTAAAAAATACATTTTTCTTTTGTTAGCAGTAAAAAAATATGTCAGAAAGTCATATTTTTAGTAAAAATCCCATGTATTCAGTTGCTTGTTTTAAGCCGTTTTTTTATGCAAAAAAAAACGTTCAAGTGTAGTGCAACTTGCACAGTTTTCCTTGCAGGTCTAAAGTGGGCTTTAGTGTTGAGTACCTACATTTAATAATCTGTGGCAGCTACGTGTATCATAATAACGACATTGCGACACAAGTGCTGTTAAGGAGAATAGAGTATAGACTTTTCTGAAGTCTTGTTGTCTATGTTCTTATTTAATTGTTCGTGACCATTTAAAAAACAGAGGTAGAAAAAATACTATAAGATGCTCAGAGAGAGCTAATTAGATATAATTAACCGTAGTCCTAGAGATTAAATGAAACAAAGTGTGTTTATTTGTTTGTAGCCTATCGATCAATGGTTACATAGACTTTGTTTTGATTGCTATTCTTTTTTTTACTAAAATCCTAGAGTAAATATTTTAAAATTATAAATTATTTATTGCATAGTCTTGCCAACCAACCTTTACAGTAGGTACCTACCTTACCTACCTATAAAATCTAAAGAAGTGACGACTAAAAACAAATAAAAATGTTTCTAAATAATTTCTACATAGATAGTCAGGAGGCTTTAGGAAATGTTAATGTCCCTTTTTTTTTGCAGATCCAGTTTGTGATGATCATCATCCACCTAATCACCTTCACCTATGTGTCAAAATGTTCGACACCTTACTTTTTGTTATTTGATACTGTACTCAATGCATTCCTTTTGATTTATCTGTTTGGCACGTTTTACGTAAAATCATATGTAGAAAAAGATGCTCGCTGGGATGTTTCAAAAAAGAAGACACACGAAAAGGATGTTACATCGATGAAAGGTATTCGTCGGTATGTAACAAGTTAAACAACCACGATGATCCTAGGATCATCTAGCATCAAAGAAGTAAATAAGAATCTAGGTTACCTTAGTTCAAATCAGAAAACTTATGATTTCTATGACAACTTATCTTTAATGTTTAGTTTTTGGTTTCTATAAAAACTCATATACAAACTTCATATATTTTAAAACGGCTCATTGCTAGCAATATCATTTTAAAATCCGCTTTCTTGAGACAGTGTCCACAGTAATTTAAATTCTATGTTAAGTATTCGGCAAAATTGAACAAAAAATATGTCATTGGCACTTCCAGAAATAAAATAAAATCATTCAAGTGCGAGTCGGACTCGTACACGAAGGGTTTCGTACCTCCTAGCCTTGTGGTTTGACCTATGGACTGTTAAACTGTCGCGGGTTTGAGCCCGGGCTTGCACCTCTGAGTTTTTCCGATTTTTTTTGCTAAATTACGTTTGAAATTTACCATGAGCTTTACAGTGAAGGAAAACATCGCGAGGAAAGCTGCACATACCTGAGAAGAAATTCAATGGTGTGTGTGACGTTCACAAATCACACTGGGCCCGCATGGAAACTACTGCCCAAGTTCTCTCGTTCTGGGAGGACGCTTGTGCCTGATTGAAACAGGCTTATTTTAGCCCGGTAAAGCACGGGATAGAATTTCCCGCAGAATAGAAATAACTGTTTTGAACTATTTTGAAAATCAGAGACAGTGTAGTGTAGCTTTTTAGCAGTGAAATATTAATTTTAATAAGAAAAACCGGCCAAGTGCGAGTCTTGTATGGGAGGGAGCCCCCTTAAATATTTTTTTATTTTTAATTTTATGATTCATTTTTAAAGTCAATATATAATTAAATATTCTGGGAATATTTCAAGCGTCTACTTATTGCCGTTATCAATATCGAGCAAAAACGAGCAAAAAATCACGTTTGTTGTATGGGAGCCCCCTTAAATATTTATTTTATTCCATTTTTTAGTATTTGTTGCTACGTATATAGCGGCAACTGAAATACATCATCTGTGAAAATTTCAACTCTCTAGCTATCACGGATACAGCCTGGTGACAGACGGACAGAAAAACGGACAAACGGACGGACAGACGGACGGACAGCGGAGCCTCAGTAATAGGGTCCCGTTTTTACCCTTTGGGTACGGAACCTTAAAAATCACCCCCAAGTTCAATTCACTTATTTCTATCCCGTGTGAATTTTGCATTTTCCCGTAGAAAAGTAGCCTATGTCAATCAGTGATACTACTGTAGCTTAATATTAGTAAAAAAAAATTGAAATCAGGTCAATAGTTTCAGAGACTCCGCTACAAACAAAGAAACAAATAATAAGTGTGTTAAAAAGTCTAGATATTTCCCAATCCCATGGGAATTTCGATAAATCCTTCCTAAGTACACCTTAATAGTACTCAAGGTACATGTATTCCAAATTTCAAGTCTCTAGCACTAGTAGTTTAGGCTGTGCGTAGGGCTTGTTCCATTATGCTCCCACTCTCGATCCCAGTGGGATCATAAAATTTTTGAGTTCATTAACACTAAATAAAAACGGGCATTCTGACCTCCCATCATTCTCGTAACGATTTTAGATCTTTCTGGAAGAGTACTAACCAGTTAAGTTTCAGGCCTGGACTCCCTGTGAGCGTTGATGGCACCAGTGAGCCTGGCGAAATTGCAAATCCTTTTCTTGCTCATTTTGAGGTCAAGTCACCCCCGGGGCAGTCGCAGACGTTGGCGATCGATGCTGGGGCCATTAAAGAGTTAGAAGTAAAGATTATGGCGGAAGATGTTTCTAAGATCATTAAAAACATGAAACGAGGCAAATCCCCTGGCCACGATGGGCTCAGCATCGAGCATCTGCATTATGCGGGCTCGCATATACCTAGGCTGTTATGTTAGAGATGTTGTTTACACTCTGTATTGGGCATTCGTACCTGCCAGCGGAGATGATACGAACCATTGTTGTATAGTCGGGGTAAAAGGTTCGTCACTTTTCGACTCTATGTCAACGAATTAAGGTTGAAAAGTGAAGAACATTTTCTTACCCCGACTATCCCTATAGTGAAAAATAAAACTGGCGGCATCTCAGACAAAAATAATTATAGGCCTATCTCGCTGGCAACTGTGCTTGCAAAGGTTTTTGACGGTGTGCTTGATATACATTTGAATAAGCATTTACAATTAACTAATTAATTAATTATTTATTAGTTAACTATACTTAAAAATAAGGTTCCCTATAAAACTTTAAGGCTTCTTTATACGTCGCTGGCAGACTCTGTGGTGAGTTATGGATTGGCCTGTTATGAACTTAAAAGTTTTGTATGATCCCAATGGGATCATGAGAGTGGGAGCGTAATGGAAATAAATGTATATCATAAGTTAGTTAGGAATTAGTAGCAGGGTCCATGTAAATAAATAAAAATTAGGGGACAGTCTTACACAAATCGACCTAGTCCCAAACTAAGCAAAGCTTGTACTATGGGTATAAACATACTTATATACATAAATAAATACTTAAATACATAGAAAACTTCCATGACTCAGGAACAAGTATTCGGGCTCATCACACAAATGAATGTCCTTACCGGGATTCGAACCCAGGACCTCTTGCTTCGTAGGCAGGGTCACTACCAACTAGGCTAAAGCGGTCGTCAATGTAGCACTGAAATAATATATTTTTCATCTTGTAATACCAAGGTTGCAACGAATAAATGAATATGAATATAGTTTTTATTTTAATTTCACCCTGTTAATCCAAGTGGTTTTTTTGTAAAAAATATATTTGTGTTAGAGAACATTAGTTTATGCATTTATAAAATAACTGGAGGGTGTCCCTGTCTTAGAAATATAAAAAAAAATATATTGAAAAATTAAAAGACTACTTCTTAAAAAAATATCTTTCGACTTTTATATTTTATAGCATTAAATCTTAACGATTTACATAATTATATCCAAATTTCATGAAAATCGGTTCAGTAGTTTAGAGAGCATAATTTATTTACACCGAATGTTAGATTTGCCAAAATTTTATTTGGCATAAATCTATATTATCCGGCATGGTTGTTTACCCGAAAAGTATGTTAGTATAATATTGACGTGGCAAAATGTCATTATACAATGATGTTGTTTAGCATATCTGTAATTCAACAAATTTAAAAGTTTTGTCTAAATTTATGTCCGAAACAAAAACAGTACTATTTCTTAATTACTGTAATGGTAAATTGAAGCCTTGGTGGCCTAGTGGTTTGACCTATGGCTTCTCGAGCAGAGGGTCGGTCGTGGGTTCAAATCCCGAATCGCACCTCTGAGTTTTTCGGAATTTATGTGCGAAATTAAATTTGAAACAATTTGAATTTAACATGAGTTTTACGGTGAAAGAAACCACAGTGAGGAAACCTGTATACACCTGTGAAGAAATTCAATGGTGTGTGTGAAGTTCCCAATCCGCACCGGCACGCTAAGTTAGGTGTAGGTAAGGTTAATTCGAAAAAAAAAAGTTTAGGTTAGGTTATAGTTGTGTCCAAGCGCGAAGCGCCAAACTACGCGGATTAGGGGCTCCGTGAAGCAGAGCCCCGTCAACAGCGCCCCAGGAAGCGGGACATAAGGCGACTCTCCTCGTTTAGGTAATTTTTAGAGTTAATCTAATATATAAAATCTCGTGTTACGGTGTTTGTTATAGAACTCCTCCGAAACGGCTTGACCGATTTTTATGAAACTTTTCTCCACATTCGGTAGGTCTGAGAATAGGTCGTAGGCCATTTTTTATACACAAATTCTTCGTGGACGGAGTCGCGGGTAACAGCTAGTTTTTAATAATAATAGAAACTCAATTTATTCATCCGGCGAAATAAGCTTATGCAAAAACTAACTTTCTGCGAAACTAATTTAAACGTAAGTCATTTTCTGCCAAATTAGTACTCGGAATCAGATAATATTATGCATTAAATCAATTCGGCTAAAGATAGATAGAATTCGGCGACATCAAATTATGCAAGTGCTGGCCGTTTATATCGTCATGGTGCACTAAATGACCTCATCCGTCGGGCCCTCACTACCGCATCAATTCCAGCAACCCTGGAGCCATGTGGTTTGTTGAGGGACGACGGAAAAAGGCCCGATGGTGCCATCTTAGTGCCTTGGAACTTAGGACGAACTTTGGTGTGAGACGTGACGTGTTTCGACACTCTTGCCGCATCCCACATCCAGAGCACCGCACTCAGGCCTGGGGCGGCTGCCGAGCAGGCTCAGATAAAGAAGCGCCGCAAATATTCAGCTTTAACAAGCTAACACGAATTTGCGGCGCTTGCTTTTGAGACTATGGGACCATGGTCAGAAGACACCAAACTTTTCATTTAGGATTTGTCTACCCGCCTGATTTTGGCCTCAGGCGACCCCAGGGCTGGCACTTACCTCTCACAAAGATTAGGAATAGCAATTCAGAGAGATAACGCGGCCAGTATATTGGGGTCTATGCCTGTGGCCGAAAATTTAGACGATATTTTTACTTTGTAGTTTTAGTTATATTTAGTTCTAGTTTCTAATTATATTTTGATTTTATGTTCCAAAAAAAAGTATAAACTATTAATCAATTTATGCAATATTGAAATATGACTAAAAAAATATGCAAAACAGGGAGTACTTACTAGTTTATCACTGGATTTTGCTCTCGGGGCGAAAATAAAACCCCAAAATAATTAAAATAATAAAAAAAAAGTTTAAAAAACTGAAACCCGACTACGGAAAAAGCGCGCTTTAAAAAGTATGAAATTAAAAATGTTAAAAAACAATTAATTTACTCCTCCGCGACAACAATATGAACCTATAATATGAACCAACCAAATACAAACCAAATATGAACCTCCGCAAATTAACGCCTGATTCAGTCAAGCAAGAAAATATGCTTGTCTGAAATTCTTATATGTATAGACTTCAGAGGAGAGCCGTGGTGGCATGCCACCATAAAATGAATTAATGTAGTAAGGAAGGTGCAACCAGGCAGAAGTAATAACCTCCCCCTTTGCCTGGCATTTGTGGACTACGAGAAAGCTTTCGATTCGATCGAGACTTGGTCTGTACTACAGTCTCTCCAACGGTGCCAAGTAGAACCGGTACATCGAAGTGTTGAAGTGTCTGTATAATAATGCCACAATGTCCGTCCGAGTTTAGGATCTGATGTCGAAGCCTATTCTATTGCAGCGGGGAGTCAGACAAGGAGATGGTATTTCTCCGAAACTGTTCACCGCTGCCGCACGGCGGCTACGACGTACAAAATATGCGTTCTTGAATCTACATAAGCACGACGAGGTCTGTACACGCGTCAATGTGTGCGTAAGATACAAAGGGCTGACCATCGCAAAAACCTAGTACTATAAGTACTACTAATGACATGTATAGCTACCTACTTAAATAGGTACTTATAATATATGTAGGTACGGCTTAGATATGTGCAAATAAATGTAATCGTTAATCTTATCTATTTATTTAAACCTCCTTAACTTAAAATGTGTCTGTCTGCGTATTTTAGCATTATTATTTTCAATTACAATAGATATACGACTACAAACTTAAACGAATAGGTAGTTATTTCATGTATTAATCGCGATAATTTCAGAAAACATTATTCATAAAAGGAGTTGGCAAGGTAGGTAAACTAATTCCCTAATCTTTGGCTGTTGACAAACACCCATATAATGCACAGTATATCAAAATACCATTCCGCAAAATTATTGCTCCCGAGCTTAGTGCCGTGCGGCCGACAAGCATCGCGCGCGTTGCGCACCCGACTGGTTTCCTGCGGTTTTTCTGCAATCTGCGCTTGAGGGGTGGGGTAACTCTAATCGGTGCGGCAAATGCGTGGCCATTCTGTACGTTAGTACTATTATTATATTCTGTGCCGCTGCACTGGAGGATGCTTTCAAGACTCTTGACTAGGAAGGGCGAGGCATCAATGTAAATGTCGAATACATCACTCACCTTCGAAATGCCGATGACCTAGTGCTGATGGTTGAGACCTTGGAAGATCTAAGTGCGATGCTTGCTGACCTCGGGACGGTCTCCGAGGTCATGACGATGACGAATGTCATGTCGAACGCCCATATTGTACCATCTCCCGTTATAATTGGAGACTCTCCGCTCGAAGTTGTTGACGACTATATCTACCTGGGACACACAATCCAATTAGGTAGGTTCAACTTCGAGAAAATGGTCAATCGACGAATCTGACTCGGCTGGGCAGCGTTCGGGAAGCTCCGCAATATCTTGTTATCCAATATACTGCAATGTCTGAAGTCAAAATTCTTTGACCAGTTTGTATTGCCAGTGATGACTTATGGCACTGAGATGTAGCCGCTAACGATGGGCCTCATAAAGAAACTCAAGGTCACTCGGAGGGCAATGAAGAGGGCCATGCTCGGAGTTTCTTTGCGGGATCGGATTAGAAAATGATAAAATCCGCGCAAGAACTAAAGTCACCGACATAGCTCGAAGAATCGCCAGACTCAAGTGGCAGTGGGCAGCGCACATCGCTCATAGAACTGATGGCCGATGGGGCAAAAAGGTTCTCGAGTAGTGTCTACGGATTGAAAGACGCAGTGTAAGTAGAGCTCCAAATAGATGGAGCGACGACCTGGTTAAGGTTGCGGGATCGCGTTGGTTGTGAATGGCACGGGACTGATTTGTTTTGCGAGCCTTGGGGGAGGCCTATGTTCAGCAGTGGACGTCTTTTGGCTGAAATGATGATGACGATGATTAGAGCGCACTCAAACAGAGAGCGGTCTGCAGTTCCGAGTTCGGCGTTCAGTATGCTTAGTATAAGTTTTTACTTCACGAAATACTTCTCGATCGCGTTTTCGTAAAAAAATCAATTACTAGGGAAACATGGACAGCGCCTCCGCGCGCGCGCGTCCATGTTTCCATAGAATTGAAATTTTTACGTAAACGCGATCGAGAAGTATTTTGGTGAAGTAAAACTTATACTAAGCACTCAGAGTTGTGTTTTGACTGCTCGAGAGTTCCAGTCGCTTGCTGTGTGCGTTATCGTAAGAGACTCAGTGCATTCGAAAGAACGTAGAACTCTGAAATGCTTAAGTATTTGTTTTATTTTAATTTAATAATTTATTTTTAAAGTGATTGTACGTATAACTAAATATTCTGTAAATAAGTATTTCAAGCGTTTACCTGTTGCCATTATCAATATCGAGCAACAAAAAAAGGATAAATTTGTTGAAATTCTCACGGGATAGGGAATAAACGGGATTTGTTATATTCACTATCACCAATGATGATGGACGAGACGATGGATTGTTGGATGTTGCCGTTGCCGGAACTTTGTTTTATTCAATGAAAGAAATGAAGAAGCTTTACTGCGCGGATGAAATCGCGGGCACCAGCTAGTTACTAAGTAAAGTGTAAATTTCCAATCTCATCGCACTTCATCTAGAATCAGTGCAGCTCGATCAGATATTCATTGAATGCGCCACAGCCCAGCACTTCCCTATGTCTCTAATAAAGTTAGGTAAGAACCCAAAATAACCTCATATTTTCGTGCAGGCGTGTTTTTGTTGTGTCATATTTTTGTTTTGTTTAAGTTTTTAAATAAATTTATCAGAAGTTAGTTTCTTTTTTGCCGGTTCAGAACACAAGCATCTAAAAATATTACTGAAGTGAAAAATGTCAGACACAAACCGGTGATTGAGGAAGTACCTTATGTAGTAGCAGTTTAATTGCATTTATTTTATGAATTAGCCATGCTATTTTTTTAAATATGTATGGAAATCTCAAAACCATTTCGAGAAACAAGCTTTCGGTACAGTTTCTTTATATCAGATTTAAAAAAAGTCTTAAATTATTAAGATATTCGTTGAAATGTATTGAACTTCAAATGACCTTTCTGTGAGTCATCAAATGGCCACGACCAAATGGAAATCCTGGAAATGGATGGATGGAAATGGAGACGACCAGATGGCCTAGTGGTTAGAGACCCTGACTATGAAGCTTGAGGTCCCGGGTTCGATTCCCGTGTCGGGGCAGATATTTGTATGAAAAATACGAATGTTTGTTCTCGGGTCTTGGGTGTTTATCTATCTATATAAGTATCTATATAAGTATGTTTATCCGTTGCCTAGTACCCATAACACAAGCTTTGCTAAGCTTACTTTGGGACTAGGTCAATTGGTGTGAATTGTCCCGTGATATATATATATATATATATATATCAAATGAATAATGGATAATGATTCCTTTGCCTTATTTAAAAAAAAAAAACGTGAAAACTACGTGTAGACTAGAGTCTACACTCAAACTTGACATTGACGTGTCGTTTCGTTTTGTGGTTTGTTTGTTTACTTATTTGTTATTTAAGCACAAAGACTAAAACCATATATAATGTTTAAGCAGCATTTTATCCTCTAACGGCACTGAAAGTGGCTAAAAGGTCGGCTAATTTCGAATAAGCCGATTTTCGCAATTTGCCACAAGTGGACAATGGCATGATACTCGAGTTCATGACGAATTCCAGCAACCACAACATCGCTGAAATAAAAGGAGCTACTCAATGGTCAAGACTTTATTGTTAAATCATTGTGTAAAAGTAATGTGTTTGTTTTAAATAGGCAGATACATTTAAATGATCTTCACAACAAAACTGCAAATAGTTCTTGAAGTATTTTTGCTTCACTTCTCGACACCATTCCTCTCGCCGTCGTTCTGGGATTGGTACGAATAACAAATCCGGGTTATCTTATCCCTGCTGTTATTCGAACATAAAGGGACGAAACACTCGTAGCCTTCCATTTCAAACAAGTTCAGTTAGTGATTTCAAATTTTTTTGAGGTTAGCCGTCCGCGGTGACGTTAACACCTTGACGTTGACTTTACCAGAGACTTTACTGTAATTTTTTTTTGTGCAGTTGAAGACTACATTATCCATTATGCATTTGATGACGTCACGTCAGCAATAAATTAATATATTTTTTTTAATGCAGATAGGATTCATTAAAAACAAAAATACCGAAATTAGTTTCTTAAAATAGTCTATATTTATCAAATAAATTATAAAAACCATACACCAAAAATATGAAGCATGGCCAATTGTACAATTCTGTTTCGGTATAAGAGTGTTTGTGACATACAACATACAAAACAGAAAACAAACTTTGTTAATTTTTCTAACCTACTTACTTAAATTGGTTGGTTTAATAATTAATCTTGATTTCATAATGTCGTAATTATTTCTTAAAAACTTTGTACATTTAATTTTGGACTCCGATAAGGCAGCGTGCAGCGGGAATATTTTTCCCATCATACTTTTTTCGGACATAAATCGAGTGATGTTTTTTTCTATGTCAAGACGGTAACAAATTGTTGATGTTTTGCTTATTCCTCTTATGAAGGGTTAAAAAGTAGGGTTTTAATTATTTATCTCGGAATATGTTGCATACCTACCTACGAGACATGGGTGTGCGAGTCTAACAAGCACTTGGCTGCCTTTTTTGTATTAATCTTAAAAAGTAAGCAACTTACATAGGTAAGTACTCAAAAACTGGCCTAATTTAAATCTCCTGAAGTAAAAATGATGTGGCAACTATGGAAAAATAATCTAGGCAGAATTCGGTTGTATTGGACCAACTTGGGTTTTTCTGGCCATCACTTGCTTACTTACTCGTTCAATGCAATCGCACTAGCTACTTCTAAAATATACCTACTTACCTACGCGAGATAACACAAAACATACAGAAGTCTGCTGCAGAGCAAACTCTAAGTAAACCAAAAGTAGTACTTAGTTAGTTTAGTAGTGTTTAGTTTTAGTTTTTTATTGTATTTTTTTTTTTTAAGTTATAATGATAAGTTTATTATAATAATTATACTATTTGTGTCTGTTTTATGTGGCCTTCTGTGATTTTACTGTACTGTGGCCCGGCGGAAGACCAGTGCTAGTTAGGGTTCCGTAGCCAAATGGCAAAAAACGGACCCTTATAGATTCGTCATAATTATCTGTCTGTCTGTCTGTCCGTCCGTATGTCACAGCCATTTTTTTCCGAAACTATAAGAGCTATGCTGTTAAAACTTGGTAAGTATATGTATTCTGTGAACCGCATTAAGATTTTCACACAAAAATAGAAAAAAAAACAATAAATTTTGGGGGTTCCTCATACTTAGAACTGAAACTCAAAAAATTGTTTTTCATCAAACCCATACGTGTGGGGTATTTATGGATAGGTCTTCAAAAATGATATTGAGGTTTCTAATATCATTTTTTTATAAACTGAATAGTTTACGCGAGAGACACTTCCAAAGTGGTAAAATGTGTGTCCCCCCGTAACTTCTAAATTAAGATAATGTTAAAACTAAAAAAAATATATGATGTACATTAAACCATGTAAACTTCCACAAAAAATGGTTTGAACGAGATCTGTCTGTCTGTCTATATCAGTAACCAATCTTCAATGATCCCACACTGCGCACATTTACCTTAGGAGCAGGGGTCTGCTAAGACTGGATGTTCATAGATACATATAAATTTGTACGGAACCCTCGGTGCGCGAGCCCGACTCGCACTTGGCCGGTTTTTTTAACTAGCGACATGCTGAGTCGAGACCCTTTTTGTAACAGCATTAATATTTACATACCTATGTCCATGTCTATGTTTGTACTCTTATTTTTGCCTGTGTACCTACGTGTTATTGTTGTTATAAATTAATGTTTTTCTTTCTTTCTTTTTTCTTTTCACGTCACGAGTTCTACATCTGAAAATAAAAGGGCATCATCCATCAAAGCTGTGCCATTAAAACACCTTTGATGTCCATCATTAAGGTGTTTTGTATATAAAAGAGAGTTGTATTGCACAAAAAGCGTGTCAAAATGCAATGATAAATGAGAGAACTGACAAAAATTATCTCATAAATAGGTACAAAAATAAATTGAATTAAATATTTTTGTTTAATGTAAGCATGAATTGTGGTTTGCTATCTTGCCATGGCAATAAGTTGACATTGAAATTAGGTATAACAGCTGCGGCCAGCAGAGTTCAAGGTGGAAAAGGCTTTTCCGGAACTCACGGTAAATTCTATGTAATGAATAAGTAACTACAAGATCGAAAACAGAATATATTCAGTACATTCATGTACTCGTACGTGTTCATAGTTGAGGCGAACTGATCAGCTATTCATTGGTTCTAGAAGGCGAGGCTCTCAGAGACGTTGTATAATATTTGAGGTGAAGCTACCTGCAGTAAGAAAACTTCCAATATCTTTCTATGGATTAATGATGTTTAGTCAGAGCAGAAAGAATAATCCCACAAAAACATTTCATGTTAAATGTTGCCAAGACGAGACCAAGTAGCTCGCACTGTCAAAAAGTAATCAGGTCTCTTGTAGAGCCAAGTTTCTAACCCTACGTGCCCAGCTCTAAATCTATAAGCCCTAATTTTACACTAATTAATCTCGTAGGCGTGCAAACCGTGGACTAAACTGGCGAGTCGGCCGCACGAACCTTTTGCAATTCGGCATATGGGCTTGAACTTAAAAATCTATTCAATCTTTTAAACTCTTTCCGTGCAGCCGACTCGCCAGTTTAGTCCAAGGTTTGCACGCCTACGAGATTAATTAGTGTAAAATTAGGGCTTATAGATTTAGAGCTGGGCACGTAGGGTTAGAAACTTGGCTCTACAAGAGATCTGATTACTTTTTGACAGTGCGAGCTACATGGTCTCGTCTTGGCAACATTCAACATGAAATGTTTTTATGGGATTTCATTTCTTTTTGGTAGGGGATGATTTACTAAAAATCCTGAAATACATATCTTATTATTTATAACAAGGACCCTCTATATCAATTTTCAGACCTCTAGCATCAAAATTTGCGGAAGTCTCATACAAGCTTTCACCCCCTAGTTTAAGGGGTTGTGAGGGACAAAAGTTTCAAGTTTGAAGATTTTTTCGTTGTTTGTATACTATTACTAGCTTACATACCAAATTTCAGCTTTCTAGGACTTCAGGAAGTACCTTAAGAATTTTCTTCTCTGCCATCCATGTCGCAACGATTAAGAAGTGCTAATTATTATTATTTTTTTTAGAGGGAGGCAAACGAGCAAGCGGGTCATCTGATGGAAAATGATCACCACTGCCCATAAATATCAACAACTCAAAGAGAGTCACTGATCTGTTGCCGGCCTTTAAAGAGGAGAGGGAATAGGGGAGAGGGGGGGGGGAAAGGTATTGGGCCTTGGGCCCCCGGCGCTCTCACTGACCGTACGCAACGCAAGCAGAAGCAGGATTACTGCTGCTTCACGCCGGTGTTCTGTGAAAGGGTGGTACTGTTCCGGACGAGCTGGCCCATTCGTGTTGCAGCGGCTAGCTACAACATGGTTCTACCACTATTAAAAAAGTCATAAAGACTCGTTAACTTATCTCAAGGCTCGTCAAATTTTACTCTTTTATTCAGCATGGTTGTGTCGTTTGGTCTATCTAAAGTTGTGTAATATTTATAGTGAAAGCCACCGTGACATGTGGCTCCGAGAAGAAGGGCTACGGATTAGCCCGAAACATGTCGAGTTGAACTTGTTTTAAGACTTGAGTAATCCGTATACTTTCGCTATGAGTGAGTCTCACGGTAGTTTCATGATAAAATTATTTAATATTTGCCTACTTAATCTAATTTTATATTGACCAAACGAAAAAAAAGTACTAAAAGTTAAATAAAAGGTATGCCATTCCGTCATACTGCACTTTTCCATCAACCAGGTATCAGCTTTGCTCTTCGTTCAGTTACAAACTTTATAAAAGCAGAGTCGTTAACTTTATGCAACCACATTGCTACCGACTGTTCCTTACGCGAAGCTGAAGGATCAAATTTTGGAATGGTGTCTAGATTGGCTGAGATGTCATTGCTTTCGCTACTAATACTACGAAAGCTTGAACATACTAATTGAGCAACTGTTACATTATCAACGGTGAAAACGGTAAAATTTTACGATCAGCCTTGCCAAATCAATCAAAAACGATACCAATAATAAATATCATGACTACAACTAATAAAAGTTAAGTAGGTGAATTTAAAATATAAAACGATGACATAGATACAAACACTTTTCCTACTATGATTCCATACAGGAATTGTATCTATTTTGTCGTTTTTATTCGTCATCAGTTATTATTAAGCTATATTAGTTGGAAAATATTTAAGTACCTAATTTGTGGTAACTTGGTAAGGAACTCTTCGTGGTGTAGATTCGACTTGGATTTATCCGGTTTTGTTGTAATCTAAATATAATCATTTCAATACCTAGGTAATAAGCTGAAAAAATCAGCAGATCGATTGAAATGTGACTATTTAACACCATAATATTCCATAAAAGTAAAGAACTACGGTACCGTTTAGTTCTGGTGTACACAAACGGATAACTAAAGCATGAGAGCATGACCGAGCAGAATGCGGCGCGTTTAAACTTATCCGGGATAGATCGAGCGAAAGTTGCACATTTAATGCATGGCACTATCCGGATGTATTTACAATTACAACTATAAAATATTCTTTCCATCACACTTGCTCGTCAAAGGTGTTATTCCATGCCTGTAAACTAAATGACAATGGCCTAAATTGTTCTTAAGGGAGTTATGGATTTACGTACAGTTTTTCTTCCCAAGGGAGTTCTAACTTTAGTTTTAAAATTTGCAAACAAGTTAGTTGGAATGTCATTTCAGACTAAGGAGGTTTCTATTCAGCCAACGTTTTATTTATATGTTTAAAACTAAGCTATACCCAATTTTACTACACAAAACTTATGTACGCTTTATAAAACTTTGTTATTTTTATATTTTAAAATTATATCAAATAGTTTTGTAGTAATTTTAGTAAGTATTTTTTTTACATATTGGCAGAATCTGGCCGTATGGCCATTTGAATTCTAAACACAGTTTACATTGTCTATGGTAAGTAGATGACTTGAAAAAGTGACAATCTGTATTGGCGGGTAGCTATTTTTATTCAATTTAAGTGTTTAGAGACAAAAATATATTTTTTTTTTGGATTTTTTTTCCTCGTAGTGTGATGAAAATTATTGTGTGTATCACGGGCAGTAAGGGGATTACAAACTCGAGTCATTAAAAGCCCTCCGCCTTCGGCGTCGGACTTCTAATAGACTCTCGTTAGTAATCGTACTTACGGCCCTTGATGCACGATGTACTATTACTTTAAAGCCAGCCGGCAATAAACCGGGGCAAAGGATGGTTTTTGATATGCTCGTATTAGCTTATCTATCCAACAAACAATCATTTAACGTAACCAAATCTGACAGCTCGGTTTTTACCCAATTTCAATGGTCCAATTACAATGCAAAATACCGTTACAAAAAAGGTTTTTTTATCCAAAAATTTATTTTAGTAGTTTATATTTATATTTGTACAAATAACCGCCAAACCTATTCCAAAAAATGGGCACTTGTAACAAACCTTTAAGTGTTTAATTTATGTTTTCTTACCTTAAAGTCTGTATTCTAATAAATAAACTTAAGTTATTTGATGGTGCATGGACGTAGCAATAACCATAATAGTATTTTTTTTATATTTATATAAATTTCTTTTATTTTATAATGTGAATTGTATGTTTTTTGTTTTGTAATTATTTAATATTTTAGTTCCGTTTGAAAATATGACTTTCTGCTTTCTTTCTTTTTTGCAGCGTATTCTACTCTACCTTGGCAATGCTGGTCCTTACGAAACGTCTTGATTTTTTGATTTTTTGCCTACAAAATTTAAAGCCCATTTTTTTGTTCAGCTTAATTATTTAAAAATAAACAGCAGTTGTTCTATGTCATACCTTTCTATCTATCTATCTATCTAATACCTTTAAACGAGCAATTCTTGTACCTATTTATATACATATGTATATATCGCGGCTCCAACGATTTCGATGAAATTTGGTATGTAGGGGTTTTCGGGGATGAAAAACTGATCTAGCTATGTTTAATTTTCAGAAAACCGCTTTTACTCGTGTTTTCCGGCTATTTTTGTTTGCATTAGAATACAAAGCTTAATTTTGCCGGCTTCGAACAGATCATAATAGCACAGTAGAAATTGAGTGGTCGCGGATCCAGCCGACCTCGGTTCGATTCCACGTTTTTTTTTTAAGGTTTTCAGTTTTTTTTCAAGTTTATTTTTCATGAGAAAACGTCAAGTTTCTTCTTTTGTGAGAAAAAGTATTATTGGGAGCACAGAACAGAAAAAAAATACTTTTTGAGTAACTGCTTAACCAACACAGCAACACTAAAGCTACATGACAATAGATGGCGTTGTTAAGCAACGCAACACTAGAGCTAAGCGTCCACTGCATCGGAATCGAGACGTACGTGCCCTACCACAGAGTGCATTATACAGGGCGTTACCGGTGCGGGGGCATTTATTAAAACTGCTAATAAATATTCCATTAGCAATTGTTTGCATGTATTAACAAACCATAGTTATGTGAATTAACTGCACAATTAATTTTCCAAAATCCGCAGGTTAAATGTAGTGGGTGTACTTCGTAATTGTCGTTGCTCATATCGCTAATGCACTTGGTACAAGGCATGTCGTGGTACGGGGGTAAAAAACTGAGACAACTATACTTGACAATGAAAAATATATGAGCAATAGGAGTTATGTACTAACCAGAATACGCCTTTTAGTAAGCGTCTATTACTGCTAGTTCCAGCAACTCGTTAGCAACTCAGATGCACAGAAAAAGTTTCGACCACAGCACTCAGTGCTACGTGGTAACGATAACTTTTGGCATTGGTGATACCTACTTGAGTTCAGTCACCGGTATGTAGTAAGTAGGTAATATATTATTAAATATCCTTTGTTCTATCTGTTATTTCCGGTGAGCATTTTGTTTTGACGTTTTTTGTATTATTTTTCTGTTTTATATACAATAAAGTATTTACATACATACATACAAATCTTCCATAGATTTTGAATAGCAATAGCTGGACGGATACTTATCTGGACGCAAGTCTGGTTTTAGTGCCCCATATTATGTGGGCACAGACCTGTGGAGCTAAGCCGCTGTGACCCTTATTATGGGGCACTGAACTAAAAGTGTTAAAGCATTTGAAAATCTAATTCCGCAACTAATTAAAAATTAATCTGGTTTTCAAGGCTAAATGAAAGTGTATTTTAACTATAGTCGCGTCTTCGAATTATTGTTTTATTGTGTCAGTCATGGGTGAGTGATAGATAACATACACCAAATTCTACTTATCAAGTTGGGTCATCTAGGAATACATGGTAACCTGCTCAGATGGTTTCAGTCTTACCTTTACCGCCGGTCCCAGCTGGTCAGTGTGTATGGATACGATTCGGTGCCTTTTTAGCGGAGTCTGGTGTTCCTCAGGGCTCTAATCTCGGGCCATTGCTTTTCCTCTTTTTTATCAATGACCTTCTGGGTCGATTTCATTGTCATGCTTTGGCCTATGCCGATGACATCAAAATATTTAGTATCATTAAGTCGCAGGAGGACAGTAGGCTTTTGCAAAGTGATCTAAATATATTGCATGACTGGTGTTTGCGTAACAGAATGTCTCTGAATATCAACAAATGCCAATATATTATTTTCACTAAGAAAACCAATACTGTAAAGTTTGATTATGCCATTGGCGGGACACCACTTGAGAGAGTAGTGAAGATTAGTGACCTAGGTGTGTTGTTCGACAGTGATTTGTCATTTCGCAGTCACTACGAAAGTGTGGTATCTAAGGCAAACCGTACTCTGGGATTCATTATCCGCAACACAAGACCTTTTAGGAATGTGAATAGACTGGTGATATTGTATTCTTCGTTGGTGAGGACGGGGCTCGAGTACTGCTGTGTTGTATGGCAACCGATCTACGCTAAGTACTGTGACCGGTTGGAGTCAGTTCAAAGAAAGTTTGTACGACATCTTTGCGTTAAGACCGGAATACGCCGTGCAATACCCGAATACGATGACCGACTCATTAAGTTCAATCTCCGTTCTTTGTCCAATCGTCGGAACTTTTTTGATATGGTGACACTTTATAAAATCCTTCACGGAGATCTTGACGGAGATTTTATGGCCTTTATTGGCTTTAGAGCCAGTATGAAGCGCACACGGAGTCACAATTTGTTTGCCTTACCAATGACTGACAATAATGTTACTCACAATGCTCCAATACAACGTATGTGTCGTCAGTTCAATAAGCTGGACACTGATATCGATATCTTTCACGATTCTCGAGCCGTATTCACGCATAAAATTTCTTTATAAACAGAAACCTGTTCTGTATTGCATGATTTGCATGTCTAAACTTTTATTAATATTGGTGCGTAGGTACATCTAGTGCAAATTAATGTATTGTTAAATAAAATAAGTACATTGTTTAAGATAGCCCCGAGGCGTAATTTTTAGCGATTAGTGTGCTCTGCCTACCCCCCTTTGGGGATACAGGCATGTTGTGTGTATAGTGTATGTGTGCATGTATAATAAAGTTTTATAAATAAAAATAGATAACTTTTGTGTAGTAGGAAAATATGGAAATAAGTAGGTTCGAATGTTTAGTTTCTGGTGTGCATAAATGTTGTGTACAATTGTAATTGTGTTGTAGACAAACCCATGTTAATCTTGTAAGGTTTAAATTGTGCTATTGTTTACAATATGTAATTGTACCTAACTGATAAATAAATAAATAAATAAATAAATACCCTGAACATCAATCTGTCAATTTAATATCCATACTGTTTTTAACCCACGTCACTAAAAGAGGGGTATTATAAGTTTGCCCGCTTTGTGCGTGTATGTCTCTCTGCGTGTCTGTCTGTGGCATCATAGCTCTTAAACGGGAGAACCGATTTGGATGCGGTTTTTTATTTGAAAGCAAGTTTCTTGGCGATGGTTCTTTGACATGCTTTACCAAAATTACTTTATTAAAATAAGTAAAAAAGTAATATAAAAAGAAATAATAGAGTGATTAAGTAAAAAGCTGTATGTATTTTGAAATCATACAAATTTTCAAATATTTTCTTCCAAAAAATTTATATCAGTCACGCACGGCACGATTCAAGGGTAAACGAAAACGTGACTTGGTGAAATACTTACTCCTTTAACCTTTCCGACGCTCTATCAAATTCAATAGTTTTCATGATTGGAATGTCAAACGCGAAGTTGAACCCTACAGAAAAGCATTTAGGTAGATATCCTTCTGCACGCCGTGCGTGACTGATATAAATTTTTTTAAAGAAAATATTTGAAAATTTGTATAATTTCAAAATGGTTTACCCTTGAATCGTAGACAATCTTTTCATCGATTATTAGTTCATAGACAACGTATTTTCATTTCATCGACTATTCATGTCATCGAACGGTTAAAATATCATGGTTTTTTTTTAAATCGCCGATTATTAAATTGTGGAATAATTATTTCATGATTTGTTTATAAAACAGAATTTTATATCGTTATTTTTTATTTCATGTTTTATTCAAATCGTATAATAATGTTTCATAGAAAATTAGTCACATCTGTATTAATACACAACTAATTGTTTTACTATGGTGAACTAAATTTATCAATATTTGACAAAAAATTTATAATTATTTTTTCTATTTTTCTGTTAGGTACTTTTTGATCATTTTAATAATCAATGAAACACTAATTTATTGTAGTTATAAAAAAAGTAAGACTTCCAGGATGGTAATAAAAAAACCGGCTAAGTGCGAGTTGGACTCGCGCACGAAGGGTTCCGTACCATTATCTATAAAAACGGCAAAAAAATCACGTTTGTTGTATGGGAGCCCTCTTTAAATATTTGTTTTATTTTAATTTAATTATTTATTTTGAATGTTAATATATAACTAAATATTTTGTGAATATTTCAAGAGTCACCCGTTGCTGCTACCCGTTGCTGTTATCAATATCGAGCAAAAACGAGCAAAAAAATCACGTTTGTTGTATGAGAGCCCCCTAAATATTTATTTTATTCTGTTTTTAGTATTTGTTGTTATAGCGGCAACCGAAATACATCATCTGTGAAAATTTCACTACGCTCCCGCATTAGCCTTTGAACCTAACCTTTCCGAGTCGCTTCCGCTCCGACCCGTCTTGCTCTCTCGCTTCGCTCGCTCGCTGTTTGCGTTTTTTTTGTAATGACGCCGATGAAATGAAATTCGATATTTAGATTTTCTGTCTTTTGAATAGTTTAGAAAATGTATGTTCTAATAAACACTAATCCATGTACAGTTCTGTTATTCTAGGAGTTAAGAAAATTTGTAATGTATAGTATAATCGATGAAACCAGATTACTGCTAAAGATATTATAGGAACTGAATATTCTATAGTTATATCATTTTCGATGAAATGAAATTCGATTAAAAATTTGTCTACGATTCAAGGGAATACCCACGTTTTCTGATACTGAATCTCTAAAGCACTTAAAATTGTGATTGTGGCACAGCTAAACCTGACTAAAGATTTGACAATTTCCGACGTTGAAAAACGTTATATATCTCGAAATACAGGCAACTATTATTGCTAAACCTGAAATTTAACCAAGAAAACAGAAACCGCAGGATACCTACAATTTATCTGACACTTATTTTATATACCTATGTAGGTTCTTGGGTAATTATTGGGTAATTGGGTTTTTCTTCTTGATGAATGTTACGCTAGAACTAATTTTCACTAATTATGTTTTTTTTTTGTCGTAAGCTAAAACCGTATTTTTAAATAAAATTGGTAGCTGGGAAAAATACTTTATTTTGTGCCTTACTAAATACATTTTTCTGATAGGTAATTTATAAGCGATTCAGAAGTGCCCAGAACCTTATGGGTCACTCACTCTCTGGTCTTACGTTTTTTCGTGTTCTGAACTTCAAGTATGTACCTAGTTGTAAAAACTTAATTTTAACAGATAATATCCTTATAATTAAAATACTTCATATAGTTTACACTTAGTTCTGCTTAAAAAATTCTAACAGTTATATATAAGTTAATTGGAGAAAAAAAATCTAGTCTCTGAAATCCCGATTTTGGCCTTGTCCCACCTCCAATTTTCACCATGTATTACCGTTTATTTCAAAAACCAAGCAAGAAAATCAATATATTTTACTGTAAACAGCAGGCCAACTACTTTATGAATTAGATTAAATTAACTTAATATTCCTTTTTACCTTATCTTTTTTCAAAACCATTTTACATAGATGTACTAATAAAAGCGTCTTATCCAATTTCGTTCATAAAACTCGTCGTACTGCTCTTACGCACACTTCAAGAACATTTGACGATGGCTTGCCAGAAAGAACCACCCATACTACGTCGGCTGAACAGGGCGAACTTAAGGTTTTTTGCGTCACTGCCGAATTATGAGGGTAAGAACATCGTATGAAATTTTTGGAACCTCTAAAAGTGATTTCAGTGGCAATTTTTTCTCGCTTGTTTCGTTGACACATTGAACTCAAATTAATTTGCCATATTAAGCAGCGTTATTAGGTACTACTTATACAAAAAAATCGAGTTTCTATTGTTATCCGTTTTGAAGGAATTAATTAAAAACTAAATTGCTCACGTGAATTCGGTGGCAGTGAATTCGGTGATTTGAATGAATCCGGTGGTACGACAGTAAAGTTAATTATGGATTTTTAAAATTGTTAAGTTTATTTTCTTTACATATTTATGTAAAATAATCTGAGGCATTTGATAAAAAGGTTAAATGTTACTGATTTTGCGAAACAAACTTTGATTTTTAAACGTGTTTTCTGTTTTTATAAATAATTATTTAATTATTGATATTGGATAGATATTGGTCAAATATTTGTGAAAAATATATGTTTTTCGTCCCATCATATATTTGTTTCGCAAAATATTTTTAGTTTGTAATTGGCCGATTTTTTATATCATAAATACTGTTGAAATAAATAGTAAGAAGTTAATGATTATTATTTTTGAGAGATTTTTGTTTTTATGAATGTGTGCTTTAATTATGTTTCATATTTATAATAACAACTACTATTAAAGCATAATGTCTTATGAACGAGAGCAAAGTTTATGTTATTTTTTAAGTTACAAGACTGAAGTGATTAGGTACGTAAAAAGAATTAGGAAGGTACCTATTTAACTAGTGAAACGTCCCCAAAAATATGATAATAATTGTTTAATTTTAGTTGAAGTCTATCAATGTAAGTTTGTAGTTATTAAACATTGTGATATAATCTAACAATAGTTATTTGTGATACAAGGTTGGTAAGTATGGTTTTACAAATGAGTTGACGAGTCATAAACCCGAGCCGCACGGCGAGGGTTTTCATCGTCACGAGTTTGTAAAACCTTGCCAACCGTATATCATACGACGTTTTACAATACATTTGTGAGAAAATAGGCAATTAATAACACAAAATTGTAAAATAAAAACAAATTTCTCGAGATACTTATTGGTAGCAAAAGATTATTTTGCGCGGTTTGTGCCTTACTTTAAATATCGGGCGGAATTAATTCCATGTTATTGTCGACTTCATCACTTGAACATCACTCATTTTGTTTGGTTTTTGTACATATACTATAATCAACAATTCAAAACAACGCAAAGTTTTACAAAAATGGCACGTCCGTAATGCTCATGCGTAAGTTTTGTTTTTAATTAGGTTAACTAAAATTATCAGGCAAAGGTTCGACGCGTTCAGCCACTGCGATTTTTTTGAATAAATAAAGGTGGAAATCATTAAAATCTGCGGTAATTAAATTACAGTTTATAATAATAACAATCAATTTTGCAAATTCATTACTTAGTTTTGTATATTTATACATTTTCTACGTATAAATCGATATTTTTTTATTTTTGTCACTTAAAACTCTTTGCTTGTAAGCTTTTAAACTGGAGAATTAAAAAAAAACTGTAATAAAATTGCACTAGTGCGGTAAAATGAACTTACGAGCCATGTATACATCCTATGAAAGTGAATTTTTCGAGCAAATGTATTGTAAAAGTAATTTACAGCCATCATTTGCAGTTTTATGATTTCGGTGGTATATGAAAATTTTAAATTAATTATCTCGATAATTTTGAGGACTAAAATGGTGCCTCCTTCTGCAAAACGTTTCAAATAAATACTAGTTTTCGATGTACTTAATTATAAAAATTCGGATTATCATAAAAAAAAATCGTGCCACCAAAGGTCACGCAAAACTAACTTGCTCAGAGAACGACCGTTATAAATAAAAGGTTTTTAAATCACGAGTCAATTAATATAAAAGGAACGCTTAAAAAAAATGTCAATACTTGGCGTCAAAATTATGGAAATAATTTCCTCAATTCATAAGCTTTTCAAAAACGTGCAAATTGTTGTAAGTATTTTAGAAGGTCACTGATTGAAAAATGTGGAGTTGGTAGCGGATTTGCTAGAAGTTATTACGTTCATTTTTCTAATTTGATATGGTCAGTCATAAATTGCCTTTTTTGGATCCCTTACGGTTAGAAGGAAGGACGGAAGGAGGGAAGTAAGGAAGGAAGAGAGGGAAGGAGGAGAAAATTGCGGGTGAGCAAAGTAGTAATAATTACCAACGTTCTGAAGTTAGTACCTACTTACCGCATGCCACAGAAATGGATACAATTTATCTACAGCTCACTATTACCGGGGTGTGCGACAGTGGACGGACACTAACTAGCTATTTCTAGCCCAGAGTTCTTCGTTCTTCTTCGGTCATAAATCACACCGTGCTTTCTGTTTATTTATTTTTCCTGACAGTCAACTATGAAGCTCTGGACATGATCTTCTCCACTTACTTTTCTATACGCTAACATTGTCATAAAACTGGTTTCTGTACAGGGCCCTCATAGAATATTGGTTGTTGTTTATTTATTGCATACATGTTGTGAAATTCAAATTATTACATACAAATGTTGTATATAGGTAAAACTAGCGGACTCGGCAGACGTTGTCCTACCTACAGCAGCGCCACCTATCGGGTCCAATTGTGTTTTCAAACCATCTAGGAATCTATGCAACATTTTATACGCAAAATTTCAGTCGATTCGGTCGAGCCATTTAGGAGGACTTAGGTGACAAGCACACGTAAAAAAGAATTATCTTTATCTTTCTAATTTATATAAAAAAATAAATTATAAGTTTTAAGTAGGTAACCCCAACAAAAAAATATAAAAAAAGTAAACAATATTTTTGTTGTCTTGTCTTGGTCTTTTAACTTCATTGAAAGAACCTATTAATATTTTTGAGATAAGTGCATCGCCGCGTCGATGCATGCTGAACACTAAAAAGTTTTATTTTCTTTAAAGGTTTATTTTTTTAAATAAAAATATTAAAACCTACTTTTAGCCCTCTACTGCCTTTCTATCGCAATTTCGTAAAATACCTCAAAGTATATTGTCATCTTATTCAAAATACAACTTAAGTAGATTAGGTTAAACGCCTTTGTAACATACAAAACGTACCAAAATTTGAAATTAAATAAACAGCTCATCAACAGCTAGAAAATAATTATAATAATACATAAAAGGGACTCCTTTTCGTAAAATGTTTTAAGCAGCATTAGTTTTTTATGTACCTACTCTAAGTTTAGAACAATTAATTACAAGTTATTAGATATTATTATATCGTAATTTCGATACGCAGTTGAAAAAAGCTTTTAACTAAATCTTTTATTCTCTTTTAACCAATCTAACAATGTAGTCATCAACGTGTTTCATCATTATGTTATATTTCACTGGTAAAGGTTCCTTTATTTTCATAGGATCCATGTTTTGCGGGGGTAATACTTTGTATCTTCGAAAAAGATTCGCTAACACTGTCTTCATCGAGTTCATGGCGTAGTTAAAACCTGAAAAGGAAATCAAGACATCAATGAAAATGATTTTGACTTTGTGAGTTTATTTTTGATTATTACCTATACCCTCCTCCTTACTTAGTGGTTAAGAAGTTATCCTGACTATGAAGCTAGCTAGAGGTTCTGGGTTCGAATGTCGGTAGAGAAGGCTAAATTTAAGTATGATTATCCATTGCTTTGTACACATGTTACAAGCTTTGCTTAGTTTAGAGTTTGTGTAAATTGTACAACGCTATTTATTATTTATTTTACTATTTTTTATTTCTACGAGTTTTGATCATAAGCCGTGGTAGACCTATGACCTCTAAAGCAAAGAATCGTGGTTTCAAATGCCAAATAGATGGCACCCCCTGCACAAACGAGTACGTGCGAAATTCAATGGTGTGTGTGAAGTTCCCATTCCACACTGGGTCCTACGCACTATGGGTCTAAGCCCTCCCATTGTCAAAAAAGGCCTAAATTGCTGTGTTCCTGTGTGTGTGTAATTGATAGTAAGGTATCATTTGAATCTGAAACACCAAACTACAGTCAGGGTCATTAATCAATAAGCTTGTATATTTTTTTCCAATATATTATCGATCTTATGTTTCTTAATGTTTTCATACTTTCCGTGCATGCTGCTTTCATAAATAAACTAAGTATTTTATTTGCAATGTTTATAAGTCGATAAATTATATATTACAAATAACACATAAAAAAAATAAGAATTACCGAGGCAATTTCTCGCAAATTGGCTAAAAGGTTGATACTGCGAAGGATGTACCAAAGGAGTCTCGAGAAAGCGCTCAGGTCGAAATAGTTCTGCGTCTTCACCCCAATATCTCGGGTTACGGTGTAAAGCCCAAATATTAATTAAAACTTTAGTGCCATCGACCAAAGTATCGCCTGATGCTGCAAAAAAGGAAGTTTATCGTTCAAAATACCTAGTTACGTGCAATAATAATAATGTATAAAATTCCCTCATTTCCAAAAGAGTGTGCTTCTATGTATAAGAGCGCATGATAACATAAAAAAAAATCAAAATAATACCTACACACAATGTTCTTTCTGGTAAAATTAAGTAAATAAATTCGATCATGCGTTGTATCATGTGTTGCTATTTGATTACATTTTAGAGTTTCGTACCCAAAGGGTAAAAACGGGACCCTATTACTAAGACTCTACTGTCCGTCCGTCCGTCTGTCTGTCTGTCTGTTATCCATCAGAATATGATGTATTTCTGTTATCGCTATAACAACAAATACTAAAAAAAAAAATTTAAAAATGAAAGGGGGGTCGTCATACAAGAAACGTGTTTTTTCAGCGTTTTTAACTCTATCTTTATAATGGCGAATTTTTCGCTTCGAGACATTACATTAAATTTGAACCTTAATACTATGACGATACAGTTTGTTTTGAAAGATAAGTGCTCGAAGCGAAAAATTCACCTGGGAAGATTTATACTATAACTAGACAGTTGAAATTATGTTATGTGTCGCCGATTATATTATAATGTGGCCTGTAGAGCAACAAATAAAAAAAAAAAAATTATATTAAATCTTAAGGGGGGTCCTGACTAACCAATATAAAAAAAAAATCTCACACTGCGTACTTAGAAGCAAGGTTCTGCTAACACTGGATTATTGTAGTTACGGTACATTTTGATATACTTACCTAAAAATTTGTATGGAACTTTTGGTGTGCGAGTCCGACTCGCACTTGGCCGGTTTTTAAATATACGTGACAATTTCTAAATTTTTAATGTCTACAACGCGGGCATGTATGTATTTTAATATCGAAGTACGAAATGCCGAATCTTTAAAGATAAAGATAAAGATAAAGATAATTTAATATTCAACATGAGTTACAAATAAATACAGATGTTACAAAATTAAAACAGTCCTCTATGTTGTGCCTTTCGACGTACATTTTTTGTTTTCTTCCCTATTTTTAAAGTATCGAAGTGGTCAAAAGACCGAAAAGTTGCTTTTCTAAAACCGTTAACTTTTAAGATTGTTATAAAGCTAATCTCACCTAAAACAAAACCGTTTTAGTAAATTCTGATAACATTACGGTTTCAGAAAAAAAATGGTATGTTCACACATACAACATTTCAATAAATTCGCTTTTCTTACTTCGGTATTACAATACATACCCCCCCCCCCCCCCCTACAACCCAGTCTCGCGAGCGAAAACTCTCGCTTAAAGAAACCCACCAAAATAGCATTTTTGTCACCAGGATTAATAAGTAATTTGTAACGAAATAAAGCAAATTACAATATAGCACGATTCCCATCAAAATTAATTGGTATGTTACAAAGCAATGTACTATGGGAGAGACAGCATAAGGAAGCCGTACCTACATGTAAAACGTCGCGGTTTAAAAAGGCAGGTGCTCAATTATCTGAAGGGAGGTTTGTAAGACATAAAACAACACGGTATGAAGAAACGGGAGCAGAGCTAGCCGTATAGAAGTCCGAGCTTCCTACGTAATGCGGTAATAGTAGGATAAGAGAAGTGGAGGTTAGTATGAGGTTGGAGTTTCATCCTCACAAAGACACCCAAACAACACATATATTCGGCATGAGAACATTACATGTAAAAAAAATAAAAACCGGCCAAGTGCGAGTCGGACTGGCTCACGAAGGGTTCCGTACCATCTATCTATACTAATATTATAAAGCTGAAGAGTTGGTTTGTTTGTTTGTTTGTTTGTTTGAACGCGCTAATCTCAGGAACTACTGCTCCGATTTGAAAAATTCTTTCAGTGTTAAATAGCCCATTTATCGAGGAAGGCTATAGGCTATAAATTATTACGCTAACACCAATAGGAGGGGAGCGGAGCGGAAGAATGTTTCAAAATCGGAGGTTTTGAAGTAAAACTTCTATAGGCGCTAATCTCAGGAACTACTGCTCCGATTTGAAAAAATTCTTTCAATGTTAGATAGCCCATTTATCGAGGAAGGCTACAGGCTATAGATATCATCACGCTAACACCAATAGGAGCGGAGCGGAAGAATGTTTCAAAATCGGGGGTTTTTGCTAATCTCAGGAACTACTGCTCCGATTTGAAAAATTCTTTCAGTGTTAGATAGCCCAGTTAGATAGAGCGGGTTAGGGGCGGGTTGAAAGCGGGTTGGGTTCGGGTTGGGGGCAGGTTGAGAGCGGGTTAAGGGCGGGTTAGGAGTGGGTCGGGTGCGGGTTGGGAGCGGGTTGGGGGAGGATGGGGAGCGGTTTGGGAGCGGGTTGAGAGCGAGTTGGGGGCGGGTTGGGGGCGGGTTGGGAGCGGGTTGGGGGCTGGTTGGGGGCTGGTTGGGAGCGGGTTGGGGGCGGGTTGAGAGCGGGTTGGGGCGGGGTGAGAGCGAGTTGGGAGCGGATTGGGGCGGGTTGGGGGCGGGTTGAGAGCGGGTTGGGGGCGGGTTGGGAGCGGGTGGGGGGCAAAAGGAGTCGGAGGCAAAAGCTAGTTACCTGTATGTAAAAACGACAAAAATATCACAGAAGACGGACGGATAGCGAAATCTCAGTAATAGGGTCCCGTTTTTATCCTTTGTGTACTAAACTCTAAAAAAGATAAATAGGTTTTTTGATACATTTGGAACATTAATATTCCTAGCTACATGTGCCGCGTAAATGGAGCTACCTTGCTCGTATGTTTGCAAAATAGTCGGTAACAAGATTCAGTTCAATGATTGGTGTGTGTATGTGTGACTAAGCCTTTCGCTTAGCTACTTACGTAATTCCAAGTCTTCTTCTATCTCTTTTGCTATTATTGGCACGGGCGGATATAAGCGAAGGGATTCCTTAATGACCAAGTCCAAATAATTCAACTTCGGCAAATCTTCCGCGGTCACCGGTCTATCCGAATTACCGAAGACATCATGCAATCTATAAAAGATGTTCCAATAAATAAAAAGTTTTAAATATCAATGGCGTTTTTTAAGGTCAAGCCACTTTCTGGCTACTTTTGAAGGGCACATTCTTATATTATTATCTTTATAATACGTTATAAGTATTTTATGCAACGGTATCATAAATCTGGTCCTTAAAACACGAAAGGGTTTCATGAAACGAGGCATAGCCGAGTGTCATAAAGAGTCACATGAGTGTTTTAAGGCCTAATTACGTACAGTTGCATACAATATTTTATCTACATCCATATATTAAATCCTCTATCATGCGTTAAAGAACCATTGAAAAATGACCTGCATTAACGAGAACTATAGGTATGTCTGCCCCACGACCTGCGCCCGGTGCGCGCCCGAGTGCCTGCGCGACGTGATTGCGCGCTCCTCCTGCACCAGTACTGTAATATAAAATGATGTATGAAATCTCATTCATTATGTTACAGTTTTCTGTATCGTAATGACCATTACGATACTGCCATGTTCATAAAAGAATCCAATGTCGTAATGCTGGTTATTATCTATGGTTTTTGAACGCATAATGGAGGATTTACTGTAGTATGAGTGTAGATAAAGTAAATTTTAATAAAAAAAAACTTTAGAACATGCTTCTTCTTTTGAAGTCAGTAAAAGAGTCTTACTACGATGGTTAGTTTTATACGTGTACATTAAATAATCATAGTTAATACAATACAATAATACAGTTCCGCACTGGGCCAACGTGGGAACTACGGCCCAAGCCTTCTCATTCTGAGAGGAGGTCTGTGCCCTGCAGTAGGATGCATGTAGGCTGGAATGATGAATATAATACAGTGACTCTTTATTGTACACCACAAACAATACAATACAGAAAAACAAGTACAGTCAACCAATTTGATTCCTAGGCCACTATAGAACCATATCAAAATGAATCAAATTTGTTTACCTTCTTCGACTGTTGAGTGATTGATTATTGGGTGATGTATGTCATGATGAGATGACAAACTCAATCTTTGCGAACGTGTGTCAACGATAATGAATAGGAAAGGAGTTTGCTTGTATATTAATAACTTGAATTGTCACTGGCCGTGTGTCACAACTTATTTTACAATGCATATGCTCGGAAAGTGCTTCTTGACGCGAGTCAACATATATATAGAAAGTTAGTCATCCCAGCACACTTTCGCAAGTGTGAAAAAAAATTGTATGGATTTTACTTTCCACACGCGTGCGGAAAAGTAAATTTTTAAATTGCCAATTCTCAAAAAGTTGTGCCAAACTAGTGTTTAAAAAATAAGACTAGAGAGTTGTGTCTTCATAATTTCAGCTTTGCACAAATAAGAAAATGTTTGATGAACACACAAACATTTTCTTATTTTTTTGAATGTGCCATGAAAACACAGAACTCTGAACGCGGAACTCCAGACCGCTCTCTGTCTGCGCGCGCTCTTAGCCCCAATTTACGTGTCGAAAGTAGGAAATTCCCAACTCATGTCGGCTAAACCACACTCGCTTTGCTCGTGTGTTTAGTTCTCCGCCATTCGTTGGGAATAGCCTACTTTCCGCACTTGTATCATAAATAACTATTTCCTCTAACGTTTATATAAAATCTATACGTTTATTGCAAATTGTGTTCGGAAAGTTGGTAATCCTTTGACTCGCACTAACGTTGTAATTGTCTAGAAGTTAATGCGACAAGGTTCTTTAGTGGCCTAGGAGCCAAATTGGTTGACTGTACATGAAAAAATATATAAGGTAAGAAATGGGCAACCTTATCGCTTCGAACCGATCTCTTTCAAGCAACCATTAAAAAGAAAGAAAGCAAGGAATGGGTTTAGTAGTTTTCTGGGAAAGTTTTACTCCAAAACCAAGTTTTTCATAAAAATGAATTATTTAGTTAAGTACCTGACCTACAATTTCAAAGATATTTTCAGGAGAAGTCTGAAAGGAAGGGCTCAACCCGGGCCCAAAAGGGGTTATACTACTACTACTACTAGTGTATGGATATCCATAATATAGCAGCAGAACCAGAAGCAGACGAGGACATACTGCCCATTCCTTTGTTCCGTGGCTCTTTGTAGTGTAGTTATGTTTTGTTTCCTAAACTGGCTTACTTATTTTACTGTGGAAATTTATTATTATTATAAAAGATGATGATTATTATTGGCATTTTACCGGTACATTACCAAACTTACTCTTGGTAGACCTTCTCCTGTACTTCAGGGTATCTAGAAAGCATAACCGTTGTAAACGCAGCACCAACAGCTGAAGTGTCAGTTCCAGCAAAAATTATCACCATTGCTTCTTCGCGTAACTCCATATCCGTGTATCCCGTATTTCCTTTACCTGACCGTTCTATCATCATCTCCAAAAAGGTCTTCACGCCACTGGTTTCTGATAAATCATAAGTACATCACTTAAAATAATCCTTGATTACCGATCGCTTAGCAAATTGAGTGTAATTCTGGCCCCCCAACTGCGGAACTCATTGATGTCTTTGCTTACCATTGCCTTCTTGTCCGCGTGGTTTCTGTTCTCTTCGCTTTGTTTGTACAACCTACAGTTAAAAGATTTACACTGTCATTTAGTACAAATGGAAAATTGTCCACTCGAAATTATACGTCAAATAAGAAAAATACCAATTTAAAATATTCATTTTTGACAGAATATTGTCGAAAATGGAATTATGCCCCTAGTAAAATTGACAAAATTGATATAGGCCGAAAGAAATTACTACCAAATCAATTAATGATTAATCCAATTCAGGCCAATATTCAAAATGGTCAATTCAAGTGGGGACGATTTTCCATTTGTACTTAATGACGGTAAATTAGTTGAAAATGTAACGTCAAAATGAAGGCTTGGATATGTTTTTTTTTATTTCTTAAAGGAAATTCAAGGTCCAAACTGTAAGTCGTTGTTTTATAAGCAAATAAATATTTGTTTGCAAATGTAAACTCCTGTTTGGTTCTGTAATAAATAAATAAGTAAATTTTTCACTAGTTCCGTGATAGATTAGGTCAAAGAGCAGAACTGATGACTACTTGTTGTTACGACTTGTTGATGTAATGACGAACTACCAGTTGGCTGGAAAGCTATTGATAAAACTGGCACCTGATTGAGCAAAGTAGCTTGAGAACGAAGAAAAATTTACTAAAGCGGTGATAGTTATTAATATGGACTGATTTGTAAAAAAAAAAACAAAGTAACACATTAGTAAGAAAAAAGTATAATAAAAGATCCCACTGTAAAAAATATTTAATCGAATAGAAAAAACAAGCCGCGATATAGAATTTCTTTTGAATTAAGACCAGAGGCCGCATTGTCTAACACGCAGACGCTTGCCTTCGCTTTCACCATCTCTTTTTGTCGAACGGCATATGATGGTGACAGAAAAAGACAGTACAAGCACAGAACAGAAAAAAGGAGCAGTAAAACGTCTTCATACAAACGGGCGGCCGGAACGCGAGTTATACCAACGCGCCACGAATTCTCAGCATACCTCGGCAACCATCAGTCGCGAGTGCCCCGCGGCTACGTACGGTCAGCGCGGGACTCACGCGCATTTATTATACTCCTTTTTTCTGTACTGTGGTAAAAGCGAAGGCAAGCGCGCGTGCATTATACAATAAGCGCACAATAGTAGTTCTGTGATAGTTAGAGAATGAGAATGTTTTGAAAAAAAAAAATTAATACAACACGGTTTTGAAGTTAGGTGGAAATTGAAGATAAAAAAATGTGGAAGCAACAATACCGATTCCTGTGGAAGTAGATGCACGTACAGTCAACCAATTTGATTCCTAAGTCACTATAGAACTATGTTATAATGAATTAATTTGTTTATCTTCTACGACAGTGATTATTGGGTGATGTACATGTCATGATGAGAAACTCGATCTTTGCGAACGTGTGTCAACGATATTGAATAGAAAAGGAGTTTGCTTGTGTATTAATAACTATAATTGTCACTGTCCGTCTGTCAAACTTCTTTTTCCTCTCATGTCATAGAGCGAAAACGTTTATAAACTCTTTACGTTTATTGCAAATTTTGTTCGGAAATTTGGTAATGCTTTGACTCGCACTGGCGTTATAATTGCCTAGTAAGCTAATCTAGAAGAAAGACAAGGTTCTATACTGGCCTTGACTATACCAATAGAATGAGGATCAATTGGGATGTCTATTTTTTTGCAATGTGTAGTAAATCGAAAACCATTTAGAGATAAATGCTTTCTAACCCGTTTTCTGTAGTTATTTAATTTTAATATTATGTTATGACTTTATTACAATACCAAATAAGAAATGACCTTCATTTGACATTGGTGTAAATTGCGTGACTGGTCTAAGTCGTACTTTATTCTGTGCGGTTAGAATTCTTCACAATTTTACGCGTGGATTATACTACGGAGTTTGATTTGGACCTGCTGTCTGACATCTAGCACTTTGACAGCGCCTGTAAAGTGACAGAAGTGAAAGTGTACCACTACGCAAAAAATAATTAAAGGGGTTGCCTTATCGTACGCATTTAGATACATTTAGAAATTTGGCAGTGTGGGAGCTCTCAATTACAATCTGACGTCATCAACCAAAATAGTTTCAGTAATTAATTTTGAAAAAAGTAGTGAACTAAATGACAAAATATTGAAATTAGTTTCTTATAATTGACTTTTCTATACAAAAAAAAAAATATAAAAACCAGTGGTAATTTTTTTTAGACATTGCCAATTGGAGCACACGAATATTTTGAAAATTCTTTTATTTTTATAATGAAATTATTTTATTCATTGATCATACCTTATCAAATAACAACTGATAGGTATTTTTCTTTTAGTTTGATTGTGAAGGGGTTAATTTTAAATTCCTCAATTACTTCTGGAGCCAAAAAAACAAGGACAAATTTTGATGATAATAATATCACTCATAGCTGATCCCACAAGACGTTTAATAATATTGGGACTTTACAGGTTTCAACTAATTTGTAATAACTTTTTGCTATAAGTATATTTTTTAATGATTCCCAGTTAGGTATATTTGTAACGGTATAGCGGCCATGGTTACCTTTAATGTGCTCCCGATTTTTTAGCACAGATAAAGGCCGCACCGAGCTTCTTGCGCTAATCGATTTTAGGTATTCTATAGGTATGCACTCAGATATATTATTGTGTGCGTGAGAGTGGCTAAAATCAAAGCCGTGCGTAAGTGCAAGCGGCACAAGCTCCCCGTCCGATGGCTGAAAGAAAACTAACACAACTAACTAATTTTAATTTCTTTTTTAATTCGTAATAACATTATTATATTTTTTTATTATTATTAGTATTTTATGACAAATTCAAATTCTTAATTGATAAGGACATGTTATATTGTTATGACCCTTGTGGATTAAATTTTTAAATTGCATGATTACCTACCTATCATAATCATAATCATAATCATTTATTTGCATAAAAACATGGTGTGTTATGATGACATGAGGGACAAGATAGTTTCACACATTTTTGTCACAGTATGACGTGCAAATTTCAAAATTGCTACACTTAAATAAAAAATAAATTTATAAACGTACTTGTGCTTCAATTAAATCAATCATAATATCTAATACCAAATTTCCATATTTAATACATTTTATACAAAACAAAAAGAAAGAAAAAAAGAAACAATAATAATAATTAATAGTGATTATTATTTCAAAATTACATATTAAGCATGTCCGTAAACATAAAAAAAAAATCAAACAATTAACAAATAAAAAAATCTAAATAAAGTTAAAAATAAATAATAAATAGTGAATGTCAATGTCCTACTTTTAGTTGTTTGATTATAATGACGTGTGTACACCTGTAAGGGTAGAATTTGGTGAAACCTTAGCTTGAACATTTTATTTGTATTTGTTACCTGGAATTCATGTACAATAATTGATTATGATTATGAACTATACAGACAAGGAAGAAGCACGACGGCTCAAGATAGGTTGGTTAGACAGCGCGTGTATTTAGGTATTTTCATCGTATTACTAAAACAAATACATATTTTTTAAAATATAGCATTACTAGGCCCTTGAAAACATCTTGTTTTATTAACATTCAAAAACACATGACGACTTTGATTTTTCTGTATCGAGCGAACTGCAAGTAATTTTGTGTTTCGAAAATAACTGGTCATTAGAGTAAATCCTCAGATATCTTACACATGAATAGGGATGACGACTGGGTTATAAAAATGCCATTCTATTTAGTCCGTCAATTAGACAATGGAAAAATATGGAACACGTATTTTTTGGTTTATCAAATTATTAAAAATCAACAAAGGCATAGATCATCAAACTTCCGGAGTGGGGGCTTGTGACGTCACTTGTTCGCGCGCTAAAACCTCCTTTTTAGTATATACAGTGCAGGGGTGCTCTCTGGCTCCCAGAAGAAAAAACAACTACTGTCACATTACTACTATAATTTTGACTGTCATCGCATCTATAACCTCATGTTTTAATTTGCAATATTAATAAGAATTGTGCTTCAAATACTACTACCGCATCCTTCCGCCTTCTACAACATCGGCCGGAGCTTCAACAGGTGAGTGCTTCTGCACTTGTTCAAAATTACATTTTGGCCCATCAGGCTCCTGGCCTTCCGCCACCAATTAAAAATTGGCTATTTACACGCCATAACATATTTCTTGGTCCTTCGAACCGGATTGATTCCCGGAACGAAATTATTCATCCGCATCGCCTGTGACATAGCGTAATTTTTGGCTCTCACAATAGGCATAATTTTCAACCGCCATTTCTGTCATATTTTCTTCTGACATCTCATATAATTTTAGAAACTAAATTTTAAATTTTCGCGTTACATAATTATGGCGAAATCACCTTTGGAATCGAAATTATCCATATTAAAAACCAAAGAGGAACGAATTTTACGTCGATTCTCTCATTTATTCGATTTGTCGAAAAAAATCTCAACGCTAGATTCTCGCAGCAATGAAAATTTTATGGCGGAATCAGAGACGATCGATGATTTTCGCGTGAATTTTGAAAAAATATTAGACGAAATTAATGCAATTTCAATGTCCCTCGATCCTCAATATGAGCCAGATTATGAGACACTGGATACATTTGAGGACTTATACGCCCGCATAAAGCGCACTCGTGCTAATATTTTGAAAATAACTTCTCCGCAAACGAGTTCGACTTCTACACCCGCGCCGCAAGCTAAAGGTCCAACCGTTAAGCTCCCGCCTATCGACCTTCCTTTCTTTGATGGTAGGACTGAAAACTGGCCTATATTTTATGAGTCGTTTAAAGCTAATATACACAATAACGATCATCTTACTGACTCGCAACGCGTGCAGTACCTCATGGGCAAGCTGACCCATAGCGCCCTAAATATTAGCGCAGGTTTGGTGCCCACAGGAGAGACTTATACCATTATTTGGGAAAGTTTAGTGAAAAAATATCAAGACAAACGCGCCTTGGGTACTTACTACCTCAATAACATCTTGGACATTAAGCCAAGCTCAAACTCGCCTAGCAGTCTCAATAGCTTCATCGAAAGATATTCTGCGACTGTGGCCGCTTTAAAACAACTAGACATTCCTGATCTGTCAGATTTCTTGTTCCTGCAGTGTGCTCTGCGAAAAACTGACCAACAGACTTTGCAAAATTTCGAAATGTCTGTTCGTGACGAAACTATTCCGTCGTACGAAAAATATGTCACATTTATGCAGAGTCAAGTGAAAATTTTGGAACGGTCAGGCAATAGTTCTTCTGTAAATACTCCGCGAACCGCTTATAAACTTACTGCCAATACACCGGCTCAACCCGCGCGTACTACTTACAAAACGTTTGTAGCTAGTAACGATGTTCCTTTTTCCAGCTCCGCAAATGACGAAACCTGTGTATTGTGCAAAAGCAATGAGCACGTGCAATTGTATATTTGTTCTAAATTCAAAAATATGAGTTCGCCGCAGGCAAGATTCGACTTTATTAAAAATATTCGTGGTTGTGTTAACTGCTTAAGCACATCACATACTCTGCTCCATTGCAGCTCACGTACGACTTGCAAGTTATGTCAAAAACGTCATCATACGTTGTTGCACTTTGACAATACTAATACTAATTCTCAGCCGCATAAGCGTTTCCCCGCAAAGCCGTACGTTAAATCGACGCAGTTGTTCACGAACGGCTCAACTTCGCCTGCCGCGCCTGCGCCGACCGCCTCGTCAGCCGCATCGTGCCCGCGCGCGGAGCCTGCTGCGCCCCGCTCGCGCGAGCCAGCAGCTGCTGCTGCCCACGCTGATCGCGCCCCACTGCCTCCCACAGCCGCGTGCTCGTGTGCTCATCCGCCGCATGACAGTAATCGAATCGCGTCGCCGCCGTCACATAATATACCGACTACACTGTCGTCAATAACTCTTACCCCGCGGACGCTTCAGTTTCTCTGAAGGCAGAGTCGACACTAACTTCGACAATATTATTATCGACCGCTCAAGTTTATGCTAAACAAAATAATAGCGATAACAAAATGATTATTAGATGCCTTATGGATAGCGGATCTCAAAATAACTTAATAACGCTCGATTGTTGCAAATCACTTAATTTACCTATAATACCGCTAACTAACTCTTATATAAAGGGTGTTGGTTTAACTTCGAGACCAATTCACGGGTATGTTTACCTTAATATTGAATCCCGCGTATATCCGAATAATAAATACTACATACACGCTTTAGTGGTAGACTGTATAACCGATCAATTGCCCTCACATTTTATTGAATATAATGAACGTGACATGGCTTATCTTAATAATATACCGCTCGCAGACCTCACGTGGAACATTCCTGGCTGCATTGATGTAGTGCTCGGTGTCCAGCTATTCCCGTATATTTATTTGGGGAACAGAGTAGAATCTGGTTCTTGCGCTCCTCCCGCTTTTCTAACCGCTTTTGGTTTTGTTCTAATGGGTGACTATCCTTGTAAGTCTGACCCTAGTAACGCCACTTCTTTTACCGCTCTGGTGCTCAATGACCTCGAGTCGAGCCTAAATAAATTTTGGGAATTAGAAGAAATCCCATTCAAACGCCATTTAAGTCCAGAAGAGACTAAATGTGAAAATTTATACACAACTTCTGTGTCCCGTAACGAGGAAGGTAGATACACTGCGGCCTTACCTTTCTCTAAAGATCCCTCAGAACTGGGGAATTCTCGTTCTGTTGCTCACCGCCGTCTAATGTACTTGGAAAAAAAGTTCAAGCAAACCCTTACTCTTCGCGATGCCTACAATAAAGTTCTGTCTGAATATATGCAGAATGGTTATCTAACCGAAGTACCAGAGTCTAAAGTTACTGATGATGGTTACTATATCCCTCATCATGCTGTCATCCGCCCGGAAAAAGTAACGTCTTCTGTTAGAGTAGTTCTCGATGCTAGTGCTAAGACTCATTCAGGTATGTCACTCAATGACATCTTGCATACTGGTCCCAATCTACAGGCTGATTTGTTTTTGCTCTTGCTGAACTTTCGTTTATTCCCAGTAGCTATGACGTCTGATATTAAACAAATGTATATGCAAATTTGCTTGCCTCCGCATGACTATAAATATGTCAAAATATTATTTCGCTTTTCTGAAAGCGAGCCAATCCGCACCTTTCAATTTACTCGCGTCCCTTTTGGACTCAAGTCAAGCCCCTTTATGGCTATGCGTACTGTCAAACAGTTATGCTCAGACGAGAGTCACCGCTTTCCTGAAGCTGCAAATGTAGCTAACTCCCAACTTTACATGGATGATCTGGTCCATTCGTGTATTAACAATGAAAGTGCCATGCGTTTGTCGCAAGAATTAATCGCACTGTTCAAGTCTGGCGCTTTTGACTTAGTCAAATGGTCAAGCAATTCCTCTGTACTATTAAATAGTCTTCCTGACTCACACCGTGCTTCTGTCAACTTTAACGACAAGCAAAGTGTTGCAAAGGTGTTAGGGTTGTCATGGGAACCCACAAATGACACTTTCTTCATAACCACGTCTCCGCCTGCTGGTGGGAAGTGCACCAAGCGAATAATACTGTCGACCGTAGCTCGCTTGTTTGATGTCCTTGGTTTAGTAGCTCCCGTTGTATTATACGCTAAGTTGTTAATCAAAGAACTTTGGCTTTGCAAAATCGACTGGGATGACACACCGCCCGACCATATAATCAAAAGCTACTCAATGTTAGTACAAGAGTTTCCAATGCTCTCAACTTTAAAAATTCCGCGTCACGTTGGCGTTTCTGCTGACTGTATGGTAAACATAGTCGGATTTTCGGATGCCAGTCTCAATGGCTATGGATGTGTCATTTACTTGCATGTTACGGACCCAGCCGGTAATATCACTGTGAGGCTACTATGCTCAAAGTCAAAAGTGTCTCCCACAAAAATAACTACTCTTGCCCGTCTAGAGCTATGTGCCGCTCTTTTAATGTCCAAATTGATCAAAACTGTTCAGGACACATATTTAGCTCGCATTCCAATTGCAGGAATATATGCATTCACAGACTCGACAATTGCTCTTTCGTGGATTAAATCATCTCCTCATAGATGGTCCATTTTTGTCAGTAACCGCGTTGCGCAATGTCAAGAGAATGTTGCATCACAGAACTTTTATCACGTTGCTGGAGCTGACAACCCTAGTGATTGTTTGTCTCGTGGTATGCTACCGTCACAATTAATGTCGCATGATTTATGGTGGAACGGACCTTCGTGGTTACAAAGCTCGCCTACTGAATGGCCTGTCCAATCTTTCTGTTCCACGGAATTTGAAAAGTTGCCCGAATGCAAGACTAATACTTTAACCGCTATAGTTCAAGCTGAACAGCCCTTACTGTACACGCTAGCTCAACGCATGTCGTCCTGGAATAAACTGCTCCGCTCGGTTGTCTACGTGCTACGCATTGCAAGAAAATTAAACCCAACTGAAATACTTAAAAATTTAGGTATTGCTGAAACCGCTTTGTTAGTCGCTATACAGAGTGTTCATTTTAGTGAAGATATTGCTCGTATAAAAAATAATGTTTTACCTTCGCGCAAACTTTTGAAACTATCGGTATTCTGTGACGAGAATAACGTATTAAGAGTTGGAGGTCGCCTTTCAAATGCAGATTTACCATTCGAGGTTAAATATCCCGCGCTTCTTCCTAAACATGATCATATGGTTAATTTAATTATAGACCATTACCATACTACGAATTGCCATGTAGGTGCAGGACTTCTGATGTCCATCATTCGCCAGCGTTTCTGGATATTAGATGGCCGAACTGTCATTAGAGCTAGAGTGCATAATTGTAATCAATGCTTCCGCGTCAAACCTATGCATCCAACGCCGAAAATGGCTGACCTGCCTTCTTATCGCTTGCAAGAAGCGAAAGCTTTTATGCATACCGGCGTAGACTATGCTGGTCCTCTCCGCATTACTCCTTGTCGTCGTCGCGGCCAGCACGCTCAAAAGGCTTATATTTGCTTATTTGTTTGCCTCGTTACAAAGGCAGTACATATAGAGTTAGCTTCTGATTTAACTTCAGATGCCTTCTTAGCCGCCTTCAAGCGCTTCATTTCTAGACGTGGCCCAGTCACTTGTATTTACTCGGACCACGGGACTAATTTTGTCGGTGCCAAAGCTCAATTGGACGAAATGTACAATATGCTATTAAGTCCAGAGTATAAGGCCAAGTTCAATTCTGAATGTGTTCATCATCGCATTGAATGGAAAATGATTCCGCCACGTTCCCCTCATTTCGGTGGCATGTGGGAATCAAATATTAAGAGTTTTAAGACTCATTTGTATCGTGTCATTGGCTCACAGCTTCTGACGTACGAAGAATTACTCACCGTACTTATACAGATTGAGTGCATACTCAATTCGCGACCGCTTAGTGCTATATCTTCGGATCCGCACCCAGAAATATTAACACCCGCGCATTTCTTAATGTCTACACCGCTCCAGTTTTTACCCGCTACTGACTTGTCTAACGAGTGCCAAAATCTTCACAATAGGAAGAAGTTGCTCGATAGCATAGTCCAATCATATTGGAAAAAATGGCGTATTGAATACTTGCACACGTTGCAAGTCAGGAATAAATGGTGTACCCCAGACCACCCCATCAAAGTAGGGACGGTCGTGTTAATGGGTGACGACAATGTCCCACCGCTTCACTGGCCCTTAGCTGTTGTTACAAATGTTTATCCAGGGTCTGATAATGTGGTTCGTGTAGCCATGATAAAAACTGCGAAAGGATCATTTAAGCGTCCTGTCGTAAAATTATATCCTCTACCTTCACAGTAGATTATATCATTTTATACTTTCTTTCACCGCACCGCACCGCATCATACCTCACCGCACCGCACCTCAGCACCTCATCTTCATTGAAATTCTCCGAATTTCAAGGCCGGGAGCATGTTCGCGCGCTAAAACCTCCTTTTTAGTATATACAGTGCAGGGGTGCTCTCTGGCTCCCAGAAGAAAAAACAACTACTGTCACATTACTACTATAATTTTGACTGTCATCGCATCTATAACCTCATGTTTTAATTTGCAATATTAATAAGAATTGTGCTTCAAATACTACTACCGCATCCTTCCGCCTTCTACAACATCGGCCGGAGCTTCAACAGGTGAGTGCTTCTGCACTTGTTCAAAATTACATTTTGGCCCATCAGGCTCCTGGCCTTCCGCCACCAATTAAAAATTGGCTATTTACACGCCATAACATCACTCTTAGGTAAAAATTGTACCTACCATATATCCTCGTCATTTTTTGTTTGTCAAACAAAAGAAAACATACGTGTTCAATATTTTTTAATAATCTAACTGACGGACTAAACAGTTTTTTTTAGTCGTCTAGCCTATTTAAGAGCTAAAGCTTTGCTAGTAATGATACAGTACGGGATTAAGGGGCTGTTTCACCACCCATTGATTAATTTTAACTGACGGATAAATGTGATGCCGTCTCTGTCTATTCGAACAAAACAAACAAAGACAGCATCACATTTATCCGTTAAATAAATTTGATCAAGGGATGGTGAAACAGGGGGTAAATGAATGTAATAGATGTGCCAAAAGCTCGGTGTGGCCTTAATAATGGCTACTGTTTTTAACCTCAGGAGATGAACGTGCTTCGATAGTTTATGTATAATTTTAAAATTTGATTTAACCTGATGATGATAATGATCTATTTGGTTTTCCTTTATTTTTGCATAGGGACTGACCTCATCCACAAAGTCCCACACCAACTGTCTGGCTTCAATAAACTGTTTGTAGCAAGCCAGTTTTTTATAAATGAAATCTGGATGCAACCATGGCGTAATAAGACGTTGTGTAACAAGGCTTAGCAATATATCAAACGCTGTCAAGAATGGCACATTTGGTTTGTTTTGTGCGTTCATTTCGATGTCCAATGTAGTCTCTGAAAAAAATTTGAAATGTTGTAAAATCACTGAGTACTACTCACCTCATTTACATTACACACTTAGATTATTTATACACAAGATAGAGCTTCGCCGGCATGAAAACGTCCCGAAAAATATAAGCCAACAATTGGCTTATATGTCATTTTCCTCCCTTCAGTTTGAATGACTTAACGCGATCGTAATATGAAGCTGTCAAATAGATTTTTGGACGTTTTGTATCGCAATGTTTGTTACTGACACTACACTCTATCTAGTGCATAAATAATCTAAGATTACACAGTACTTTTGACATCGGAGTATAGGCGAGAAAAGAAAAGAAAGTATATAGGTACGTCTTTTGCCTAAGTGCATATTTGTTTGGATTTCTGTGGTATTCTCTGTATGATGTATGGTTGACTTGAAATCAAAGGTGAATGGGCATTTATTACTAGGCAATTATCCATCTTAGCCCACATATTCGCTTATCATCAGCTATGATTTTGTTAGAACGCAATTCATGTGTATTTGTATACAGCATGTCCCAAAACTCAACGATACCCTGGTAACGGGCGAGATACCACGCTATAACAGGTCTGGGGAAAAAAAACTAAAATTTAGTTACGCGTTAATAGACATTTTTACGAAAATATCATATAGGTATTAATAGTAGGTTAATAAACAAGGGTCGTAAGTGATCAATTACAGCCCAGATATTTAAGCGCACGAGCGAGCAAAGCGAGAGAGGGTGCTTATAGTTCGCGGGTGTATTTGATTAATTACACTCGAGTTGAACACTCTACTTTTCATCACAAATGCGAGGAAATAAAGAAAAACTGTTATGTTAAAAATGTATACGCAATTTGTAACAGAGCGGAAGAAAATTTATCGCGCCAAACCGTTTTTTTTTAAGGTTCCGTACCCAAAGGGTAAAAACGGGACCCTATTACTGAGGCTCCACTGTCCGTCTGTACGTCTGTCCGTCTGTCACCAGGCTGTATCAAAGGAACCATAAATATTCATTTCTTTTGTTGTTGAGTGAAATCATCAAAAAAAGTCAACATGCAAATTTTCTCGTTGTAATTGCTCACGTCTTGTTCTTCACCTATGACCTTTAAACTATGTGATAATTTATGCAAAACCTTATTCATGGCATATTTAATATTCCTTTGTTTTTAAGGCCCAGCTTTTTTGCGCTAATCGATTTTAAATATTCTATGCACTCGTGTACGTGTGCGTGAGAGTGGCTGGAATCAAAGCCATGCGTAAGCACAAGCAACACAAGTTCCCCGTCCGATGGCCGAAAGAGAACTAACGCAACTAACTATACGGACAATGGGGAAGCACGACGGCTCAAGACAGGTTAGTCAGACCGCGCGTGTATTTTAATCGAATTACTAAAAAAATACATATTTTAAAAATGTAGCAACACTAGGCCCTAGAAAACATCTTGTTTTATTAACATTCAAAAAGTCATGAGTCATGACCTGCCGTGCAGTATTTACGCCGTACTAAGGATTTTTTTTATTTTTTAGAGACTACTTTGGATTTTTTTGTATCGAGCAATCTACAAGTAGATAATCGTGTTTAGAAAAACACTGGTCCGCGCGGTCAGACCGCACGCACGCGCAATATATAGAGACCGACAATGTTGTTCATATATAATGCGGGCTGCATTCAATTTGACCTGACCGCGACCGCAGAACGCATTCAGTGTGATTAATTCCTGACTGGGGGACGCTTACAAGACCATGAAAGAACGAAATGGTTAAAGTTGGTTGGTAGTTCATAACGTTATTATGCTAATTTTTAATGTGCTGGCTTTCATTTCTTTATAATTTACATATTACTAATATTAATTTATTAGAAATGCGAAAGTTTGTTTTGATAAATGTATGGATTTTTGTTACGTTTGTTATGTTTGTTATGCTTTTAAGTACACTATGGATACTAGGCAACGGATAAACCTACTTGAATACATATTAAACGTCCAAGGTCAGAAGCAAACATTCATATTTTCTGCGAGATGCGTTATATTAAATAAAATCTTACCACAAACCGCGTCAAAAGTATAAGTCGTCATGTATTTCCAGATAGAGAAATCGCCCATTTCTGCCATAGGGGCCAGTAATTTGGTCATAACGATGCTCTGTTTATTAAACACTGACACGAATTGGTGCATGTTTTTCAGACTAAAAATTGGAGCTAAGATTTTTCGACGTGGACGCCAAATGTTCACTGCAAAAAAAATTTAGACTAAACTTAGTAATGCTCACAACTAGGATAAAAAAAATTATAAGGTATAATGAGAATGAGACAGTGTAATGTAAGTTTTATAGTATTAATCTTCCTAGGTGAATTTTTCGCTTCGAGCCATTACATTAAATTTGAACCTTAATACTATGACGATACCGTTTGTTTTGAAAGTTAAGGGCTCGAAGCGAAAAGTTCACCTGGGAAGATTTATACTATACTTTCAACTATGTTTTGATTAACTTTACATGTATGAAATTCGACTGTAAGGTTCGGCCTTAAAACTTACCAATCTTGCAGTCGAATTTCACCCATTTCCAGAAGTTCGATTAATATAAAATACTAGCTTTTGCCCGCGACTTCGTCCGCGTAGAATTCCAATTTGTGGTAAAGCTTCTTCATCTCTTTCATTGTATAAAACAAAAATCCGGCACCGGCAACATCCATCATTATTATCATTTCATCATGAGTATCAGTTAGTGAATATTATAAATCCCGTTTATTCCCTATCCCGCGGGAATTTCAACAAATTTGTCCTTATTCTTTGCAAAATTACACTTATTTTTATCCCGCGGGTATTTTGCACTTTCCCCGAGAAAAGTAGCCTATGTCCTTAAAGCTTTCTACCGATAAAAGAACTTTTAAAATCAGCCGCGTAGTTGAGTTCACTTATTTTTTTCCCGTGGGAATTTTGATTTTTCACGGAGAAAATAGTCTATGTAAGTAAGGGTTAGTGTAGCTACTCACTAATAGGTGAAAGAAATTTTCAAATCAGCCCTGAAGTGAAATTCACTTCTTAATATCCCAGGGGAATTTTGCATTTTACCGAATAAATAGTAGGTAGCCTATACCAATAAAGGATAGTGAAGCTTTCTATTGGTGATTTTTTTTTAAACTCAGCCCCGAAGTTAATTTTACTATTTTCTATACCGCGGGAATTTTGCATTTATCCGGAAAAAAGCATCCTATGTTAACCAAGGACAGTGTATCTTTTCTATTGGTGTAAGACATTTTAAAATGAGCTCCGAAGTTGAATTTTCTTTTTCCTATCCCTTGGGAATTTTGCATTTCCCCGGAAAACAGTAGCCTATGTCAATAAAGGATAGTGTAACTTTTTACTGGTAAAAGTTTTTTTTTTTTAATCGGCTCGGAAGTTTCAGAGATTATCTATCCCACAGGAATTTCCAAAAATCCTGCAATAAGTTTTTTTGTTGTTATGGTCATTTTCGTTAATACTGTATTTGAAAATATTAGTAATTGTAGTTACGGAGATATGGTCCAGTTGATTTGAGTACCTACATATATAAATCCTGATTTAACTTTATCCCGTGGAAATTTTCATAATTCTTTATATTCGCTTTATATTCTAATAGTTTAATTGCATGCCCAATTTGTACAGTTTAGTAATCTTCGTTATGGGCATAGGGTCACTCTTGATGAAATATATAAATCCCGATTATTCCTTATCCCGTGGAAATTCCGGAAAATCCTTTCTTATCGGATGCCTACGTCATACAAAGAACACACCCTCCACGTTTTAGGTCTCTACATACAGCGGTTTAGGCTGTGCGTTAATCCGGCAGTCAGTCATTTAGGACTTCAGGACAAAGCATTTTATATGTATTTGCATTGCACCAAGCTTTTATGCGAGTTCAACAATGATATTTGAATACTCCATTCGATTTTATTCGAAAAAGGTTGAACTCGCATAAAAGCTTCATCATCATCATCATTTCAGCCGTAGGACGTCCACTGCTGGACATAGGCCTCCCTCATTGACGTCCAATCATTACGGTTGGAAGCGACTTGCATCCACCCTGAACCTGCGGCCTTCACCAAAACGTCCGTCCATCTCGTTGGTGGACGTCCCACGCTGCGCTTGTAAAAGCAAAAGCTTGGTGAAATGCAATTACTTAATACATATAATTAGCTATTATCAGAGATCAGATCAAGACGTGGTTGACAAACGTAGACAAAAATGGTTTGCAATATTTGAAGTTTCGTTTCGTTTACAATGTGTCAAAATAAAATGTAATTTAAATCAAAAGCACTAAGGAGTATTGATATCAACTTCGAAGCAAATCACCCCCAAAATAACTTTCTACTACTTTTTGACCCCGTCAAGGGATGAATTTCAATAAAATACGAAACACGTCTTCCATCAATTTTGTTAAAGAATGTTTATGCAAAATTTGAAGTAGATTGGACCAAGGAATCACGATGTCTCATACAAACTTTGCCCCCCTTTTTTACCCCCTTAGAAGTAGAACTACGGAAAATCCTTTCTTATCGGATGCCTACGTCATACAAAGAACACACCCTCCAAGTTTCAGGTCTCTACGATCAGCGGTTTAGGCTGTGCGTTGATCCGTCAGTCAGGACAAAGGATTTTATATGTATAGATTATTTTTATGTTGTATCTATATCGTGTGTACGTGCGTGTGTGCGTTCGTGCGTGCGTACGTGGATGGGTACGTCCGTGTGTTCAATAATTATAATTATTTAGTTACCTCGTGCAAAAATACTTCCATTTCCAATGACAGTTCTTATGAATTTAACGGTGTTTTCATCTTTCTGTATGCATGTCTTACCAATGGTTTCAGCGGCCATGGGATCAGCGACATCTATTGGACAGTGACAAAAATATTAAAAACTCTTTACATATACCAGAAAAACGTTTGCGTAATAGTACGTTGTGTTGTGGGCCATGAAGCATCCGAAATATTATAAAAACGATGGATCAAACACATAGCAACATTCATTTTTTTTAAACAAGTATTTGTACCTATCTTGGGCACAACGCATTAGGGTCTCCCTACATTTGGCTATGCAGGTGTCGTCATAAACCGGTTAAAAATGTTATATGTTAAAAATGTGTTAAGGTCTACCTACTGGTTCAGCTCCTTTCGACGCCCCGAACCGAGCCATTTTTGCGTTTATTGCGTGAACATTTTTGGGTATCCCCTTGAATCGTAGACAAATTTTTCATCGAATATTATTTCATCGAAAATAATAACTATAATATCTTTAGCTGTAATCTAGTTTCGTCGATTATTCATTACAAATTTTCTTAATTCTCTTAATAAGGATTATTGTTTTTTAGAACATACGTTTCCTAAACTATTCAAAAAGCAGAATATCTAAATATCGAATTTCATTTCATGGGCGTTTTGTTACAAAGCTCGTTTTATTGCAGCGAGCGAGCGAAGCGAGACATTGACATTGTCTATGAACTAATAATAGATGAAAAGATTGTCTACGATTCAAGGGTAAACCGTTTTTTTTGATCGGCTTAGACCGATTCTGCATCAGTAGGTATATATGTGAGAAGATCCTTACGCTTTCTTAATTTTAACATTTAAGAAATTCTTTATACTTAATTATGCTTTATAGTGTTCAGTAAAATCTTAGACGTACGATTATGTGTGCTTAATATACTTACTAACGTATAACGTATTCATCATCCACATTGTTGAAAGACCGCCGTTCTCAATTGCTTTTCGTCCAAAAATTTGCAAAGCTCTCATGCGATCTGCGTGAAATTATTACTTTTAAACCAACAAGATTATTATCATCACATTTTTACGGGCGTCTTTGGCGTTTCAATAATTCAGTATATTCTTGAAATCAAAACTTACATTTTAAGCACAAAGTTGTATAATTTATTTTTTACTGCTTAATGCTCGTAAAGTTCGTTTATGCTAAATGTAGGCTGCATAAAAATAGTTTTTTTTATTAATTTGCAAGTGCATAAAGTAAATTTTTTGTCTAATGGCCATTACAGACGGACTGCATTCTAACCGCAACATAACTGCCAACTGCCGACTGCCCATACATTTTCGATTGCAGTTCCTTTGCAGTCAGCAAAACTGCACACAAACTGTACGCTAGCTGTGATCGATATGTATGAGCAGTAGGCAGTTGGCAGTTACGTAGCGGATGGAATGCAGTCCATCTGTGATGGCCCTAAGACCAAGGTAGCCAGGCGCTTACAGCCACAAACATTATAAATTTATAAAATAAAGTTATTTTCACAGTTTGTTTTTAAATTGTCGTTTTAAGTGTATTAATAAATTTTAAAAAAAACTAGGTAATTCTCAAAAGTTATGACAGAAATAGCAGCAAGCAAAAATAAAGTCTTGTAAGTGAACATTAAGTTGTCGATTAATTTCCATGCAGTCCCATTTTACCCTCCACTAAACTATCAATCCTGGCCTATGGCTCGGGTGTATATAAACGTCATAGAAGGAATGTCGCGTTTTATTCTCCTGTAGTGCCAATCCACTACTTTCATTGGCAGAACGTTTATTCAAAAATCTAATAATTTCAAAAACATAATTTTTTCTCGAGTGCGCTATTTGTGCCGAGCGTGCTGATACCAATTACACCATTCTTCTTCTGAAAGTGCCACTCCATTACTGGAGGTTGGCCGTTAGCTCTGAAAACTTCTCCCTGTCTTGAGCCATCCGGAATAGTTGCTCTGCACTTCACCATAAAAATATCAAAAATCGAACTATAGTCCAACAGCTTGTGCGCGACCCTCCGCGGAACCCTGTCACAGTCAGCGTTTGCCGCACTTATTAAAAACAATCTCGTTAAGGACAGCAGAGGCTCCCTGCGACAGGGTTCCGCCGAGCGCCGCGCACGAGGTTGTCAAGGTATAGTACATCATCTCATACAACTTTTCAATTCAACTTAAATATGAACAAAAACTGACATATGATTGTTTCTATAGATGGCACCAAGCGCCTCTTTCTAGAGGCGCTTCTGCGAATACAAGCGATCAATTGGTAGGTACGAGTGGGTTTGCCAGGGGCGATAATGGTGTAAACAATTTAAACAACTTCGCCACTGTCAGCCTGGAAATACGGGTTCTAATCCCGGCTACCGCATATGATTTTTTTCCTTAGGAAAATGTATATTAATAAATAAATAATAAATACAAATTGAACTACCTACTCGTAGTTTTATTCCCAAATAAACATCTTTCACTTATCTTTTGATATAAACTTGACCGAATTAAATGAATTAAATATGCAAAAGTTGACATTGAACTAGTGCCACATCAAAAAGGTCGATGTGAGATAACCCGTTCAACGGAAACTTAGAGATTTCGACATGTCGTTACGTCATAGGCGGCAATTCGCTTGATATACTTTAACAGTGCAACGAAAGTGAAGTGTGTCGGTTATAATTACATAGATAGTCGCTGACGAGTGGCAAAACATATTTAAAGCATAGGTAATATCAAGCCAAAACATTAAATTTGTAAAAAAACAATTTTGAAGAAATCTGCAGTGCAATACACCCTAGTAATGATAGGCAACATTGCCATTAAAAGTCTTTTTTGGGTTCCGTACCCAAAGGGTAAAAACGGGACCCTGTTACTGAGGCTCCGCTGTCCGTCCGTCTGTCCGTCCGTCCGTCCGTCCGTCCGTCCGTCCGTCCGTCCGTCCGTCTGTCACCAGGCTGTATCTCATGAACCGTGATAGCTAGACATTGGAAATTTTCACAGATGATGTATTTCGGTAGCCGCTATAACAACAAATACTAAAAACCAGTATAAAATAAATATTTAAGGGGGCTCCCATACAACAAACGTGATTTTAAGGGTTCTGTACCCAAAGGGTAAAAACGGAAACCCTATTACTGAGGCTCCGCTGTCCGTCCGTCCGTCCGTCCATCCGTCCGTCTGTCACCAGGCTGTATCTCGGGAACCGTGATAGCTAGAGAGTTGATATTTTCACAGATAATGTATTTCGGTTGCCGCTATAACAAGAAATACTAAAAAACGGAATAAAATAAATATTTAAGGGGGCTCCCATACAACAAACGTGATTTTTTTGCTCGTTTTTGCTCGAGCAAACATTGATAACGGCAACAGGTAGAAGCTTGAAATATTCACAGAATATTAATTATGTATTGACTGTAAAAATAAATCATTAAATCAAAATAAAATAAATATTTAAGGGGGCTCCCATACAACAAACTTGATTTTTATAGATAATTGTACGGGCCTTCGTGCGCGAGTCCGACTCGCACTTGGCCGGTTTTTTGCTCGTTTTTGCTCGACATTGATAACGGAAACAGGTAGACGCTTCAATTATTCACAGAATATTTAGTTATATATTCACTTTAAACATAGAAAAGTTAAGAAATTGGAGATTAATTCTCAGGTGCTTATAATGTTTTTTTTTTGCTTCTGAGGGGTTCAGAAATCTGTCTTATGGCTCTGGCTCATTTGCCTTGCCCACTGTGTTTATCTTCTTTGCCCTAGCCGTAGTAGGCTTAGAATATTTCATGCAAATTATTAAAAAGGTTTTTAAATGTTATGTGCCTCAAGAATAAACAAAACTCTTGTAAGATCACTGCGTTGCCAATCTATGAGGGTGGCTGGATACATCTGCCCTATCTGTCTCTTTGTTTTTAATAATAAATAATAATAGTAGGTAATAAATAATAGTAATTTTCAAGAACAGGAACTAGTTTTTAGCCCACGTCTTGTAAAGAGACGACTCGTAAATGTATTTGTTAAGTGTGTATATTTGCACAACAACCGTGACTATGAAACCTATAAGGTACTTCCGGTTGACATAGTATCTTATAATATTTGCCACGAAGAGTTGGATTGGAAGAGGACTTGAGAGGAGGAGAAGAGGCTTGTAACACAATTTGTAATGAGAATAACATGTATTTTTTTTGTTGTTTTGCAAGGTGCAAAAATATTTCTGGTTTTCAATTAAATAATGTAAGTAAATATTTTCATTAAAAACTAAATTTTTTATAGGTAGGGATTCGGCAAAAAAAATAATCTAAGAGATTAATTAAATATAGTTTTAAAATTTCTACTTTTATAAACGTCAGTGCGCTAGTTCGAGAAGTTTTTATCCTACTAATATCTATGTATCTAATACCTTTAAACGAGCAATTCTTGTATATATATATATATTCAGAATCTCGGAAACGGCTCCAACGATTTCGATGAAATTTGGTATGTGGGGGTTTTCGGGGATGAAAAATTGATCTAGCTTGATCTTATCTCTGGGAAAACGCTTGGTACCGAGTTTCAACCCGAGCGGAGCTCGGTCACCCAGGTACTTATTATTTAAATACGGATGTTGATGAGTACCTACCCTACCCATGTGTGTACAATACGTTTACTTTTAGTTTACCACTGACAGATGGCTTGCCTTCATTTAATTTCTAACTTTAACACCATACAAATAAAGTAGCTATTACAAAATCTGCAAACGTGGGTAACAGTATTCTAAAATTGGCTTTATTTGTAGGTCGTTAAAGTTGAATATGAAATGAAGGCAAACCATCTGTCAGTGGTAAACTTTTTGTAATTTAACTGTATATGCGTATAGTCAGGGTACGAAAACCTTTTTCAGTTATTTAAGTTATTTTTTAATCAAGTCATAGACGTACCGCGTACGGACTGCGCGCACATAACGCGTACCCGGTACGCGTAGTCGGTTACTCGTGTCCTACTTGCAGCTACGCGTACACTCTAGGGGAACTGCAAGGACGGACATGGCGTTTCAGGACACTCGTAACCGACTACGTGTATAATCAGGGCGAGTTTAGAAAGGGATTGGAGTTGACAGTAATTCTATATATGCTTACGTCAAAATATATATGAAATGACAGTTCTGACAGTCCCATTCAGATTGCGGTTTGATGATACCGGGTACGCGTACCTACCTTACCGGCACCTTACCGCTACCTTTTGAAAAGTGGGAATCTTCATGATGCGATTTTTTTTTCGTTTGAAATAAAAAGTTTTTAGGACTGACAAGGGTGACGAGCCTTTTCTTATCCAATACTGTACGTGTGTGCGTTTGTTACTCTCTCACGCTAAAACAGCTTGACGGATTTAGATAAAATTTTGTATGCAGGTAGCTGGACCTTTGAAATAAACACATGGGCTATATTGTATCCCGATATCGTAAAGGGATCAAACACTAAAATCTTAACCGGTACGTGAAGACAAAAAAAATGTAAGCAACCTTAATGAAGACCAGTGGAATTTAGTAAAGTCACGGAATTTCGAAGCACCTGCAGGATCTAATGGTATGAATTATGTCGCAGGAAAATGGCAAAAATAGAGATTTTAACAAATCTCTAGGCAGTATGGCAAAATCACGCAGAATGTTAAAATGGGCAATGGGGGGGAGGGGGGAATCAGTCAAATGATTAAATCCCTAAAACTGTTTAGTGAAATGACAAAATCAGCCAAAAGGCAACTCGTATTTTTATTACACCAGATTTGTTTAGTGATTTGATTAATTCCCTGAAACACGTCAGTGAGTTGACGAAACGAACTAGCAAAGAAAACTTTTATCATTTCACTAGACTCGTTCAGTGATATGATAGTCTTTACAGAGTGATTTGATGTAGAAGCGTGTGAAAGCTAGTTTTAAAAATCTTTTTACTCCACTTTAGGCATCATAGAGAATTTGCCTACGTGATTTCACAGCTCAAGGTATTTGACAGCAGTGAACTTTAAATAGCTCAAGGGTAACCACAAAATTGGTGACGGCCAAATAGTCTAAGATCCGAACCTACATCGACCTTCACCGAGCTGATAATAGAATGAAACATATTTTATAATAAATTTGGTATATTAGAAAATATATTAAAAATGGGTTGACTAAAAAAATCTTGGACAGACTATTTTTAATTATTTAAAAAATATATATTTTTAATTTTTATTTATTTTATTTATTTATTCAAATATTTAAACAATTATCATTACAGGCATTGCCTAATGCGATAATGTAGCCAAATATTACAATTTAAATTAAACTTAATTACAGTAAGATATCTTAAATAATGCAACCTTTGTGAACTCACTCAGAGTACAATAAAATAAGTCAACATCTTCAGCAACTATGTTGAGAGTGCGAAACGCGCGATTCAGCGGCGCCTCGCGCTGCAGGTTGGTGCGCGCGCGCGGCACGGCCAGCAGCGGCAGTCGGCACCTGCGCGTCGCGAGCCCGTTCGGGACACGCAGGCACACCCTCGCCAACACATCCGGATTGAATATCTTTCCTCTCAAGAGTGTAAAGATGTAAGTGACGAGCGCAAGATCCCTTCTGACCTTTAACTGATTATATCCGACCATTCCTAATATAAATAACGTCGGATACATCAGCGGATAGAATGGATAAACACCGTATTGTCTCATATATAAGTACCTTATAAACTTATTTTGCACCCTCTCCAACATTAGACTATATTTTAGTTCGTGCGGAGACCAAATTTCAGCACTACACTCTAACTGACTTCTTACTAAAGCATTATACAATGCAATAATAGATCTCATGTTAGAGAATCCTTTGGCCATTCGTAGCACGAAACCGAGCCTTCTATATGCTTTTTTACAAATACTAATTATGTGATGGCGAAACGTAAGCTCAGCGTTAAAAAGAACCCCCAGGTCCCTCACCTCGGTGACCCTGACCATCGGTATACCGTCCACCGCGTAACTGTATCGGATTGGAGTGCGAGCTCGCGAAAAAGAAATGGCCATGCATTTAGAAATATTAAACTGCAGAAGATTGCTCTTGCTCCAGTTTACCACACTATCAATATCTCTTTGAAGCTTACAACAATCATCTTGGCTCTCTATAGCGAGAGATAACTTAAGGTCATCCGCAAATAATAAACATTTTGCCTCTTTTACAACTTTAGGTAGGTCGTTTATCATCATCAAAAATTCCAATGGTCCAAGATTGCTTCCCTGACTCACCCCAGATCTCGTAAAATATAATGAAGACCGGCTGCCTGCATAATCTACATATTGCTGCCTATCTCTCATATACTCGGAAAAAAAAACAACAATTGGGGAGTAAAGCCAAATCCTGCTAACTTTTTAAATTAAATGCTGCAACATCAAGAAATAAGAAAATTTTGTCCTGACTTAAATTAAAGTACATATAAAACGTATAGAATGTGCAGCCGTTGGGTTGCCTATTATTTACCTGGACGAACTACTGGGATGCCAGGTATTAACAGGTATGTCGACGCCAGTTACTTTCACTTGATTGGATAATAGAAAAAAAATTATATCATCATAATATAATATATTATATTTTCTTATTATCTGGATGTTTTTAAATAATTAAAAATTGTCTGTCCAGGATTTTTTTAGTCATCCCATTTTTAATATATTTTCTAATATACCAAATTTATTATAAAATATGTTTCATTATATTATCAGCTCGGTGAAGGTCAATGTAGGTTCGGATCTTCTACTAAAACAAGGTGGAATTATCATACCTACTATGGAATTATTCCATAATTATTACTGCATTGCACCAAGGATGATAGACTGGATTGGCAGTCGCCATAGTACGGATCGGCCGTGGTTTTTGTAGTTCGATTATTAAATCTAGATGGCGCTGAAATGTAGCCAGAAGCTTTGAAGGCAAAACAATAAGACTACAGATATTTCATATCACTGCAAATGTACTATTATGCAATATTTTTGAAGAATAATACATCTGTAGTAATATGAAACATCGTCCAAGTCTATATCATCCTTGATTGCACTTACACAGATTTTGTGTTTTTATGGGTTTTAACGATTTCCAATTCGTCGCGGGGAGGAATTTTTGAGGCAACACGCTTTATGATGGTTGGACAGGGTTGACTTTCTCATTATCATCATCATGATTGACTTTATTTAGGGTAAATTCCGATTCTTTTAAGATTAGGGTATATTGTGTGTTTGGTGTTGTTTGACCGGTTTTTTCTATTCACTAACATAGTTTTTAAGTTTTGTTTTTGTTACTTACCTTTTATGCTGACATTTTGTATTTGAAGTTTTTATAGTTTTTTGCCTAAATTGATTAATGTGCTAAACTATTAATTATATTGTGTATTTTAAAATAAATATATTTTTTTTAAGCGTAATACTTTGTTAACCACAATGTCTCCAATAACTCAATATTTGAGCAATTCACTTTATATAGACTAAGTTTTAGGCCTTATGTGCTACGCTTTTAGATCACGTGACCTTTCTTTAATAATATCAGTTTCTGTGCTGCCTTTGTAAGTATGAAAACGCGTTGATGTCTCCTTTAGGCAATAACATTATCTAACTGTACGAATCCTCTTATTTATTTCTTACGTGTAATTTGTTCGTCGAGAGATAATTAAGTACAGTCAAACCAACTCAATTGCGACCAACTGTAGAACCTTTTCACAGAAAATCTCACTGTGGCATCGCATTGTTTGAAAGGAAAATCATTATGACGCTTATTTGTGAAAACGTTCTACGATGATGGATCAAAAATCAAATGGTTAGATTGTAGATTTGAACTGTGTCACATTTTAACTCTATACAAACCAAAATAGACAACAATAAAAATAAAATTATTTAATCTTGCGTCCATTTTCAATTTCATTGCATTATTAAATACGGTACAAATAAAAGTGTAAATTATTTATTCATAACTAAAAATAAAAATAAGATAGAAGTTCGAGTGTTGGTCGCTATACAGGGTTTGTTGCCTTTAATTTTGTAATTAAAGCAGAGCCCGGAATTTTGGTGGCACTTTTGTTTTGACATAGTGACTTCTCACTTAGCGACTCTACCTACATGATATCAATATTTTAGACTTTAAATTAGACTGTCGTACACTTATCTATCATGTTATATAGGCAATGGAACACTTAACATGAAATTTAAAAAACACAAAACTAAAATTATTTATTACATTAAAAATTGTTAACTATTTCACATTTTCAACTGCTCAAAAGTTAACTGGAAGAGATCGTTCTTTAGCCACAAGGCCACCTATTGTTCTCTACTTTTAACAACTATATGTTGTATCGATATAGTCATACTTATATATCGGAAGTCGAAAAGTGAGAAGTCACTTTGACAGGTCAAAAGTGCCCCCCAAAATTCCGGGTTCTGCGTTTAGCAATAGAGGTGACAGTGACAGCAGGCTGTCATTATACACGGCTATGCCACACAGAGGGAAGGTAACTTAAATATTTTACATTCGTAGACAATTTTACTGAAAGGAGACTTCAACTCTTTAGTTTGCTTACAATCACTATAAAAAAGCAATTATTTTAAATAAAGACAACACGAGGGCGTAAAGAGGGCCGCGTAGAGCTCTTTTTTTGGCTGCCGCACTTTGAACTAGACTTTGTGCTAAAATCTCTTTGCATGTAACCTAATTTTCGATAGTTTTACCATGACAGTTTTAATATTATCAAACCGCAATCTGAATGGGACTGTCAGAACTGTCATTTCATACATATTTTGACGTAAGCATATAGAATTTACTGTCAACTCCAATCCCTTTCTAAACTCGCCCTGATTATAACCACACTCAATGATTCGCTAGGTAAACATTCCGTTTAGTGTCATGACTGCCATGAAGTTTGACATCACACGTCTGCCATCGGCATCAAAGTTTCGCTCCCAGGTCATAAGTCATAAGGAACACATTTTTATAATGGAATCTACACTAATATTATCTACATATTATACACACGAAAAATACTACACTAATCTATGTATACTCCCTTAATTCTCCCTTAATCTCTCTTCTCTCTCTCAGTCGTAGGTAAAATCAACGCTATGGTTCATAAGAACAGATTTCGCTATCTCTCATAGTTTCTGACTTCTCCATTGACCCATTTGGATTGATCATCCTGTAGTACTTATTATTAGTGGCATCTTTAACTTAAACTTAGTATTTTTAACTATAGAACTGGGTTAATCTTTATGGCTAGATTAGTAAGAAAACTTTACCTTCATCATTTCCGCTAAACAAATATGCGTGTCCGACAACCGGATACGATTGAACACCGGACGGTATAGCTTTTGCAATCTTGTATAATCTCCGCCTTTGCCATTTATAGTAGAAAATCCATGTGGCCACAGATATCAAGAGTAGCTGCCAAATCATTTTGTTACTCAACCCACACTTGCACTAGGATTTGAAGATTTTTAAAACCGAAAACATATAATGTATAAAAACGTATCTTCACATAGAAAAATTGTTACGCGACTGGAGCAGTCAGTACCTTTGGTAAAATATTATGACCCCTTAAATAGCTTTTAAACCTCACAACAAAAATCTTACAACATTCGTGACAAGTATATTGACAATGTTAGATACATAACATTATGGTACGGGAGGTTGTTTGAAAAAAAAAGACATTTGTCCGTACCTACAGTTTGTTTTTTTTAATGACACGCAGTTTCGAATAACCAATTTCTAACTGCCTCAGTCAGTCAGTAAGATACATCGTAAACAGATATAATATAAAAATATCAACAGAAAGGATTTAAGAGCCCATTTTTGGCCACAATGCCTAAGAACTAAACATTAGTTAAACAATTTGTTTCATTTTATTCAAGACTAGCTTTTGCCCGCGACTCCGTCCGCGTGGAATTAGTGGACAGTTTATTTTTTTATCCAATTCAATTTGCTTTTTCATCATTTATGGCTCTCTTTAGTTCCTCGAAATAAAATAATTACCATTATTTAAATCGGAGAAGTAGTTCCTGAGATTAGCGCCTATAGAAGTTATACTTCAAAAACCCCCTATTTTGAAACATTATTCCGCTCCGCTCCGCTCCTATTAGTGTTAACGTGATGATATATAGCCTATAGCCTTCCTCGATAAATGGGCTATCTAACACTGAAAGAATTTTTCAAATCGGAGCAGCAGTTCCTGAGATTAGCGTGTTCAAACAAACAAACAAACTCTTCAGCTTTATAATATTAGTATAGATTCAAATAGGTAACATAGAAAAAGTTTGTGTGGAGTCTGTATTTACAACCGAGCTGCAAATAGCAAGATCATTTTACTGTCCTAAGTAATAAATGAAACGTGGAAACTGCTAGAAACTCCTAGTTAAATTACAGTTCAAAAGTTCTTGCATATTTTAGTGAACATCCAATCCATGTTTTACGTTTACGTCTTGTCTTGTTTCGTGGAAAAATTTCACAATAGCAATAAAAATACTGCTGATGTCATGTATCAATACTGATTGAAGTAACTATTGCTGTTAAAAAGGTAGTAGTGCGGGATTGGTGATGCCTTCTGTGTCACGGGATTTTCATAAAACGATACGTACTAATTTTTATTAATATTTTAGGAATTTTGTATTTTACGTATAGACGATCAAATAAGTACTTTTTCACGACACTGCTTGAAAATGTGGCCATAGATGACCTAAATCCAGTACCCAAAACTGCCTATATAATGTACATTTAACAGCTGACTCATTTATGGCGCTCAAAACACGACAACAATGTTAGGTACACAATACGAAAACAGGACGTATCAATATATGTTTTTCATAATACGATACGGCTTTTTGAAAAATAATTTCTGAATTTCATTCCCGGCGTGCTGAAACGACAATTGGACCAAACAAAAGTAATCGTCTGCTGCAGGTGAATTTAAATTGACCGATGAGAGAGACATCCTGACGTGGCTAGACAGCTCGCGTATATACATATGTCTTATGTTAAGGGAGTGACTGACAAGGTTGGGGTTATTTTGGACAAGTATTCCATCAAGGTTGTCTACACGCCTTTGTCCAAGGTCGCGAGGCATATGTGGACACCCAAGGATGTTGTTCCCTTCCAAACACCGGGTGTTTATAAGGTTGATTGTAGTTGTGTTAGTTCCTATATCGGACAGAGAACAAGAACAATAGCTGATAGGGTCAAGGAACATATCGCAGCTGTTAAAATCATCAAGTTAATAAGTCAGCCATAGCCGAACATTTATTGGAGTCAGGACCATACCACGGGATTGAACTGCACAACAGAACGTCAATAAATTAGAATTGTGCGTGAAGCGGTTGAAATTATAAAAAACACAAAAATTTCAACCGGGAGTATAGATATAAGCTTTCGTCTTCTTGGAATCCTGTTATAAACAAATTTTGGCGTCGGGATGAATGTTCGGAGAGATCTTCGGATGTTGTGAGTGTTGTGTGTCGGTCTGATGGGGTGCCGTTAAAAAATCTTGTTCAAGTGCGGGTAGTTCGAGATACGGGTGCTGATTCTAATCGGGATCAAGTGCGGGTACTTCGAAAGACTCGAGTGGTTAAACGAACTTGACACCCTACACTTCAGTTAACTCGTGACCACGGCTGCTGCAATGTGGCTGAAACGTCGTGGTAAATATTATTAACGTGATAAGTCCCGTTTAGTAATAGTAATTAAAATATTATCCCACGGAAATGCATTACATACCGTGATATTAAGTTGTAAGTTTGAAACTTATTTAACCCGCTGCGTTGACCTTTTGCACGCCAGATTCTTTTAATTTTGCAATAAATGTTTGCAAAATCAAACAACGGTATAAAATTTACGCTTCATTAAAAACAAGGTTATCAATCAATTCTAAAATTGGCTACAAAATTAAAGTTGGGTCCTAAAAAAAATATTTACTTACTTATGTCTATCTTCGATCGCCAGTAGTGGTACCTATTTTTTCTTCTTTCTAATGCATAAAAATCTCGTTTCACGGTGTTTGTTATACATAGAACTCGTACGGAACGGCTTGACCGATTTTTGTGATTTTTTTCTGTATTTGGTAGGTCAGTGAATAGGTCGTAGGCAATTTTTTATACCCCTGTTTTTCACAGACGGAGTCGCGGGCAAGAGCTAGTTCATTTATATTCGTTCTACTTAAGTTATTCATATTTACTGTTTGAGCTTATTATCATACATAGCAACATGAATACATGTTGCTTATGTATGATAAATATGATAATATATGTTCATTGTTCCTTTTTGGGGTTCCGTACTCAAAGGGTAAAAACGGGAACCTATTACTGAGGCTCCGCTGTCCGCCCGTCTGTCCGTATGTCCGTCCGTCTGTCATCAGGCTATATCTCATGAACTGTGATAGCTAGACAGTTGAAATTTTCACAGATTATGTATTTCAGTTGCTGCTATAACAACAAATACTAAAAACCAGAATATAATAAATATTTAAGGGGAATCCCATACAACAAACGTGATTTTTTTTGCTCGTTTTTACTCGTTATTGAAAACAGCAGAAGACGCTTGAAATATTCACAGAATATTTAGTTATATATTCACATTAAAAATAAATAATTAAATTAAAATAAATCAAATATTTAAGGGGGATCCCATACAAAAAACGTGTTCTTTTTTGCCGTTTTTTGCCGTTTTTATAGATAATCGTACGGAACCCTTCGTGCACGAGTCCGACTCGCACTTGGCCGGTTTTATTGTGTAATTTTGTTTATTTTCTGTGAAAATTTCAAGTTAGGATTTGTGCCATTAAAATTATCTGACTCATTATTTATTTAAGATTAAGAATCCATAATAGGTATGTTAGCAACAATAAAACTTTACAGTTAAACTAGTTAAAAAAATATGCCCGTTTGATTACATGCATGTATATCCAGTGAGCAATAATAGGACTGTCGGTTCTTCTTGTCTACACCTTAAGAAGAGAGTTTAAAATGCATTTCCGAATGTAGAGCAGTCAGAAAATATACCAAATCACGCAACGCATTTCTTCCATTACAAAGAGTTGAGACATCTCATGTACATCTCACACACACACACACACACACACACGAAATTACTATTTTCCCCATTATCAAAAATTGTTATAACTAAATAATTATAATAATATACTTACCTGTGTTGTACTTAAGCTATCTTTCACCTCAAATCAATTTGTATTGAATAGTAAACCCCTATTAGTTATGGACATCTGAGGGTCGGAGACCTGGTGACCTGACAAGGTAGGTACTTCTCCTAGTTCGGGCACCAGTCTCTGCCACGCGGGCTTTGTGGTGGAGAAACTAAATACTATTTTACTTTTTTTATGTAATCATAATATTAATATTCATTGCAACATGGTATTTACAAGGTATTTTAATTCTAGCCTGTACAAACATGGACCCTACTAGGGCGTAGCACCATTCACATGTTTTTAAACATGTTATTGAACATGTTATCTATTACTATCCTATATTTATTATATTATTATACTTATGTCTTTCAATAAATGTGGATGCTAAAGTATTCACTATTCCATGAACTCCTGTAGAGAATACGAATTTTTGTCTATGAGATAGGTTTTAAGCTTATTTATTATAGATTAGTTTAACTTTCTCCTTGCGATGTAAGGTAAACGTACCAATGCTCGACACCTCAACGCCCAGTAGATGACACCCATCTGTCACCTCTCTTACTATGACATAAGATTGAAGGTGCCATAATATTGGGTCAGTGTCGAGCACAGGAACGTTTACCTTATATTTTTTTTTTTTTATAGTATAGGGGGCAAACGAGCAGACGGATCGCCTGATGGTAAACAATTACCGTCGCCCATGGACACCTGCGACACCAGAAGAGTCACAAGTGCGTTGCCGGCCTTTTAGGTAGGAGTACGCTCTTTTTTACCTTTTTTTCCTGTACCTATTTCAGGGTGTCTAATAAACGTACCAAGTGACCACAGCATCAACAAAAATTTTCAATTGTAAGTTGTAAGTTTTTTGATGCAACTTCAGATTTTATATCCCGTATTTTTATTTACTTGACCATTCTGCCATCGTCTTCAAAAAAGTCTTTGCGCTAGTGAGTTCTAATTATTCAAAAATATAGCATCTAATAATCTAGATAGCAAAGGTTCTACATTATTCCGAAGCTAATTTGATTGTACATTGGAACTGACCTCCCCTACAAAGGTCCGCACCAAAAGTCAAGATCGTGTTACCAATTCTTTACTATAACAATTGCGCTAAACACGCAATCTCTCAGTACATTTCCAGCCACCACCTCGCGATAGAAATCTACACTTCTATTTAATTCCTACTTATTTATACCGATCCTGTAAGCACTCCGGGATTGCCGGGATACGGGGACACCTCTTTATTGCCTAACAGCTGCGCTAAATTCCCAAAGCCCTCCTAATACCGAGTCGTAAATTAAAAGGCCTTTTATACCCTTCTTTTGATCTTACTGTTGTTGATGTGTAATTAACTGACGCTTGCGGTAAATAATTATTACAGATTGACAGAATGGCTAAGGTTATGGTTTTATGGTAATTGTTTATGTGGAAGCCTTGTGCAAGGTTCTTTACGATGGAATGGCCTGAGTGGCCTTATGCCGTTTAAACAATTATGATTCATTTTATTCTATATACTTTAATAGTAATAAAATTTATTTTTCCTTGAGCACGTCATTCAAAATACAGCAAAACAAGTTTTTTTCTTGGAATTCACAGTTATGGAGCAAAAACGATTCGAAACTTGGCAAAATGTCGACATCATAAGGATAAAAATAAAACTAACATATTTATTACTATTTATTTCAATCCATTTCCAACTCAGATTTAATAGAAAACAAATAATTCAGAATTTTTTTTTTCATAAGCGTAGTGGCAGAATGTCATAATGAACCAAAACGCAAATAATGCTTATAGTTTTTTTTTTAATGGCTACATGCCATGATGCCGTACACCTTTAAACGTCATGATGCTGTGTCACATGAAACAATAGATGATCGCTTTCCCGGCCAAGGCCTGCAATTCTGTATGAAAATCCATTACATAGCACTTGTCTAACCGCGCCCGCAACTTGATACGTCCCGGCCTATTATTTGGAACGTAAGGTTAACATTTCATTGCATCTTTGAGAAAATATTGTTTGTCTTGTCCCTAAAGAGCCTCGATGGTAGCAGCGGCCCGTAAACAACTGACCACTGTTTCACATTTAGTTCAACCTGACAACAACTATTTAAAAATCAACCTTATTTCAAAAGGTATACGCGAGTAAAGAATCGCTATATAATGATAGTTTTCAATGAGTTCAATAAAAATGACGGAGTTTTAAAATTTTCGGCTCTGTGTCTTTAGCATTAGGTTTGAGAAAGAATGCAGTTTTAGGATGGTTTTGCTTCAAGCGTAGTTTACGGATTCTGGACACGTTTTTCCTTGCGACACGGGAAATAAAAGAGGTAATGACCAGTGGACCCTCTGTGTAGAAGCTCAAGAGGGAAATCAGTGCTGTGTATTTAGCACCAGTTTACCGTGTTTTTTACGAAAATGCTAGGTAAGCTTCTAGTTTTAGCCACTTAGTGGAAATAAAAAGGTAGAAATTTGTTTAAAGATAATTTTATTTTAGTAAAAGGTGGTGTTGAATGCTTTAATTTACCTAAGCCCATAATGGTTAAATACATAGTTAACAATAATAAGGTAAATTTTTCAATGTAGTATGATGATGATGATGTTGTATGGGGACGCCTCGCTGAGCCAGGCGGGCTGTCGACCGTTTTGCACAGTCATTCAGCCCAGTTCCCCGAGGTTGGAGCCGACGGTTACTGTCCCAGCAGCGCTCCCACACAGCATCCCTCCTCGAATCTTCTCGTTCTCCTGCTGAACATAAGGACATCTTTGAGACTGACATCCTTTAGCTCCTCCTCCCTCAGCTCGTCACTCCCGAATACATCACGCCGCGCTGCCGCGTACATGACACACTCGGCTAGGATGTGCTCACTCGTTTCCTCCTTCCCACAATGTGGACAGGAGGGGTCACTTTTTTTTTACAATGTAGTATAATCATTTCACTAATAACAAGCATTAATGTAGGAAAAAATAAAAAGACAATAATGGTTTTAAAATACTCTATGTAAGTGTACCGGAGAGACGTATGCATGGCGGAAGCAAATGAATTCTGTTTTGACTGTATTCTTTATGTTTTAAAATAATTATTATATGCAGTTTATATGTATCATAGGGTTTAATTTTTGAAGTCTACATTAATTTAACAAATATGTCCTTAAAATCTAACTTAAAATAAAAGTAAAATTACCTGTTAACACAGGTGACGCGTAATTTTTATTAATTTGTACCTATTTTTTTAACTAGCTTCATGGATGTCCCACTGCTGGGCATAGGCCTTCCCTTGTAAATGTACCTATATAAAAATGAAAGTAAGGACATTACTAATATTAAGGTATTGTTCATTAAATTTTTTTTTTTTTTTTTTTTATTTAACGACCGCTTTAGCCTAGTTGGTAGTGACCCTGCCTACGAAGCAAGAGGTCCTGGGTTCAAATCCCGGTAAGGGCATTTATTTGTGTGATGAGCACGAATATTTGTTCCTGAGTTATGGATTTTTTCTATGTATTTAAGTATTTATTTATCTATATACGTATGTCTATCGTCGTCTAGTACCTATAGTACAAGCTTTGCTTAGTTTGGACTAGGTCGATTAGTGTGAGATTGTCCCCTAATATTATTATTATTATTCTCTTTATTTATATTTTTTTCTCTTAGGTTAGATTTTAAGTATTTTAGTAAGCTCCTCAATATCAGCAGAGAGAATTTTCTCTAAGCTGGACACATAGTTATTGAGCGCCACAACCGACTAAGCGGCAAATACATAAATGGAGACATGTTCATTATTTATTACTAGCTGACCCGGCGACCTTCGTACCGCCTAATAGTCGATTCTTTAATTTTTATTTTATTTTAATACTTATTCTGCTATTCGGGATGCTGGGTCAGCTAGTTAGATAAAAAAAGAAAAAGAAAGTTAATAAGTCAACAATAAATTAAATTATGCCAATAAATAAAAATTATATAACACCTAAAATTCTTTTAATAGTCACTTAAAAATCACAAAGAAAATGACAATTTCAGATTTCTTATTATGATACTTACTTATTATATTTCATTTTATTTTTACTTATTCTAAATTAAGTTTCATTTTTTACACGCTTTATATTAGCTTCACCTGTATGTTTGTGTCCGCTGGGTGCGGAACACATTCGACGATGAGCTGGGGTTTGAGGTTAGGGAAGAAAATGCGACTTACAGGCGAGCTGATGATGGCGTCGTACGGCGTAGATGAGCTGAGGGTGATGGTTCCTTTCCCCAAGGATTGAGCTGGATGATTTTAACTGCACCACATATGTATCACGAGACACTTTAAGTACCGGCCGGTATACGTGAGTAAGCGAGAGGCGCGAATCGAGTGCAAGCAATGATACGTGTTCACTGTACGGCGCTAATTTATGTTTGTATGTTTGTTTGTTGTATGTTTGTATGTATGTTTGTAACCGACTCCTTAGGGCGCGATTTTGACCCACTTCCCGATTTCCGATTGAGCTGAAATTTTGCACATATGTGTAAATTGGATGACAATGCAATATTATTGTAACATGGAGCTGATCTGATGATGGAGCTGGATGGTGGCCATAGGAACTATGTAATAAAACAACATAATCCCGTCGAGTTTGGGCTCGTTTGATTCGTCTTGACGAGCACTTTGATCTCAGATGGTAACCAGGGTCTGATGATGGAGCTGGAAGATGGCCAAAGGCACTCCACAATAAAACGAAACAACCCCATCGAGTTTGGACTCGTTTGATTCATTTTGACGAGTACTTTGGTCCTAGATGGTAACAAGGGTCTGATGATGGAGCTAGAAGGGGGTAAGTGGCGGGGTAGGGGGGAATGGGGGGTGGGGGTAAGGGGTCGGGGGTAAAGAGGGTTGGGGGTAAGGGTGTGGTTGTTGGGGTTAGGGGGTGGGGGGGGGGGGGGGGGGGTTTGGGGGAAATAGGGTGGGGGTGTTGGGGGGTTCGGGGGTTAGGGATATTGGGGGATTATGGGAAATGGGGAGGGGGTAAGAGGCCTAGATGGTAACAAGGGTTTAATGATGGAGCTGGAAGGGGGGGTAGGTGGAGGGGTGGGGGGGAGGTTGGGGGTAAATGGGAGGGGAAGGGGGTTTAGGGGGTTGGGGTTAAGGGTGTGGGGTTTTGGGGGGGTTCGGGGTTTAGGGAGGTTGGGGGGTTGTGGGAAATGGGGAGGGGGTAAGGGGGTTGGGGTTGGGGTTTTTAGGGGGTTGGGGTTGGGGGGTAAGGGACCCACCAACCCCAACCCCCTAAGGGGTTAGGGGTTTGGGTGAAGTTTGAGGAAATGGGGTGAGGGTCTGGGGTTAAGGGGGTTGGGTTTAGGTGGTTGGGGGTTTGTAAAATGAGGAGGAGGGTAAGGGGGTTTAGAGGGTTATGGGTAAGGGTGTGGGGGTTGGGGTTAGGGGTTTGGGGGGGTTGGGGAAATGGGTTGGGGGATGTTGGGGGTTGGGTTTAGGGGGTTGGGAGGGTTGGGGGGTTGTAGGTGAGGGGGGTAAAGTTAGAAAGAAAGAGGTTTACGTTTAGTAGTGTAGAGCAGTGCGCGCGCACCAAAGACCAAGTATAAGATAGACTGATTCTATTTAAGACGAGCAAAAAACCGTTTTGTGTCTCTTTTTAGCACATGGAAACTCTCACTGTGAAAAAAATGCAACTAAAAAATAGAAAATAAATAATAGTTTAAAAAAACTAAAAAACACGCTTTAAAAAAATGAAAATAAAAAATTAAAATAAAATTCATAAATTTCAATTCACTATTCTGATAGTGCAGTACAAATCTTAATAAGCAATTATTATATTGTTATATCCAGATCAAAATTTTTATTGTAAAAAAAGCGTGGGGTGCTTTTTAAGATGTTATCATTGGTGTCAATTGTCAAGGATTATCATTTTGATAACATCTTAAAAAGCACCCCACGCTTTTTTTTACAATAAAATATTTTAATCTATTATTATTAATTTTATCAATATTTAGAATTGTTTACAAATTTTGATCTGGATATAACAATATAATAATTGCTTATTAAGATTTTTTACTGCACTATAAGAATAGTGAATTGAAATTTATTATTTTTTTTTTTATTTTTTTAAAACGTATTTTTTAGTTTTCTTTTAAACTATTATTTATTTTCTATTTTTTAGTTGCATTTTTTCACAGTGAGAGTTTCCATGTGCTAAAAACTCTACATTTTTGCCACTGTTGACGCATCCAAGAACGTCTTTCCTGTTCCAGCGCCCCGCGTATTTACAAATCAAATATTATAATTAAAAGCACATAGTTTACACTTCAGCCCAGAAATAGAGACAACTTGAACGATCCATAATTTATTTTTTGTTTTACGTGCATTTATAAAAGCGTGTTTTTCTAGTGTTTTTTTAAACTATTAATTTATTTCATTAACCCCATTATTACCATTATCTATAAAAACGGCAAAAAAACACGTTTGTTGTATGGGAGCCCCTCTTAAAAACTTGTTATATTTTAACTTAATTATTTATTTTCAAAGTGAATATATAACTAAATATTCTGTGAATATTTCAAGCGAGAACAAAAAAATCACGTTTGTTGTATGGGAGCCCCCATAAATATTTATTTTATTCTGTTTTTTGCATTTGTTGTTATAACGGCAACCGAACTACATCATTAAATTTAGCTATTCTATCTAGCTATCACGGTACGTGAGATACAGCCTGGTGGCAGACGGACAGGCGGACGGACGGACGGAAGGACGGACAGCGAAGTCTCAGTAATAGGGTTCCGTTTTTACCCTTTGGGTGCGGAACCCTAAAAAGGGCTGGTAATAAATAATTAAAATATACTTCGCATGCTGATTATACGCTTGTTGTTTGAGCTGTCATCAGGATATAAATCAGCTATACAACTGGTTTTTTCTTTAATTTGGACGTTAAAACTTGCATTTCTTGTTCTCAAAAGTCAAATAACTTAAGTATATTAATTAATAACGTATGGTATACTACTATAAATTACCTATTTTTGGTGTACGTCCAGGAAATACTTGAGATAAGTACTATCTGCCGCACTTCCTCGTAATCTACTAAATAATACGTATTTAACGAACGACTTATATTTAAAAAAACCACTAGCTTTTGCCCGCGACTCCATCTGCGTGGAATTAGTAATTTGGGTAGCTTATTTTGTACCCAATCTGTTTTTTCATCAATCTGCTCACAATTTCGAGGATAAAAACTATTCTATGTATATCCTTCGCTTGGCCACAACTTAAACTATATCTATACCAAATTAAGTCGGTTCAGGGATTATTGATTCCGAATACAAACTTCCACTCCACTTTCACTCTCTTAAAAGGTGAGGCTAAAAACTATCCTTTGACCTTTCCCGGGACTCGAAACTATCCTTATATCAAATTTCATCCAAATCAGTAAAGCGGTTAAAGCGAGAAGAGGTAACGGACAGACAGAATCCTTATATGTACACTTTTGCTTTTGATTTTAAGGCAACACAACAAGCATTTTTGACGTGCATTTTTGACAAGTCGAAACTCGATGGGGTTTATGTCACATCATTACACAGTTCCCATGATGGCCTTCCAGCGCCATCGTTAGATCAGCTTCAGTCATCGTAATATTGCATTGTCATCCGATTTACATACGCATGCAAAATTTCAGCACAATCGGAAATCAAGAACAGGGTCTACCTTTGATTTAATTTAATTTGTTTTTAGGATTTGACATTTGTAATTTTTAATTTTAATTCAATGGGAACATACCTTAATAAAGAAATTTATTATTTATTTTATTATTAACTTGCATGATTTGATGACACACAGACAACAGGACAGGTAAATAAATGCTTGTTAAAAACTAATAAGGATGTTGCATTGCATTCTTAGATTTTATTTAGTAATTTATGTTTTTTGTTTGTTTGCAATTATTTAGTTTATTTTTTCTTGAAACGATGATTTTCTGCCAAGTTTCTAGAGGTGCATTTTTCTTGGGTATGATGGTCCTTCCGAAAGTATCATGAGATACAGCCTGGTGACAGACGGACAGCGGAGCCTCAGTAATAGGGTCTACGGAACCCTAAAAAAGTGACATTTAAAAGAAGCCTTTGTGTTTTAAACTTTCGTGATTTTCACTCATAATTACTAAACTAAACGGGACTTATCTCGCAACTCACTCGCTTATAACTCGTTACCAAGGTTGCTGCAATGTGGCCGAAACGTCGAGGTAAATAAAAAATATTTATTGCGTGATAAGTCCCGTTTAGTTTAGTAATTATGAACCCTTTGTGGCCTACTCGCAGAACAATCGTTTTGATTTTGATATTGATTTCATTTACTTTTTGCCGAAAATGATGCTCTACTTATTAGAGAAAAAAATCAGAGCTTTCCCTTTTTTGTTGTATTAAAAATTTTAAGGGCAATCGACGGATTATGCCAACACAAATGTGACGATGTTTTTTCGTGACGGGATTCCACAATACGAGTAGCCAAAGAAGAAAAGAAAACAACTTTTTTTACGGTTGATACTTTTAACTGCATTGTCAGCGACGGAGAGGGTTCAGTTAACCTGTATCAATTACATTGAAAATCGTTGCAAGATGCTAATGAAAGCATGTTAAACGTGTTTTGAACTAAATCAAAGCTCATCCTCAGAGTATTGCAACCGTTCACTATGCTACCAGATGTTAGACTAACAAACCAAAACAAACGTTTTAATTTGTCACTGTAACTTCTCAAGTACTTACACTTTGACCGGGTCATTTACGTACATAAAGCGGAAACTCCACGTTTGGATAGAATGTTAACAGAACTGTTTATCTATATTGACTCTAACAAATAAACCCGGTCAATAGTTTACCTACGTGAGTTTTTGACGGAAAAATAATATTTATTTCTCAGATAGGGAACCCAAATGAGTGTTTTTACAATTATTTTTTTATATATTATTGTATGTATATATATAATAGTTGTATAGCCGTAGTGGTCTAGTGGTTTGACCTATTGCATCTCAAGCAGAGGGTCGTGGGTTCAAATCCTGGATCACACCATCTTGAATTTTTCGGAATTTATGTGCGAAATTACATTTGAAATTTATCATAAGCTTTACGGTGAAGGAAAACATCGTGAGGAAATTCAATGGTGTATGTTAAGTTCCCAATCCTCACTGGGCACGCCTAAGAACTACGGCCCAAGCCCTCTCATTCTGAGATGAGGCCTGTGCCCTGCACTGGGACGTATATTGCCTGGAATGATGATGAACGTTTAAATATGGTTTCTAAATTTATAACATCGGTTAATTATTTTGATGTTACAAATTTAGAAACTATAATATTTACGATACTAAATTCAAGAGCGCTCTTGAAAATAAATAAGTAAGAAAACTCTAGAACTACCTAATTCTGAAAAAAAGTAGCAGGTACATTTTACGTAGAAGATGTAAAAATATGTCATTCAATTGAGATTAAACGAAATGTTGCTCGAGACTATACTTAATTGGCTCTGAAAACCATGAAAATCTTTGTAACAATATAAGGTTGGAATTAGCACGCTAAAGTGGCAATGGGCCGGCTATATATTATTAACCCAAAGAACCGATAACCGTTGGGGTAGACGAGTTCCTGAGTGGAGACCACGGATCGGCAAACGTAGCGTGGGAAGTCCTCAAACTCGGTGGAGCGCTGATCTTCGCAAGGCGGCTGGCAAGTGCTGGATGAGAGTGGCCGAGGATCGTGCTCAGTGGCGTGCCATGGGAGAGGCCTATGTCCAGCAGTGGACGAGCATAGACTGATAATGATGGTGATGAAGGTTGGAATCCATTATAATAAGCTGCATGAAAGGCTTCGAGCTATTCGAACTATTTTGTTTTATACTTTTTGCCACATCACTTTTTTTTAGACGTCACTGGAACTCACTTGAACGGCAGTTATAGTACTTTAGTTGGTTTGTATATTGCACTAAGAAGGCATTTTTTTCAAGTTCTAAAGTGGAACTATCAAGGGCAAAACTGCTTGCATAAGCAACAGCCATCTGATAATGTTGCTGTACGTAATAAAAAAGCACAGCCGGTCTCTGAAGCAAACACCTATATTTACGACTCCCTAGATACGGAAAAACCACAGGTTAAATCACAAGATAATTCGTCCGAACGAGTAATTAAACATCAGCAGTCTTCCTCAGGGCCTGCAACCAACTACTCGGAAATTACAGTCCTCTCTACGGAAATCAGGTCCCTACGCAGTGAGATGTATACAATTAAATCTCAAATCACAGAGGTACTTAGTGCTTTATCGCACTTCAACGAACGCCTGGAAATTGTGTCGAACAAAATCCTGGACACCGAATCGAGAATTAAATCACCCGAAGACAAGCAAGCACAAAATAGTGTACTTCAGGAGACGGTTTCCAGGCTTCAGGATCAATTAAATAAACAGGAACAGGCTGCGTTGAGAAACGATGTCGAGATCGTCGGGTGTCCAGAAAATCCAGGTGAAAATCCGATCCACATTTTCCTTACTAATGCTACAAAAATTGGCGTAAGTATCACCCACAACGACGCAGATGCAGCGTGGAGAGCGGGTCCTCGAGTGGCTTCAGCCGCAACCTCAGGCATGGATGGAGTTAATCACCGTACCATTCCCCGGCCAATAGCAGCTCACTTCGCTCGACGTGTAACGCGTGACATGTTCCTTAAAGCAGCGAAATCAAGACGCAAAATAATTTTGACCAGTTTCTAGTGTCCTACAACCGGCTGGAAATTGACTTCGACGTTTGACTCCTTTTCGCACAGTAAGATCTCACAACCAAGCTAGCGGAGTAGTCGCATATGTAAAAAACAACTTAAATGCCACAGTCACAGAGCCGCTTATCCAGGATTCAGATAGTCTTTTTATATGTGTACCAGGGCGATTTTCTCTACTGGGCTTATACCGCTCGCCTTCTTTTGTTAATCCTTCCCCATTTATAGACTCATTAGAATCCTTTGTTAAAAACAACTCGCTATGTCATAAGTGTTTTATTATTACGGGTGATATTAACAAAAATATCAACGAGTCCTGTTCTGATCCCCATGCATCTGAGTACTTATGTGTGTTGGCTGGTCTTGGGTTTATGACTGCAATTGATAAACCTACGAGGAAAAACAATTGCCTGGACCACTTTTTTGTGAGGTCGGTTAGAGATGTGGCGTCGGTTGTCTGTGTCTCTGATATTACCGACCATGATTTAGTTATGATTGGTATTACGCCCCCAAATAAATCTAAGCCCCGCTAACCATCCAGAACCGTTATCAAACATAATTTTGGGGCTATGAGTGCGGAACTTGAGTGTAAGGATTGGCGGGCGGTTACTAGTAAAGCAACTGCTACCGAAGCCGCAGATGCCTTCTCCTCTATTCTGACTGACCTTATCTTAAAACATACTTAACGTACTGTAGTAAGTAATTCTAAATTAATTTTAAAACCGTGGATGACGCCAGGCTTAATTAAATGTTCTAGTGTCAAAGATAAGTTGCATCTTAATTACCGAAATAACCCTCAAAATGAAGTCGCTAGGATTACATATACTAGGTACAGAAACTTCTACATTAGTATTTTGCGAAAGGTAAAGGATGAATATGACCGGAGGCGTCTGGCGGAGACTAAAGATAACCCAAGGAAACTGTGGAAAACTATTAACATTACTCACCTCGATCGGGAAAGGCATACTCCTCATGAATTAGCTTCCATCAAGCCTAATGTTTCTGATTCCCTAAGCTACACAAATGAGTTCTTCACATCGGTTGGCAAAAAACTGGCAAATGGTATTCTCTTCCGGAAAAATTTGACCGAGGACGCACTATCATTCCAAGTTAGATTGAGGAATTCAGCCCCAACGTCATTGTTCTTAAATCCTACTGACAAAAAGGAAGTAGAGGAAATCATCCTGGGCTTAAAGCTTGAAAGCGCTTCCGGCATTGATGAAATTAACAACCGCATTTTAAAACTCTTAAGAAATTATATTGTTAAGTCACTTGTTCATATTTTTAATATTAGCATTTCTTCAGGTTTTTTTCCGGAGGGCTGGAAAGTGGCGGTTGTGGTTCCCATTCATAAGGGAGGTGCTAAAACCTGCCCTGGAAATTACCGTCCAATTTCTTTACTAAGCAGTCTTTCAAAAATTCTGGAAAAGATTATTAACAACCAGTTGGTCCTTTTTCTTGAATCGGGGAACCTTCTTTCCCCGAGACAATTTGGTTTTCGGAGGAACAAGTCTACTGAACAAGCTGCTACCCTATTGGTCTAACGTGTGTCTTCTTATCTTGATCGAGGTGAATCCTGCGTTGGATTCTTTTTGAATCTGGCTAAGGCGTTTGACACTGTCTCAATCCCCATATTGCTAAGGAAGCTCGAACTTCTGGGAATTCGTGGCATTCCATGGAACTGGTTCAAAAGTTATCTCACAAACCGGAAGCAGTGCATTAGACTTGGCGCCTTAGTCAGTGATGCAGTACCGATATCCTTTGGCGTGTCCCAGGGAAGTATCCTCGGTCCATCCCTGTTTTTGATTTACCTCAATGACCTAATGTCTCTTCCTGTCAAGCAGGCAGAGATTATCTGTTATGCGGACGACACGGCTTTGTTCTTCCACGACGTTTCCTGGGAGCGATGCTTCGCGGTAGCTGAGAGTGGCTTGTCAGTGATCGCAGGGTGGCTGGCTAACAACTTGCTCTCCCTTAACATTTTAAAAACAAAATACTTATGTTTTCACAAGACTGCTTCATCTGCTCCCGGTTCACGTCCAGACCTTAAGATTTTTTGTGATCTCTCTGCGGATATTTCGGCAAACCAAGTGAGCAGAGTTTGCGACGTGGTTAGTAACTGCACCTCCGTAAAATACCTTGGTATTACTTTAGATGAAAAACTGAATTTTAAAAAACACATCAAGGCATTGTCTGCCAGGGTCAGAAAGATAGTGTTTATTATGAAGCTACTGAGGAATTCTGCCACAAGGGACCTGTTGAAGCTTGTATATTCCTCAATGTGTGAGTCGGTTCTGTCGTATTGCATTGGGACGTGGGGTGGCTCCTCTACCTCTACACTCCTGCCGCTCGAGAGAGCCCAACGGTTTGTGCTCAAGGTTATGCTGCGGAAGCCACGGCGTTTCCCAACGATCGCTCTTTATAAGGCTGCGGACGTCCTTAGTGTAAGGAAGTTGATGATTCTGCGAGTGGCAGCTCACAAGCATAAAGAAGTAATTCAGTCGGTGGAGTATCCCGCCCTGATCCGTAAACGAGTTTTTAAAATACCCATTCCGCTAGGCGTCTTCCAAATTTTTTGCATCCTTTTATTTATAATAAGGTGGTGAAGGTCTGCATGATGGCGGAAAACACTCCACGCGAAGCAAGATCTAAGATTGTAAGCTGGTTGATGAGTCTTAACTATAATCAAACCGAAGAACTGTTAAAAATCGTATCTTAATTGTTGTAATGTTACCTAATTCTCTAGCCTTCCTTACATACATACATTTCCCTCACAACTACATACAATCAGATACACTGACACACACACGCAAGTAGGGTGTTTGTGCCGGTTCGAACTCAGCGGAGGACGGAGGAAAGGCCAGTTCCATGTAAATTCGTAGGCGGCGCCACTGACGCGTTAGCTTGATCGATAGTGTAGTAGTTCCAAAAAAATCCGCTATGTAATTCGTAGATGACGTCACTGCTGGTGCGCTAGCTAGATCGATGGAGTAGTAGTTTCAAAAAAATCCGCTAGTGCTGATGGCAGCGCCACTGTTGCTTTAGCTTGATCGATAGTGTAGTAGTTCCAAAATGAACCGCTAGTGCTGATGGCAGCGCCACTGTTGCGTTAGCTCGATCGATAGTTCTTAACAGTTGACGGGGGCGCGGGACGGGGGCGCGGGGCTGGGGCGCGGGCTGGGGCGCGAGCGGGCCGGGGAGGGCGGGTCGGTAGGTGAGGTCGGGGGTGCAGACGTATAGTAATCGCATATTCAAGAGCTCGAGCTGTTGCAAGTAGCAGTATTATGATGCTATTTTGGATATCTACTTACATGACGATTCACTAGGTGCGCGTGTGTTTAAGGGGGACAGTGCGAGTGAAAAAAAATTTTTCTATATTTAATCATTTATTAATACAACTACAACCATCATAACCGTCTAAACAAAACGTATTATAGTTATAAAAGGATAGGTAGAGACGTGCAAACCTTAAACTCTAAACCACCTAACAAACTAAAATGGTGGAAAGGTAAAGTACAACTCGCATTTGCAGACATATACACACAATGAGCTAGTTAAAAAAAGATCTACATCAACGTTCGCAAAAAGTTATAGCTAATATAGTTGACATCAATTACAACCAGAGCAGTAAGCTAAACTATCTTAAAACTAAAATAATGGAAAGGTAAAGTACAACTTACATTCACATAGACATATACACACAATGAGACAGTTAAAAAACGAGTTGCATTAACGTTCCTATAAATTTGCGACTATTACAACCAGAGCAGTAAGCTAAACTATCTTAAAACTAAAATAATGGAAAGGTAAAGTACAACTTACATTCACATAGACATATACACACAATGAGACAGTTAAAAAACGAGTTGCATTAACGTTCCTATAAATTTGCGACTATTACAACCAGAGCGGTGGGTATTATTAAATAGGTAGAGGTGTGCGAACCTTAGACTCAAAACCCCCTTACAAACTAGAGTGATTGAAAGGTAAAGTACAACCTACATTCGCAAAGACATAAACGCACAATGAGTTAGTTAAAAAACGGTCAGCATTAATGACCTCTACAAATCAAATAGTACACCTACTTTGAATGAGAGTTATCGATGAAAGTTGTCGTAATCACGTTATGACTCGTACCGAGGAAAGGAATGGAGCTTATCGCTAGAATATATGTAGAGAGTTACTGCGCCGACTTCTACGATTGGTGAGCTACAGCCTCTTCATACATTACAAGAAAGACAGGGTGTTCTTAAATGGATTTTAGAGATCCTCACCCCCCCGAAATATTAGAGAGGTTTAACTCTACTTTAAAAAGAATGTTGGACTAGTGTCCGATGTTGAAAGCTTCATCATACGTACCCTTACCGAAGTGGGCACAGGCTAAGAAGGCATGTGTTAACGTGAAAAACACTGATGGGAAGTTAGCGGTTGGATGTTGAAAGAGGTTCTATACATGGAAGCCAATATAAACAAATATGCACCGCTCAAAGGATCGAGCTATATACCGCTACCACGCTTAGATTTAGAAAAAAAAGGTGTCGGAAGTATGCTAGATTCACTCACCATCAATAAGTGTTTGCATAGCCTAAACTGAATAAAGATATTGATTAATGTTAAAAAAACGAGAATCACACCTAACCAGAGGCACGCTACCTTCAAAAAGTATAAAGGATAAAAAAATCCTAAACGCTAGAGCGAATCGAGTTCCTCGAAATTAAATCGATAGTTTAACGTCTTACCGAGGACGGGAATCGATAGCTTTTAACGTCTTACCGCTGACGGGGATGGAGCTTATCGCTGGAATATATGTAGAGAGTTACTGCGCCGACTTCTACGATTGGTGAGCTACAGCCTCTTCATACATTACAAGAAAGACAGGGTGTTCTTAAATGGATTTTAGAGATCCTCACCCCCCGAAATATTAGAGAGGTTTAACTCTACTTTAAAAAGAATGTTGGTTAAGAACACATTTGAAAAGGATTTCTTCAAATTGATGAATAACGCGGTGTTCGGCAAGACGTTAGAGAATGTGGACAAGAGGGTCGATGTTAGGGTTATAAGTAGTTGGGAGAGTCAAGGTAAACGATTGGGAGCAAGAGCGCTTATAAATCGATTAAACTACCATAGCTCGACTGTAATCGAAGAGAATCTTGTTATTATACAAATGAAGCGTAATAGCGTAAATACACCTCCGCTGAACGTAGTTTTTTAATTTATCTATTTTAAATTTTTATTTTTTTAAACCGTAGAGACTATACATCTCTAGACGTTTAGGTTAAGTATTTAACTGAGGGATTTTATACATCCTATTTGCAGCAAGCTGTAAGACATGGCTTAATTATTAAAAAAATTCATCGCGTTCTTAAGTTCACTCAAGAACCATGGCTTAAACCCTACATTGACCTTAACACTAACCAACGCATGCTGGCGACTAACTCATTTGATAAAGATTTTTTTAAACTCATGAACAATGCTGTATTTGGAAAAACCATGGAGAACGTGGATAAGAGGGTTGATGTTAGGGTTATAAGTAGTTGGGAGAGTCATGGTAAACGATTGGGTGCATGGTCAGTCGATTTGTCTACAACCATCACCGTCGTATGTCTCAACAATATTGTCCCAAGCATGGCAACAACAAGTACAGCCCCTACAGCCAGAACTTGCAAATTTTCAACACATACAGCCATGCTACGATCAGTCAAAGCATACACATCGAAGTCACATGAGTCAGCCACAGCATCATAATAATATGCTGCCACAATATGGGCAAAATCAACAAATTCAAACTCAATCATCGATTCGTATATCAGTATTGCTTGCAAGAGCATGATATTGTTCATATTACTAGAGTAAAATTTCGGTTATGATGAAGGCTATAGAAAATATGTTCATAAAACGCAATTTTCTGAAGAAACTGAAAGTGGAAAAGCTTTTTTTCATCAAACTACCTTCAAATACTATAAGCACACTCATGTTAATTTGATCATTTCCATGTTAACTAAGGTATTCACTGTACGGCAGCTCAATTTTAGCGGGAACCTGATTATAAATCCATTAGAAAAATAAATCCCTATACCGATTTTATTCAAAACTTTAGTAATCAGATACATTAATTTACAGCATTTTAAGTATTTAGTGTAAACTAGATTGTTTGAGCGCAGTAGGTGTGCTATTCGATTTTGTAGAGACCGTTTTACCGCAAATCGTTTTAATCAACTTCATAAAAGGTGAAGGTTCTACACTCGCCGCCCGTTAACCGTTCAGCGAATCTGCACAGTAGACTTTTACAACTCTTCCTTGAAGCGATGTTTTTCACAGTAGTCTTTGAAACTTCTACAGAAGCTGCTGCTGGAATGTATAAAGTAATAAAATAAGACATTAGTTTATAAACCTAACCCAATCACCTTGCTATGTTTTTTCCATAGTTCTCTCAAAATATAATACTATGTTTATTAAGCTTCTGCTAGGTGTTGTAGATAGGTCCCGTGATCATCACCTCACAAATCTCGGAGATGTTGATGCTGATATCATTCTGCTTCTCAAACATGCTCGCCCCTTTACCATCATTCCCCACACCCCCTTAAACATAATCTTAAGTCTGTCCGCATACAGAACATCAGAAAAATATTTAAATAGATCTCTCATACTCACTTTTCAAACGTAGTAATCCTAACATCCATTGCGCTCTCTATCCATCCGGATTGATCTTGAGGCTGAATAAAACAAGGAAATATTGGTTAACGCTCAGAAAGTATTAATATTTTGAGAAATGTATATATTCACACTTACAGTCTGATATAGAGGGTGGTGGACAGTCTTCTCCCACAAACACCTCTCCTGATGTTAGGTAGCGCGGTGAATTCTTAAATATAAGATGATCTCATATGAAAAACGGGGAAAACTATCGCTATATAACCGCATACTTCTTGAGTATAATGGAGATACAAGTTTTTGTATATCGTTACGTTAAAACATTTATGATCATTACTCTGGTATCATATGTTAAACTACTACTCTCCGTCTTAGTCATCATGTCTTACCGCTGTAACTACTGCAATGAAGATATTCCAGCAAACCGATTGATAGCGCATTCAAAAACGAAAAGACATAAATTATTATGTACTCAGGATAAAGACTGTGATTATGGTGTTTACGTTATAAATTCAGCGTTCAATCGGTTTTGCTGGAATATCTTCATTGCAGTAGTTACAGCGTTAAAACATTTATGATCATTACTCTGGTATCATATGTTAAACTACTACTCTCCGTCTTAGTCATCATGTCTTACCGCTGTAACTACTGCAATGAAGATATTCCAGCAAAACCGATTGAACGCTGAATTTATAACGTAAACACCATAATCACAGTCTTTATCCTGAGTACATAATAATTTATGTCTTTTCGTTTTTGAATGCGCTATCAATCGGTTTGCTGGAATATCTTCATTGCAGTAGTTACAGCGGTAAGACATGATGACTAAGACGGAGAGTAGTAGTTTAACATATGATACCAGAGTAATGATCATAAATGTTTTAACGTAACGATATACAAAAACTTGCATCTCCATTATACTCTAACAGTATGCGGTTATAGTAATAGTTTTAGAATATTAGATACATCTTATACTTACTCTGCACGCAAGCCCCTCAATCATATGATGATTAATAAGTGGAGGAAATCTGAAATAAAATTATTCATTTTTTTAACTATCAACTACATATCACTTTTAGAATAGATAAACGGTCGATGAAACAGGGTGAAACTCTAACGTAAACATAAAGTTAATTGATTATAATACTCACTTTATATGATGTTGATGAAATATATAGGTGCGTACTTTTTTCATTTTCAAGAACCTGATTCGCTCTAATGCTCGGGATATTTTTTAGATCTGATATATTTCTTGAAGGCGGTATACCGCTGGTTAGGAGCGATCCTTGTATGCCATCTAAACCTCTCTGGGGGTGAGGATCTCTAAAATCCATTTAAGAACACCTTGTCTTTCTTGTAATGTATAAAGAGGCTGTAGCTCACCCTCTTGTAAATGCAAATGTGAGTAATCTTCTTGTTCACGTTCTCCATAGTTCGATCAGGAGTTTCTCGCGACTAAGTATTTTTTTTACTAACGTTATATTTTCTAAAAAATCACAATGAGGGAAACGTAATGGTAGTAACACACAACGGGACTGCAGTATGATATGGAACTGTGTAAAGAACTAACCAGTTTTTGTATGAAGTGTTATCAGGATGTTAGCAGCGGGGAGAACGGGATGCTCGTGGGCGGTCGGAGTGCGAGCACTTATCAGTTCTAACAATACAAGTTATTTTAACATTGATATGTTTACCAATGCACTCCAACTAGCTTATAATTTAAATACTCTCTATTATTAAAGTAAAACACTAGCTCGAGAGTAATGATACCAACTGCTCTCAGCAACTGACCGGGATAACGAATAGATATCTCCCTCCTGCTACCTTACACTACATACCTACCTGATATTAACTCACACCTGAACTTATTATGTTTACTATGTATTTAAGTATTTATTTATCTATATAAGTATGTATATCATCATCTAGTACCCATAGCACAAGCTTTGCTTAGTTTGGGGCTAGGTTGATTTATGTAAGATTGTTCCTAATATTTATTTATATTTATTTATTTATGTCAGCTACTCGCAACAACCGAACCTTCTATAACAGGTTATTGCTTCTCATAATAGGTTGGTTTGAATAGGCTATAGAACAGCGCTATAGCCATCTCTAACGGGCTATAAACACTAACAGGCTATAAGCACTAACAGCGCTATAGCCATCTCTAACGGGCTATAAACACTAACAGGCTATAAGCACTAACAGCGCTATAACCATCTCTAACGGGCTATAAACACTAACAGGCTATAAGCACTAAGAGCGCTATAGCTACCTCTAACGGGCTATAAACACTAACAGGCTATAAGCACTAAGAGCGCTATAGCTCTTCTAACGGGCTATAAACACTAACAGGCTATAAGCACTAACAGCGCTATAGCTACTTCTAACGGGCTATAAACACTAACAGGCTATAAGCACTAACAGCGCTATAGCTACCTCTAACGGGCTATAAACACTAACAGGCTATAAGCACTAAGAGCGCTATAGCTCTTCTAACGGGCTATAAACACTAACAGGCTATAAGCACTAAGAGCGCTATAGCTCTTCTAACGGGCTATAAACACTAACAGGCTATAAGCACTAACAGCGCTATAGCTACCTCTAACGGGCTATAAACACTAACAGGCTATAAGCACTAACAGCGCTATAGCTACTTCTAACGGGCTATAAACACTAACAGGCTATAAGCACTAACAGCGCTATAGCTACTTCTAACGGGCTATAAACACTAACAGGCTATAAGCACTAACAGCGCTATAGCTACTTCTAACGGGCTATAAACACTAACAGGCTATAAGCACTAACAGCGCTATAGCTACTTCTAACGGGCTATAAACACTAACAGGCTATAAGCACTAACAGCGCTATAGCTACTTCTAACGGGCTATAAACACTAACAGGCTATAAGCACTAACAGCGCTATAGCTACCTCTAACGAGCTATAAACACTAACAGGCTATAAGCACTAACAGCGCTATAGCTACCTCTAACGAGCTATAAACACTAACAGGCTATAAGCACTAACAGCGCTATAGCTACTTCTATAACAGGTTATTGCTTCTCATAATAGGTTGGTTTGAATAGACTATAGAACAGCGCTATAACCATCTTTAGACGACCAGATGGCCTAGTGGTTAGAGACCCTGACTATGAAGCTTGAGGTCCCGGGTTCGATTCCCGTGTCGGGGCAGATATTTGTATGAATAATACGAATGTTTGTTCTCAGGTCTTGGGTGTTTAAATGTATTTAAGTATGTATCTATCTATATAAGTATGTTTATCCATTGCCTAGTACCCATAACACAAGCTTTGCCCAGCTTACTTTGGGACTAGGTCAATTGGTGTGAATTGTCCCGTGATATTTATTTATTTATTTATTTATCTCTAACAGGTTATAAGCACTAACAGCGCTATAACCATCTCTAACAGGCTATAAGCACTAACAGCGCTATAGCTACCTCTAACAGGCTATAAACACTAACAGCGGGTAATCCCCCAAATAGTCCTAAACTAAGCAAAGCTTGTACTATGAGTACTAGGTAACGGTTAAAGTTACTTATATAGATAAATACATACTTACATAAATACATATTAAACATCCAAGAATCGAGCACAAACATCCATATTTCTGATACAAATATCTGTTCTCAACTGGCAGAATCGAACCTGGAACCTCAAGCTTCGTAGTCAGGTTCTCTAACAACTAGGCTATCCGACCATCTAACATTCATCGATTGTTTGGATGGTACGCTGCAGCAAAAATCTAGTTGATTATAACAGTTAAAAACATTTTTATCAGCGGAATAGGATGTAGGATGTGACCGCACTCATGTTATCACTAAAGTCTCACCACAGTGTTTTGTTTAAATGATGGAAGTTTTAAAATAAAACAAAATGTTTTGAATGGGTCCATATTGGGTTCGCTAAAGTTCATCACCTGAAATTGATTTTCCTAACGATTTGTACTCCTAATGATCACTGTTCCTAAAGTTTTGTTTCCTAAAGTTTTCGTTCCTACAATTTATTTTACTATTAACGTAGTCTATAACACTCGGTTTTCTGAAAAAGTAGTATGATATATTTATTGCAACGGACATTATGAAGTTAAATGTATAATAATGTTCAATTTTATGAATAAAAATAAATCTACATAAAAAAGATATGATGATGAATAATAGTGTAAAAGATGGTTATGTTGAGAAAATATAGTAAAACAAATAGTAGTATGATAGATGTTTATTGCAACGAACATTATGAAGGTGAATGATTAGGGATTCAGAACGTTAGGAACAGAGTAGTTATGAGTAGTGATTATTAGGATGTAAATTTTTAGGAACAACATTTTCGGACTTCCGATAATCGACATTAAAAAATTAGTTCAACGTTGGCGCACCCGTATTGAATATGACTAGTTTTATTTAAAAAAATCTTATAATAGATAGCTTACAGCTAGACTACGTTTATATATGCAATCCGAGAACATGTAAACTTATAAAATAGCTTAGACTAGCTGTATAAACATAATAATCTTAAGTCTATAAAAATGATCACAAGTCTATATAACAATTGATAAAACTCTCTATAAAGAGTATTACTTTAATCTATAACCATATAAATTAACTGTAATAGCAGCAACTCAATCATAAACTTAAAATTTTTAATCAGCTAATAATAGGGGCAATGCGTTGAGGAATAAAAAATTAATCATTTATAACATCGCTTTATTACGTACACTTATAATTATAAAGGAGACTCTTAACACTATGCATAAACAATGTATTGCAAAAATTATATAAAATAATATTTTCTGTCGATTAACTTATGTCCCCATGCGAGCGTTTCATACGACCGGTCCGGTATGGTAAACCTCTTATCATCGTAGTTATGTAAGGCTATCTTGTTGAGAGTCTGGGTGTAGAGAAGGTGTTCTTTACTACGAATTACATGCATAGTTCGGCGCTGTACGGAACCTCTCTCATTTATACAATTGAAAAAGTCATCTCTATTCACCTCATTACTTACAACATTTCGTTTCACCCCCTTTATCTTCTTTATCCTATCCCTATTAACCTTCTCAACAAAATAGCACTTTGATCTAACACCAATAAACTCGCTTATAATTTCTCCATTGCATTCATCCTTAAACATACCTACCACTTTTTTATTTATTTGTGGTAAGCCGTAGACATTATCTCGCGGGAAATCAGAAGTGTCGAACTTAGCTTCTAAATCCGGTTTAATATCTTCGTAAAAGTCATCTGTTTTAATATCATACACAAGGGAATCGGTATCTGTATATAGCAATCTAACATTTTCCCCGTATTTAGGTTTTATATAATTATAATGAAATTCAAACATTAACGTTTTACTCAACTCTAGAACTGTGAATCCTATATAGATAGGCTTATCATATTTCACACTATTACGTTTCATTTGTATAACGCTAAGGTCATCATCTAGCACTGTTAAACTATGAAAATTTAATCGGCTGATTAGAGCGCGCGCACCTAACCTCTTGCCATTGCTCTCCCACCTGGTAATTAGACGTACATCAACCCTCTTGTCAACGTTCTCCATTGTTTTACCGAAAACAGCATTATTCATTAATTTATAAAAATCTTTTTCAAATGAGTTAGTCGCCAGCATGCGTTGGTTAGTGTTAAGGTCAATGTAGGGTTTAAGCCATGGTTCTTGAGTGAACTTAAGAACGCGATGAATTTTTTTAATAATTAAGCCATGTCTTACAGCTTGCTGCAAATTTATATAATGAATAATATAGTTAGTTTTATCCTCTAATGTTGCTAGTAATTTACATGTATTGCTTCTACTTATTGAAGGAGTCTTATTCTCAGGACAGAATGGGAGATCGTTATGTAAATTGTGTAAGTGGGAGGGATATTCGATATCCGCTTCAAGTATGTACCCCGTAGCGGTGTTAGAAGGGATTTCCATAACATTAAATTTTTCAATGTCCTCCTCAGAAAGCCAGCGGAAATCTTTAAGCGGCATGGGTTGACTCATCGCCCAACCGTACTGATTGTTAGCATCTAAATAAACTATGTAATTGGAGGGTTGGGATGGATCATAATCGCTTGTAAATTTATTATTAGCCATAGAATATTTGCCGCTACACTGACTCAACCCCCCTCTTATCCCTCCTGAAATGAGTCGTACCATCTCATAGTCGGTGAGCAGCTCGAGCTCAACTTTTGTCGTGCTCAGCATCGCGTCCCAACTAAGTCCTGGAGCGGTATAATAATGCGCGGGGTCTAGCTGGTACGTCTTAAGACATACGTTACGGAAATTTTCAAAAACATCTGTAAGTAGTAAAACGTCAGTCTTTAAATAAAGATCGCTGTACTCGCCTAAGGTCTTGACATTAAAAGCGTTCCACACCCCTTGAGCGCGCTGATATTGCTCATCTGATATGCTAGCGCTGTTTAGCCTACTGTAGAAACAGCTTTGAGGAGGGAGCGATGTTTCCTCAAGTCTCTCCCAAGAATCTATATAATCATAAGGGAACACACCCTTTATCATCAGTAGTTCAAGATGTTCATTCGCACAATTGGCTTTTGACTCTGTAAATTGGTGCGGTTCGAGGTTAGCAGCGAGTTTATCGAGACTAGAAGCAAGAAATCTAAATGAATCTACAAATCTAATATCAACGTTCAACCCACCATGTTTCTTAAGTGTAATAGAAATAAAATTTTCCTTGTTTTTGGGAATGATATTTACATCGCGATCTTTCAACTCTCTAATTATAAAATGTAAATCATACCCACTGAGGTTATGTATGAATATAGGTATGATAGGTTTTATTTTAAAATTTAAATTGCATTTATTATGAGCGGCACCCCTAAACGCGCCCGTTAAATGATCGTGATCGCGCACGCGATCATCACCCAATTGCTCACCGCAGATATGACAATTCACATCCGCGTTAAACGCCCTCTCCTGCTCAGGTGATAAAGATACCATTGGAACAACTTTTTGCATAGTCTCAGCGAAGGGTGCTAACTCCACCTCTAGCGATGATAGGAATTCTTTAACGCAGCCCTCTCCGCGGTACGTTATATATTTACATAGTGAATCATCGTAAGAGCATTTTATATAGTAGCCGTAGCTATAGGGCGTATGCAGTTGATAGTTCATTGTATATGATGATGATGATGACTGATAAGGAGAGCAACTAGATATAGGTCTTAATAGCGCCTCGAAATCAGCATAGACTACAACTGGCGCACGCAAGCGATTTTTAAAATTTTTAAATTTTAATTTTCTGTCCTCGGGTGATGGTAGCAAAGTTGTTATTTGAGCGCAATCGCGCTTTGCATGCTCTAAAAGCTTATCCTCGCTGCTGAACGTTAGTAGACAGCTATCGCATATGTGCATTCTATGAGCGTGAGATGATTGCTGTCTGCTTATCAAACGCGATAAATTTTTAATCCAACAATAATGTGCGCGAGCGCCGTCCTCGATGAGTAGCAGATTGATGTGCCGAGAACGTTTCTGATTAGTATGGTATATGGGCCCTGCGATCGTCCTCCCGCTGATCTCATAGACGTTAAGGCTGAGATCATTCAGCTTCTCGAATTGTTTTATATCTCTAACGTCTACAGGGCATTCAATGTTTATATTGAGTACTGACTTGTAGTGGGGGTATGACGATATGCGTTCGCTGTTTTTATCCGCTGGATACAACGCACTGACGATGGTCCAAAAGAAACATGCATCGTCATCGTTCTTCACATTGACGCATGCCCTCTTCTTCTGTATCCAAGCGGGTAGCGGTATGTAGCTAGACCCTTTGAGCGGCGCGTACTTGTTGATGTTCGCCTCTAAATAGAGGACTTTGGTGATAGCCCACCCGCTATCCCTCTCTTGAAACTCATCGGCCTTGGCACCGATCTCCTCTGCAAATGAGTTATATATATCTTCCACATCACTTCCCACCTGGATGATCTTATTTTTGCTGTTAAATGATTTAATCTCCTTCTCTTGTTGTTGTTCTTCATTATCGCCTTTCTTTATCCATTTTACATACTCTGCGAAAAGTTCTAGATTCACCTTTACGGCAGCCTCCACTTCCTGGATTTTCCTATTAATAAGACTCGTAACACGCTGTTTAACCATCTGCAAAAAGTCTTGAGGTGTTAGCGCAGTCTTCTCACCGCGCACTCTGTAGGTTGTGATGCGGGATTTGTATGCGGTGCGTATAATTTGCACGTACTCATCCTCATGATGGACGCACGCTTTATTCTTATGTTCAGCGCTACGGAGGTGCGCATGCAGTGATTTCACGTCTACCTCGCATACATCGCACCTCACTTTCTTGCTAGACGGTCCACCATCACCCTCACAACTGCGCTTACGTGCGCATGTATGGCGTGCGAGGGTATCTGATCGCGAAAACATTTTGTTGCAGCTAGGGCATTTAACCTTAAACTTCTGTTGACCCACCATCTTACAATAGCCCAAGTGACGCTTCAGATTGTCCTCCCTCGTGAAAACCGTGTTGCAATATTCACAAGCAAACATTTTAACTTATTTTTTATTGAAATAGAGTGTGCTGAAATAGGTGTTAATACCTGAGAAGTCTTCGAGAACTGTTGCGGTGGCTGGGAGATGATAAGCTTATATACCTTCGCATCCTTCATCCCCACCCCTCATCTTAGTCCTAAAGAAAGAACGCTATTGGTCTAAGATTATTTAAGCTCGATGTCTATTGGATGGAGATAAGAGGTCGCATGCGGTCTTTCATGTAACCACATCCTGCTGTTGTCCTATCTCTTCCTGTGACCTAGCTTGAAGAAGCTTACCTAATATCACATTTTGTTGCATCATATCTTGAGTTGTATTCACATTTACCTAGCGCGCTGTATCAGTATACGAGTAAAATCGCGTTAAACTCGGATGTGAATGCAGCTTTTGTTTTTTTCCGACCAAGCACATCCGACTGCTCTTATCACATCCTGTATGAATCTGAGGCGTGTGAATGTTGTGTTGTGTAATATTTCTAGATTATTCCACTCCTTTAAAATATCTTAAATAGGGGATTGGTTGAACGTTTATTTATAATTAAAATCAATTTACGCTTCAGCTGCAGATAATTATTCTGCATAAAGACGGTTATGATGGTTGTAGTTGTATTAATAAATGATTAAATATAGATAAATTTTTTTTCACTCACACTGTCCCCCTTAAACACACGCGCACCTAGTGAATCGTCATGTAAGTAGATATGGTGAGTCTCCAAAATAGCATCATAATACTGCTACTTGCAACAGCTCGAGCTCTTGATAAAGCAGATAATATGCGATTACTATACGTCTGCACCCCCGACCATCGACATCACCTACCGACCCGCCCTCCCCGGCCCGCTCGCGCCCCAGCCCGCGCCCCAGCCCCGCGCCCCCGTCCCGCGCCCCCGTCAACTGTTAAGAACTATCGATCGAGCTAACGCAACAGTGGCGCTGCCATCAGCACTAGCGGTTCATTTTGGAACTACTACACTATCGATCAAGCTAAAGCAACAGTGGCGCTGCCATCAGCACTAGCGGATTTTTTTGAAACTACTACTCCATCGATCTAGCTAGCGCACCAGCAGTGACGTCATCTACGAATTACATAGCGGATTTTTTTGGAACTACTACACTATCGATCAAGCTAACGCGTCAGTGGCGCCGCCTACGAATTTACATGGAACTGGCCTTTCCTCCGTCCTCCGCTGAGTTCGAACCGGCACAAACACCCTACTCACGCACACTACACACTCACTCACATACACGTACTCAAAATAAACTCACCCATTCATTCTTGCTTAGTCTTATCTCTTTAATTTTGCGACCTAGTTTCTAAAAACCTTATCTGTGGCTTTTTGTAACCGGTTATACTTATATTGTAATTTTTCCTAATTTTGTCAATTTATTGTTATACTGAATCAGGCCTCCACGTGACAGGCATAGCCTAGTGTGGGGCCACTGGATATTTAGTGTATGTTATTAAGGTTTTCTTTTAACAAACTATTTTTATTTTATTTTTTTTATTAGCCAGGTTAAGTTTTGTAAAAAAAAAGTTGGTGGACGGACTCGCACTTCAAAGATTTTTCAGTTTAATTGGTCACCGTAGAACGTCGTTATAGCAAAGTGTTATAAGGTTTTTCCTGTCTAGCAGTAATTTAGTTGTAATCATAACATTCGTTTACTGTGGAAAAATCTTCGGGTCACGGTTTAACTTATTCTGTACCTACAGAAATTCTTAGCAATATGGTTAATCTCTGTTGGAACGTGAGCTATACCACTCAGCGCGAAACGTCAAATCGTGTGTCCTTTGTTTTTAGGGTTCCGTACCCAAAGGATAAAAACGGGATCCTATTACTGAGACTTCGCTGTCCGTCCGTCCGTCCGTCTGTCACCAGGCTGTTTCTCATGAACCATGATAGCTAGAAAGTTAAAATTTTCACAGATGATGTATTTCAGTTGCCGCTATAACAACAAACACTGAAAAACAGAATAAAATAAATATTTAGGGGGGCTCTCATACAACAAACGTGATTTTTTTGCTCGTTTTTGCTCGATATTGATAACGGCAACAGGTAGTCGCTTGAAATATTCACACAATATTTAGTTATATATTCAACTTAAACATAAATAATTGTATTAAAATAAAACAAATATTTAAGGGGGGCTCCCATACAACAAACGCGATTTTTGTTTTATAGATAATGGTACGGAACCCTTCGTGGGCGAGTCCGACTCGCACTTTGCTGGTTTTTTCATTTTGACTTTTTTAATTTTGTCGTAACTAATTGGTCTTTAAATTACTCCAGAATACGGACTACGGAAGTAAAATCATTCATTCCAGCCTGATACTGGTATGCCCCACTGCAGGATATAAGGCTTCCTCTTAGAATCAGAGGGCTTGGGCCGTAGTTCCCACGCGTGTCCAGTGCGGATTAGGAACTTCACATACACTATGAAATATTTTCTCAAGTGTAGGTATTGCAGCGGCAGGCTTCCTCACGATGTTTTCCTACATTGTAAAAAGCTCATGGTAAATTACAAATGAAATTTTTTTTTTGCACATAAATTCCACGACCATCTGCTTGGTCAAACTACTAGGCCACCACGGCTTCAGTAGAATCATAGCAAAATATTAATTGCATACTAATTTTTTAATCAGTGCACCAATTTTAATATGACTGTGATTCAGTATCGTTGATAGATCACGATTATCGGTTCGGTTGAGATTTTTTGTACATTTTGAAATTTGATTACACTTAGTTTACAGTACATAATTCACCTAATAACTTTATTAGTCGAGTTACAATGAAAATCAAAAAATATGTAATAAATATTATAGTGAAAAATACTGAAATTTATTATTTTAACGATACTGAATCACATAATAAAATTTGTGCACTGATTAAAAAACCGTCCAAGTGCGAGTCGGACTCGCGCACCGAGGGTTCCGTAAAAATTTATATGGATCTATGAACATCCAGTCTTAGCAGACCCCTGCTCCTAAGCAAAATGTGTGCAGTGTGGGATCATTGTAGATTGGGTACTGATATAGACAGACAGACAAAAAAATTATGCTTTTCGCATTTTTCCTTTATCTGTGCTATAAGACCTTGCTTCGTACCAAATTTCAAGGTTCTGAGTTCACGGGAAGTACCCTGTAGGTTTTGATTCCCTTGCGAGTGTCGAAAATGTGCGTTGTTTACTGATATAGACAGACAGACAAAAAAATTTATGCTTTTCGCAATTTTTCCTTTATCTGTGTTATAAGACCTTGCTTTGTACCAAATTTCAAGATTCTGAGTTCACGGGAAGTAAGTTTGATTCCCTTGCGAGTTTCGAAAATATGCGGAAATTTGCGTCATAAACGGCTGTATCTTTTGATTGCGTTGGCTTAGAAGTTTGATTTTTTCACAGCTCCAAGGTACAGTAGACTTGAGTATTTGATATAAATTTCAGCTTGATACCTCCACACGTTCCTGACAAAAAGGGTCTTGACAGACAGACGGACGGACAACAAAGTAATCCTATAAGGGTTCCGTTTTTTCCTTTTGAGGTACGGAACCCTAAAAATTACTCTGTATGTAGTTCTGCAAAAACCTCTTACTCCAATTACACGAGGCAAGTTATTACGAAAAGAAAACTAGTCGCTAGTGTCGCTGCTTAAGTGACTAAAAGCTGAGATGGATGTATAGGAGAAATTTGTGTCTAAACTCCTGACCATTTGTGGTGTAGGGGTTTAGCACGCAGCACGGAATGCTGAGGACCTCGGTTCGATTCCCAGCGCTGGTCTCTTTTTCTGAGTTTTTCTGTCCATCCATGTTTCAGTTTGTATTTTGTGTGAAATATATTAAAACAGTTGCCAGTCGGCACCGATAGCGATAAATCAAGTAGCACTCATCATCAAATTTATTTTACACGTTATTTCCTATTCAATTTCAATTCCTGACTCATATATAATTTTTTTTTTATTATTTTAAACTAGCTGTTTCCCGCGACTCCGTCTGCGAAGAATAGAGGGATAAATAAGTATTTGTTAAAAAAAACATTTTCAACCTTTTTCGCTGACTGTACTTGCATTGCCATCCAATCTACATAAGTTTACAACATTTTAAGCTGATCCGACCACTGGAAGTCGGTCAAATTCAACTTCCAAGATTTGATCCGTACATACATATTTACGTACCTACATTTCAAGTTAATAAAAAGCTTTTAAAAATAGCCTACGACCTATTCGCAGACCTACCAAATATAGAAGAAAAAAGTTTCATAAAAATCGGTAAAGCCGTTTCGGAGCAGTTCGATAACAAACACCGTGACGTGACACGAGATTTTTATATATTAGAAGATTTAAGACTAGAATTATACTGCGACACCTCTGCAGGATTGTATTTAATTGATACTATGCCATTTTAAACATAAATGAACTAGCTGCTGACTGCGAGTTTGTCTGCGAATAATTCGTTTATCGCTATTCCGCTGAATTCTTTGAGCTGTTTTTGCGTGACGCAGTAACAAATATGTAAATGTACAAGCTTTCAAGTGCGAGTCAGACTCATAATAATAAATATATACGTATTAACCCTTTGAGCGCCCCATTTAGAGTACAAATGTGTCACCAACACGCCGAGTGTAGACGAAAAGTAACGCAAATTTCAATCGTAATGTTGCGTGCCAAAGTTTCTTCGACAAATAAATGTCATGACCACTATATAAGTGTCGGTGGCGTGTTAGGCACGGCAGTAAGTACACGATCTCTTTAGGCGTTCTTGGCGTTCAAAGGGTTAAGGGTTCCGTACCGCCGCACAATGTTATTAAAACAGTTCAGTAAAAAGTTATAAAGATCGAAATAAAAACGCTGAAAAGAACACTTTTATTGTATGACGACCTTCTTTAATTTCTTGCTCCTCCCCTCCACAACAATAAATGCACGACATTTTTAGTCTGTGCTACAAATATATGTTATATATGCGTTTCGAACTTTCTGAGTCCCCGTTCGCAATTCTGTAACACATTGAATCTTAGGGACGTAGGCGCGCGGCTACGTCCATAAGATTCAATGTGTTACAGAATTGCGCATAAAAAACCACGCGGTGAAATATCGCTGTGCAGACGGGGCCTAAGAGTTAATTTTCAATTTTAATTAAACCTGTGGTAGCGGAGGACAGACGTAAAAAGGCTTTTAGTTCATTCATAGGTATGGGCTTCCGCGTAGTAAAGTTTGTAACACTCAAGTAGACAAGTATTATGCTGACTTGATCACGCTGATTACAGCATTTAATATCACTAACATGTGGGCAATATTCAGAAATAATTGATTTTGTCACCAGGCCAAGTATACTGTCAAGATTTAGGCAGGACAAAGTAAGTAGAAATGGTCTGTATAGAGAATTTTCCGCTCCCGTTTCTTCTGACAACTCTTATCCGAACCCCTCAAATCTCAGATAATAATGAACGGTCCACAACATCGATTTATCGGGCGCTTTTCTTCAAAATCGCTGACTCAGACCGCTTTTGTAATTCCGTCCTTACAATATCTGCTTTCGATAGTAGTTATACCGGCAAGATTCTTTTAACTATCATGATAATCCATAGAAATTTTTATTACAAGCTTTTATTTAACTTGCAATACTTATATATACATGTATGTTTATCCGTTGTCTAGTACCCATAGTACAAGCTTTGCTTAGTTTGGGACTAGGTCAATTGGTGTAAATTGTCCCATGATATTGATTTATTTATTTTAAATGATCTGACTTACGGTATATTTAAGCCTAGAATAGTATTTTCTCAAACATGCGATGATGATGATGATGATGATGATGATGATGATGATACGGTATATTTGAGCCTAGAATAGTATTTTCTCAAACATGCGATGATGATGATGATGATGATGATGATGATGATGATGATGATGATGATGATGATGATGATGATGATGATGATGATGATGATGATGATGATGATGATGATGATGATGATGATGATGATGATGATGATGATGATGTTGATGATGATGATGATGATGATGATGATGATGATGATGATGATGATGATGATCAGATACAGCCTGGTGATAGACGGACAGACGGACGGACAGCGGAGCCTCGGTAATAGGGTCCCGTTTTTACCCTTTGGGTACAGAACCCTAAAAATAAAAATCATTAGCCGAAAACTGCTAGACTTCCCAAAAAAACGCCACATTGTCCAGTTCCGCGACCTTCACTATAGTCCGATAAGCTCGTGCGCGACCCTCCGCGGCACCCTGTCGCAGTCAGCGTTCGCCGCACTTATTAAAAACAATCTTGTTAAGGACAGCAGAGGCTCCCTGCGACAGGGTTCCGCCGAGCGCCGCGCACGAGCTTGTCAAGGTATACCAAGACAACCTCCGCGGCCGCCACTCAAGCTAACCTTGGCTCCAACGTTCATGGAACTGTCCTTGAGCAATTGTGGGCAATGTGGCCCGCTCACTGCCACTTAAGTTTGGCAATTCGTCTTCGCTTCTTTGTTTCTTCTGCTGATCTCCTCGTTTCGGAATTGTCCCACAGAGAAACTGAGCATAGTCTTCTCTATTGCTTTTTGAGTCTCATAGTGAGCGAACACGTTTTAGAATCATAATTCACTAGCAACAAACACTGGTCGCTTTAATTTAGAGATACGGCGGCACACACCAAAAACAGTAGATAGGTACAATAATTTACTTAAATTAAGGGAAATTGTTTATTCGATGATGGCTTTTCGCCCTATTTGTTTTTAATGTACCTCATTCTTAGCTTGAGTAAATCAACATTATTTAATATTAATATTGGTCTTGGCTGAGAAGTCTAAAGACTTTCCAATTCGTGACATCAGCAATAATCAAAAATTGCGAAAACATTAAAATTTCTCGCTTGCACTTAATTCGTTAAATAAATCTATTTCAAGGTTATTTTGGAAGTGAAAGGGATGAAATGGTAAATTGACTCATTTTTTAAATTAAATCTACGTACTCAAAAATTACAATATATTTTATTTGAAGCACTCGCAACAAAAAAAAGATCCCACCCTAAATCCACATAATATAGATGCAAACACGATTATTATTATTATTAAATTCGGCATTTTCTGTTTTTTAATCTAAAATACTTAAAATAAAACCAGCCAAGAGCGTGTCGGACAGGCCCAAGATAGGGTTTCGTAGCCATTGCGAAAAATTCAAGTAATATTTTTCTAAGGACTTCGTATGTGTACGGAATCTTCCAAGTTTAGGTATCGTCAATACTTTGAAACAAGAGCGTGTCGGACACGCCCAAGATAGGGTTCCGTAGCAGGTACGAAAAAATCTTTTCACTTCTCATTCTCTTAAAATGTTACTTTAGTCTCTGCATATCGGGACTAAAGCTCTTTTTTGATCTCTAGGGATTAAAGTAAATTTTTTTTAATTTACTTTGGAAACCCCTAAACTGCCAATCACGGTGTTTGAGGATGGAGGATTATTGCCATTTTCAGTGACTGGGCATAGACAATTTTAAAGCTTTCCACAGACCGCAGCGCGCTGCGGACGCTCCGAAGCGCTCCGTAGCGCCCTGCGCTTCGGTCTGTGGTTGCCTTTAGGGCGTGGAAATAACCTCAAAATGACAACTGTATAAAAAATATTTCAAAAAATAATAATTTCGTGAAACACCATGAATAATTACGAATATTAATCTATTTAATTATATTAAAGATGAATTCATTTTACTATGCATACTTAGTCCAATTAGCTATGAAATAATTTTCAAGTTTGAATCTGTTGGCTAAATATGCAAACATTTAAAGCGTCACTCAACAAAAAAAAAACCGCGGAACAAATTTAAATTGCTATTTGAATTCTGAACAGACGTCCATTGCTCGTATTGAGCGTACGTTGTATAAAAGTAATATTGTAGATTAGTATACCTAAAACATCGTTTTTTTCCTCGCATTCAAAGTGACAAATAGAGTGTTTAACGCGAGACTAAACTGCCATAATGACACGCGAATTATAGCCACCCTCGCTCTGTTCGGGTGGCTAAATATCTTGTGTCATTATGGCTTGTTTTAGTCCCTTGTTGAACAATCTACTATTGCATACTTTATTAATGTGGTTGTTTTGGTCCCAACTCTCACCGCGCGCAGAATTTCAACGTCGGCGGTACAGCGCCATCTGTCGGCGAATTGGATAACTAGTGTACCAGAACTAGTATGGTATGTTGATGGTTTTTCAAATGTAATTCTTTATTATATGAACCGATTTCAATTTTTTTTTATTTGTAAGAAGATACTGTTAGCGTGATCTTATAGGTACTTAAAGAAAAAAAATGGCGGTTAAATTACAATCTTAATTTAGAAATATTTTTTTCCAAAAACTTAAAAACTGCTCAACTGATTAAGTTGAAAATAATTTTCCTAGAAAGTTTTTATTGAGTTTAACTCACGTGATTTTTTTCATATTTTTTAGACTTGCTGTTCAAAAGTTAGAGGGGGGGACACATTATTTTGAACTTTCGGAGTGAATATCTCCGAAAATATTCACTTTATCAAAAAATGGTTTTAGCAAACCCCTATTTATTTTCAAATACCTATCCAATGATACCACACACTAAAGGGTTAGTCGAGAAAAAAAAAATCACCCCCACTTTACGTCTATGGGAGGTACCGTAAAAATTTTTTTTTCAATTTTGTTTATATAATCACTTTGTCCGTGGACCGAAAGACGCAGTGTAGGTAGGCCTCCAACAAGATGGAGCGACGACCTGGTGAAGGTAGCGGGAACGCATTGGATGCGGATGGCACAGGGCCGATCTGTTTGGAGAGCCTTGGGCGAGGCCTATGTTCAGCAGTGGACGTCTTTCGGCTGAAATGATGATGAATCACTTTGTCGGCGTGACTGATATTTATATTCATGCCAAATTACAACTTTCTAGTACTAACAGTCTCTGAGCATAGCCGCGGACGGACAGACAGACAGACAGACAGACAGACGGACAGACATGGCGAAACTATAAGGGTTCCTAGTTGACTACGGAACCCTAAAATGATCACAGATGGGATCACGCGTTACGTTTCAAACCAGGTTTAAATCGCAGAAATACAGGTATGCATAAATTTGAATTTCATCGGTTCAGTAGACTCGGAGCAAATTGGCTGTGACAGACACACATACAAACAGACGAGTGATCTGTTGAGGGTTCTGTTCATAATATTACTCTATGGTTCTGATTTTATTTTTGAGGTACGGAATTCTAAAATCTATCCGGGTTCTCATTTCGTTGAGCACGCTTTAATCAATCGAGTTATTTCTACTAATAATGGTGCGATCTATGAACCCGGTTATTTTATTGCCATAACTTGCTTGTTAATGGCTTTAAATGTATTCATGGCCACGCCAGCATTTAAAATTTAATCACTATTCTATTAAAAATTGTTTTCATATCGAGATAAGGGATATTGTCTTACCTACCTATAGATATTTTTTTTTCAAAAAATATAATTGCCGTCGCCAAATTTTAGACAACGTTGAAAATAAAGGAAATAAAACTAAATTTGACTTTTTTACTGCAGTTAGGCGGATTTAAGTTATACTTTTCTTGTCTAAAAAATTAAACAGTACCTAGCAAAAGTTGTAACATATTTCTTTTTTTCAGTTAATTTAAATTGTAACTTGCCTGTAATACATTTACCTACTTAATATTCTTATACTAGTATTTTTATTAAATTAAATAGAAAATTACTCAGTAATAATGAGAATTGATATAGTTAAGTTTACGTCATACGTAAGCGAGCTTTGACGTTATAGCTACGAGTAGTTCTAACTTAATACGACACACTACATTAGAGTTGGGACGTCATTGTGCAAAGAACTGGTTTTATGATCTCGGTATTTATCCTTCGGTCAGAAAAATAATTATTTTATTTCGCCGTCAGTATTCAATACATTTAGAACACTCACATAAGACGGTCGCAGACAGTTAGCGTACAGGGAATAAAATAGTGCTACAAAAATGTTTTGGCAGTTATTAATTATTGCTGTGGCATTCTGCATTGTGTACTTGAGGTGGCAAAGCAGGAGGATTCGAAAAATTTACACGAAAATATGTGCAGGCGGGCTTCAGGAGTTACCAGTTATAGGACACGCTCATTTGCTCGTAGGAAGTCATGAAGGTAATTATTTTATACATAATTATGTGTGAAAAAAGTTTGAATTCATATAAAATTCCATTTCTTTTATTTTATTTCATAAGTTCATCTAACTTTTTTTATATATTAGTGATAATTAAAATTATTTATTTGCATAAAACATGCTATCGAATTGGTCATGAAAAAAAAATTACAAACTCACTTAGATATTTATCGCAATATAATATATAATATGCGAATTTAATAACTATTTTAATTTTTAATACTTAGAGGTTTAAATTCAATTATATATGATTAAAATATTTTTATACAATAGGACACAATTTTGAATGTACGAGGGCAGGTCGAAAAGTTTCCGGCCTATCAATGAAAAGAAGTACATATATTCACAAAACTCCTTTTATTTTTTGATATAGTCTCCCTATATTTCAATGCACTTTTCAGATTGAATTGAAATAGAGGAAGACTAAGTATATCGAAAAATAAAAGAAGTTTTGTAAATATATTTTATTACTTCTTTTCTTTGTTAGGCCGGAAACTTATGGACCTGCCCTCGTATAACTAGGGAATAAGTTGGATGAAAGAGTTAGTTTACTACATGGAGACTGAAAATATAGTTTTAATGAGATTGGTGGGAATTTTTTTTTCTAAATTATTGATTATTTATTATTGTAAGAAATAGTACATTGTTGTAGAGGCTGGAAAGTAAGTAATAGATGAGTAGACGAGTTTGTTTGAGGGCCGACGCGTAGCGGAGGCCCTCGAAAGTACGAGTCCATCTATTGCACTTTTGGCCGAGGCTAAACATTGTGCTTTTCACGACTAATGCGAGGAAATCATCATCATCATCATCATCATAATCATCCATCCATCCATCCATCCATCCATCCCGTCCATCCCGTCCATCCGTCCATCCGTCCATCCGTCCATCCGTCCATCCGTCCATCCGTCCATCCGTCCATTCGTCCATCCGTCCATCCGTCCATCCGTCCATCCGTCCATCCCGTCCATCCTGTCCATCCCGTCCATCCTGTCCATCCGTCCATCCCGTCCATCCCGTCCGTCCGTCCGTTCATCCGTCCATCCGTCCATCCCGTCCATCCCGTCCATACCGTCCATCCCGTCCATCCCGTCTATCCCGTCCATCCCGTCCATCCCGTCCCATCCGTCCATCCCGTCCATCCCGTCTATCCCGTCCATTCCGTCTATCCGTCCACCCCGTCCATCCCGTCTATCCAGTCCGTCCGTCCGTTCATCCGTCCATCCCATCCATCCCGTCCATCCCGTCCATCCCGTCCATCCCGTCCATCCCGTCCATCCCGTCCATCCGTTCATCCCGTCCATCCCGTCCATCCCGTCCATCCCGTCCATCCCGTCCATCCCGTCCATCCCGTCCATCCCGTCCATCCTGTCCATCCCGTCCATCCCGTCTATCCAGTCCGTCCATCCGTTCATCCGTCCATCCGTCCATCCAGTCCGTCCGTCCGTCCGTCCATCCATCCATCCATCCATCCCTCACATGCAGCAGACGATTACTTTTGATTGGTCCAATAATGTCGTTTCAGCACGCCGGGAATGAAATTCAGAAATTATCTTTCAAAAAGTCGTATCGTATTATGAACTACATATACTGATACGACCTGTTTTCGATTAGTGTAACATTGTTGTCGTGTTTGCGCGCCATAAATGAGTCAGCTGTTAAATGTACATATATAGGCAGTTTTGGGTACTGGATTTAGGTTATCTATGGCCACATTTTCGAGCAGTGTCGTGAAAATATTATTATTTGTAATCGAGGAAAACTAGAAATAATTAAAAACCTACTGAAATATTATATTCAATATTATATATTATATTCATAACACTTTGGCATAGAAAGAGCCATTAACAGTTTTGAACGAGCCAGGTTGCTATTACTTCACATTTATGTGAAAAGTATGCAAAACAATTTGTAGCATGATAGATAACTTCATGATATTTCTGAGTCACACGTTATGTAATAAAATACTCAGACATAGAAGTTTTTGTGGTAGGAATAATATTGTCCTAGGTACCTACTTCATAACGATATTGAATTCAATGATAAATTGAACTTCCTTCAAACAGTTATGACTATGAGATTACGTTGGTATAATATCAACATGCAACTTGCATTATCTATTGTACAGTATAAAGTCCGTATACGTCGAAAAAGAAAGATAACGAATAAGATGTTAACATAACATGACAGTCTTGTCCGCTCAGGGAGATTCATTGTTGGAAATATCATTACGCGTAAAACTTACGTTTGTGACGCTACGCATTATTGTTTTCAATTTATAACATTGATGGGTAATGATCAGCGTTTTAGTATTTTTTTATTTTATTCCGTGAACTTAATAATTATCTATCGGTACTATGAAATGTCACTTAGGAATAAGTAGGTACCTATTTGAAATAGTTATCGATAAATTTAATATTCGAAGAAAGTCCCTAGTTAATAATTGACGTCTTTGCCACCAAAATTTCTATGTGTGCTAATAATAATAGCGAACGCTTTTGAAATAACGGTATCGATAAGGAAAAAAATTCACAAATATCTTCTGTAACCTTCAAGCAATTCGTCACTTTATGTTTTAATTTTTGCCTAATCTCATTATTGCATGTACATTATATTAATTAGTCCGAAAAACTATCCCACTGTTGGGCACCCTTAGGGTACGGAACTCTAAAATTAATTAAAGCAAAATAGGCAATTAATTCGCGGTGCCGAAAACTTGACTGAATGTAACAGTGTCAGTTGCTTTTGGCAGACTTTCAAAGTTTGTGGCTGATAAAGAATCAGTTTTAATATTTTTACTGTTTCACGGCCAATACATGGTTTCGTTTTAAAAATTAATAAGCGAATAAAAAAATGCATTTTGAAGCTAGCATGAAAGCTTGCGTCTGAGCTCCTACTATTAATTTAGTCCTTAATATTAGATTCCAGTTAGAGGTACTAGTTTAATAATATTGAATGGGATACGTTGCCATGTTATCATTATGGTACCTGGGCGACCGAGCTTTGCTCGGACTAAACCTGGAAAACACGCTGCTTTTCAGAGATAAGTCCGAGCTAGATCGATTTATCGCCCCCGAAACCCCCTGCATACGAATACTGATCTAGAAAAACTGATTCCTGATCACCGATTAAAAATCATCGTGTATACATAGATAGATTTTAGTCATAATTTCTTAGGAATTGCGAAATTACCAAAAGTTATTAATGGCTTTTTATAATGTAACTAGATGTTGCCCGCGACTCCATCCGTGAAGAATATGGGTACAAAAATAGCTTACGACCTATTCTCAGACCTACCGAATACAGACAAAAAGTTTCATAAAAATCGGTCGAGCCGTTTCGGAGGAGTTCGATAACAAACAACGTGACACGAGATTTTAATATTTTATATTAGACTAGCTGTTGCCCGCGACTCCGTCCGCGAAGAATAAAAAATAGCCTACGACCTATTCTAAGACCTACCGAATGCAAAGAAAAAAAATTCATAAGAATCGGTCTAGCCACCGTGATGTTAGATAATAATTTTACTGCAGGCACTTTCACATTTAAGAACGTATGTATGTAGACGTGTTGACGTGGAACAGTACTTAACTTACTATATTACTTCTTACTAATATTATAAACGCGAAAATTTGTGTGGATGTATGAATGAAAGTTTGTTACTCTTTCACGCTAAAACGGTTTGGCGGATTCTGATAAAATTTGCCACACAGATAGTTTATGACATGGATTAACTAACATGTAGGATACTTTTTATCCCGGAAAATTACATAGTTCCCAAGATATAGCGATAAACGAATTCTTTACAGAAGGAGTCGCCGACAACAGCTGCTTTACATATTGACAACTAACTGTTAACCGCAACTCCGTATACGAAGAATTCATTAACCACTATCCCGCGGATTCTATCCAATTTTACGGGATAAAAAGTATGTTATGCGTTAACCTAGGTTGTAATTTGTGCAAACAAACATCTAAACATCCAAATTAGGGGTCCATATCTGGTTGCATAAAATTTAAATTCAGAATTCATCATTTCGCAGAACTCTTTTTACTCTGAATCCACTAATTGTACAGGATTATTATAAAACAAACCTAACCTAAACTACAGAGTCCTACAGGATAGCAATTTTAAAATTCCTGAAAAATGAATGGTTTCTAAGCAAAACGGGTTCTGCGAAACGATGAATTCTGATATTAAATTTTATACCAATAGAGGCGATCCCATCTACAACACTTTTCTTTTTCAATCATATAATTAGTTCATAGGATAACTTGTGTAAATACCTAATTATGTTAATTAAACAAGTACACATTTATTTAAAAAACCGAAAAAAGTACATGGAAATTTACAAATTTAAAAAAAACAAACACACACACGTACACACTCGCAAAAAACACACACAAAAATAATAAATTGCTTTTCATTCACAACAAGTTTCGTCAGATAAATTAAAAAAAGGCCAGAAGGGAGTAAATAAGTACCTACAAATTATAAAATCTCTTTGTCCATTTACCGTTTTAAGAATGTGAATGTGTGATTAAAATAATCACAATTTGTCTCATGAGTAAACACGCATCACTTGCGTTCTACATTAATTTTAAAGGGTACATCCAAATATGCAATCTAATTGCTAGGCCAGCGATAGTCAACATCATCTGCTTGCAGTTTTATTACAAATTTTTTGACCTGCAATATTTCTATGTATGTACATTATGTGAATTGTCTTCCAATCTTGTAACTCAAATTTCACCTATTTTTAATGATCGGAAAGACTTGAAAATAGTTACAGATATGTAGGTTACATAGATGACAATGTAATTGCAATTAGAAAAAAGTTTGTATCAAAAATAACGACCCACAATTCTTGTATATTTATTTACTTCAGCGATCTCGGAAGCGGCTGTAACAATTTCGATAAAATTTGCTGGGGTTTTCAGGGGAGAACAATTAATCTAGTTTGCATTTATCTCTAGGAAAAAGCCTGTTTTTAAGTTTTATCCCGAACGAAGCTCGGTCGTCCAGATACTGTAATAAAACCTATAAAACAGTAACGTGTGTGACTGATGCACAGCCTAAACCACTGCTTGAGTCTTTTAAGGCAGATACAGGTATTGCGATATTCCTACGGGATAGCGAGCCAGGATTTTTTTAGTTTTCCACGGTGGCAAGGCCTCTGGCATAAGCTTAGCAAGAATATAATAAATAAGTATGTATATTTAAGTGTTAGGTACTTTCAAGCTTCTCAACTTCATAAATAAAATAACGTTTTATTACAATTTTGGAATATATATTTTTTTTTTATATAAATAGGTACTAATTGTTTTATTTGTTTGTAGATTTGATGAACCTATTTCAAAAAGTTGGTCGAATAGCCAACGGTCAAGGTGGTCTTTCTTCATTTTGGTTGGGAACTAAGCTGTACATAAGTAAGTAACTAGTCCACACAGTTTAGTTTTTCTAAAATATTTTACCAAACCCTTAATCGGTGTTTAAAACACTATAGCGCGTCAATCGCGTATTATTTACATTTATTTATCTATTTTATAAAGATATTTGACTTCGTTCAAAATTTTTCAATTTTAAAACGCTTGAATTCATTATATTAACTTGTTTAAAACATAACCTGTAAATTACTATATACGTCTGACGAAATTTGGGTTGAGTTTGTTCAACTGATCACTTTGAACCGTAAATAAACCATTGATTCTTGAATATTTTTGTAAACAACACGTTTTGTTCAACTGATCACTTTGAACCGTCAGTAACCCAATGTTTCTTGAATGTTTTTGTAAACAACACATTTTTATCCATCCTCAATTTTGCAGTTGTGACCGACCCTGAGAATGTTGACGTAATTCTCAAGTCGTGCATGGACAAAGACGACACCACCATGAAGTATTGCCGGACTGTAACGGGGAACGGGAGCATATTTGCTGCAGGTAATTAATTATTACTATAGGCAAGGATGATATAGACTGGATTGGCAGTCGCCATAGTACGGATCGGCCGCGGTTTTTGTAGTTCGATTATTAAATCTAGATGGCGCTGAAATATAGCCAGAGGCTTTGAAGGCAAAACAATAAGACTACAGATGTTTCATATTACTACAAATGTATTTTTTTTTTTCAAAAATATTGCATAATAATACATTTGCAGTGATATGAAATATCTGTAGTCTTATTGTTTTGCCTTCAAAGCCTCTGGCTATATTTCAGCGCCATCTAGATTTAATAATCGAACTACAAAAACCGCGGCTGATCCGTACTATGGCGACTGCCAATCCAGTCTATATCATCCTTGCTATAGGTTAAACAAAATTCGTAATAACTGAAGATAGAGTACCTATGTGTTTTTTCTCACTACTTGGTATGCTACGGAATCTTTAGTATTTTTAACATAAATCTAAGCCTGAAAAAATTTCAATAAACAATTTACATAAATTACGAGTTAGGTCCCCAAAGTCTACGTTAAGCTAATAGCAATATAAAGTAGATAGACTTTTTGATTATTATATTAAACGGGACTTATCACGCAAATAATATTTACCTCGACCTTTCGGCCACATTGCAGGCAGCTGTGGTTACGAGTTGAGTCTCGTTTAGTATAATAATTATGACTGAAAATATAGAAAGTTTAAAACAGTACTTTGTAAGTTTGTTTGTTTATATACCCAATCTTAACTATTGGCCCGATTTCAAAATAATTTTAGTAATTGAAACTAACACTATTTTATCGCGGGAAAATATAAAACTTTCACCGGACTATAACAGAGTTGCGGGCAACAGCTAGTTTTCTTTTTAATTTTGAAATATATCGAGTGGTAAATTTTAATGTTATAGTAAAAGTTAAGAGAAGTCATGGCCTTGGTTTTTTTTCCGAATCGTTAATCTATGTGTATCAAGGGATACCATCTGGTTAATATTTCATGTTGAAGGAAAATAAGCTACCGTTAAGGTAAATTTTAAGGCAAGTGAAATTGACACTCATTGATAGACAGTTGGGTGTTTTCTTAGTGCCGATACTAGTAACACGGCACAATATTTTTATATCTTTATTTTCAGTTCCTATTTGGCGTCCTCGTCGGAAGATCTTGGCTCCAACATTCAGCATGAAAAATCTTAATCAATTTGTGGAAATTTTCGCCCAGCAGAGTACTATAATGACTCAGCAATTGAGACCAGTTGCTGGGAAAGGCGACTTATCTATATGGAAATACATGAACACGTATACTTTTGATTCAGTTTGCGGTAATTATCTTTTATTAAAAACTTTAGTGCGACCTAAGTTCTGTTGACAGGGCTTAAAAAATAGAAGTTACAAAGCCAAATATTTACATATTTGCGTTTACAATAGGTAAAACTTGTTACCAGTGATGCGTTCTTCAAAAGTATAGCTCTATTGTATGCTACAAAAAACGTACAATCTAATTGAGAACCTCCTCCTTTTTTAAAGTCAGATCAACGTTAAATATTATCATAGCTACGTCAAAAAAATACTACATCTATCTATCTACAGCCATTGTCCGTCCACTGCTGGACGTTGGTCTCCCTTATATTGCGCCAACATTCGCGATCCTGGGCTTTCCTCATCCATCCACTGCCCGCTGTCCTCCTAAGGTCATCAGTCCAACGTGTTGCAGGACGTCCCACACTACGCTTTCCTAAACGTGGTCTCCACTCCAGGACACCTCTGCTCCAACGATCGTCAGTTGTACGGCAAAAAAATACTACATATAAAATATTAATGAAGTAAAAATGTTGCCATCGAAGTAATTTGAAATACCTACCTCAGGAGATGATGTGATTGCGCTATTTTAATCGCACAATGTGATGTGATGGTAACTATATCGTTAAACCCGTAAGGCTCTGCTGAGTATGCAGTATGCAGCGCATAACATACAGGTCCTTATGCACCTAAATTTTAATACTTATTTAAACGATAAACGCAGACACTGTAAAAATAATAATCAAATATATAAAAATCTTGCGTCACGGTGTGTGTTATCGAACTCCACTGACTGATTTTTATGAATTTTTTTGTCTATATTTGGTAGGTCTGAGAACAGGTCGTAGATTATTTAAACATAAGGTTTTTCGTGTAGCAAAAAAGAGCCTTAAACTTTGTGGTTGGAGTTGAGTGTCATACATAATTTCTGATTTCAAAGGAGTTTCGGTTATATTTCGCAGAATTTGTTATGAACCCCATATAATTTATCATCTTGTTAATGTTTACTTAAGCGCGTCGTATATTGAAAATGCAAATGAGATTTTATATGATATTTTTTGACGTCACACTTAGTACGTCAGGAGCATGTGACGCCTATAAAACAACTTCTTTTGCAATCCTGCAAACAGGTTGCGCAGATAATGAACCAAGGCTCTCTGAATAACCAGTAACTCGCTAATAACAGGAAACACTAGACTAGACGTAATAAATACCTAATGCTCCGACTTTAGTTACAGTTACTTGGAATTGCAATCGGCCGCATTGCTACGTAACTGCCCGCTAGTACAATGAAACTTATGATTTGATAACCTTGCGGTTCAGAAACTTGTGTGTCCTACAACTTTGAAAAATAAATATTAGCTGACCCCTTGCATGCATGAGTCCTCTTACTTTTCAACATCACTGGCCAATTAATGGATTAGATAGTGACTGTCTGATTGCTACATTCCAAAAGAGGCCAAGTTCGCTACCTATGCTATCTATTAAAAACATGCTTTGAGGGGTCCCATTTTGGAATGAATTAATACGAACTGTCCTTATCTTTCGTATTTTTTAACCGACTTCAAAAAAAGAAAGAGGTGTTATGTTCGACTGTATGTTTTTTTTTTTTACTTTTTAGTGTTCCGTACCCAAAGGGTAAAACGGGACCCTATTACTAAGGCTCCATTGTCCGTCCGTCTGTCACCAGGCTGTATCTCATGAACCGTGATAGTTAGATAGTTGAAATTTTCACAGATGATGTATTTCTGTTGCCGCTATAAAAACAAATACTAAAAAATAAAATAAATATTTAAGTGGGCTCCGATACAACAAACGTGATTTTTTGCTCGTTTTGCTCGGTATTGATTACGGCAACAGGTAGATGCCTGAAATATTCACAGAATATTTAGTTTACTTATATATTCACTTTAAAAATAAATAATTAAATTAAAATAAACAGATATTTAAGGGGGGCTCCCATACAACAAACATGGTTTTTTTGCTCGTTTTTGCTCAATATTAATAACGGCAACCAGGTAATGGTACGGAACCCTTCGTACGCGAGTCCAACTCGCACTTGTTTTTTGTTTGTTCACCGACATCTTCGCCAATTGTGGACCGATTTTCAAAATTCTTTTTTTTTGTTCGAAAGAATACTTTTGAAGTGGTTCCATGGGAGATGGGAAAATCGAGGGCAACCCTCAAATTCCACTTTCCGATTGAGCTGAAATTTTGCATACACATGTGTGAATCGGATGATAGTGCAATATAATTATGGCATTAAGCTGATTTGATGATGGAGCTGGAAGGTGGCCATCGAAATTCTGTAATAAAACGATACGACCGCATCGAGTTTGGGCTCGTTTGATTCGTATTGACAAGTACTTTGATCGTAGATAATAACCAGGGTTTGACGATGGAGCTGGAAGGTGACCATATAAGAACTCCGTAATAAAACGACATAACCCCATCAAGTTCGGTTTCGTTTGATTCGTCTTGACGATTACTTTGGTAACCAGGGGTAAAAGTTACAGTCAGCAAAAAACTTGTATTAAAAATAGAATTTTTAACATAAACTTATTTCGAAGTCAAACTAATGATTTTATCATAATTGATAGAAATAGCAATAAATAAATTTATTTTTAAATAAAAAATAAAACCGCCTTCGAAAATACCCAAAAATTAAAAAGCAAAAAGAAATATAATGTAAAAATTATTATGAAATAATAATTGAACCGACTACAAACAAAAAGCATGAAACATCTTTCTACTAATCTCTTTTAAAGTCGATGACTCAGCACAAGCCAGCAGGAGCGGAAGAGCGGTCACCTTACTATCTATTGGGTTTCTACCACTGCTAACTATCCGTTGCCGATACTATCGGATTATCTGAAATAATTTGATATTCTTAATCATAGTTAAAATTGGCTTCATTGTTATAGGTACTTAAAAAAAATCAAAAAAAATCGTTTGATGTACGACCGAATATTTGTCGACCCAGAATGTGACAAAAATGAACGATCTCTTAATCATTTCGATCATTTAATTTGCCACAAAGACACAAATTATCAGGCCCCTATTTCCCAATGTGACAATTGTCACACTTATAATAAATACATATTAATACATGCGAATAATATTAATATACATGCGTATGATAATCACGAAATACTACAATTGTAACGCAAAACTGACACAGCTTTAATCTCATGGCGTGATTTACCGACAAATCTACAAATATGTCGACTCGAAAAAAAAATTCTCTTTTCACAATATAATTGTCATTAACACATTCAGTGCTAAGAAACCGCTAGTGGTCTCCACATATTATGTCACTGACAATTGTCACGTTGGTGATACACGGCCCTGGTCGTACATCATTAATTACACATTTTCAAAATTTCATTTACATATTAAACGGGTATTCTGGTCTAAATTGGTCACCTTAGAATAAATCGCCATTTAGTACTTGTTGTTCGTGTTGTCAGGGTCCCACCGGAAGACCAGCGCTGGCTCCACCTCAGGAGTCCGCATTTATGCTGAGGCGGGACCTTTTTCACACACAATTTAATGTTAATTTAATGTTTTATGTTTTTATTTCATTTTATATATTTTTTTTTCTTTTGTAATTTTATGTGTTTTGTGTGTGAAATAAACTTTTTCATTTCATTTTTTGTTATCTTTCAGAAAGCGCTTTGGGTGTTCAAATTAATTCTCAGCTAAACGCAGACCACAGTTTCATGAAATCATTTGAAAAGGTTTCACATATCATAGCACGGCGAATCGTCACTGTTTGGATGCACTCCGATTTTATTTACAAGAAGTTGCCTATATACAAGTCGTTTAAAGAAAATAGAAAAGTGCTGTACGAATTTGTAGACAAGGTATAAATTTTTGAACATGGTTTAAAAACAGAGTTAGTTTAATTGTTCTACAAATATTCATTACACGCTCTTTTTTGTTACAGCTTATTCAAAGTAAGCGTGAAGAATTAAAGAACAACAACAATCAGCTGTATGACCAAAGTGAGTAACAATGTCACTTAATAATACTCGTATTTACTGTCAAAATAATTTAAGTCAAGACAGTTTTAATTGTGGACTTAGACCGTTAGCTTTATAAAACTTATAGGTATCCTATTATCTAGCCTCATTCTTTTTTCATTTAATTCATATTTCGTCTCATTCTGTATTCATCACTCATTCTATATACGTCTTGTTCGCTATCCGTCATTCTCTTATTTGATCAAATTCTGTAACTTGTCTCTCTCTTTATGAGTCTTATTCGTTTTTCGTCACAGTCTTCCTTGGACTCATTCGTCGTTCTTCCCTTTCGTTGTTTTGTCTCATTTATGTACGGACATTTATTTACCAGCACCGAACGTATCAAAATAATTTTGTCGAATAAGTAAATGAAACAAAAAACGACAGGGAAGAACGACGAATGAGTCCAAGAAAGACCGTGACGAAAAACGAATAAGACGTATTAAGAGATAGACAAGTTCCAGAATTTGACCAAAGAAGATAGTGACGGATAGCGAACAAGACGAAGACGAATACAGAATAAGACGAAATAAGAATTAAACGAAAAACGAATGAGGCGAGATAATAGGATACCAAATCATGATTTAGTACAACACTGCTTAGTTTCTTAAATAAGAACTTATTTAAGTTATTTTTTAACACAAAAATGTGAAAAAGTTAAATAAGACAGACTTCCTAGTATTTTGACGTATTTTGTGCATTGATGAACTTTGTTTCTAGTGGTTCCCTGGGTGGGGCCCTAAAGCATTTCAACCGCCGTATCGCGTGTGTTACGAAAATCTAAGGATAAAGTTTAAGAGCTATAACCAATCGCAATTCTGCGACCACACACCACACCACACGTGGTGGTGGTCATTGTGAATTTTAGTTGACGGACGTATTAGTTGATTTTCGTAACACGGTTATAAGGCAGTTAAAACGCTCCAGAGGTCCACCCACCTCCAAAATGAATTAACTGATCAAATTTATAAAAATATTTTTACTCCCGGAGTGTGGTACCGTGATGTAGAATATGAATAACTATACTTTACCTACGGCATCTCACGCATACCTCAATAAGTAATTTGATCTGGCTCTTGTATTGATATCCGAGATTTTACAAAATTCTCACGGGAATTCCTAAAATTTTAAAAATTCATATCTATACCTATTAGTTGATATTATTTTAGGCTCTTACATGGATCTCGTGATAATTTCGGGTCAAAAAGCAGCCTCTGTGACATTCCAAAGGTCCAACTTTACTGTCAACATGAAAATTTTCTTCCAAGTCAATCAGCTGTTTTAGTGTGAAAGAGTGACAAACGCTCGCACGCACGCACACAGCCACGCACATAAAAAACTTCCGCATTTAAAATATTAGTAGAATGAACTTGTTTTCCTTCAAGGTGGCAGAAGGACTTTTCTTGATATGATGATTATGGGTTCGGGCGGTGAAAGGGGTTACACGGACCTGGAGTTACGTGAAGAAGTATTGGTCATCATGATCGCTGGCACTGACACATCGGCCGTCGGGGCTTCGTACGCCAGCGTTCTGCTGTCTAGATACCCTGAAGTTCAAGAAAAAGTGTACAAAGAGTAAGTTTGTTTTATTTTCATTTTTACCTGTTAAAATGTATGTAGTGATAGAAAATTGTCAAAGAAACAAATAAGTTAACATAATGCTTAACAAGCGTTGGTGATTTAGGGGGTAATTTTCATCAAAATCTTTATTTCCCTGGCTTAAATACATTTTTCTATCCTTAATCTTCAACACAAATCGGTATAAATGATAGTAAAAAGTCATAATAGGTACCCGAGTTTAGTCCTTAGCAGAGGCCTTATTGTTGTTTTTCTTTGCACTGATTTTGGTAGCTCATTCCGTTGTTAGTATTATATGAATTTTTTTAACAGGAACTCAGTTCTCACTCAGTTTAATTATTTCTGTGTTCGAATTATTTTATTATTGTTTTTTAAATATATTTTTGTGAAATGGTATATTTTTTACCAATAGAAAGAGTCGCGGCTTATTTTTTTTAAAAAAATCTAATAGGTTGTGAAAGACTTTTTCAATCGATATCTCAGCGATCGAAAATATTAATGTATAATTTATTTTACACAGGCTGCAAGATGTCTTCGGCGATTCCGACCGTCCATTGACTGTGCAGGATCTACCTAACCTTAAATACTTGGACGCCGTTATAAAAGAAACTTTAAGAATGTACCCACCTGTTCCTGTTACAGTGAGAGAAGTCCACAACGACGTTACTCTCCGTAAGTTTTTAGAGTCTACATATTAAAAAGTAATTTATGTGACTGGTGCATAATGAGAGCCATTATCACATGAGTGTGGTTTTATGAAACGAGCCGCAGGCGAGTTTCTTAACAGGATCATACGAATGTTTTAATTCCTGATTGTATACAGATGCATACATAACTTTATCTACATGCATATCATAACTTTTCTACAATATGCCTGGCCCATTTTTTATCGCTACAGTCTCCGTCATTACTGATCTTTCACCAGGTGGTTCATAGTACAAAATACAATTTTTTGAAAATTTGAATTAGAAACAAATAACTGACATTTATATATTTTATAATTCATAAATAAGTTTTAGTTAAATAATATTTTAATACCAACTTTTTTGCTGACTGTACTTTTCCGATGCTCAAATCGATTGAATAATCGAGATTTAAAAATGTATGGAACTAAAATTTCACATTAAATGAAATCAAAAATCGATTGATTCGATAATCACAGATAAATATGATTATTTTTTTAAGAAGATGTTCGAAATCTTAATGACGTAAAGTACCTATTGATTTTGATACTTTAAAATAAACATTAAGAATTAAAGGCCACAAATACGGGTTTCTTTATAAATCCCATTGGCCAATCGTTCCTGAACGTATTAGGGAAGTTATGATATGAACGTAAGTAGATAAAAATATTTACTTACAGATACACGTAGATAAGTTGGGCTGTAACTAAAATTAATTTGCTTTTTTACAGCTTCGGGAATAACGTTGGTAAAAGGCGTGTCTATCGTTAATCTCATCTGGGGTATCCATCGCAACCCTAAATACTGGGGTGATGACGCGGATATGTTCAGACCAGAACGATTCCTTGAAGGTCCTTTAAAGCACCCAGCACAGTTCATTCCATTTAGTTACGCTTCGAGGAATTGCCTTGGTAAGAAACAATGTCTATATACAGTGACATATTAAGTAGATTATAAATATTATAATAAAATTTATAATAATTATAACCGAATTAGTCTATTGGCTAAACTCCTAATATACCTTATATCAGCCACTTTAAACTAGATAATATTACCTTTAATTTTGTTTGTTTTTGTTTTGTTTTGTGTTCTGCTAAATGGTGTGTTTTTAATTGTTTATTAGGTAAGTATTTATGATTGAAACACAAAATTGCAGTTCAACAGTCTTTAAAAGTTCAAAATTTACATGATCCAACTTATGACGAGGTATTCGATTTTAAGACACTTCTTGTTTCAATATTGTGAGTGAGGTAGGTAAAGTAGGCGAATAAAATTGTAAAATGTTATTTTTCATCACTGTTCTAGCGAAATGGGAGTTAAAACACTATTAGTAAAAATTGTCTCGATAGATTTTAACTCCAAACTACCGTCCAAATTTTTTTTTGCAAATTATTCCGAAACTGTGTCAATTTATACTAAGTACCTATATAAATTTCAGAAAAATTACAGTTATGATAGCTTACTTTTGTGATTCATTTTATAATTTTGGGACTTATAGGTACCGATACAATTTTGTTGGGCAAATTCTATGGGCGTAGCTAGCATTGGAATATTTTGGATGCCTCGTCTTACACCAGTAATTGGAATTTCGCAGTCCTAGATCAACAGAGCATACGCTCAAAATTATGTACCATTTTAATTTAGACTTCAGTCGATTTCTGAAAAGTCTAATTCAAAATAGTATATTATTTCGAGTTGACGCTTTGTTGATCTGGGAGTGCAAATTGTTGGCATGATTACGTCATATTTGTAATTAAAAGTTTAAATAAGTTTAAGTAATAATTTCACAGTAAGGACTAGAATAAAATAATGTGCAGTTGTATTATTATGTTGCCCGCAGCCTCATAGTGTAGCCTCATAGGTATTGCTTTCTTTTTATTTCAGGGTATAACTACGCCATGATGTCCATGAAAACAGTTATAGCAAATTTAATACGTGCGTACAAAGTTCTACCGCCCAAGGATATGGACCCCGCTCATTTGAAGGAGCCTATAAGAGTAAAATTCGATATAATGATGAAACCTGTGGAAGACTACGTTTTGAGACTGGAATCTAGAAAATAAGTACCAACCTAGAAAAAAATAGTTAACTTTGTAAAGGAAGGTGTAAATATTAAATTAATTAATAATTAAATATGCAATTGTATTATTAAAAATATTTTAAGTAAGATGGAATCAGGAATTTTTTGGCTTTAATAACCTAATAAATTATTGAAGCTTAATTTATCTCAATAAAATATAACTAATATAAGTGAAAATAATCCTATTTCATTCAAAGCTGGCTGATTTCATAAGTTTTTAACTGTTAGTTGTGATAGTTAAAAATGCTTGTAGTTTTATTATCTACATACATGTAACTTTTAACTTCATCATTGAAGATGATAGGTTGTCAAATATTCTGTTGGGTAAACATGATGTAGACTGAGGAAATATGAATCCAAGGGAAAACAGTCCTGGAAATCATTAGCATTAAAGTAATTAAACTTCTTTGAACAATTCACTCAATAACATACCTACCTGCACAAAGTACAAAGACATTTTTTTATACTAACACCGACTATGGGAATAGAGTTCATCCTGATGGGAAGCAATCACCGACACCTGTGGACAGCTACAATACCACCGGGACTGTTGGTATATTGCTTTCCTAACAAGAAACGCTACATTCGCCTTTTATGGGCTTCCATCTCATAGCAAGTTGAAAAAAAAAACCAGCCACCATTCCATTCTAATTTCTGTACCTAAAGGGCAAAAAAGATTAATTAAAACGCACAGTAGGGGGCATTTCTCGAGGTGCTGTTGAAAGAAAAATAACAACACTCTCTGATGTAAAAGACGTCAATTATGTATCAAACTAGTAAACTCTTCTTTCTGTTTCATATGTTTATTAATTTCGACTTTAGTTAGTTAACTAATGAAACATATTATACGCCAAAAGGTCATGGTGGGATAATTATGAGGTTAGATTCAACCTTAACAATTACTTAGTGCTATATTAGTAAACAGATTGAGATAAATCAGAAATATTATAATGGAGAAGTAGTATTAATTGTACTACGGAGTCTGATAATCGTTTATAATAAAATATAAATGATTTATTGTATAATCAACATACTACCTTATTTGTTATCCATGTTTGCAAAAACATCGTGAAATATCGATCTCATGACGGTTTTGCAAACATAGATTACAAAAATAAGGTAAATATTTATCTAATTGAAATTGAACTATCAAAAACACAAGTAAAACGGAGCTAATGAGAAAAAGTCAGACAGCGGAGTAAATGATCAGGTCACAGGAACTTTGTGTGGCGAAAAGTAAGAACTAGTTAGTAAGAGCTTTTTAAGAAAATTCTTTGTAAGTTGGTTCGTTTCTGGCTTGCTTTGTACAAGCTTTGTTGAAAATTCTGCAACGCTCTGCAATAACGTTTTAGATGTGGAATAATGCACACAGTCATATAGATAGGTGTAGAGGTGCCTGGTATTTGTAAATTAAATATTTTTTGAGTATGAAGGAGAAATCTTCCTATTCGATAGATGTTTCGCTTGAAATGTAAGTTACTACTATTATTGTTAATTGTAAAAGCTTGGTCGTAATAAATTATTCAAAAAAAGAGGTGATATTTACAAAATGCGGCAGGTATAAATGAAGAGTTGCAAATACATACACGTTCTTTTTAGTTCATGCTTGGTGGCATTGTTTTAATGTATTACAAATAAGTCTGGTTTTAGCTTGCGACCGTTCCAATTTGTCTGAAATTCCAAATGACGTGATAATGAGAAAAGTAGTCAAGTGCTCATCATTGTAAACTTCTAAAAAGCCTTATATGTAGATATTTGATAAAAATTAATGCACAAACTACTTTGGTTATGGGTTGTTTTCGGCAGTGTCCCTTACAAATGTACAGATTATAAAAATGTTTTATTGCAGGCATAGTACACCCATAAATCTTAAAAAATACATCCAGTACACACAGACTATAAACATTAGACACTACACGCGTACTAATATCAATAATTATTTAGTTAAATAACTGCACAATGAACGTAAAATACATTAAAAAAGTAAAGATGAAACTGGGTATAAGAGGTAAGTGAGTACAAACTTAATTATTCATGGTATAAAATCTGAATTTAAAAGGAAGTCACAAAGCCATGTCAACATGTCTCAACTAAGATAATTCGGTCAAAAGCCGACAGAAGCAGAAACAGATCTCGATCCAAGAGGTTCTAATTAAAATGATTTATTATGACTGATGTCGGTGGCGCCGGGTGCGGCGACGAGTGTCGGGTACGCACTGTAATTTAATAAGCGCGTGTTTTAGTTACCTATTGAATTATTTTTATCCTTAGCCCGTCATATTCATCCAACTTTAAAAAATGTTGGGTAACTTTGGTTCATGTGGAAACTACATTAGAACACCACACAAATGTATAACGGTCCCGTAAACAAAAAACTCAAGAAAGTGGGCAGTCAGGTAAAACCAACCATATAGTCATGTGTGCCATAAATTCAATGTAGGTAATAATAAAATCTGGACTGAGGTAATCAAAGTTGCTTTACTTTAGGGCCAAACTAACTCGACTTTACCATTTACGAGACATTGGCTATCTCTGCACGCACCAATACCTCCGTCCCAACGGATTATTTGATTTAATTTTGTATTTTTTGTATTTCATTTTTATTTTATTTTTATTGTAAACTGTGACAATACATATCCTTTGATTCAAAGTGATTTGTTTATTTTTATTTTAATTTTAAATTGTGACATTTTAAATTATAATTTTACTGACAATAGATGATAAATTTTGATTTATATATGGTTTTATACTAACAAAGTGGATGTAAATGTCTGAAAAATTAATAAAATTATTATTATTTTTACAATGCATATGCTCGGAAAGTGCCTCTTGACGCGAGTCAACATATCTATAGAAAGTTAGTCATCCCAGCACACTTTCGCAAGTGTGAAAAAAAATTGTATGGATTTTACTTTCCACACGCGTGCGGAAAAGTAACTTTTTAAATTGCCAATTCTCAAAAAGTTGTGTCCAAACTAGTGTTTAAAAAATAAGACTAAAGAGTTGTGTCTTCATAATTCAGCTTTGCACAAATAAGAAAGTGTTTGATGCAACCAAATGAATATTTACTGATAAAATAATAAAACAGATTGTTTTAATATTAAAACACACAAATTTTAATTTTGTCAAAAGTTTTGAAATAAAAAATTAATACTAAAATGATTCCTTGAGTCCATTTCGGACCGTACGACATCATGCGCGCGCAATCGAAATTGGCGTAACACGAACCAAGCATGTTTACCCGTTCGCGCCTGTCAACCAATGAGCTTTCAGTGCGCGCGCATGGCGTAACACAAACCAATCATGGTTACCCGTTCACGCCTGTCAACCAATGAGCTTTCAGTGTGCGCGCATGGCGTAACACGAACCAATCATGGTTACCCGTTCGCGCCTGTCATGAAAACCCGCCACAGTAATGTTCATGAATTCAGTCTGGAGAATTAATTTAAGTTTAGCAAATTAAAATGGAGAGTTCAAGTGATGAATTTACATAGGACTTAACGCCGCCTGACGTCCTAGACCAAGCACAAAATTAAATGTGACAGCTTCCTGCTGACTAAACCGATGCTGAAATATGTAAACACATCTACGAGACTTTCCCTCAATAAAAAGTAAATAAGAACGCAACATCTTTTTCTGAAAATGTTTATGAGCCCGCGCAGACAGAGAGCGGTCTGGAGTTCCGAGTTCCAAGTTCAGAGTTATGCGTTCTTTCGAATGTACTGAGTCTCTTACGATAACGCACACAGCAGGCGACTGGAACTCTCAAGCGGTAAAAACACAGAACTCTGAACGCGGAACTCGGTACTCCAGACCGCTCTCTGTCTGCGTGCGCTCTTAGCCCCAATTTTTTTCCTCGCTTAATGCATTGTAAAATGTTGTATGATATACGTGTCGAAAGTAGGAAATTCCCAACTCATGTCGGCTAAACCACACTCGCTCGCTTCGCTTCGCTCGTGTGTTTAGATCTCCGCCATTCGTTGGGAATAGCCTACTTTCCGCACTTGTATCATAAATAACTATTACAGTATCTTGTGTTATTATCTATATAAATGAATAGGTAAGTATATTAATTGGCTAAATATATATGTGACGGCGACAGAGATGGACCAGGTACCACCGTCTCGCAGTCTGGTTCTGATGGTGTAGCGCTCATGACGTAGGTTGGCATTTGTATTTTTCCTTGTAACCAATTAAGAAATTGTTAATAGGGAGTTAAAATTAGTCCGTTTGGTTACGCACTTTTCCAAGCCTAAAGGCTTAAATATATAAAAAAGTTACAAACCGGACAATTCTTCACTTCTAGTTTAACATTGTTAAACATGTCCAATTTGTTTTTTTTTTAATTGTAAAAGCTTGAAAAAGTGCGTAACCAAACTGACTAATTTTAACTGCCTATTAACAATTTCTTAATTGGGTACAAGGAAAAATAGAAATGCCCAGATACTCAAGTAAGGACTTCAAAAAGGACTATTTTAGGAATAAAGGTGTTTTATTTCACGAACCAATATTAATTAATTACAAAATCAAATAATTAGAAAGCTAATGGACAGACAAACTGACAGAATCGTTAGCTAGGGTGTTGTCGTCTCCGCAATCCGAAGTAAAGTGAAAGTGACACTCTCGCCAACGAGCCCATCCACGTGCACCGCAACCGGTAGTTACGTCACACGCCGTTCGCCGCCATCTCAATATTAAAATAATCAATTGACAATCTTATAACGCTTGATTATTGTTATCTACCATATATGTAATAACATCACTTCAGTCAAAATGACTGCACTTATTGGCTAATTCTTTTTTGTGGTGTTTTAGATCATGATAAGGTTTTTTTTTCCTACGCTACTTCCAACAATATCGGAGTCTATTTCTACTGTCTACTGCCATTCCAGTTCCATCATTCTCTACTGCTCGTACTTCCGTGCCACAAACTTGTTCTTTCTCATATCCTTCTTCATTCTTACTGTTGGGTTTAGACCCTTCAAACTAATCTGACTATTCTAGCTTATTTACTATTTATTCAATTACATACTTTTATTTCTTTTCTAGCATTCCGGCCTCTTTGTCCTTCCATCTATCTATTAATCTGTCCACTTTATCATACCTCGTCTATTGTTCTATTATTTAGTTCTATTTAACAGGGGAGAGGGTTACACGAAAAGTGAGTGACTGAGTAAGTGAGAGTGAGTGAGTGAGACAGAATATACTTGCATGGAAGATTTGGTCTCATTTCCTTCAATTTAGTGCACCTGAACGAAACTGGGGCAGACAGTTAGTTAATTTACATTTACGTTAATTATACAAATTTACGGTTTCTGTGTGTTTCGCAGAATTAACTTTAACTTAAACGCTAGTTAAACCTCTGTCACTTTAAAAGTCGTTTGTTTCGTCTGTCACTTTTTGGTCACTGCGACACTTTGTTTTGGCCAGACACAATGTCAGACACAATCAAAATGTGCTATTACGGTGAAAATTTTTCAGAAAATTTTCCCCACTTTCCATGGACGAATAGATTTTGAAATTGATGTTTATGTATTGAAACATGCAAACAACAATTGCCATCAACAATAAAAGTTTAAGTTGAACATTAAATTCTTTACTGTAACGACATATTTATTTTATTTTAGTTTGCTAACTATATATGTAATAGTCAAGTAGAAAAAGAGACCAATTGTCTGTTTTGAAATAAAGTGAGCATTCTTATTCAATCCTATTTATTAATTTAATTTCTTAATAATCAAAAATAAAGAATACGTTATATTTGAAGATTTTAAAAAAAAATAAAAATAAATAAATATTAGGGGACAATCTTACACAAATCGACCTAGTCCCAAACTAAGCAAAGCTTGTACTGTGGGTACTAGACGACGATAAACATACTTATATAGATAAATAAATACTGAGATACATAGAAAACATCCATAACTCAGGAACAAATATTCGTGCTCATCACATAAATAAATGCCCTTACCGGGATTCGAACCCAGGACCTCTTGCTTCGTAGGCAGGGTCACTACCAACTAGGCTAAAGCGGTCGTTACTTTAGTTGATATAACTTTAGTTGGTCGTTACGTTATTTTAGTTGATATAATTACCACTATCCTTCGAATTTGGGACCATTTTTTATTCTCACAGCAAAAACAACATACAAAAAAAACGACCAAAGCCACCTCAATCTTACCAATATTATAAACTAGCTTTTGCCCGCGACTCCGTAAGTCAAAGAATCCCGCGGGAACTATGCAATTTTCCGGAATAAAAACTATTACAGCGTTGCCAATAAATAGATTGAACTATCGATAGTATTGCCAATAGTAGGTATCGTGACCTCGCAAAATAGTCAAAATATCGATAGGCCTATCGATACTATCGGTAGGCATCAATACTATCGATGGTATCGATATATTGACGGTCCTATTAGCTAAAGTCCAGGAAGTTAAAGACATCGTGCACAGCGACACAACTACTGTTATCTTTATTTTGTTAATTCTGATTGTTTCTTCGAAACTGCCATTTTTTATAAAATATATTCGTAGTGTTTGTTTTCCCATTGCAGTGAGAATTGTTTAATCATTTATATATATTTAGTAGGGGAGGATAGGGGAATTGCGGACGCTGAAAGAAAATAATGTACAACTTTTATGCTATTGGCAAGTACTGTAGGTAGGTTATAGTAATTATGTTTATGTTTAAGTAATTTTGTTAAGGTTCGCTTTTATGATCTACAAATTATCTATTTACGCATGTAGGTAGTTTATGTAGCTTATGGCTTATATTATAGTGTGGCGTTCCGGGTATTACCGACGGTGTTGGCTGAAAATCAGCGCTGGGGTGTTATAAACGCTTCAGCACTATGCTGAGTCAGTGTCCAATTTAAAACCGCAATGACACACTATATTTAGCCTTCGTTTTGCCCTTTTTGTAAAAAATATTTATGTGTCTTGTGTTGTTGTAAATAAATGTATTTTCTTTCTTTCTTTCTTTCTATTAGCAATAATCAGTCTGACTCTGATAAGTTATTATTAAACTTTGATTATACACCTACAAAATTAACATTAACAACTGAATTAAACATCAATCAACAACTGTAAATTATAAATCAAAAACAAAATCTTGTCTGTCCGTAATTACCCGTAGCTCTTGGGGTAAACACGGGCGGAAGCTAAGTTAATAAGGGACAGCGTAGGGTAACAAAAAAAAACAAGAAAATTGAGTTTTGAGAGTAAGAGAATTAGAATTTGGACCCCTCTGACGATTCAACACAGTTAATCAAGCCAGGGGCAATTGCGGATGCCTGTATTTACACCAGATGGCTGGTTTGCAACTACCCTAACTAGTGGTTAATGAATCAACACGGTTTTTTTTAGGTTAGCAAAGCGTGTTATTTACACAAACATTCGAAATGCATACTCCATTAGCAAGCCATAGAAAATATCACTTACTACCATAACTCAAAATTAGATGAAAATTCACGAAAAAATTTTGTTTCTACTTAGAAAACCGTGCGCAGCCGTCCGTCGTGAATGTTTGCGCGTCATCAAATAATATAGCGGAAAGAATTACGTGATTGTATCAGGAAGGCGCGGAAGGAGAGGATTGAGCAGATATTGGTTTGTCCGTATTTATCCCGCGTCCGCAATGCCCCCATCGTCCAATTTGTTTTCACATCTTAATGATTGTTGTTCACTCATTAGGTTAATTAATGTAATTACATGTAATTAAGATACCAGTCACTAACTAGTGCCTGGTCCCAACTCAATTTGTATATAAGCAAAGCAGGGACATTTCAAATAATAAATAAGTTGATGAACTGAAACAATTAGGTACTTTGCTCACCCGCGACCTGACGGTAGTTACGTTTATGTTAGAAATGCGTGTTCATGCAGTTCCTCCACCTCCACACTGCACGAACACACACAAATCACACAAACCCAATTATCACCACCACCAAACTACACTGACGCATTTCGAACTCAACCATAGCTCATCTTCAGAGTAAGTACCACAATCGTTTCTATGCTATTAAATGTTAGACTTATGTGTGTCTAAGAGAAAGGCAAGGAAAGGAAAGACTTTAAAGCTCCATAATAAAATCACTTTGTAAATATTAAATAATAATGTAGGTATAAGTGAATACCTTTCTACATAAGAAAGATCACTTGAAGATAAGAAAAATACCGAAGACAACATAAATCGTTCTCTAGAACACGCAACAAAAACAATTGAATGTTTACAAATACGAAACCCATTTTCATAAGTTATTTTCATCTTATTTAACGAGATTCTGCTAAGGACCTGTCACTCTGTGTTTGTCAATATAGATTGTAACTGACTGGGACAACACGCGAGGAACAAAGCAACACTTCAGTTTTTTTTTCTTTTATTTCGTATTAGGTACGAGAATTATATTATAATTTAGGAATTTATTGGTCTGCGTTGGTTTGAGATAGTTGCTTAATGGGACTTATGACCTTTAGTTTCATCTTCTTCATTAAAATAGTTGATTTGTGACGTGACTTGTTTTGATAGTTTTTTCTGGAATTGTCTCCAAAGTGCATTTAATAATTTATTTAAAATTTATTGTCTGACCCATAAATACGGGGAACTTAGGTACCTATTTATATATTCTTTTTTTTTTTTTTTTTTTTTTTTTTATGTTAGATAGGCCAGACAAACGAACTAGTGGGTCACCTGATGTTAAATGAACACCACTGTCCATAGACACCCGCAGCGCTTTACACGATGCCAGTGCGTTGTCGGCCCTAAAGGAGAGGGAATAGGGGAAGGGGGAGAGGGAGGGGGAGAGGGAAGGGGTGAGGTATTGGGCCCCCGGCACTCTCACTGACCGTACGAAACGCAAGCAGGATTACTGCTGCTTCACGCCGGTGTTCTGTGAGAGGGTGGTACTGCCCCGGACGAGCCGGCCCATTCGTGATGCAGCGGCTAGCTACAACATGACTCTACCACTTCAACCACTGATTATTCTTACCACTGATTTATTAAGAAGAATAGAAGGTATTCGTTTGTATTGCTTCCCAAAGTCGGATTCGCTGCTTTATCCCCTCTGTTTGCTATTATAACTTAACTGAACTCGTTTTTTGTGTTTACAAAAAAAAACTAATTAGGTATACTCACCAATGAAAACTAATAAACTAGACTAAAATTTAATAACTAATAATTTAGACTGGGCCTGGCTTGGCTATTACGCTTTTAGGTCTCCTTACACCTCTATTTGTTTTATTTCTGTAGTATTTTTGTTTTGTTTTATTTTATTTTCCATAATTTAATTTGCCATAATTTCACTTGCCATAACAACGTTTGCCATAAAATATATAGAAGCGTGAATTTTTCAGGATTTTCTGAAATGTCATCTTATAGAATACAGTAAATTAGGTTAGATTTGTTTTGTAACAACTCTGAAGAAGGTAGGTACTGTTTCAGAAAAAAAATTTATATCAAATGAAAATTATAGAAAACGATACATTATAGCATATGCAATTCGGGAAAACGATAGAGAACCGTAGTATTTACGTAGATAAATGAAGTATTTTTTACTAGAGCCGCATCCTGAAATTATTTTTTAAACCTATTTCAACTACAATCGAATATTTAATAAAAAAAATGTTAAGTGAGAAAAGGAGACAGTGCGTAGGACGTATTCTTTATCTCGCCCTAGAGACAAACTTTTTGCATAATTACTGTCGCTCATTTAAATACTTTTGCGTACTTTTAACTTTGAGTAGTGGGCAGTGGCGCAGTTCCTCCCTTTCCCTAAAAACATAAAAAAGATAAGATGGTAAATTTATCGTGGCTATTAAATAGACAATATTGTTTTGCACATTTTATTTGCACTGTGGATCTGATTGATGAACTATGTATTATATTGTTAAAAAGAAAATAAGGGCTACTTAATTTTCATTTGTATATTACTTATTGCAGTAAGCCTCATTAGCAATTCGTCTCTTTTTTTTTGGGCTCATTAGCTATTCGTCCCGTTCGTTGTTCGTTTCATTTGCTATTCAAGTAGATATAGACGATGGATAGGGATACAAGGCTGGCAATCCCTTTTCACGCCAAGGTGCCTATGTATAGTGCTTTTCTCAAACGTAAACAAGAACTATGTCCGCACGATTAGTTTTTTTTTCTTAATACTTACCCATTAATTATAAAGAAATTATGGCCGTAATTACTTCTGACAAAATTTATTGATAATATTGGAAAAAACTAAACGTACAGACCTAGTTTTTGTTCCTACTGACCACATATCAAAAATTGGTCGAAATCGGTTAACATTTAGGGGGTGGAATACGTTAACGCCGTTTGTATGAAAAGTAACAAATAAAGAATGACACAAAAAACGAACGTCACGTACAGTCACGAGCATTAATATATATACGTTTCCTAATTTGCAAAATAATACATATATCTATGTTAGATTTCCTAACTAAATACTCATACATAACTTTCAAAATATTGTATCCAAAAAATCCACCACAGTAAAGTACACGATATTTGTAGCAAAATTAAGTCAACAACCTCGATCACAATATTGTATACGCCATTGCTCCCTTTTTGAAATATACGTTATAATTTCAAAATAATGTCTACAACGCAGTGCCATTAAGAGGCTGACAACACCTAATATGTTGAAATTGATGTCATTTAAACAGTTTTTTAAGAAAAACTGTTTGTTCTAGCACATCAAAAAAATTATATGTTAATATTCATCATATTTCAAAGACCGTGGACGAACTCGATACATAATTGGACGAAATCGGCTCGATAGAAAATAATTGCAAAGATAGGTCTTAAAATCATCATTAAACGGTTCTATGTCTTTATTTTTTTGGCGTATGCGTCTGCAATTAAAAACATGAAGTCAACATATTCATACCTAAACCGCTAACGAGTCATATTTTACAAATAATCCACAGTTTTTTTTTTAATTCAATATTTGCCCGATAAATTTCAATATACCCGGCTGCCCAGTAATAGCGGCATCTCGTTTACTCCGATACAAATAGACAGTGTGCGCTGACGTTGGTGTTGACAGCGTCTTAATATGTAAACAATTATGTTTGCTCAATATTTCATAACAATGTATACCAATACAATGATTGGAACATTTTTGTTCATTTCTTAAGTCATTACACAAACCGGTCAAGTGCGAGTCGGACTCGTCTGTGAAGGGTTTCTTACCTCCGTACAGAGTTTTTTTTAAATCATCATCATCATCATCCCAGCCAATATACGTCACACTGCAGGGCACAGGCCTCCTCTCAGGATGAGAGGGGTTGGGCCGTACTTCCCAAGCGGAAAAAAAATACTGTTCAGTAAAAAATCGCCAAATGTAAGCACCAAAATCGTAAACTTATAGCTAGGTAAACGTCTGAAGAGCATAGCAGCTGTCACCTAGCAACCGTCGCCGGAGTTAAAAACGCTGAAAAAGCACGTTTGTTCTATGACAACCCCCTTTAGGTTTTAACTTTATTTTATTATTTTATATATATAGGTATATAGATTAGTATTTGTTGTTATAGCGGCCACAGAAATGTTTAGCTATTACGGTTCAAGATATAGCTTCTTTTCTTCTTTCTTTAATCTATATTTAATATTATAAATGCGCAAGTGTGTCTGTCTCTTAACGCTTAAACCGCTTTACCGATTTTGATGAAATTTGGTATACAGATAATTTGAATGCCAGGAAAGGACAAAGGTGGGTTTTATTTCAGAAATCATCCTTTAAGGGGGCAAAAAGGGAGGTGAAAGTTTGTATGGGGATATAAACGTAACCGCTGAACCGATTTAAATGAAATTTAGTATATAGACAGTTTGAGTCCGAGGAAAGGATATAGAATGGTTTTCCCAACATTTAAATTCCCGCGGGACAAAAGTATGTGAATTCAATTTCGGAACTGATTTAAAAAAAATCTTTCACTAATAGAAAGATTTGATTGACATTTAAGAATTTTCAAAATAGGTCAAAACAGTTATATCTATCCCGCGGGAACCTTATAATTTCTCTAAAAGCAGCTTACCTACGTCAATCAAAAACAGTGCAGCTTTCTATGAATGAAAGATTTTTGATTTGTCTAAATGTAAGAATTCTCTTATTTCTGTGCCCCGGGAATTTTGCGTTTTCCCGGGGGAAAAGTTGTTATCCAATGTCAGTCAAGAACTGTAGCTTTTCTATTAGTGAAAGTTTTTTATATCAATCTAAAAAATATTTCTATCCCGCGGGAACTTTGCATTTTCCCGGGAAAAAATAAGCCTATTTCAATCAGGGACAGTTTAACTTTCTATAGAATTCACTTATTCCTATCGCGCGGGAACTTTACATTTTCCCGAATTTATCCTATGTGTTAATCGTACACGTAACACATCTATTCTGTGTGACACATCCAAACAAACGTGACGTAGACAAATTTGAAATATTTGATCTGCATCTATCTCATATACTTCATTCATTTGAGGGTAGATTCACAAAAAAATAAAAATGTCTGTCGCCTTTCCTTGCAAATTACGAGCAACGCTAAGACCACGCGTATACATTGTTATGAAAAAGGAACCAAACGTAATTGTTTACATATTAATGACACTGCGTTGTAGACATTATTTAGAAACTGTCACGTATATTTCAAAAAGGGAGCAATGGCGTATACAATATTGTGATCGAGGTTGTTGACTTAATTTTGCTACAAATATCGTGTACTTTTCTATGGTGGGTTTTTTGGATACAATATTTTGAACGTTATGTATGTGTATTTAGTTAGGAAATCTTACATAGATATATTATTTTGCAAATTAGGAAACGTGTATATATTAATGCTCGTGACTGTACCTAGAATGCGACCAAAAACGAAAGAGACTAGCACCAGTACCAAATTTATAAATAAATGTAAATACTCGTATATATAAAAAAAAATATAAATGTATCGAAATAATTTAGGCGAATAAGTAAACGAGACAAAAAACGAAAGCGAAGAACAACGAATGAGTCCAAGAAATACCGTGACGAAAGACGAATAAGACGTATTAAGAGATAGACAAGTTGCAGAAATTGACCAAAAAAGATAAGTCATTCTGTATTCGCCAAACAAGACTAAGATGAATACAGAATGAGACGAAATAAGAATTGAACGAAAAACGAATGAGGCGAGATAATAGGATACCGCTATTTTCAGTGACTGTGTATAGACAAATTTGAAAGCCTTTTAGGGCGTGGAAATAACCTTAAAATGACAACTGTGCAAAAATATTAAAAACAATTTTTTTTTTTTTTTTTTTTTTTTTATGTTAGATAGGCCAGACAAACGAACTAGTGGGTCACCTGATGTTAAATGAACACCACTGTCCATAGACACCCGCAGCGCTTTACACGATGCCAGTGCGTTGTCGGCCCTAAAGGAGAGGGAATAGGGGAAGGGGGAGAGGGGGGGAGAGGGGGGGAGAGGGAGGGGGAGAGGGAAGGGGTGAGGTATTGGGCCCTCGGCACTCTCACTGACCGTACGAAACGCAAGCAGGATTACTGCTGCTTCACGCCGGTGTTCTGTGAGAGGGTGGTACTGCCCCGGACGAGCCGGCCCATTCGTGATGCAGCGGCTAGCTACAACATGGCTCTACCACTACAAACAAATTTCGTGAAACACGATGTTATACGAATATTAATCTACTTATTTAATAATATTAAGGATGAATTCATTTTATTATGCATAGTCCAATTAGTTTTAAAATAGTTTTCAAGCTTGAATCTGTTGCTAAATAAAATATGCAAGTATTTAAAGAAGAAAACACCGGAACAAATTTTATTACTATTTGAATTTTGAACAGACGTCCATTGCTCATATTGAGCGTACGTTATAAAAAAACCGAACAAGTGCGAGTCAGACTCGCGCACGAAGGGTTCCGAACCATTATTCTATAAAAACAGCAAAAAAACACGTTTACTGTATGGGAGCCCCCCTTAAACATTTGTTTTATTTTATTTTATTATTTATTTTTAAATTGAATGTATAACTAAATATTCAATGAATATTTCAAGCGTCTACCTACTTCCGTTATCAATATCGAGCAAAAACGAGCAAAAAAATCACTTGTTGTATGGGAGCCCCCATTAATTTTATTCTGTTTTTAGTATCTGTTGTTATAGCGGCAACCGAAAAACATCATCTGTGTATTTCTTCCAGTTATCCTTTGAATAATTGATTGGTATTTGATCACCTTCTCTGCTTCGATGTTTCTTATGGCGACTCACTATGCAAGTATAATAAAATAGAATATCAGAAATAAAAGCACTACTTACTTGGCATTCTCATAGAACTCGTAGAAACAAAAGAGCTAGTAACAGTGTACTTTAATTAGAACATAACTGACGTAATGCCACCATTAATTACTTAGGATTTACCTTGAATCTCCTCACGTAGAGAAAATGTGGCGGAGAACGCCTGAGACTTTATATTTACTATTCAACGTTCTTTAGAACGAGGTAATTGTACTTTGTCTCTACCTACAGGCAGGCAGGCATTTTGCTTCGTATTAGGATCCTTGCAACTCTTAACTATTAATTTCTTTACTTTAATAATGAATACGGGCAATATACAATGTGTGTGTAGAGGGTAGAGACCCTCTGGACAAAGACGAATTAGGAAGTGTTGATTTGGGCATATCTAAGCTATGTACAAAGCATCGCATCAAACGCCACCGTATTAACGGAGAAATGACTGATTACCAGAGATCGGAATTTTCACGGCAAAATATGTATAAAACTGTCTCAATCAAGCTAGTATTAGAAACAATTTTTTATCAATATCGACAGTTGTGCAATAGAAGAAAAAAACGGTCCACTAAATAAAAAACATATTTAATACAGAATTAAATACAGACAGATGCAATTCGAAGTCCGCGTCATGACACACGGCAGCACATGATATTTTATTTGGTTTGTAATAGTAATAAGAGTAGACGATCATTAATTTTTCAACATTCCTGGGAGTAGCCTGTTTCGTTTATCATCTAAAAGCTAAGCTAAGCGACTAAAATTAGACTAACTGAACCGCAAATTACTTTGACGTTTTATTACACGTATGTTTTTCTTTTAGTAAAAACTCGAAGGTACCTTGATGATGAATTGGTGACAACACTTAATTCTTTTGCAGGAAACTAACAGCACTGACAGATATAATTATCGTCACTTCTACGTGATTAAAACCAGATGCCAATACAAATATAATGCACCACTAAGAAATGCAGTATCTCAAGAGCGCCTAACAAGTTTCAACTCAGTCAATTCAATTAATACACAGTGTATAAAAAAAAATGGTTTTCGGGTTATGTTTCCATCAATCCATTTTAAAACCATAGTGTTTTTTAAGAATTGTGTTCTGGGCTTGATGTTAAAGTTTTAATGTTTGATGTGGTAAAGAATCGAGGCGATGATTTTTAAATTACTGCTAAGGTATTGCTATGCTAATACTGTAGGTAATATATTTGTTGGTAACAAGTTTTGTTCATTGATACGGATCTCCGCAGAGAAGCGGCTGATTCCCTTCTTCCACGTAGTCAAACTTTTTAGTCCAACCAGTTTGACTAAGAGGAATTACGTTTCCTCGTGGTCAAACTTCGTTGATATTTAACATTTTTAGCATGCTGTATGCATGCAGTTTATATTGTACAGTCATAGATAAAAATATAAATACCTAATAAAGTTAATGTCAAGTGCGGTGACGTTCGTGTAATTGATTTCCTCGTTATATATGAATCTATCTAATACCTTTAAACGAGCAATTCTTGTATATATGTATATATAATCAGGATCTCGGAAACGGCTCCAACGATTTCGATGAAATTTGGTATGTGGGGGTTTTCGGGGATGAAAAACTGATCTAGCTATGTTTCATTTTCAGAAAATCGCTTTTACTCGTGTTTTCCGGCTATTTTTGTTTGCATTAGAATATAAAGCTAAATTTCGCCGACTTTGAGCAGATCATAATGGCACATTAGAAATCGGGTGGTCGCGGATCCAGCCGACCTCGGTTCGATTCCGCGTTTTTTTTCAAGATTTTTAGTTTTTTTTTTAAGTTTATTTTTTATGAGAAAACGTCAAGTTTCTTCTTTTGTGAGAAAAAGTTACTTTTTTGTGAGAAAAAGTTACTTTTTTGTTAGAAAAAGTATTATAGGGAACGTGCAGTAACTATAGGCGGCAGCACTAATGCGACAGAAGAGACACTATGCGGACAGTAAAACAAACTTATCAAGGTAAAACATTCAAATTGATGGCACCCTTATGGCACCAGTTGCCAGCACCGTCTATGTGCACGTTCCCTATTGGGAGCACAGAACAGGAAAAGCCGGTTGTCTGTAAAGTCGGTTTACGGACGATAGTTTAACGTGACTCACCCCCCCCCCCCCCCTCCACCCCCTCCGGTGTTTTTGTCAAATATCTTGAAAACGGTGCATCCTACGGCAAAATCAATGAAATTTTCATCCCCCCTTTAATTCCCCGCGCTCCCTCCCCCGCATCCCCTCCCCCCTCTCACCCCCCCCCACCCCTCCGGTGTATATAATCAGGATCTCGGAAACGGTTCCAACGATTTCGATGAAATTTGGTATTTGGGGGTTTTCGGGGATGAAAAATTGATCTAGCTTGGTCTTATCTCTGGAAAAACGCTTGGTACCGAGTTTCTGCCCGAGCAGAGCTCGGTCGCCCAGGTACTTATATTTAAATTGTGTATATCCCCGTCTATGAACAAGAATAATAAATTTCAATTGGAATTGATATAATGAAATTAAATAGATGTTGGTTATTTTTTTTAATAAGGTGCGATAAGGAAAAAAAACTTTTTATATTGTATTAACTTTGTACAGATCATCATCATCATCATCATTTCAGCCGTAGGACGTCCACTACTGGACATAGGCCTCCCTCATTGATGCCCAATCATTACGATTGGAAGCGATTTGCATCCACCCTGAACCTGCGGCCTTCACCAAATCGTCCGTCCATCTTGTTGGTGGACGTCCCACGCTGCGCTTGCCAGTCCGTGGTCTCCATTCCAGAACTTTTGGCCCCCAACGGCCATCTGTTCTGTTGTACAGATTATCTGTTGGTATTTTTTTTTTAATTAAAGTCAACTGTACACATTTTTGACTGGACATTGAAACAAGATGGATCATTCAGCTAGTTTGACCACGAGAAAACATAATTCCTCGTGGTCAAACTGGTTGGACTAAAAAGTTTGACTACGTGGAAGTGGAAGAAGGGGGCTGATTCAATCAATTATAGAAAAAGCTTTATCTCTTTGCGTCTGCCAGGCGAAAAACAGGGCTATTTTTGAGTACAGTTATGTATGAATATCTCTGAACTTTAATTGACTAACCCCCCCTATTCATTGTTAATTTCACCCACATTATTACACTACGTATAGTTTTCGAATAACGATATATTATTAAGTTTTTATCTGGCTTTTTCAATAATAAATATTTATACTTATTATTAAAACACATAACTTTAATTTATTTTAACAATGATTTCGAAGACATTGCAAAGCTGAGGAACATTAGTGTGTTCGATAAGGAAGTCCAAATTTCGCTCTTTACGCTGTACTGACTCAAAGTAATCTGATTTTATTGCTCCATAAACCCAATAAGTCATAAAATAAAAACGGACTCTGACCTTATTGTCTTCGCTTAAAATGTTCAAGCGTAAAATGATAAAACGGCATTGATCATGGCGACAATGTGTACTGAAAATTTAATATCGCTTTCACAGCCAAATGAAGTGATTAAACAATACACATGTATGGTACAAGATAAATAGAATGCGTTGGACAGGGCTGACACCTTACTTATAAAAATAGTTATTTGGGATTTTGCAACACGGCTGCACCATTTCAAAACATAGTAAGGGACATTCAGCTAATTTTACAGGAGAGCGAAAAAACATGTTTTGTCTCAGCCGTACAAAATTTTGCAATATTAGGTAGTTCAAAAAGTGATACTTTCTTGGTTAACTAGATTAAGACGAATATCTAGGGACTTATATTTATGTTTAATTTCTTATATTACATGTTTTATCTAAAAATATGTACCATACTGGCTTTTGAAATGAGCGTATTGATTATCGTTTGACCACATCACACCTAATAAGCCTCTCTGACTTTTTCAAAACCTAGTAAGTGCATGCGACATACTAGGTTTTTGAAATAGTTTTGTGCCATCCTAGGTTTTGAAATGGTCAAGGCCGTTTTTTTGTGTACTTACTTGGTTTGGAGGTACTCATATTTCTGTGAAATTGAGCGAGATAGGCCTCTAAATGTTTTTGTATCCTGTAGGCACTTACTAGAAATTACTTTAGAAACTACGTTATATGCAAAAATAGCAAAATTGATTTTTTGAGAGTTACTAGGTTTTGAAATGGTGCAGCCGAACAGTTTAAAATTATAATGAGTAGGTATTTATACTTGCAAAAGAGTAAGTGTGGTTTGACCTATGCCTTTTAGGAAAGGATCGTGGCTTCAAACCCGGGTATACACTTCTGTGTGTTTCAGAATTCATGTATTAGACGATCGGAAAGCCTAGTTGTTAGAGAACCTGACTACGAAGCTTGAGGTCCCGGGTTGGTTTCCCGGTCGGACTCGGGGCAGACATTTGTGTGAATAATACGAATGTTTGTGCTCGAGTCTTGGGTGTTTAATATGTATTTAAGTATGTATATATCTACATTATAAGTATGTTTATCCGTTGTCTAGTACCCATAGTACAAGCTTTGCTTAGTTTGGGACTAGGTCAATTGGTGGGAATTGTCCCGTGATATTTATTTATTTATGTCGAAAATTACATTATTTCGTCGCGAGTAAATTTATACACGCTTACGAGGAATTTTAACGGTGTGTGTGAAGTTCTCGATCTGCACTGGACCATCGTACAGCTCAATCTTTCTCATTCTAAGAGGTCTGTGCCCAGTAGTGGGTTGTATATGCTGGAGATAATGATCAGGATCATGATTTCGGCCTGGCTATGATTACACGCCACCTTAGATAATTTAAGACAGGATGAGCCTTTGCACCTTTCCCCCCTGCCATGCTAATATGTACAATTGAACGTCATCTAATTCCTTTTTTTTCTTTATTCGGCATGTCTGAGAATAGGTCGTAGGCTATATCTTATACCCTATTCTTTGCTGACGGACTCGCGGGCAACAGCTAGTTATAAAATAAACACGTTCAAGAAACGAAAACCAAAATTACAATTACCCGATAGCAAAGTGACACTTTTATTACATTTACCCGAAACCATTAATATAATATGATTAACACAACGGAAAACACAAAAGATACCTTAATAATAGAAGTTAATAATAATCTCATTATCTTTTGTAATATTGGTGTTAATAATATTCAAACGTCTGTCAACCCTGAGTTAATGGTGGCTTGGTTCACAAAATAGATGCATTTGCGATTAAATTCATTGGCATTGTGTTGATTTAAGGGCGAACAATATTGTATTTGGTGAACGTTATGTCTACTAATTTTGTACGGATTCTCTAGTCTGTTATTATTATCAATGCAAGATTGCACTTAGGGAAAATGATTTTAGTTTTTGAACCATCGCCTCATGATGTTAACCAGCCAACATACGTGATGTTTAAAAATTGCAATATGAGATAATTTTACTGATGTGGTCAATGTAAATAGTTTTTTAGACAGTCCTCTATTGAAATTCACTCAATACATAATAATAAAAGCTACGCGGTTGGTTTGACCGAGATAATTTATTAGTGACCTTTGGCTTGACTAAATTAAACTTGTCTTAATTAAATTACTACGTACTGCTAATTAACATCGGAAAAGGACATCACGATTCTCTCAATCCAAGCTTCAATAATTATTCTCGGTCCTGTCTCAGAATGATTGCACGACAAACTTAACCGCTAACTTGTCTAAGTCTTTGTCTCGTTAACGTAATGTCTAGTTTTGAGTGCACCGATGGCCCTGTAAATTTGCCGAATACTAATGACCAGTGGTTCTCTAGAGAAATGCCAGTGACACGAACAAATTGGGTAACAATGGGGAAATTAGGCTACATCAAGATCACACACTGTTGTATCACTTATATAGGTATTATTTTGGTTGTAAAATAGTTTTAATCGTAAGCCATGCATGAAATTCATAAGTTCCTTTGTCGAATGCTTAATGAAATTAATAATTAATGTAAATGTATTTTCTTTGAAATAGAGTCGAGCAAGCAAAAAACGCTGACACTTAGCTGCTAAATACACTACACTTGTAATTTCGTAGTTAAAATTGCAATGAGATGCAAGTAATCTTTTATGCGTCAAAACTCTAGTATAATTACGTAAACAATACCTAAAAAGAAGATAAAGATCTAAAAAGATTTCCTACTGCGAGTATTTACTGAAAGCCTAAACCTAACGGTCTGTTTCCACTTTGTCGCATGCATTTAGCCCATTATGCGTCGGCACGCCTCGTTGCGATAATGAAGTGGCCCGGACACATGCACGCGGCATGGAACGCTCACCGGCGTCGTAATTATGTTCGGTACCTCTACCATGAGTTACACTAGTTTACAGTGACCGTACTCGCTAGCGACGGCGTAAATGATTTGTATGGAGAATTGTGTACAGCGCCTCTAGCGGTCACTTACGGAAGTACAATTCTCCATACAAATCATTTACGCCGTTGCTAGCGAGTACGGTCACTGTAAACTAGTGTAACTCATGGTAGAGGTACGGAGCTCGCGCGGGATGTGACGAAATGACAATGACGAAATGCAATCAGTCCGTTTGTAGTCATCCCAGCCTATACGTCCAACTGCAAGGCCTCCTTTCAGAATGAGTACCGTTTGTAGTACCTACTAAACTAAAATTTATCCTGTTAATAGGTATATGGCGCTTAGATTGAGATGGCTTGGGGTGTATTTCCCAAGCGCTGACAAGTGGTGAATTTCACACACACCACTGAATCACTTCGCAAGGGAATAAGGTTTCCTCACGATGTTTTCTATTAATGAAAAGGTTACGATTAATTTCAACTGTAATTGAAGACGTGAGTGGATGAAGGGGGTATGTCGCATTTTGCATTTTCGGTTTTATGCCATAAATGAAGGATCTAGGTCATAATGCAACACCGAACGCTATCAGTTCTCATGTTTTTAAACTATAACAGCTTTAAACCCAGTGTATGAAGGACCTATGTACAAGAATAAGTTACCTTCTTCGTGAATGAACGTGCTAAGGGCACATGACTCTAGAAGTGGTTACCAGTTTGCGAGTGAATGTAACAGAAGAAAGTGGCATGTACGCACTTAGCTCCTTCATCCATGTTATGAGACAAACTTTTATTTTCTCTTATTCTGACATATCCGATATCCTAAAAAAAAAAGAAAACATTAGGGATCAGCTGAAATTTATAAACTCTGAATGCAGGTATTTTTACTAAGAAATTCTAGTAAATGAATATATTTTGTTACAATAAACACTTTCATTTATTTAAGTTCTCTTCTTTGCAGAACAGTTTAAAGGAGAAAGAAAGGGTTATGTACTTTTTTATTATAAAAAATGTTTTTTAAAAGCATTTATTAAAAAAATCAATAGATCAGGCTATTTGGTTGATTTTTATAAAAGCAACAATACCCTATTCAACTTAAAAACAAAATTACAACGTAAAAACCTTTAACTGCGATTTACTCGAAATAATGTTTTTGTGACATACCCCCTTCATCTACTCATGTCTTCAATTTCTACTTCGCAAGGTTTGCAGGTTCTCTCACGATGTTTTTTTTTATAAATGAAAACCATACGAAAATTTCAATTGTAATTTCGCACACAAATTCCCAAAAACTCAGAAATGTAAACTCGAGTTCGAACCCATGACCTATGCTTGAGTTACCCTAGGTCAGACCACTAGGCTACCATGGCTTTTTATTATACTGATAAGATTGATAAGCTTGCTCATATTGCCAAATACTTGTAGGTATTGTTAAAGGTATAAGTATAAGTTATACATGTAACTCACTGCTAACGCAAGGGGGTTCCGAAACAAAGGCTTGTACAAAACTTCCTGCTCGCTACCTACAAGCAACTTCAGCCATTGTAGTTATTGTTTTAACACAAAGGAATTTAATGTTTCCAAAGATACGCTGTTATACTCAACTTTTGTTTTTTGTCCGGAGGCTCTATGTGCAAAGTTTACCTTCGCTCTATGAACATGAAAGGGAATAAGTGTTTTAATAAGTTTTTGAAAAAAAAAATTCAAGCTTTTTTTAATATGTTTTTTGTTCACTGTTATTGACGAGATTTAATTTTTTTGACACCTGAAAATTACTATAGGAATCGAAAGAGTTTCGCCTCCTGAACACGGAAAATATTTATTATAATTTATTTCTCCATATTTAAGAAAATGCAACAAATTTAAAAAAACATATTTAAATTTACCAGTACCACAACAGAATAGATATGTTTCCTTAACCTTTTTCACCAGAAAAAAGAGCTGTAATAATTTTAAATTTGATAACAACCTTAACGTCAAATTTACGTCATCACTTTTTTTTAATAGAGACTAGACAAAAGTAATGGATCTATTGTATCGTGGTTTTGGAGTTACGCCCTTTTAGAATAAGCACATCTTTAAAAAATTGTAATAAATTAATTAATAATCCTAGTGAAAATTTAAAACTATCAGCGTCTTTCTCTTTCCAAACAGAATACAGAAAACGAATCAAATTATAGTCTTAGAAATATGAAATCTTGTCAATTGTATTGCATTATCATCCAAACGCCTACCAAATTTCAAGTCGATGCCATTAACTGTTGAAGAGTTCCGTTCTGCAGATACGATTCTGACGAGCCATCAGAATTTCACTACCAGATATTGTATTATCACGGGACTAACATCAGTAAACCAAATTTCATCTCAATCAGATACCAGGAAGTGGTCGAAAATTGGATTGCAAATTATGAAACCACGACATAACAGACTTACATACGAACGTTGTAATCTTGTAAAAATGGAATGTAACCAAAAAGCGGTAAGACACCACATCCTTGTTTGCATGTGTGTTGTGTGCGTTTGTTGCTCTGTCACTTTACTGGATCTGTAAGGAGTTCGTTCTCGGTAATATTATGTAATACTTGCGTATGCTGCTTTTTATTTCAATAATCCAAACCAAGGTGAAGATGGCGGGATGGCTTACTTAGATGCAGTCTTGAGGGACTGGCCAGACATAAGTGTTGACAAGGTAAGTTGAAAGTTCTGGGGAAAAGGGAATTTTATAGAAATTGCTAGAGCCGTTTTCAATTTCCTTAATAAATAAATAAAATACAATAATTGTTTAAGTAAATTCTCCAACGCTAAGTTTAGAAACATAGAAGTTTGCAAGGGGTTAAAACGTCAAACAAGACCACAATATTTGGAAATTCCCACGAATAAAAAATCAAAGGATCGCAATGCAACTGCTAGACCTCATGGGTCACATGAGTAAATCCGTAAGTAATGGCTAGTTGATAAATAATGTAAGTAGGTCCTTCCGAATAAAATACTGACATTCCAGTATTGTTAAGCAGTAGAATTAAGATTAATTATGAGAAAAACTAGTATCAGTGGCCACAAAGCTCTCATTTATAAAGTCCGCGAAATAAAATAATTACATAAATGCAAAAACGAGTAATTGTAGCATTAAAAACATATATACGCATATTTTTGCCTCTTTGCAATGTGAAGAGGTTAAAAAAAGTACTGCTACTTGAAACAAAAGCCCTCCTCCAAAGATTTAATGTCGAAAATATGAAGCAAACAATAAAATGCGATGGAAAACGTCATTAAATAACGAAATAACAGAATCAATTTGTGATACGAAACGAGATTTAGCACTCAGGCGCACTTTAATTCCCTTTAAATGGAATTAAACGGAACAATTTCTATTGCTCTAAGGGCCCTTTTCAGTTCGAGGAAATATCTGACGCTGAAAACATAGAGTTACCAATTTTGTTCAAAAACGCGATGGTAAATTTAAACAGAAAAAGTAAAACGATGTGTAAGTAATTCAGATCAACAAAATAAACGTGAGAAGTGCAATTAAAAATAATAAGGTACGAATTGAGGATATTCCTCTTTCCTATAGGATAATTACAGATACTTTGAATGATCCACAATATTAAATAGGTCAGACGTGGTTCATTATAGAGATTTTTGGAAGATTTGACAGCTATTTCATAAACATGACAATTGGATCCTTCACAACTGACAATTCAAACTAAATTTCGTAGCCCATGCAAAGCCTGGTTTAATACGAAATTCTTCAAATCAGCTAGATATATTTCGAATTTCAAACGTAGTCTTATAAAACAGGGGCTATAGTCCTTTGCCTAGCAGTTGTCCACAATTACAGGTTAACAAGAATATAAATATTTTTTAGTTTCAAAGTAATTTTTGGGACTTACTTTGCGTCATGAGTGCACCTGATCACAAAATCAAAATTATGATTTTCGTAGCAGGCTCGCTTTAAATTTAACTCTGTATGTGAATAAAAAAAACTTTGTTTTAATAGTAGGTACTAATGTAGGGCGCTTAATTCATTAGCCCTTAAATCACTAATAAATCCCTCGCTCGTTCCGATTCCCAGTGGATTTATCTTCGCTCTCACTTTGCGTGATGGCCAACCGTTTTTTTAGACACTCATTAAGGCTAATTCTGGATGACGAGCTTGCCTGAGTTTGCTAATGCGATTTTGTTCAATTGAACAAACGATAATATATAAAAAATAGATAACAAGCTGTGGTAGCCTAGTTGATCTATGGCCTCTCAAGCCGAGGGTCGTGGGTTCAAATCTCGGTTCGCACCTGAGTTTTCGGAATTTATGCGCGAAATTACATTTGAAATTTACCATGAGCTTTACGGTGAAGGAAAACATCGTGAGGAAACCTGCATACACCTGCGAAAAAATTCAATGGTGACTGTGTAAAGTTCCCGATCCGCACAGGGCCCGCGTGGAAACTATGGTGCAACCCCTCTCATTTTGAGAAGAGGCCTGTACCCTGTGTGACGTAGGGATGATGATGAACAAAAGATGAGTTGGATTTACTTAGCCGAGCAATCAAAGTTTGTGCTGTTTGACGTAGAACGAGGCCAAGATTTTGAGTAGGTCTATTCTTTCCAATAAAATTTACATCTGATAAGCTGCGTTTAATGATTTTTTGTCAGACTCGGAGTTTAATCCTTAAAGTACGTACGGAATCGAAAAACGCCAATTGATTATAGAAATTATAGGTATTTAAAAATCAAAGTTAAAGTCAAAACTAAGTATATTTATTCAATTTTGGTTATTCTATAACAAGCACTTATTAATATCTACCTTACCGGTTTGGAAAATCCCTGTTTGAACTATCCGGCAAGAAACTCAACAATGTATTATATTATATATTTTTTGAAATCTAAATTTTTTAAATTAATACATCTAAAGTAAACCATAAATTTTTTTAACGATACATTTAAATAGATACGCTATTTGAGAATATGGATCGCCAATGCGGATCAGAATTATTTCCAAACATCCCTGTCCAGTCCATGATATATTCATTAATTTTATAATACGCCTTAGCTAATAATGTTTTCTTGTCGATAAATTTGAATTTTGTATCTGTTGGGTGGGTCGGTTATTGTTTTTAGAATTTTATTATAAAGTGTAAGTATGCAATTTCCCAGAAACGAATTTTTGGTTTAAGCCAGTCTGTAAGAGAGGACTTTAAGCTTCCCTGTGTTACTAGTAGCATTTGGCTTAGCGACGTTAGTGGGAAAATTACATTTTTTTTTAAATCACATACGAGTTTATTTCTTCTTATAATGTAGGTATAATGTGTTCTCATGCATATCAGCGGTATTATTTCAACTATTGTGCAAAACCATAAAAAAAAATTAATTGAACTACTTATAGCACTTAAAAAGTTTCATTAAAATTTAATCCATGCTTTTAATTGCAGAGGTGAAATAAAAGCAGCGGCCGACAATTGGTCGGCGCTGCACAATTTGGGGCGGATTAAGAATTAATCTGAGGGACCAGGGCTGGTATTCTCAACGAGCCCGACATTATAATAAGTAAATTTACAGGAGATTATTATGTATTTCGTGGAAGCCTTATAAAAACGCGGTATAAGTAGGATTACGATTTTAAAAATAGGACTTTACATGGTTCTGGCCAATAAGATTATTTTACACCCAATTTGTTTGAAATCGAATAGTGATTTGGTTAAATTTCAGTCTACTATTGATATTTAAAACTACATGTGCGTAATGAAAGCTGATTGCCTAGGATGTAAAGTATTTTGTTGCAAAAATGCGTGCAGTTCTCTTCTTTTTATATAAAACTAGCTGACCCCGCATACGTCGTTTTGCCATATATCACCTAGGGGTATAAAAAATAGCCTACGACCTATTCTCATACCTACCGAATACAGTGAAAAAATTTTCATAAAAATCGGCCAAACCGTTTCGGAGGAGTTCGATAACAAACACCGTGACACGAGATTTTTATATATTAGATTTATGAGCTTAGACGTATCTTTTTAGTTGGTTTCAAAACTGATTCGAACGACAAAAGTCATCAAACTCCGGAATATCCCCTCAAATCGTAGCGATTAATTTCTCTTGAGACTACCCGTTTCTCGTACGAATGAAGCGGGCAGATTAGGCTGCTCATTTCGATTGAATTGGACTTTAATTGAATTATCTGATTTAGCCCCTCAATTATTTTGAAGGCCTGAAATATTGGAGATTTTGTCGATGTTGAATGAGTTTGTTTAACTGCGTTTATATCAATAGACAATTTGGCAGATAAACATAGACGATAACACAAATAAAACGATGCTCTGCGCTTTTTATGTTTTCAAAGTCCTAATTTTACAATAATATAATGAAAAATAAATAAATGGTTTTATTATACTTTTATTGCTGAGCAACATCCATTAAAAAGTTTCCAACTATGAAACTGAATATGTTTTACTTTAAAAAAAATCACGCAACTTTCTTTTTGCTGACTACTTATATACACCCTTTATGTAGGTACTTGCTTTATCGTGAACTACAAATGTGCATCAAAATTTTAAGTCAATCCAAGCACGGAAAGTGAATGAATTTTGGCTTTTAGGATTTAACCCCCCAATGCCAACACAGCAAGTCATATACGAGTTAAAACTTGTATAAAGTAAAGTATCAATCTCGCTCGCCAATGTAAAACTTATTGTAAATTCAGTGATAGAACTATGAACTTATCGATAAAAAGCCAAATATGTACCACTATTAGCCAAATACGAGCTACAAATAAATATAGAGAAAAAAAATCATGTTCGATGGACCGGACAAACCGGTTGTATCCGGGTCTCGGGGGAAGCCGGACTGACGGATAACCCGGGATTTTCCTTGGTATATTTTTTATTCCATTATTGTATCACTGAATGTTTTTTGCAGTAGATTTTCTCGGATTTGGTAAAAATATCTCATATTGCCAGGGTAGTTAATGGATTAAACACTAAATAAGTAAACACGAGTATAATAGTTCAATTAGAAACAAGTAAAAAAAAAGTTGCGCAGCCATATCATAGCTTTTTGATTGATCTTAAAAAATATTTGCATAATTCACATTAAGATTTTCCAGGTACCTAAGTACATTATTGTATCTTATACGATTCGAACCTATATATTTATAACTTGAATTATTGAAATGTGCTTTGTAGACGCTTTTTATTGGTTCAATATAGGTTCAATATCAATGAAAGAAAAACAAACGCAAAAATAGCAGATTACGAAACAACAGAGTAACGTTCAACATTTCTAGTGCCACCTTATTACAAATTATGTTCAACCAACTAATGCTGGATAAAAAGGTTATGCTGGTTGTAGAACAATAATTGAAATTAAAAAATATAAGCGTGTTTTGAAACTAATATAACTATTTCAAAAGTACTTTTTAATTTTGGTATCGTTTCCACCCTTCATTTAAAAAATACAACCATTTGATTGGCGTGTAGGAACTGTTACTTCTTTTCATTACGCAAATAGTAACTATAAGGTACGCCCAAATTGGTTGTAGGTACGGGCCTGCATTGAACTCGACGCGACGTCCATCTCCCTGCTCGCTGTCGTTACTAACATTGTGATGCCTTATTAGATACTGCAGTTGGTGAGGAAGGGGACGTCATTACCATCATTTAAAAATATTATTTTTGGTGAGGAAGGGGACGTCATTACCATCATTTAAAAATATTATTTTTAAATGATGGTAATGACGTCCCCTTCCTCACCAACTGCAGTATGTAATAAGGCATCACAATGTTAGTAACGACAGCGAGCAGGGAGATGGACGTCGCGTCGAGTTCAATGCAGGCCCGTACCTACAACCAATTTGGGCGTACCTTATAGTTACTATTTGCGTAATGAAAAGAAGTAACAGTTCCTACACGCCAATCAAATGGTTGTTTACCAAAGTCGCGGAAGCTAGGTTGTGATATTATCACAACCTAGCTTCCGCGACTTTGGTAAAGTTAACCATTAAGTCTAACAGTTGCAGTGACTTTGCAATGTACTTGATCAAACACAGAAACTAAAGACTGATTAGTTTATGTACAAGTCTACCCATATTGTTGTCTTTCTCTATTCTCACGAGCTACTCTAACGATAAATTGTTGTGAAAAATATATAAAGTAGAGCAATTTCGCTTCGGAAATTTTCGTGTTTCCGAATTGCCTAATTAATGCGTCACTGGAACCAATGTCCGGATTGCCCGGTTGTCCCCACGTCTGTCACTTACAGGCAAGACAGTTTGGGAATGAGTGAAAATGTGAGTGACCGATATTGGTTCTATTTTTTCCTACTACATTGAAAACCAAATATCGCCGTAGATTTTAACTTTTTGGTGGTGGTATTCAAAGTTATTCGCTAAGCAGCAGTTTTAACACTGTTGTTTCCGGGTACAGAGCGTAATACTTGCCAGAGAAATTTGCATAAAAATCATTTCATCTTGTACCTCTTGGTACTCTCTTTCCAAACGCATCTTCAATGCTTCTAGTACTGCGAGTGCCTTTTACCAGGTCTGTATCAATTCTATTCATAATGTCTGTGAATTTAATTGTTGTACTGTGGAAAGTAGTCCACTGCTGAACATAGGGCTGTCCCAAAGATCGCCACAACGACCGGTTCTACGCTGCCCGAATCCATCGGGCTCCTGCAACTTTCACCAGGTCGTCAGTCCAGCTTGCGGTGGGCCTACCCACGCTGCATCTTCCGATACGTGGCCTCCACTCTAGACACATTTTTATACAAGTACTAGCTGTTGCCCGCGACTCCGTCCGCAAAGAATAGGGGTATAAACAAGTGCGAGTCGGACTCGCGCACGAAGGGTTCCGTACCATTATCTATAAAAACGGCATAAAAATCACGTTTGTTGTGTGGGAGCCCCCCTTAAATATTTGTTTTATTTTAAATTTTTTTTAAGTGAATATATTATAACTCAATATTCTGTGAATATTTCAAGGCTCTGCCTGTTGCCGTTATCAATATCGAGCAAAAACGAGCAAAAAAATCACGTTTGTTGTATGAGAGCCCCCTTAAATATTTATTTTATTCTGTTTTTTTAGTATTTGCTGTTATAGCGGCAACCGAAATACATCATCTGTGAAAATTTCAACTGTCTATCTATCACGGTTCATGAGATACAGCCTGGTGACAGACGGACGGACAGTCGGACAGACGGACAGACGGACGGACAGCGAAGTCACAGTAATAGGGTACCGTTTTTACCCTTTGGGTACGGAACCCTAAAAATAGCCTACGACCTATTCTCAGACCTACCGAGTATGGTGAAAAAAAAATCATAAAAATCGGTCAAGTCGTCTCGGAGGAATACGATAACAAACACGACACAAGATTTTTTTATATTAAGTAGATACTTTTTATTAAACTAAAAATAAAATAGGTAGGTATTCTCTAGCAATTTAGGATGTCACGAAAATCTTATGCGTGTAATGATTTAGGTGTTGGTGTTCGGTGCTAATAACCCGCATTGTCCGCCACCCATTTGTTAAGAAAGGGTGTGACGATACCATAATTAAAGTTATTTATACATTAAAAGGTTTGTTCCGTTTAGAACTAAACTTTAAATTAAATAAAATTGCTTTATTTTTACACCCGCGTTATCCTAATACAATATAAATACTTTTGTACAACAGTAGTAGTATATCGTGGTGTCTGCCTCACCCCTGTTGTAGCAGTCCCCACATCAGCATATTTTTTAGAAATTTAATAATAATAATAGCCTCCCATTAGAATCGACTTCACCGAGTCCTGAAATCGGAATGTTTAACAGTTTGGCAGATACCTTTTTGTGCAGATCTTGAGATCATTACCTAATTGCTAGTTCAATATTCGATGCTAAATGTCAATACTCTACTCACCCCAACGCGTTTAGCTTGAAATGGGATATTCGGGTCACTTACTTGCGTATAAATAGTCAGCAAATAAAGTCTTAAACCTAATCTTAATGAAGAGGTGAAGGGGTCATGACTCCTTATCACCTAGCTTGACACAATTTGTTATTCTTATAATTAAATCTCTCAATACTTTAATTGTATTTGCTCGTTAACTATCCTATTCGTTAATTATCCTATTTGGATCCTATTAGGATAGTTAACACAAATACAATACAAATACAATTAAAGCATTGAGTAATTTATATTTACTCGTTAAATATCTCATTTTTTTTAGGGTTTCGGAGTCAAAATGGCAAAACGGAACCGTTATAGTTTCGTCATGAATGTATGTCTGTCCATCCGTCTGTCTATCTGTCCGCGCTTTAGCGCAGTGGCTATTAGTGCTAGATAGCTGTAATTTTGCATGGATATATATAGCAATTGCCCCTTTGATCAATTATAACTGTAGATCCACAGTCGCGTGCCCGAAAATGTCCGAGCCAAATGAGCGCCACTTTGATAAAAGGGGCCTTCTTTTTTCTCAGAACGTTGCGTGAAATTGTCAAGTTTAGCTGTCAAGTGGAGTTTTGCCGCTACCGAAATTCGACTGTAATGACGTAAAGACTAGGTTCAAATTTCTGTGTAGGTGATGATTTTATTTGTTACGCAACCAAATAAAAAAGTTCGGACATTCTTTGAAGGGGATTTTGTTCGGCAATGTGTATCTTCAGTTATAATTGATCACAGAATTGCCCCAAAAAATTGATAAAATAAAATGTAAATAAAATTTTTTTAGGGTATCTCCCATAGACGTAAAGTGGGGGTGATTTTTTTTTCTCGTCTAAATTTATAGTGTGGGGTATCGTTGGATAGGTTTTTTAAAATAATTACGGAGTTGTAAAGACAATTTTTCGATACAGTGATTCGTTTGCGAAATATTCAACTAAGAAGTGATTTTTTTTGTTCAAATCAATCAATCACTTTTTTGTTAATTTTGACAATCTTGCTGTCTTAATTATCATCAAATGTTGTGTTATTTATTGTTCTTTATTTAATTACCTATGGACTTAATTCAATAACTTTGCTATTTGCACAGAAGACAGCTGTCTTTTGCGCATTGGTTGCAGAGTAGCAAATAAACTAAGATGACATAGATAGAGATCTCCACAAAATAAGGCCTGATGCACTAAGTTTTTATTTAATTCGTGTAAGTTCCGATCGCCTGTAATTAGTGATCCTGATTATGAAACTAGGGTTTCCAGGTTCAAATCATGGCGGGGGCAAGCGCTTCTATGATAAATATAATTATCTTGTAATCGAGTCATGTATAATACTATATTTAATGATACTGAAGAGGCATAATGTTTATCCGCCGCTTAGTGTCCATATTACCTACAAGCAATCTTATTATATCCTATTTTTAAAATCAAGTAAAAATTAAAAACATGTGATAAATAATGAGTACAAAGCAGAGCCTACCTGTCATCCGGCATTAACGAGGCTCTTCCAACGTCTAAATAAAGGATATATTTTCAGGAAATTTCATGCTTTTGTTATCGCCAAATGGAATGTTCTGATTTTTTAGCTCAAGCTTCTCTTAGTTTGTTTAATCGCCATTAAGCGCAATGGCCGATTAGTTGGACTATTAGCGTAGTCGTGTGTAACTTTTTGAATAAAGTCTCCGCAACACACGCTACTTCCTTATAGCCTAGGATCCGCTAAACAACGACCTTCACCGAGCATGAAAAGTGTTTTATATGAAATGAAATATGTTGTTAAATATATTGCAAGTGGGTTGACTAAAAAGTTTCAGTCCAGTAATTTTTTTTTTTAGTTCTACGTTTCGGTTAATAGACAAATGCAATATGCAATACCTACCAATCAAAAGTATGAAGCCTATAGAATATGCAAACGTTAGGTTGACTATTTTTTCCGGTCACAACTTTTGACCGGAACGGAACGGAACTTTTGAACTTTAACCCTTAACCAGGCAGTGGTCACATACAGACCACTTGGTAATTTATTTTTCCGTGACAGTAGATGCTGTATAAAGACCGTACAGGGAAGAAATCGATATTTGCACTGGTCTGGCAAGTCAACCTAACGTTTGCATATTCTATATAGGCTTTATACTTTTGATTGGTCCGTCATTTGTCTATTAACCGAAACGGTAAAATTTAAAAGAAAATAAAAATAATAATTAATTAATCATATTCTGGACTGAAATTTTTAAGTCAACCCATTTGCAATATATTTATCAACATATTTAATTTCATATAAAATACTTTTCATTCATTATATTACGTATTTATTTATTATTTTACATGCTGTATATGTATATGTGTGTCTGTCTTGTATAAGTGAATAAATGTCTTCTTTCTTTCTTTCTTCTTTCTATTTTTAATGAAATGCAAGAATTTTAACTCAAACAGGCAGGTTTTGCTACTAAAAAACAGTGAGCAAAATCCGATTTTGCTCACTGCGTGAGACAAAGTAGCTTTTTAAATATTTTTTTTAAATGTCGAGGACAATGCCATCATTCATCCTTCCCATGTGCTGAATTCGAAAGATTTCAACTTCAGTTTGATCTGTCACTTTCATTTCGATACTAAAAGAGCGAGAGATAAGATCAAATCGATTCTATGTTCGATTTCAAATTCTATACCTAGTAGGCCTAAAAATAAACGAACGATTGAACGTTCGGATACTCATAATACGTACTTAACCTTAAAATTGTAATTCGTCTGTTAAGGTTTTAAATTTAATTATGGTACTTTATTAATAATTGGATTATATTTTTATATAAGTAATCAAATAGTAAAAATGTTGTAGAAAAATACAATGTTTAACATGTATCTATACAATTATTAATCATTTCATTTATTATTATTACACATAAGTAGGGTTTACAGGAGAGCTGATACATGTGAAGAACATACAAACATTCATGCAAAAGAAAAAACAATAGCAAAAAACAAAAACAATGATATCAAGTTCATGAACGTACATTAACAGCTTTTCATACACAATACATTTTCATTGGCTCCTGCACTAGGCGAGGCCTGTCCCGTAGGTAGCCAATTCCGAGAGAGTAAGTACATAGTGGGCGCGAGAAGTACAACAGCAATTTCATAATAACAAAAAATAAAGACTACATATATAAAATAGTAACAAACCTATGACTACGTACCTATGGGTACGTGCGTGTGTGTATGTGTGCGCGTGTGTGTACGCGTTCGAGTGCGTGTGTGTGTGTTTGTGTGTGTGTGTGTGTGTGTGTGTGTGTGTGTGTGTGTGTGTGTGTGTGTGTGTGTGTGTGTGTGTGTGTGTGTGTGTGTGTGTGTATTTGTAGATGTGCTTGTGGATATGTATGTTAAGAATTTACTTTCAGAAGTTCCTCAATGTCCTCATAACAGGGAGATTTAAGCCATGTTTGCAATTTGTATTTAACTTCTCTTGTGGTGTATTCCTTCAAAGGAATTGTAACACATACTTTATTGTAAATAAAGGGGCAGAGAAACGGACCAAAACGCTTGGCAAAAGCCGAACGAGTCGAAGGCACAGGTATCCTAAAAGTACGTTTCCGCAGTAGAGAGTTGTAGATAGGAGATCTTAAAATTTCCGCGTGCATACTTGACACGGCGCCTAAAATGTATAAGCCTCGAACATATTGAGAACATCCATATCCTTGTAAACAAGAATGGTCGAGTACCTAATTCGCTTCCTTAAGATGACCTTCAGCACCGCCCGCTGAGCTCTTTCCAGCAGAATCATGTGTGTCTTCGCAGCTCCACCCCACGCAGCTATACAATACGATATGACAGACTGACAGACGGAGGTACACTATTCTAAGTAATTTCTTATCCGCGGAATTACGTAAGTTTCTGAAGACGTATATCAGCTTGCGCACACGATTTACAGTTTGTAATATGTGCTGCTTAAAATCGAGCCTTTCGTCGAAGACGATACCAAGGTACTGTACAGCACAAGTTCTATCAATTTTCTCACAAGTACAAGAGTGAGCCTGACGAGCTGGTTCATTACATGTATGAAGAGCGATGTTAAGGACATTAGGTGGTGCTGAAGCTTTTGACTTGTGAAAACAAACATATTTGGTCTTAGATACATTTAGTGTTAGCAAATTTGATTGCAGCCACTCTGCTATTAAACCCAGGCTCGTATTAGCTAACTCAGATACTTCACACCATGTGCTATGATTAAAAATTATGGCGGTGTCATCCGCATAGCATATTACGTCAGTGTTAGGAGTATTAATATTTAATATATCATTCATATAGATAATGAAAAGTGTAGGCCCCAAAATACTCCCCTGGGGGACACCGAAAGCTATATCCTGACGATTGCTGATATCCTGATCAACTTTCACACACTGTGTTCGATGCGATAAGTAACTCCTGAACCAAACCCAGGCATTCCCCCTAACCCCAGCCAATTCAAGCTTCTTTAGGAGAATAGGAATAGAAACCGTATCGAAAGCTTTAGTTAAGTCTAGATAGACGCCCAAACAAGCTTTACCTGCATCTAAATAATTCGATATAAGTTCCGTCATCAGCTCAACTTAATAATTAATAATTTTAACAATCTTGAACATCGTGATAAATATCGGGTGCAGTATCGGAACGCATCTTTAAAAAATAGCGGGATTCAAATTTTAATTCTTTTCTTCTTCTGTTTCGCTAGCTGCTGAGTTCGATATCTAGAGTTTGATACACGATAATGGCAATTTGGAAATTATAAGAATAGTAATAAGTACTTATTTAATAAATTTTTGAATATGATATGAGTGAGTCCAGTGACAAAGTCAACAATTGAACACCAGACGAATTAAGGCAGTAATATAAAATGCAGATTTAAGTTTCTTACTTGAAAAGTCTCGCGAAAAATATTTAAAAGCTTATGATATTTTTAAGCAATGGAGACTTGCAAAGGGTGCAAACACTTTTTCGGATACTGTATTGTTATATAGGTACAATTATGAAGTATTTACTCAATGTTGAAAACCACAACAAAGACAAAAAGACGACGTTTATATACCTTTAACAATTTATTATGTTCTCGCTGCTGAGGTGAAAAGTTGTACGTGTCACACGAGACCAAAGTTTTTTTGCATCTCGTGTATTTGAATCACTCGCGCACTCAGGATTCTAACTTAGAATCACTCGCTCACGCTCGTGATTCAACTAAAGAATCCTTCGCTGACTCGTGATTCAAAATCAAAACTCGCAGTAAAAACCAACTTTGCTCTCTTGTTGCACAAATAACTATTGTACGTTTGAAAACATAAAATAGTTTTTATCCTATATACAGCTAGATTAAGATCGGTCTTTGGTAGGATCTTCGACCATCTTGTGTTCGTAAGACACTAAACACTTTACAGCCGGTTTTCAGCTGAGGGCGCTATTAAATTTAATATTAAAGAAAACTTAATTTTCTCATTTCACCGTCGAACAAATTTCGCGCGAAAGCCTCGAACGTTCCCGCGGCAATATTTAGGCTTAAGTGAGAATTTATTTTGCTCGAAATATCCTGGGATACCCTCCCGTTGCTAACTTGCCCGTGGATAAAGCGCTTTAGGTATTTACGAAATAACAGATTAAATGGAAAGAATTGCGCTTTAACTCACAGGGGTTTTTGGTACAGTTCATTTAGATACGCTAGAAGGTACCTATTGAAAATATAAAAAATAATGGTCTTGCGTTTAGTATTGAAGCGATACGGAAATTATAGTGGAACTATGTTAACGTAGGTACCTAATCAAAAAAAGTTTATAGAAAAAAATACTTTGTTTATTTTCTTACGACGCATTTTTCATGGGAATGATGGCTTTTTTGCAGAAGTGTGCGTGCATGTGTGTGTTTGTTACTTTTACACACTAAATCGGCTTGACGGATTTGAATGTAATTTGGTATGCAGAAAGCTGAATCTCTGGAATAACTCATAGGCTTTTTATTCAGATATTCTCTCGGGATCGCGATAAAATCACGAAATCTTAACCGTTGAATTTACGAGGCAAGAGATTTGGCACGGGTCTTTTTATGCAACGTTAATGAAGACCTCGATATTATTTGCAGGAATTACCGTGGGAACTATAGCAAAATACCGGAATTTCAATTAAAATGACAGATCTAATGGTTAACACGTTGTTGTGGGTAAAAGTTACTAATGCACATAATTCCTATCTATATCAGAATTTATTATTATTTGCATATTATCACAGATTTGGACATTTGTTACTTCATCACGCAAAAGCGGCTATCGATTTCAATAAAATTTGGCACGGAACCAGTCTGGTGGCATACAATTTTTACGCATAAATCATCATTTCGCATAACTCTTTTTTCTCAGAAACCATTAATTATTCAGGAATTTTGAAATAGTTATCCTTTACGACTCTATAGGTTGGTTTATTTTATAACATTCGGAATAGCTAATGGTTTCTGAATGAATAAAAAAGAGCTATGCGAAATGATGAATAATATATATAATTATTATGCGTAAAAAATCTATACGATCGATCCAACAGTGAACTATTTGGCACGTAGACAGTTTGTAACCTGAATTAAAGAAAAAAAAAATTTATCCCAGAAAATTTGCTTAGTTTTCCCGGGATAGCGATAGACAAATTCTTCGCGGACGAAGTCGCAGACAACAGCTAGTAGAATCATAATAGAGACCATACAGAGTAAGGTACGTGAAAGATCATAAGATTTAGGGCATCTTTTTAAGTTACTTTCTGAAATAATTTAAGGTCATTTTTCACCGATCGGATAGGATGCAAGGTGAAAGAAGAACTCGCGGCAGAACAGAGATTACTCGCGAACAAATAACCAAAACTCCATTCCGACCTCGTACCTGTCGTACTTTTTATCTACGAAGATGACAAATGGTATTTTTTTTATTATTTCCCTCTAGAATTCTCCCAGATAACGGATTGTGACAACAAAAGGGGTTGGCAAGTTTTTATACTTCAAATTTCCGCGGAAAAAATTTGGTTGAACATAAAAATTTGTCCTTTTTAAACATCTCAATTTGAGGGTACAAAATTATGTTACCTATCGTAACTTCATAACAAAAGGTAGGTACATGATCTTAAATATCGGGCAGTCACTAAGACAAATGTCATAGTGTTTGACATGTTCATGGTCAATGGTTGGCACCCAGCTTTCACTTCTATTGCTATTGACATAAAATTAAAGTTAGAAACTACTGGGATAGTGACCACCAATCGAACATTTACCTTATGTGAAGAAACAACAAGTTAAATGAATCATCGTTTCAGAAAGTCTGCATGTTCATTTCTACAATGTGAATACCTAATGTATGGTATGGTATGTTCTGCATAAACGTAAAGATATTTTATAAGTACTTCCGTTCCTGAGCAAAATAATAGGCGGAAATAAGGATCGCAACAATGTAGGCGAACTTTTAATACCTTTTATGGTATGAACGGAAATAGCGTTCAGGTTATTTCTCTTATTTAACTTTCCAGGAATAAGTACTATTTATACGCAAATTAAATGTTATTCATTAATTGTCATCTAATTACTTATAGATAAGACGATTTAAATTAATATTTAAGTGCTATGATAAGCAAAGACTTCTCTTAATTCATTATAATATGCACTTTACTTTTCTAATAGGTACTGAAACACGCTTCATGAAGTCATTTAATAGACGAAAATTTCTATGACAATAATGTTTTTTCAATCCATGAGACCACACACACACACACACACACATGACTCGTGACCAGGGCTGTTTCACATTATGTGTTTAACATTACCTAATAAGACTGTCTCGTAATTATCAATCCTGATTAGATCCCCGTCGCAAACAATGACCTTCATCAAACTCTGAGACAGAATAAAACAAATGCGTCGCCAACAAGTATTCCATGAAAGCTTGTTGGGATTTAAATGGCCGCCCATCTCACGGACTAGGCACCTACGGAACTTGTTAATTACACAGAGTGACTTAAAACTGAGTATTAAAATAATATCAGGGTACAAATGAAAGTAAACATCAACAAATAGCATTACTTATGATTATTGTGTGTATGGTAGTGTTGATAAATTACTCACAGGTATAGTCGACCAACAAATTCCTTTACCACCCTAAGTTTCAGTGTCAGTTGTACGACTTAAAACGTCAAAGGATTTTGGGGGTAGTTGCAGTAGTTGTAGTAGTTGGCAGTAGTGGGAGAGAGTTTTCGGACTGTGTAGACACCGTGCATGGAGGTATAGCAACACGCTAGTGGTGCACAGTGTGGTAGTCTTGGCTTGCTGTGAGACTGCGTCTTCGTCTTGTAGTTATGTCTTCGAAGGTTGCGATTTGTACAATATCGTGGGTCTCCAATTTGGGGATGTTTGGTTAGTGATAAATAAAACACCCTATTAGTTTGAAGTGCAGAGATGGAATCTCCTTTATTTTACATCAAGGTTATATTTATACAAGACTCACTAGGTACAACTAGTGAGGGAAGGCGAGATCACAGTCACGCCTCTAAAAGGTGGTGTGATCATGGCGAGATTTCTGTTATCACTTAGGTATAGTAACTCGTTCTCTTGGTGTGCCGTCGGTGTGGCTTTACTATGTATACGCCCAGCACCAGAGTTAATATCAATTCGTTCGCGGACGTCACGGCTCGGCCACGACTTCGCGCGTTTAGCGGCGCGGCGAGCGTTTTATCAGTTCATTGCGTGTGCCGACAGATAACAACTGTACGGCGAGCGTCTCGGCCGCGCAATGAACACAGAAAACGCTCGCCGCGCCGCTACACGTGCGAAGTCGTGGCCGAGCCGTCAATGCGCAAACACCGTACGCACTTTTGAGAGCGGCGAGTGTTTACGTTAAGCGAAATGTTTTAAGTTTCTTGACAGACGTCAATCTACAGGTTTTATCTAAGTATTGTAGCTAGCAGCTACAGGATATTTTAACTTACAAGTCAATGTGACAATCAGTCTTATTGTTTTTATTATGATCTAGGAACTGTCATAAAAAATGGTAAAGCACTTACTTGGTCGATTATACTCTGCTATGTAATATCTGCAAGCTTATTTTTTTTGCAGCTGCGAAATAATCGATTAATTCAGGCGTTAGTTATGTAATTGTGTTTACTTAAGGGACATGCACATTTTTTTGTTTGCGTCTCTCCTGTGGACATGACAAAAGTTAAGGTCTACCTATAACCAATATTTTTTGTCAAGTCTGGGACGCCTGGCCAACTTTTGTCCCATTATTAGCCCATATGAAATTAGTTTTTTTTTACACTATTGAAGAGGAACTAATAAACACACTTTTGTATTCATAACAAATATTCTAAGGTTTGCAGGGTTTTGGTACGCTACGGTGTGATAAGTGTCCGTTTTAAAGTTAAATGAGATCGGTGTTAATGTAATGGAGGGTCGTCCGGTAATTGATTCTGAAATAATCCGGTCTGCGATAAAATTCGCGTTTTAATCCTGAACTTGCCACTGCTTTTATAATGAAGTATTAATTAGTTTTTACCCGATTGACTTGGGAACGCTGTCATGAAACAAACCATCGTCATCCGTTGCTTAACAATCATGACAAGATTTTTCTTTCAATTTATTGACTAGTTTTTGCTCCCGACTTTGTTTACACTGTATTAAAATTTGTGGTAAAGGGATTTTTTTTTTATTCAATGAAAGAGCATCATCTCTTTTATTGTATAAATCCATCATCACCGGTATCTGTTAGTGAATAGGTACAACAACCCTTTGCCGAAATTTCAGCCTTTTAGGGTCAAGGGATTGGGCTGGGCTTTGATGAGTACAGTCAATCATCCAGGACATTTTTATATATACTGATGAGATTACGATAAAGAAGAAAGATCCTAAATTTAACTGTACACAAAGACGTACCTTTTAAGTACCTACCAGAGGCGTGGCGCCATAGCAATTCAATCTGCACCGAGCTGTCTACATTTTTAGGGTTCCGTACCCAAACGGTAAAAACGGGACCGCATTACTGAGACTTCGCTGTCCGTCCGTCTGTCCGTGTGTCCGTCTGTCACCAGGCTGTATCTCACGAACCGTGATAGCTAAACAGTTGAAATTTTCACAGATGATGTATTTCGGTTTTCGCTATAACAACAAATACTAAAAAATAGAATAAAAATAATATTTAAGGGGGCTCCTCTACAACAAACGTGATTTTTTCTCGTTTTAGCTCTATATTGATAACGGCAACAGGTAGACCCTTCAAATAATTCACATTCACTTTAAAAATAAATAATTAAATTAAAATAAAACAAATAAATAAATGCAAACAAAAATGGGTCGTGATTTTATTTATAATGAATAAGCTGCTTCTTGTGAACGTCTTATCGTTATAAATTCTATCAGGCATAGGAAATCACTAATGCAGTTAAGCAGCTTAAGTAAGTGTTTGGGATACCGTGCAATAAAGTACTTTACCGATAAATTAATTAAAAATAAGTCCTCGGACCAATAATCAATCGGTATCAATGTACAGATCGTGAGTTTTAAAATATTTATAGGTTATTTATAGGTAAGGGGGCTTAGTCGTAGAGTTTTAAAATATTTATAGGTTGTTTATAGGTAAAGGGGCTTAGTTGTGTACAAAGCATAAAATATCTATATAGCCATCGCGTCAAATGGATGTAAACGCCACCTTATGGTTAATGAAATAAAGTTGTACCTATAGGGTATTTTTGACGCTTTGGTAACGAACATATTTTTAAGAACGACAGACTATCTGACCCTTTTATCCATAAACGCATGTTAAGCTTGTATTAAATTATCTTCAGTTTAATCTTTATCTGTCACTTAGGGTTTTTCTTTATGAGATAGCTATAGAAAACATTAACATTGACATTAAATTTAAATTTGGTTTTTAGAAAGAAATCACCAAGTAAGGACGAATTTTCAACACAGATATTGAAAACCTGCACAGATATTGAAAGTGACGGTATTGTGGAAATCTAGCTACCTATAACAACAATATAATTGTAAAATATAATTGGAGACCTAAAATTTAAGATCGAATTAGCATACTTCTTTACATCAAGAACCAGCCCTATTTTATACCCGGTGCAAATTACTATATATTGCCCAAGCTCAACTAAAATCTACCTCAAGAATGAGATATCTCGAAATTCAATCGCACTCCACAACATTACGTAAGATTTGGAAGTTGTGATCATTGCCTTACCTTTAACGCGCTAATGTAGAGTAAATCTTCCGTACTAATCCAACCGGTACTAATCAGGGCTGGGAGAGCTCACGGTTTGCCTTCCCAGATGCTGATTACCTCAAATAATTAATTATTTAACATTCGTTATACGATGGCTCATACAAATTATTACTGAATGTGAATGCTTTATCACCTTCGCTCCCAGCTGTCAACACTACCATTTGGACGTGGTTTGAAATAAATGTTATTTGAATTTGGACCATTGACACCAATAAAATTGACCTAGTCACAAAGTAAGCAAAGTTTGTGTTATGGGTACCTATAGGGTAGGCAACGGATAAACGTACTAAATAGATAATGGATATGTTCGTACTTAAATACATAGTTAAGGATCCGAAACTCGACAGCAAACATTCTTTTTTTATATATAATTATTATAAGCTCCGATCGGGGATCAACCCTCAAGCCTTGTTTGTAGTCAGGTACTCTCATGGTTCGCTATCCGGTTGGTATGTCGTAAAAAAGCCACTTTTTGTGGGTTGCGAAAGGCCAGGAGCCCACTGGTGCCAAGAAGGAATTTGGAATAATACAGAAGCATTCACCTGATTCGGAGTTCCGGCGATGCAGGAAGGAGGCGGGAATGCTGCGGTAGGAATGTGCGGTCTTCAAGGCTTCAAGTACAATTATTACTAATATTGCAAGTTTATATGCGGTGAATAAGATGAGTTAAAGATGACAGGAATGACAGAATAAAGTTTTTTCTTCTTGCTCCTAAACCACAGAGCATCCCTGCACTATATAATGTCAAAGAGGTTTTAGTGCGCAAACACCGGTCATCAACTTTGAAAACAGCACTGGGAAAATGTCACGAAAACGCTTATTTATCTTTACTAATGTTATAAAGCTGAAGAGTTCGTTTGTTTGTTTGATTGATTGAACGCGCTATTAATCTCAGGAACTACTTACTGGTTCGAATTGAAAAATTCTTTTTGTGATGAATAGTCAATTTATCGAGGATAGGCTATATATAGATAGGATTAAACTGATCAAGTGTTGCCATACATACTTCCGGTTTGTACCTATTTAGGTTTTGTTGCGAACTGCACTTTCCGCTGGCGTTCGTGTCATCAAAATGTGTTGTTTGTTTGTTTTTTATTTTTTTGTGTTTAGTTTTTAAATGGGTCCCACTGAAAAACAGCGTTGCGGCTTGCCGCAACATTATGCTGAGTGGGGCCCAATTTATACTATTCGATGATTTTTTTAATTTGTATCTTTTCCTGTCAACTGTATTTCCTGTGTATCGAATATGTGTAAATAAACATCTCTCTCTCTCTCTCTCTCTCTCTCTCTCTCTCTCTCTCTCTCTCTCTCTCTCATAGGCTTCATAACACTACAACTAATAAAGTCACTCAAATTCACTCAGAGGGCAATGGAGAGGGCTATGCTCGGAGTGTCTCTGCGGGATCGCACTAGAAATGATCGCCAGACTCAAGTGGCAGTGGGCAGGGCACATCGCTCGTAGAACTGATGGCCAATGGGGCAAAAAGGTCCTCGAGTGGCGTCCAAGGATCGGAAGACGCAGTGTAGGTAGGCCTCCAACAAGATGGAGCGACGACCTGGTTAAGGTTGCGGGATCGTGTTGGATGCGGATAACACCGGACCGATCTGTTTGGCGAGCCTTGGGGGAGGCCTATCGATCGATATCGATACCATTGGATTCAATTGGCGTAAAAGCCATTTTGGCCAAATTGAGTTATATATACAGTTTTTCTCAGAATTTTGAGCTCTATCGATCTGTATATACGATTCATTGAAATTCGCGAATTCATGGTTTATACGCCCTAACTTTTTAACAAAAAATATCAACAGAAAAATGAGAACCGTGTGATGTAACAGTCAAACAATTTTTCATTTTAAATTTGGTTAGTCGTAACTACCTTTTTGTTTTTTGTTAAATGACGTTAAAGACAGTGCTGGAATTGAGGGTTTATACGTCACAGTATTTGTAAATGTATTATCGTTATTGCGTATAGTCGGCATGGCGTGCGTCCACTATAAGTCAAGTAGATTGACGTATTAACCATCTTTTTAGCATCATGGCTTTTATGCTAATGAGTTATGAAGAAGATCTCTAAAATTTATTAATGAAAGTATTGTAAAAATGGGATTATTCTATTTGCTTTCCTTTACATCAATAATAGTTCGTACCTACATAGAATTAAAAAAATGTTTATGATTTGGTTACTTTAGTCCACTTTCCGAGCGTTCACAACACAATAGGTATAGCAATTGCTCGGGATGGGGTTATTATTAGCGAGCACGTGCCACGGTGTGAAGAAGATTTGAATCTGGTCTACAGCCTCGGATATTTTTCTGTTTTTCGACATTGTTTTCAAGTAAGTATTTGGCACTCGCGGTACAGACCCAGAGTCTAGTGCGAAGGCCGCTGTAATGTCACATATAAGTACCTATGTTATCACTTAAGTAACAATGTGTAAAAAGTAATTCCGTGTACTGTGTAACTTCATTGGTTAATAAATTATTCTTATTATTATTATTATTATTAAATATGTTCGTCTCAGCTGAAATTGGAAACTAATTTGATTTAAAGCAATAAAAAGCCATTGAAATCATGACATTGATTTTACCAGTTTTAAAATTTATTTAGAGCGCCAGCTATACTTGTATAGCAAATAGGTTTGAACTAACCAATCTTGTATGGAAACTGGAAGTTGGGCTGTAGATAAGATAAGTAAAATTGCATAAATCTATATGAATATTCAGTTTAATATTGTGTGGCAGCCGGTTAAAACAGTGTTAAACGGCATTAGCAGTAAGATTGCTGATAGCTAATAGAAGACTCAGCAGTTAAATTATCTTCCATTGTTCGAAAAAGATTTTTTCTTAGTAGGCATAATGGATGATTAGCTTTATTATAATCTAGTTTGAGATATTGTTTTAAGTAATCGGTTTTGAATCTGTAAGTAAAATTTTCAAAGTTCGATAGTGAACTTAAACAAATTTTATTACAAAACTTAGCGGAGTCATTATTAGTAATACTGAGGAACTAACGAGTTGCATCAAGGTACTTTAAATAAGTATAAAAATTGATGCAATTTATTGGTAGATCCTGAGCATAGGTATTATGCAAGACTTATAAATATTTATGAAGGGCCAAGCATCTCAACGTAAATTGCATGATGTGGTATACAATATTTTGCAATATGAAATTTATTGTCTAAGTGATATCAAACTGTTTTTTGTTGTATCGTTATGATGAATGTAAGAAGTATTTTATACTTACATGTACTGTGTTCTTTGTATCTTACTTTTGCAAAATTCATATAACTTTCCTCCTACCTCCAAATGGCTTCATTAAACAGTCTCCCACAGTTTAAAGTTGCATCTTAAAATAACGTCGTTTAACATTGCAATCATCGTTCGAACGGGAAAAAGTACCCTTAGTTAGATGCAAATCCCCCATAAATTGCGGGGGCGGCGACGGATTCGGGACATTAATTTGTGGGAAATCGCTTGGAAAATGGAAATTTTGTGCAGCCTCTGGTAACACCGGCAACACACACTTTGCATGTGGTCCGATCGAGGTCGGAACCCGCGCAATCGAAAATCACACGTGTGCTAATGGGGGAAGGGCGTGAGAGTTTGTTTGTTGTAGTTTACGAACGGTATTATGTTGTATAAAACGTGATGTTTGCTGGAGACCGTGATGAGAATATTATTACTTTTTAATGAGGATCAAGGCTTATTATTGATAAGAAGAGCACGTTATTTTAGAAAAGAACATTATAGCCTTGATTTTTGGAGCCGTATTTTCTTTAAGGTAACACACACACGCACTAAGAACGGACTATAAACCGCTCACGCATATCTTCAGAGATAAAGTGGGCATACCCGTTATGGCAGCGTCGCGGCTTCAGCGATGGGCCGTGCTTTTGTCCGGGTATGACTACAAGATAGAATACCTACGTAGCTTCTGGCAAGAACTGTGCGGACGCTATATCACGACTGCCTCAGGCGAGAGGCAGAAGGGGGGACGAGGAAGACGTATCCTACATTAATTTCATAGAAAGATTTTTACCGATCACCAATAATGAAGTAAAACTAGCGACGTCTACGGATCCGTTATTAGGCAGAACATTGGAGTATGTACAGTCAGGATGGCCGACGGCATGCCCCGATAAGGCGCTCAGCTCAAGCCATATTTTTCAGGGCGAAATGAATTATATATAGATAGAGGTTGTCTGATGTGGGGCTATCGCATTATAGTGCCGCCAAAATTGCAGGCGTCAATATTGAAACAACCTGCACTTCAGTCACATGGGCATTGTAAAAACTAAGTCCATGGCCCGCAGTTACGTGTAGTGGCCCAATATTGACGCTGACGCTAAGGCGTTATGCAGTCAGTGTGCAACGTGCGCAGCAGAAGCACCGACGCCAACGCGGGCGCCTTCGACCCCCTGGACTTATGCCAGTCAGCCTTGGAGTAGGCTGTATATCGATTTTCTAGGACCTCTAAAAGGCAAAACCTTTTTAGTAATTATCGACTCAACTACAAAGTGGCTAGAAGTATTTAAAATGACGCGTACGAACGCCGACGCGGTAATTAAAATTCTGAGAATTACTTTCGCTCGTTTCGGGTTGCCGACAGAGTTAGTTTCAGATCAGGGGCCACCGTTTACGAGTTCATAATTTAAAGATTTTTTGGTAAACTGTGGAGTTAGACAGTTGTTCTCACCAGCATATCATCCCGCTTATAATGGGGCCGCGGAGGGGGCAGTGCAACTTTGTAAATGCTCAATTAAAAAGGCGTTTAGAGAAGGTATCGACGTAGACGCAGCCCCGCAAACGTACTTATAAGCGTATAGGAATGCGGTACACAGTACGACAGGAGAGAGCCCGGCAATGTTACTGCAGTGGAGAACGTTGCGTACCCGACTAGATTTACTGCAAGGCGACAGAGCGCTGCACGAGCGCGTGCGCGCGGCTCAGGACCGCCAAGTGCGATAAATGGGTAAAGGGAACCGTAGTCGGCCTCGAAGTTTCTCGTAGGTATATTCTAGATAGCGAATTCGGTCAATCTATAGTAATACATGTAGATCAAGTAAGGCGCAGATCGCGAATGTCTACCGCTCCTTGTCCGGAGTCGAGTATCGTCAACGAAAAGCGGGAAGCCGAGGTTGAGAGGACAGTCGCGCGGCCAGAGCCTGCCGCGGAGAAGGTGGGCAGGGGCAGGAGCTTGCCAAGCCAAGGCACTGGAGAGGTAGAGGTCGACAAGGCTAAGACCGTCAGCGACGCAGAACCAGATCAGTCACTCTGCCCCTCCCCACCGCAATTGCCTCCGCCTCAGTCACCGTTGAAGCTCAGACCCTTACCTCATCGTGTGACTAAATTTCGTAGGTTAGAAATAGATAAAGTATATATATAAGCATAATGCCATTTGTTTATTTAAGTGTGTACCTAAGTGATCCTAATATCCTGGACCTCCGGTACTGGATCTACCAGAATGCAATCGTGCTTATTATATTATATTATAGACCTCACCATTTATTAGTATAATATATTATTACCAACTACATACAATAACACAACTAAAAAATCAAAATTTTATTAGTTTTTTTTATGCGGTGCTTTGTAATTCTAAAAAGTTTTCACTAATATAAAGCTTCCCTGAATAATATTCGATATCCTGGAAAAGTGAGAAATGATCACATGAAGCTGCAGGCTAGCTCATTAAAAAAATAATTACATTACAGTAACGTACACATAAGCAAACACCGTTTAAGTGATGTTAATGTGATTTTATCCCCCCTATCTATATCACCATTTACTGTGACATTCTGTGTTATTTTATGCGGCAGATATTTAATCGACGCAAATAAACAGATACGGCATTACAAATATGCGTCACGTAAAATAACACGACTTAAGTGATCCAGGTTATAAACTATCTGTGTGCCGAATTTCATCAGAATCCTTCAAACTGGTTTAGCGTGAAAGAATAGGTAACAAACATTCACACATCTATCCATAAATCGAGGATACATCTCTCCATCTATACCTACAAACTTCCGCGTTTATAATATTTATTAGTGGGATTTGGACTATCGCCAATAAAATAACAATTGACGCACCTGAGTATAACGGATTAAAGATTGGCCCTTCGGGTTATAACCACCAATCAACATTCCGAAACCGTTAACACAAAAACCCGCAAAACAAACACTTAAATTTTTTTTCTCCTGTAAAATACTAGTTCCAACATTTCCAACGTTCAAAATTCACAGTCGACTGGACCTGATTGACGCCTGATGGCCACCCTTGCCCAGTCACGCATCCCAGGCCAGTGTAATCGGTCCAGGCGGCTTATCAGAGGATTTTGTCCAGCGATTATACGCGTATTAACGGAATTTGAGAGCCACGCGCTGTTTCGAGCGATAAATTTTGGCTAATCTGCATTTTGGATTCGGCTTTACATTCGTACCTAATTTAGTGTGTCAATATGGTCACATTGATTTTCATTTATTACTTCATCATCATCATCCCAGCTTACATACGTCCCACTGCAGGGCACAGGCCTCCACTCAGAATGAGAGGGCTTGGGTCGTAGTTCCCACGCGGGCCCAGTGCGGATTAGGAACTTCACACACACACCATTGAATTTTTTCGCAGGTGTATGCAGGTTTCCTCACGATGTTTTCTTTCACCGTAAAGCTCGTGATAAATTTCAAATGTAAATGTGTTTTCACTTCTCATGCTCTTAAAATGTTACTTTAGTCTCTGCATATCGGGACTAAAGCTCTTTTTTGATCTCTAGGGATTAAAGTAATTTTTTTTTAATTTACTTTGGAAACCCCTAAACTGCCAATCACGGTGTTTGTGGATGGAGGATTATTGCCATTTTCAGTGACTGGGCATAGACAATTTTAAAGCTTTCCACAGACCGCAGCGCGCTGCACACGCTCCGAAGCACTCCGTAGCGCCCGCTCCGTAGCGCTCCGTACCGTAGCGCCCTGCGCTTCGGTCTGTGGAAGCCTTTAGGGCGTGGAAATAACCTCAAAATGAAGAATTCATTTTATTATGCATACTTAGTCCAATTAGCTATGAAATAATTTTCAAGTTTGAATCTGTTGGCTAAATATGCAAACATTTAAAGTGTCACTCAACAAAAAAAAACCGCGGAACTTTTTTAAATTGCTACTTGAATTCTGAACAGACGTCCATGGCTCGTATTGAGCGTACGTTGTATAAAAGTAATATTGTAGATTAGTAGACCTAAAACATCGTTTTTTTCCTCGCATTCAAAGTGAAAAGTAGAGTGTTTAACGCGAGACTAAACTGCCATAATGTCACGCGAATTATAGCCACCCTCGCTCTGCTTGGGTGGCTAAATATCTTGTGTCATTATGGCTCGTTTTAGTCCCTTGTTGAACAATCTACTATTATTCCTTAAAATCTTATAAATCATTATAAGTGATGTTCATTGATTGCATTGCGAAAGTGTCATTAGTATAGTATGTATAGATGTACCGGAACACCAGATGTTATATTTATCTAACGTACACGCATCCGCAATCGCATTCACCATCTTTTTCTACCCTCATCCTAAACCGTTTGACAGAAAAATATGGTGATTGTGGTGTAAATCCAAGCGCGTTAAATGGGCTTTGCCGGAATACACTGACGAGAAATATAACGGGCCACTTCGCGTACATTTCGTATAAAAAGTATCCTGATATTTTTTGCTCGTCAGTATATTTGGTCAAACACAGCTGTAATTAAGTTTCCAAGAAAACAAGGGGCATAGTTACTAGCGACAGCACCGAAATTAAACTAAACTAAGCCCGTACCAAATTTTGCTGCTGTATTTGAAAATGTACTCTAATTATAGTCCGACAAGCTCGTGCGTGACCCTTCGCGGAACTCTGTCGCAGTGAGTATTTGCCGCACTTATTATAAACAATCTTGTTAAGGACAGCAGAGGCTCCCTGCGACAGGGTTCCGCCGAGCGCCGTGCACGGGCTTGTCAAGGTATAATGTTGTAATTTTTTTTTAAACCATTGTTTTCTAAAACAAATGGAACACTGCTTTCTGCTGAAAATTTCGTTTGGCAAAAAATTTACGTATTTTCCGATCGATACGTTCAGCGACAAATAGTTGAGAGATAACCATAACCTAAAAAATAATAACAGTGAAATAATCACGCATATTTTTATTTGGTATTTTAGGTCTGAGCTCTAGGTCTAGTTCAATCAATACATTAATTGACAGTTAAAGTACTTACAACGAAGGGTACAAAAATAAAATGTAAAAATTACTATCTACATCTAAAATAACATGGACTGTGTTTAATGAGACAATGAATCTTTACAAATTCACAATTGAGTTCATACATTACACAATCAAACATGACATAAATGCAGATGGCAGTTGTGTCAGTAAAGTCACATAGGGCAAATGTACGCACTTTTTAGTACATTGCTTCCAGAAAAACAGTTTTATGTAATTGAAAAAAAAACAATTTGATCAAACTAAAAAAAGGGTTATACGGACACTTGCCCCGCATCGGTCGAAATGTGTCCGCACGCCTTCTATTAAATGCAGCAAAGCGTACGCAGGTAAACTTAATTTACTATTACACATAGATCACATTGACATGTAAATGTAGCATCCTCGTAACTGACAAGCTTCGTGATAAAAAGACTTACAAATTGTTTACTCCACATGACTTTACGAGTGAATATTTCATTTAGTCATAGCCACTTTATTATGTGTTCAATTTTGAATCCAAAATTGAACACATAATAAATCCAATTAAAAGGTTAAATGACTAAGTAGACATGTTCTTTCCGTGTACTCTTTAACTAATGTGATCCGGCAAATGCGCAAGTTTTCTGCAAAGTCAAGCTTTTATGGAGTGCTTTCATGAAGGCGGGCAGATTGCCTAATTATGAGTATGTTCAATAGGGATGGACATAATCAACCTAAAAATTATTAAGGCATCCCTTTATAAAACTGACAATTTTTTTCGATTACGTCATAAATAGTCCATTATATGTATATGTCTCGACGTATCATCAATGTATGTATCAGTATAAATACCGACTAAGTCAAATTTCGTCAAAAGAATGCATACTCAATTCAAATATTCATGTGACTAAACTTCTTCAAAGTTCATTATTATATTGTATAAATTAAGAATCGATCCAAATAAAATATCTAATTTTTATACAGTTGCTATAAGTTTGTGCTCTGACTGTCATTAATGACGAATAAATCTACATTCAATAAATAATTGTACAATTATATCGACGGCAACAACGTACAAGGTGCAATGTGCTAAAAGGTTCTAACTACATACGCATTAGCATAACAATCTAGAAGCTCATACCTACCGCCTAATATAAAAATTGTATTAAAATTCCACTTAGTTTAGGTTTTACAAATGTCGCACACAGTTCCATCTGTGGTCAAATCCAATAAACTGACACGAATACTATTCGAAGTGCCACATCGAACTATAGACGATGAACGCTATCTCGTTCACTCACGCACACAAAGTGCGATTTACCACTTCGCATTCCATTCGCGGTCAGGTCGACTACTCAACGCACGTGAATATTTACGTCAATACCTAAAATATTACTGGTATTACAATTAATATACTTTCATATTTTATTTGTTTTTTTATGCTAAAAGTCTGTTTCATTCTTTTAAATTAATTATTTCAGTCAAAACACTATTTTGACTCATGACGGACAAACGTACAAAAAGGTTAGAATCTTTGAAATTAGGAGCAAAAAGGTCGGGGATTGGTTGTTTCGAACCAAAATTGGATCAAGCTTCCACTAAAAATGGAGGTATGTAACAATTTTTCATATTTTAGTTCAATTAGATATATTATCAGCAAAATACAGGGTACACTGTTCGATCTGGCACATAGATCTACATACGTATAAAACGATGTTTAAGGAGACCGCGTGTACAGGACTATCTGACACTTAGAACTAGGTACGTTAAAGGCATAGCTGTAGCTAACATCGTGTACAGTCCTATCTGCCGCTTAGAACTATTTACGTAATTTAAAGAACAAAGGCAAACAATGCAAATTGTTCTATCAGTCACGTTAAAGTATTTACGTTGTAATTAAAAAAAAACTTTGAGTAATATTTTTAAAACTTTATTTTTTTTTATATTGGGGGTTCAGTTTACCTACTTTTTTAAGGTTCCGTAGCCAAAATTTTGCCATCTCTGTCTGTCCGTCCGTCCGTTTGCAGCTTAGCTTTAGACTATTTGTGCAAGAAATCTGTAATTTTGCATGGATATAATATGGAGCAATTATACTAAAAAAGTGTTGAAATAAAATAAAATATTTTTTTAGAGTAGCACCCAGACATAGACGTTAAGTGTAAGACGTCAAGACTGTTTATTTTCTCGATACATTGATTCGTTTGCGAAATATTCAAGTTTAAAGTGCAAATTTTTGTTGAAGTCGAGCAGCCCCCCTTCTTCTAAAAACTAAACTTTGCATCACTAACTTGCTATCGTATAATATGCATGTATAGCAACGGGCTGAAGCTTAATATAATATGTTATGTAGCTTGATATAATGCATGGAATTTGTTTGCTAGGAATTGTACAGGGAATTGTAACAAGTGTTTGAGGAGCCAGATAATACGTGTTCTTCAAATACAGGCATACTTAATGAATCTGAGTATCAAATCCCAGATTTTGCTTATAACTCAGGTTGCAGACTGACTAGCTGAAAATATAAACTCTGTAAATGAATTAAAAACACTAAGAAACAAGGTAACAAACTAGGTAGAAACAATTTTGAGAAGGAGGCCAAGCGGAGGATACAGCTGGGCTTGGCAGCATTCGGAAAATTGCGTCAAGTTTTCTCGTCATCCATACCGCAATATCTGAAAACGAAAGTTAGTTTTCAACCAGTGCGTCCTACCCGTCATGACTTACGGAGCTGAAACGTGGATACTCACAGTACGGCTAATCCACCAGTTCAAGGTCGCTCAGCGAGCTATGGAACGAGCTATGCTCGGAGTTTCTCTGAAAGATAGAATCCGCAACGAAGATATCTGACACAGAACTAAGGTCATCGACCTAGCTCAGAGAATTAGCAAGTTGAAGTGGCAGTGGGCTGGTCATATCTGTCGAATAACCGACAACCGCTGGAGTAAACGAGATCTTGAGTGGAGACCGCGTTTTGGCAAACGTAGTGTAGGACGCCCTCCGGCCAGGTGGAGTGACGATCTGTGAAAGGCTGCTGGTAGAAGCTGGATGCGTCTAGCCGAGGACAGGGCGCAATGGCGCTTATTGGGGGAGGCCTATGTCCAGCAGTGAACTGCTATAGGCTGATGATGGTGATGATGAAATGAATTAGAGAGCCAAACCCAATGCTGTATTAGTGATTCAGGTACAAATTCCCAATTCTGGAAATATAGACATGAACTCAAAAAAACCTTGTTGAAACATCTAAACCTTTGTCATTCCATTCAGCAAGAACATCTCCAGACAGACAATATGACCAAAATGCTATTATTCCCTGCTTAGAGCAAATCAATATTAATGATAATAACAGGGATCCATCTCTAAATGTCACTGCACCACCACTATCAGTTTTCTTCGGCGAATTTACATACTCGCCACAGTCAGAAATATCAAATGACTTAAATACATGGGATAACAGTACATTAAATTTCCTAATCTTTTTTCTGAATTGGATAGTCCAGTAAATTATATTGCTATTAATTAGAAGCAGGCCGGAAAGTTGTGGTGATTTCGAAAATACATACACCAATGCCTTCTGATTACAGTGACTTTGATGATGATTATATTGGAATGAAAAATATGTTAAAGAAGAAATTTTCAATAAAAAAATTTACTAAAAGAACAAACAAAACAATTGGCAATTTCAAGTCAAAGCGGCCTCGTTTAGATTCATCATCTATGGATTCTTCAGTCGAGCAAGTGTCAAATGAGGAGTTAAACACAGTGCACAAGAAACGGTCACGTAAAAAAACGAATCCTGGTAAGAAAAGGAGTAAAAATGAAAACAAGTGGATAGACAAAGTTAGAAAAAGAAAATAAAATTTAGGAAAAGCTTACAAATCGAGAGATGGTACTTTAAGACAACCAAGGACTATAAATAAAAATAAATAATATAAATAAATAAATAAATAAATATTAGGGGACAATCTTACACAAATCGACTTAGTTCCAAACTAAGCAAAGCTTGTATTATGGGTACTAGACGACGATAAACAGACTTATATAGATAAATAAATACTTAAATAAATAGAAAACATCCATAACTCAGGAACAAATATTCGTGCTCATCACACGAATAAATGCCCTTACCGGGATTCGAACCCAGGACCTCTTGCTTCGTAGGCAGGGTCACTACCAACTAGGCTAAAGCGGTCGTTACTATAAAACCACCTTGCAAATATAAACTTAAATACTACGACACCTGTTCCAATTTGTGCGCCACTGGTCATACCAAATCTTCATGATTATATATCTATTTTTTTAAAGAAGATTTTCTGTTTCCTTTAGAAAAACATTTGTTTTGTTTTATTTTCAATAAGCGTTTTGCTTTAGAAATTATTTATTATTACGTTATGATTGAGACTGGAATTTGTGATTATAACAATAATTACGAAAAATATATGACTAATATTGAATTTCATTGTGATTTATTGACTGAACTACCCAACCTCGTATAATTTTACAGAAACATGTTGTATTTAGAACTATTTAACATGTCGGGTCAGCTTACAAACTGATGATGTATATGGTTCTATCTACAAAAACTTAAATTATATAGATTAAGACCGTGATTTTTAAGTGCAAATATTTAAAAAAGCATTATTTGTGATAAAATCTATCATACAAAATTTACAAAGTACTGAAATAAGTGATTTGAAACTAATAACATAATCCTCACATAGAATCTTATACTAGAAATTATTTTTTTTTTGCAACGTATAATATTCAAAGTGTTAGATAGACCTATATAAATATTTTTTTATTAATTAAGCATCCTAGCATAGCATTCTAAGTGTCAGATAGAACTGTTAACGTAAATTTTAGAGAAAATTCTACCCAAGTACATAATTCCAAGTGGTAGATAGAACAGTATATATGGTTGTGAGCAGGCTAATGAACCTAGTTTATGTGGCCTATCTGCATTTTCTCAAAAACTACAATTTTATTGAGTAATGTGATATTAAAAACAGATAGGAAATATAAAAATAATTATACGCGTAAAAATTTAGACTATTATCTTTATTACGAAAAAAGTTATGAAGACTTCTACCTTCATTTGGCTCTCCTGTAAAGTTGACATTTTTCAGTTAGAATCATATACGTTGTTGCCGTCGATATTTCAGTTAAAAATAAGGTAAATAATAAAAAATAAATTAGTATGAGACAATACTTTTATTAATTTTTAGACAGTCAAACAATTACATGTATCGTCATAACTTTTATTAATTTTATTTTGTTTTATATAGATAAAAATATAGCCATGAAGTAAACGGAACATCAGAACTCGCATGGAATTGAACAGATAAATGTTAAATTGTCTTCAATAGTTATCTTCGTGTGTTTGCAAACACCTTGCTAAAATTCCGTTTTACAGACAACAATGCATGGTTAATCTAATTCATATTACTAATTATTTATAAACTGTTAATGTATCTACCTATATCTATCCAAATAGTTACTATCAGTCTGATGCCAACAACATACACTACCTAATTACTGTATGTACATTTTACTATTTTAACATTAAGTCATATGAAATATTATGAGACCGAGAGGTTTGAGTTTTTCACATTGCTTTAAATCAAAGATACAGAAGGATACAAAAAATTAAGTAGTTAAATACATTTTCATCAAAAGAAAAACAAATTATGTATGCATCATTACTGGCTAAACGTTAAGTACGCAAAATGAGGCTCGTTGATTACTTTAATCAGTTTAAAGCTAAATTGCGTAACTGGAAATAATGCGGGTTAAAAATCGTCAGCAAATATTTCTGGCAGAAGCCCAACTCAATAACAACGGGAATAATTTATCGTTACTTTTGCTTCAATTATAGATTAAATTTATTTCATATTATAAGTATGTGTACTGCTGTAGAAGTAGTAATGTGGAGATCGCGGAGAGAGGGTTTGCCAACAGTTTTGGAAGGAGCGCACGTCGGAGAATTTAATGTAGCATCTAGTTTATGTTCAATACGCAAACATAAATGTATGAAGAGATGGCATATTTACTCAGCAAATTTGGCTCCATGCCTTCTAATTTGCATCTTTTTTAACTATAAAGTAATTATTGTTTCAAATAAACTTAAGATTCTTTGCTTTTTAATTTATTTTGTGAATTCCAATCGTCGATTTGGAAGTTTATAAAATTTAAAATTATGGCATTTAATAAAAATAAAATAAAAAAACTAGCCCTAGAAATGTCAGTATTAATAAAAAGTTTCTTTGGTACCGCTTTTTTAAAGCACGTCTTTGGTACACTTTTGTAAGTTACTAGACTTAAAGCATAATATGGTAAAGCAAAATGGAGTTTATATTTAAATAAATAAAAAAAAACACATAAAATATGTTAGCAAAATTGTACCCCATGATACTTATAATGAAAAGATAAAGTACCATTTATTTATGAGAAGTTAAAATTTAGCTTAGATTGTCCACCAATAACAAAATAATATAAGTGATTTAATTATATACATGTAAAGTTTTGCTATAAAAATAATATTATAACAAAAATGTGGGTGCATGGATCCAAATACGTGGGCTAAAATAGACACGGATTGGATACCACAAGATGGATGGCAGCGACTAGGTAGGCCCAGAGAGGCGTTGGCGGGACGACCAAGACGTAGTGTACCTTATAGATGGACAGCACTCAAAATCGGGACGAATGGAGAAAATGGGGGGAGGCCTTTGTCCAGCAGTGGAACGCTTTTCCAGGTTAATTAGTAATCATAATATATCAAAAACTTTATTCATTTATAGAAACCACTACTATTTAGTATACTTAATTTCAGTTTGTGATAATAATACGAGCACAGAAAAGGATACTTTTTTCATCCCGGAGATTTAAATGTTATTTCATGATCTCCCCGTTTTAAAACCTTTGAATTACTACGTGGCTACGCCTGTAACCACAGTCAGAAACTAATTCAAAATACTCGTAGGAGGAATCAACACCTGGAATCACAGACATCCTGTTTTTTGTTCACCATTACTTTGTAGTTAAAATTTTATTTTTCGAAATCATTACTGTGAGTTTATGACTGTATATCAATATCAATCTTCATCAACTGGATCATCTCCCTTCTAGCGTCCCATTGCTGGGCACAGTGTCCTCTCAAAATGAAAGGCATTGAGCTGTAGTTCCCATGCGGGCAAATTATGGATTGGAAACTGCACTCAAATACCATTGAATTACTTCGCAATGAATGCAGGTTTTCTGGTGATTTTTTTCTTTCAACTAAAAGATCATGGTTAATTTGAAATATAATTAAATTTACAACACTCAGAGGTTTGAACCCAAGATCCTCTGCCCGAGGCCATAGCTCTGAACTATTAGGCTACCACGGTTCTCATCATTCATAACGTTATCATTAGTTTTACTTCTGTAGGTATTTAGAAATAATTAATTATGTACTTAGCTAGCCTAACGTTTTCATTACATTTAGAATCGTGAACTCCAATTCAAATAGCACTCATTGCACGACAGCATCCAACATTACATTTAAGTCGATTTATATATTAATTATTACATAACATTGGGTTACGTTTCAGCTATTATACCAGTTAATTTGTTACTACGCAGAAACATTATGTAGGCACATACGGGATTAAAAACAAATCTTACACAATTTCAACATCCCTTTAAACTTTAACCTATCTATTTTACCTTCTCTTTGATAAATGTGGTGATTATATCACTATTTACAACATTACATTCTACTATATTAAACTTTAACAATTAGTAAGTTATTTAATAATCGGTTTAAACCCTGATGTTTTTCCATTCGTTAGTTTAACAAGTATTGTAGCTTTATTGAAGAAGCTATTTTATCCCAAAGTTTTTAGTTACATTCAATCTTCATAATTATATTACGTAGCACTTAATTTTATTGTTAAACGTCAGGTTATTACCATTGTTTTTCAAACTATGTAGTCCAAGGTCTTTTGTGTAATTTCACTAAAGCCGGGTTATGCACTAAATGGTCTTAGTCACAATACTACTGTCACTTGGACTGGAGCCACCATCCAGCCTTTGGTTTTTGAGGTCCTGAAATCAAAAACCAGAATCTTTAATACAATGAAAAAATAAATTCTATTAATAATCCAAATTTTAGAACAGTGGAAATCGTACTACAAACGAAGTAATAGAATAGAATAGAATAATTTTATTTCAGGCTGCATAGGCCCATATAAAAATACCTTAAAGACTAACATACATATTTATATTACACTTAATTAACAACCTAATTACAAGAACACATTAATGAAATGTAATACATTAATGAAATTTAAGAATTAATTCACTGTGGAATAAAAACTAGACTACATCGCATTTTTCAACCGAATAATTTATAATGAAAGTATTGAGTAAAAAAATCATAAAGTTTATATTTAATTTTATGTCATTAGCAATAGAGGTGATAGCAGGGTGTTACCTATTGGACATTGGCGTATCAAACACTAGGACATTTATTTACCTTATACTTAAACTCTGAGTAGGGTACAGTACTTTGTAAAGCTTTGCTTGCATCTACGATAACATTATAGTAAGCAAAAGAGAGAGGTAAGTATTGTAGTGTAGAACTAAAGAGCGACAAGTCATATGAAACTTACCCTAGAAGTAGCGAGCCGTTGTACGATAATCTCGAGGCGATCACCCGCCGCCGCTATGAGAGGAACTGTTAGACAACAGTCATAATCAACTGTTCTGGTACCATTGACCTGGAATTTTAAATTATAAGTTAAAATATCTTTCACTACTTTTATTGAGTTTGAAAACATACCTTCTAAAGATCTGTATAAACGAACAAAAAAAAAACATCATAAATATTATAATGTACAAACTAGTGCAAAGCAATAAAAAAGCTTATCAGTTTAGGAATTTTATAAATATTAAATATATTTAAATTTTATTAATATGAATAAATGGTTATGGTTGTTGTCAAAATAAATTAACAAAACAAGCATTTTTCTTAACAATTTGGTCAAACGATTAAATTACAAGTATAATGTAATTAAACAATTTCGTTAACTAGACATGAAACACAAAAGTCCATTATACCTGTAAAATCCTGTCAAAAGGTCTTAATAGTCCCACTATGTCAGCGGGTCCCCCTTTCCTGATACGATTGATGTACACTCCTCGCTCGTACAACCCGTCAGAGACGGAGAAACCGTAGTCGTCGTAAATCGCATCTTTGTACAGAATCACATGGTGGATGGAGCCGCGAGCTGGGGATAGGGTCTCGCTGCTGTAGAGGCCTGTCAAGAATAAAACCGGGTCGCAAAAAAATATACGGTAAAGATTACATTTAATTTTGTAATTTACCATGAGCTTTACGGTGAAGGAAAACATCGTGAGGAAACCTGCATACACCTGAGAAGAAATTCAATGGTGTGTGTGAAGTTCCCAATCCGCACTGGGCCCGCGTGAGAACTACGGCCCAAGCCTTCTCATTCTGAGAGGAGGCCTGTGACCTGCAGTGGAACGTATATACATAGGCTGGGATTATAATGATGAATTTAGGCTAAAGATGCCATGACAAGGTAAAGCTATGAAAGTCAGAACACTAATACTGTATTTTTTGAAATAAATCTTATCTTCTTTCTAATAATTATATAAAATCTAATGTCATAGTGTTTTATCAAACTCTTCCGAAACGTCTTGAGCGTTTTTTATTAAAAAACATATCAACATTTGGTAGGTCCGATAATAGGTCATTATTCATTATTTACACCCCTATTCTTTGCAGACGGAGTCGCTTGCAACAGCTAGGAAATAAATATAAGTTATAAAAGTCGTGAATCGTACAACCTATTTTTCAGAAATGTGGTGTACTGTATTTTTTTTAAGTATGTGGATATATTGTATTTTAACAAATAATACTTATGCTTTACATGAAAATTTTGCTTACTTGGTACATCATTTTCATAAACAGGGCTTGTAGAAAACTGAAAACTAGTTCCTGGTACACTGGGTTTGAGTGGTGACTTTTGAGGGGTTGTAACAGTGTAAATTCCATTGTTTAAATAATCGCTATCCCAATTAGGGCGCCTGCTTTTCGGCGAGACAATCCCATATGGCCCCATTTGTATGTAATCACATTTGCAAGAGGACTTTTCCATATTGTGTAACTGACAGTCCTTCATGTTTGTAGTCAATATTTCTATTTGCTGGACATCATCTTCCCTTGTTATGTTTTGTTTGTTTTTTAAAGTATTCTCCGGAATTATGCACGTATTCTCATAATGGAAAGTCTTGAGTGAATTATTCAATGAATAATTTGGTAGAGGTAGATCGTTAACGCTATAAGGTGCAGCTGAGTTGAAGTTGGATGCCATCAGTTTATCTTCGTCTGTTGGTGAATACGGCTGCTTATCTGATAGTCGGCTTTTGTCTGGAACTGCATATTCTATGACTTCAGAATTTCCTACAACATAAACTAAATTATTACGTGAAGGATGTTTTGATAAAGTTATTTGATTAAAAATTGATATCATACCACAGCTCGCGCTTGTTCTGACTGGTGTGTTTTGATCCCAGGATTCTACAGCACTGTCATTAGATAAGCCTGGACTGGACGTCGAATGACTAGAGTCTCTAGCACTCGATTCTGCACTTTCCATTGAACCTTAAACAATTATGTTAAGATTAATGAATAGTTCAATAATTTTCGGTTATTTTGGGAATTAATTTAAAAGTTTTAAAAGATTTCAGAACCACCATTTACCAGTGATTTTCCTGCAAAGCTGTAATTGTACTCGCTGACCACTTTGTTGCAATAACTTAATAGCTTCTGATAGTGGTTTATTTAAAACACTTTCTCCGTTTATCGTCAAAAGTTCATCTCCTATTGCTAGTTTTCCACACTTTTCCGCGACACCACCTGAAACATATTTGACCATTAATTTTTGTTTTTCACATCCAACCTACTTTGAAATTATTATTTATCTTTTTATTTACCTTCAACTAGACCACTTAACAATACAGGCTGTGTGACGTCCTCACTTCCAGCAATTGTTAAACCTAAAGGTCCATTTTCTTGCTTGATCAATTCAATTGTAAATACAGCAGTATTTTCATTACTGCCATGACTCCTCTCACTTTCTTTAGCACTATTATTAGGACTATCAGTATGGTGACCTGAGTCGTCACCGTTATGTACAACTGCCTTAATTTCTATATTACTGAAACTTTGCATAGTTAATTTAGCATTATGCTTATGGATGTTTGACCAGTCTTCTGTTAAATCGCGCTTTCTTATTTTCAGCGTAATTATATCATCTGGAGAATTTTGTAGTATGTTAAATGCTGTATCCTGAGAACATAATTATTTTTTTTGTTTATTCAGTCAAAATTTAGGTATAAATTAATATATCATTTGTTTACGAATTGAATTATTTATAGTTGTTCAATAATGTGTTCATTCTATAATATGTACAAAAATAACAAAGCTTTACATTAGCCAAAAAATATCTCACTACTTACTAGAGACAGGTTGTGTAAAGGCTGTCCGTTTATCGCCAGAAGTTGGTCTCCGGGGGCCAATGCACCACTGCGGTGGGCTACAGAACCTGGCTTGATGTCCGATATAACCATCGGTTCTTCATTGCTTAGTAATTTCTGTTTACATCCTGCAAAAACAACGAATTAGAAATACATCTCATGTTTCAAAGGTTGGATCAGAATTTTTCATCAATGCTAAAACTTAACTTTACAGTATTCAATTATCGCACGCCAGTAAACGAAGCCTCAAATTCAACAAAAAATATTTCATATATTAGGCTTATCTCATTAAAGACAAGCAAAAATATATGTTACATAATGAAAACAATTATCATAATAGAAAATATCGATACCCATAATATACTGAGTAAGGCAAGATAAGTAATTGGACATGTCATCGATATAATGTTACGCAAGAACATCGGATATCTCTGGGAGTCAGAGCAAAATGTATCAAAGCCAATATCAAAAATATTCGATTGATAAATGCATTACTTTGTGGAAGTCCATTCTACTTAACTAAAGTAACTGGAAGATATTTAAGAATACATAAATCGTTTAGTTACAGTGGGTATTACAAATAGCGTGCCATCTATAGATCTACTTAAAAATTTGACTATTTTATTACTTGTAACGAAATTGACTTGAGATTGGTACTGACGCGTATTTCAAATATAGGTAAGGTTAAAAAGATATTCAAGTTTTGAAGTTTAGTTCAGAAGAAATATGTTTTAAAATGAATAATTTTAAAATACTATATATTTAAACTTTACCACCTTACCTCAAAAAGGTAAATCGAATATACCAACAATATCCAGCTCCAAAATTAGATTCAAAGACATATTTCACTTCATACCTGTTATAGTTACACCAAGCCCAGCTGTGGTTTTAGCCAGTTTAACGTTGAATACTCCACTTGACGCTTCTATTGTGTTGGGCATACTGAACTCAACGTTCAAAGTCAGATACTTCGGATTATGCGAGTCATTGCGCCTCTGTAAGATCTCATTTGCCACGTCCAGAGTCAGATTCTCATGTCCGTTGATAGACATTACTCGGTCCCTAATTTGTAGGCAGCCAGATCTAGAAAAAAATCAGTGATATAGTTGCGATTATGGCTTTACTTTGACATTTTATTTACTGTATAGATGAACCTTTTGAACGCCACGCATCGTTTTTGTTAGGAACAAAATTGATTCTTACGCGGAAGCGGGTAGGTTTATTTTGTATTACCGTACTGTCGTCTATAACCGACGCTGGCGTTCAAAAGGTTGAAAAAATCCTTTTCTACTCTAAGGTTCAATGTCATTTGCACGGCTTAAAACATTACAGACTATTTTTGCTTGGCAGTCAACGTGTCAATCAGCTTTATCGTTTTTCTCTGATGTAGGATTTGTTTTGAACAATTAAACTTAGTTAAAGTGCTTACGTAATTGATTACACATACTAGATTTTAAAAACTGTGCACTAAAAATATTGTATTATGTTGTGATCCAAAGTATGTATTATAATGTATACGGGCATTATACGCTGGTCCCTTGCCACCGTCAATGTGCCAACTTTGCTTGAGCCCACAGGCATTGCAAGACACGATGGCAAGAGACCGGATGGTATGAGTCTGATTCCATGGAAGATGGGTCAGGTGCTGGTATGGGATGCTACATGTTCAGACACGCTGGCCCCTTCCCATCTCCATGGAACTTGCAACAGACCTGGTGCAGCTTCTGAAGCGGCTGAAAAAGCAAAATACGACTTTGTTCCTTTCGGTGTCAAGACCCTTGGCCCGGGGGATCCTAGCGCTTTGAAGCTCTTTAGAGAAATTTCAAAGAGACTTATTATTTCAAAGAGATTACTCGACGTCACAGGGGACCGAAGAGCTGGCAGCTTCCTCGGATAAAGAATTAGCTCAACTAGTCAAAGAGGAAACGCTGCCAGTATCTTCGGCACCTTGCCTAAGGGGACCATCTTGGGGAGAGCACGATGGTTACGGTGGCCTGGGTCCCGGGACATCAGGGAGTGACAGGTAATGAGAAAGCTGACGAGCTAGCAAGGGAGGGAGCGGATACGGGATTTATAGGTCCTGAGCCGGTACTTCCAATATCTGCAGACGTCACCAAGGGGGTAATAGATAGATTGAAGGAACAGGAAGCAAACAGTGATTGGAGACAGGCTGTTGGGTGCAGACAATCGAAGATGATGCTGGATGGTATCGACCACAGAAGAACTAGGTATCTCCTAAATCTAGGTAAGAGTAGCTTGAGAACTATAACTGGCATAATTACGGGCCATAATTTGTTAAATAGACACTTAAGTATAATAGGTATAAAAAGTGACCCCTCCTGTCCACATTGTGGGAAGGAGGAAACGAGTGAGCACATTCTAGCCGAGTGTGTCATGTATGCGGCAGCGCGGCGTGATGTATTCGGGAGTGACGAGCTGAGGGAGGAGGAGCTAAAGGATGTGAGTCTCAAAGATGTCCTTATGTTCAGCAGGAGAACGAGAAGATTCGAGGAGAGATGCTGTGTGGGAGCGCTGCTGGGACAGTAACCGTCGGCTCCAACCTCGGGGAACTGGGCTGAATGACTGTGCAAAACGGTCGACAGCCCGCCTGGCTCAGCGAGGCGTCCCCATACATCATCATCATACATCATCATCAAGGGGACCATCTTTCATAACATGTTTTAGTTATAATTATCCTTATTTTATATTTTTGTTTTCTTTTTCTTATTGTAGGTATTTATTTTTAGTCTAGAATAGTAAACAGTTGTACAATGTGTAATGTATAGTATAGAAAATTCTATTTCAGTACAACAATAGGAAATGGGTAAATTTCAAGGACTGATTACATAAACAAATAATTGATTAGTACCACTAAAGAAAGCAAAAGAGTCGCAAAAGAAGTCATCGAAGTAGGTGTCATTATTATTGGTTGGTTGGTTGGTTGTATTGGTTGTTATTTTTTCTATTTGCTTTAATTAATAAAAAAATACACCAACGTTTAATAATGGTTTAAAATTTAATGTTAATAATGAGCCTAAGGCAAGTTTGAGTTTTTCTAACAGCCGCATATGATAGCTAAAAGTCCTTAAATACCTCTGTTATAGTCGGGAAGAAGATGAAATTTCGCTATCTTATCACATCCCAATCAACACCATTCTTACCTATAAGCTGGTGATTGTACAGCAACATGCGATATCACTAAAGTAGTGTTCTCCTCGTGTACTGCCAGTCCACTGCTTTGACCTGGCGGGACCTCCAACTGGATGTTTAAAGAGTCAGTGCGGCAAACTGCCATACTCATGTAGTTTTGCTGACTATCTGTTGAGAAAAATCGTTACCGAGATAATTGATTAGCTTAGTGTGGAAAAAATGCAAACTAGTTAAATAAAGATGATGATGATTATGATTATAAATCGGAGACGGTTGAACTTATTTCGGAATTTTTGGGAACCTCCTTCTGGGGCGGATGCTTTCACGACAGATCGTTTACGACTGCATTTGTTTTTAGGGTTCCGGAGCCAAAGTGACAAAACTGGTTTCGTCATGTCTGCCCGTCCGTCCGTCCGTCTGTCTGTCTGTATGTCCTCGGCTTAGCGCAGTGGCTATTAGTGCTAGAAAGCTGTAACTTTGCATGGATATAATATTAGCGAATACCGCGACAAAGTGATAAAAAAAAATGAAAAAAAAAAAAAAATTTTAGTGTACGCATAGACGTAAAAGTGGGTAAGATTTTTTTCTCGTCTAACTTTATAGTGTGGGGTAGCGTTGGATAGGTCTTTTAAAATCATTACGGAGTTATGAAACCGATTTTTCGATACAGTGATTCGTTTGCGAAATATTCAACTTTAAAGTGATTTTTTTGTTAAAATCGAGCGTTCCCCTCTTTAAAAGCTAAACTGTTGGTATAAAAAAATTTAAAAAACCAAGATGGGAGGAAATAGGTACCTATCTCAAATTAACAAGGAAAACTATAACGGCTAAGTTTGCTTGAGAATTATTAGTAGTTTAAGAGTAAATAGCAGCCTGACCTATAAAATAATGCTTGTTTAATACGGACAGTATAATTAGTAAAATTAATAAGATTTGCAAGGTTTTTTTCATAACAGCTGCGGATTCCTATCCTAGGCGTGTCCAACACGCTCTTGGCCGGTATTTTTTAAATGAGGAAATTTTTATTTTAGGGGTTTTTCTTGATGTTTAAAAACCTCAAACTCACAAAACTGACTAAAAAATTAGGACACTTTTTTTTCTTCATGAAAATAAGTTGTATTCATGATTTAGAATAAAAAAATCACAAAATTACCTTATTTTTCTAAAGTAAAGGGTACGTTTTTTAAAATGCCCTTAAATTAAAAATCATAGGAGAGTGACAAACGAACGAGCTACGTTAAAAATGTTCCTACTATAAAATATTTACGTCACTGCGAATAAATATTATTTTTAATACAGAAACATCAAAATTAAGCGATCACAGAGGTCATATTACGGAAGTTTTATTGGCCGCCATAGCGACGTGAAATGTGGACCATTCTCAAATCCACCCCGTATTTATGCGGTCATAAAGTTAATTAATAACTATCGTTATTCGTGGAAGAACGAGGGAAAATATATGGCTTTATTTTCCAGTACAAAATACAACGATGAGGAAAAAACATGATGAACGTAACAATGCCAATCGGCTAGAATGCAGCCAAAGGATTTTTAATTTCAAAATAACCGAGCCGCGGGTTATCCATGTTATGGAATTAAAAGTTACCTGTTATAACTATAAATTAATTATAATGATTAATGATCTGTGGTAGAAAAACATTTAGTAATTTTATGAATATAATAGTTACTTAATTTTTTCCAATAAAAATTAAATTTTTATTTAATTTCAAACCTTGATTGATTACGTGTTTATGTAAACTCTTACAATCTGAATGAAAATTCTTTTAACTTGATATTTTGAGTGAATTATGGTTTCATTAATTTTATTGAATGAATAAATGAATAAATAAATTTCTGGTGCAAAGGTTGTCAATCATCGTTCAACATGGCAACGCAGCCAGTGCGCTGGGAATGATGCGGGGTGGGTTATTTTATTAAATAGTTCTTTTACTAGTATTTATCTCAATTTATCAATCGACGAATTAGACTCGGCTGGCCAGCGTTCGGGTAGCTCCGCAATATCTTGTCATCCAATACACCGTAATGTCTCAAGTCTTTGACCATGACCAGTGTGTGTTGCCAGTGATGACTTAGGGCACTGAGACGTGGCCGCTAACGATAGGCCTCATAAGAAAGCTCAAAGTAATTCAGAAGGCGATGAAGAGGGCGGATACGGAGTTTCTCTGCGGGATCGCATTAGAAATGATTAAAAAGAATCGCCAGACTCAAGTAGCAGTGGGCAGGGCATATCGCTCGTAGAACTGATGGCTGATGGGGCAAAAAGGTTCTCGAGTGGCGTCCAAAGACCGGAAGACGCAGTGCAGGTAGGCCTCCAACAAGATGGAGCGACCTGGTTAAGGTTGCGGGATCGCGTTGGATGCGGATGGCACGGGACCGATCTGTTTGGCGAGCTTTGGTGGGAGGCCTATGTTCAACAGTGGACGTGTTTCGGCTAAAATGATGATAATGATGATGATCTCAATTTATTACAATACAATACAATGACTCTTTATTGTACACCAGGAATAGTAAGCAATACAGAAAACAGGTACACAGACAGAAAGTTACAAGGTAAGCAATAGGCCTATTATTAGTTATATTATTATTCTTAGTTTATCCTATCCTTATTTTACCTATTATCTAGGTTTATTAGGCACATTACAAATTCATGCAGCCTCGTAATCGTAACTAGGATATTATGATTTGATTTCGATAACAGTTTCGTGAATCTGCGCGTAAATAGTGTGATATGATTGCATTCCATATTAGTACTATGATCAAGTTTGTGCAAACTAAGAGTGAGAGACTGACTTTAGCTTTACGATTCAATTAGGTACACTTTTTGCTTAGCAATGAGAATTATATGGATTAGATTATATCATTCATTATACTTAGCTTACCATAGTCGTCCTGCAAGCCAAGTTTCGGCATCGAGCTTTGTCTATAATTTCTTTGCCTGTGTTTTTTTGCATTTAGCGTTGATGTTCCTGATATTGAATTTTCTGTAACAAAAAAACAAGCAATCAATAAATATAACTGACATCAGGCGTTTATTATGATTGCAGAAGCTAAAAATTAAATGTTGCTAATTCCCACTGCGTTTTAACATAGGTAAAGTCAGGGTAAGAAAATGTTCGTCACTTTTCGACCTTAACTCGTTGACATAGAGTCGAAATGTAACGAACCTTTTCTTACCCCGTCTATACATCGCCTATAGCATGACACGTAGCGCTTAAATCCATAAATACACTAGATAGGCACGGCTTTATTCAAATACCGTATACACATGTATGGTCTATACTTCTATGGTTTACAATTTCAACTTTAACCCCTCAGACGTAAGGTAGAAGTCAATGTAGCAGCCCTTCTGTATAGGTAAATTTTCCCAATAGCTGTATGTTCGCAGTTTGAGGGTTATAATGATTATAGAGTTAATTCTTAGCAAGCTTCGGGCTAAACTGCGCTGAAGCACCCAACTTGAGAAATGGGGTATGGTCTAAGTACAGGAAGAGAAAATTATACAAAAAGTGTATACTTTTGAGAGTAAAATAATATTTAATAGTAAGTAATTAGCTTGCTTAAAGACCCTAAAAAAATCAACATTCTATTTTATATCTGAGTCTGAGTGTCAAAAAAAATGTCAGAGTGGCAAACGGAGTAAAAACGAAATTTAAGTTTTAAATATAAACGTAACCAGCGTATATAATAAAAAATAATATTTTATAATGTGGTAAAATGTGCTAGTATTTTAATCAAGTCACAAGTTGGTGTACTTATTATCGATTAGATATACAAACATATTATGATTCAATCTGGATTGGATTTAATCAAAATATGCTATGCACACTATTTTTGTCCAGAAAATTCGCTTAACGCATTGGTTGCCAAGAGAAATATTTCTCTATTGTAGCTTAACTTTTTATTTTTTGTACATTTTTGTTTCTGGTAGAAAGCATTTACAAATTGATATAAATGTCTACAAGATCGTACCTGTACTGACAGTATTTTATCCGATTTGATAAGGCACAGACAAGTTCACAACGACTAATTCTAAAATAGTTTTGATTTTGATTGTGTTTGATGTTACTTCAAGACAGAAACGCTTTTGTCCTTTACCCGACACCATCACGATAATAAGTATGAACGTATGAACATAAACTTGGCTCATATAACTCAAAAGACTAAAGTTTTGATGTCTATAACGTGTGCTGGCCAGAGCGTTTCTGAGTTACGTTTCGACTTGGCAAGTGTGTCAACTACCTACATCAATTGTTCATTAAACAAAGGCTTACGGCTTAATTTAGTGTGACTTATAACTTAAGGATACCAGTGCAAATTAACATCTTTAGACTTAAGAGGCTATTAGAAACATAAAATAACGTAACTAACCACAAATTAACTTACAGTGACAAAATGTTCTTAGATTACTATATAATTTTACAAGCAAAAACAGCTACTTTCTAAAATAACATTTCAAATTTACTTAACAAGGAAACGAAAAAACGAAAAACTAAAGATTACAGTAGATGGCAAAAGAGAGATGGAAGCTTCTGAAACTCTAGAGAGATCTACAGTAATAGCGTTTCGACAACTTTAGCCCAAGTGGCCGTAAGTATTTCTGAAGTGGTACGGCGAAGTACGCTAAAGGCACACACAGTTTTAAACTGCAGAGTTTCTGTCGCAAATTCACTGTGTTCACATTGTAAAGGTAAGTAAGTATAGATCAATGCACTTTGTGCTGGATTGATTATTCAGACGTTTTCTTTCCTCTTTAAACATGAAACTACCGTGAGACTCACTCATAGTGAAAATAAACGGATCCCCCACGTCTTAAAAAGAGTTTAACTCGACATGTTTCGGGCTAATCCATATTCCTTCCTCTCGGGGTGACGTTACGTGAGTGATCCGTTTATTTTCACTATGTTTCCTTTCCTCTTTGTTGGTAAATTTTTCTATTCAGAATTTCGTACCCAAAGCGTAACAAAGGTAATAGCCACAGAAACAGAATCCTGAACGTGGTGGCTACCAGAATGGACAGTGGCATTACCACGCACTGGAACAAAATACATTTAAATAATGTCTATACTAACATAGTTATAATAAGGCTTCTCTGGATCTAAGATATCCGTTTATCCGTACTAAACAATTTTACTATCGTCTGTCCGTCTTACCGTCACAGGACTGTATCTCAAGTACCGTAATAGATAGATAGTTAAAATTTATACAAAGTGTGTGTATACATCTATTGTCGCTACAATGAGGACCATAAAAATAAAACAAATTAAAAATTAAAACATCCAATATAAAGTGACCTCACAATGCGTACATTTTGCTTAAAAGCAGGGGCACTAGCTTTTACAGTTACTGCGGTTTACGTTTATGGCGTATATGTTGACGTACCTACCTACAACTTTCTTTCAACTCTCTATGCGCTAGTCTGACTCTCACTTGGCCGGTTTTTATTTTTTTTAAAGCCTGTCTTATATACATGGTTAGAGCATGACGATTACCATCAACTACTGAAATGTAAGATAGACATCCGTGTGCTGGTCACTGTCCAATCTGTTATCGTCTTTAATTTTATCTCATTAGCAATAGAGGTAACAGCAGACTGTTATCTATTAGGCATTACCATATCAAATACTAGGACATTTACCTTAGCAGTTTCATGTTTTATTGTTTTAATAGAAATTGGCATATGGTTCTTTTTTACAACACAAAATGTCATGGAATTAAAATTTTACCAAGTTCGGCTATTGATATAAGTAATTTTGTTGATAACAAACTAACCTAACCTCTGTATTTAGGTTCCCGATGGAGGGTGGTACCACCCCTAGTAGGCGCTATAGCTTTTTGTGAGAGAAGTAGCGGGTCCAAATAATTCTTAAATTGTGATTATTTTAAATTATAGACAGACATATAAAATTGGTATGATTAACTATGTAAAGGGGAACGTTGGATTTTTTTGCTTGTAATGAGAGCGGTAGTCTATAAAAGTTTACTTGCTCTAAGTATATTAATAAGCTTTTTAACCTAGTTTCGTAATTTACAAATACCTATCTATTTATTTTACCTCTAGTGTATCTTCCTCCCTGAGCTATATGTCGTGGTGCAACGTGCAGTCTCGTGAAGCCGTTCTCGCAATTTTCCAAGTAGCACATGACTTCTTCAGCTGTGTAATTGTTACCATCAATGACGTGGTCATCGAAGGCTAAAAGCTGGTCTCCTGGATGGAGGGCTCCACACCTGGAAGAATATCTTATGTTGCTTTATTTGATACAAATGATATAAATTTGTTATGTCTCTGTCTCTGTCTGTCTATTTGTGTTGTTTGTGTAGCGACTACTAACGCCATCTAGTCATCACATAAGGAACTAACTACTACAATCCTAGATCACGCTATCGAAGTTTCTCAACTCGGCTGCATAAATACAACTTCCAACTTTCATCCATAGGACTTCGGTCCCCAGGCATAACATCTGCCTGGAGAGAGATCTCTCTATTGTAACTACCCCCAAATTGGTGACCCCGACACACAAAAACGATGACGCAGTCTCACAGCAAGCCATACTCACCGCTCTGTGCACCATTAGCATGTATCTATTATCTGCCTGGTGTCTACAGTTCGCAAATCCTCCTCCTACTACTTCCACTTGCCAATCAATCAACCAACGCTCGCCAACAAGGCTCCGAGCAATCACGCAACAGGCATGCATCCACAAGTAGCAGAGGAACAACAATGCTCGCCGACGAGGCTCTGAGCGACTGGCCCTTGCAAGCGCCTACATGACGCACAGATTGCACTCCACTGCAATTCGTATCGACCTCCGGTCTAAAAAGGGGGGCTGATGTAGCGACTACTAGCGCCATCTAGTCATCACATAAGGAACTAACAACTACAATCCTACATCACGCTATCGAAGTTTCTCAACTCGGCTGCATAAATACAACTTCCAACTTTCATCCATAGGACTTCGGTCCCCAGGCATAACATCTGCCTGGAAACTACCCCCAAATTTGTGTTTTCACTGACTGTTTATTATCACCACTACACATCATCCACATAATCATCTAATCATCTAATTGTCATTTAATTTACGGTAAATTTGATGTGGAGATTGGCTTCCACAGAGCTCTCCAGGCAGACGCTATGCTGATGAATAGATGATTATGTGGATGGTGTGTAGTGGCGAAAATAAACAGTCAGAGAAAACACAAACTACACAAATAGACAGATTGAGACAGAGACAAAACAAATTGAGGATTAAGTGGGTGACAAAATATAATAGTTTCATTTAGCCAAACCATAAATTCAAAACTACACTTAAAGTCTTAAACTTATCTAAATTTACAAAAGAATTTGTATTACAACTTGAAAAGATTTGTAAGACATTGTAAAGACGCGATAAAGGAATCTTTCTATAAAAGGCTTTGGTGAAGAGGTCTAATTAATAGCTTTCTCGTGAAGAGCTGCTTTTTATAGTAAGAAAGCCAATAGACTGAAGGTTATTGGAAGTCAAGATTACACTACACTATATTGCAAATATAAAAAAATAGTAGACTAATTAAGAATTACACCAATGACTGTGTTTTGGAAATATGTAGATAAAAGATAGTCTTATATTTTCTATATAATTTTCATCCTCATCATTTTCTCCTTTCTCCTGATTTATGATAAAATATTGTAGGTTTATTTTTGGACATAATCTTTAAATGGTCGCCTGATGCCATTAATTAATTGGATATTACCTTATTTAGTCAGATTTTATTGGAGTATTCTGATTAAGCAATTTTTGAAACACAGATTATACGCAGAGTGTTAAAAAACAGTGGATTCTATGACATGTGGATACAAAGCACTTAGAACGTTACAAAAAAGTGCCATCATTTTCGAGATAATCTGTTTAACTGGATTATGAGGTGTAATAAAATATAGAATATTAATTATTAATATTCTATATTTTATCCTTATGAAATTTTATTTATTACTTTATGATTTATCATTTTACTCACAGAAATTGCAATTAATAACTGTGATAGAAAAATCGTCTTCTTTGTCGCTTCAGGAACGATTTGTTAAGTTTTAAAAGTAAAACTAGACATAGTTTATTTTCTTAAGGTTATCTTAAATGCTATGTTTTAAGTCTTTTGGCCAATAAGAGTCATTGTCAAAGTTCAAACAATGCATGAGGAGAAACGCTAAAAGTTCGTGTTTTTTTCAATAACTCATGGTAGTTATAGAAACGTGGTGGTGCTTGTCTACATTGTATTCGGAAATCTAATATATAAAAATCTCGTGTCACGGTGTTTGTTATCGAACTCCTCCGAAACGGCTTGACCGATATTATTATTATTATATTTATGAAACTTTTTTCTATGTATTCGTTAGGTCTGAGATAAGAATAGGTCGTAGGCTATTTTTTCTTCGCAGACGGCGTCGCGGGTAACAGCTAGTAGTTTATAAAAATATCACAGTCAAAAACTTGAATAGAGGTGCTAAACTTTTAGAACAAATTTGTCGAAAATTATGGGAATTTTACTTCACCTACATTCCCTTTTTAGAACGTCCTACGCAAGATTGGTTTTTGGGAGTCTTTTCGTATTTTTTTTTATTTTTTCAACTCCAAATTTGTTACTTTTACGGTCATCCCGTGAAATCCATATATTTCACACGAAATACAAACTGAAACATGGAAGCACAGAAAAACTCAGAAAAAGAGATCAACGCTGGGAATCGAACTCAGGTCCTTAGCATTCCATGCTGCGTGCTAAACCCCTACACCACCAATGGTCCTAAGACCTGAACAGATATTAAAATTCATTTATCGAAATTATCTTGGGTTATTAGCCTAACTTTGATACTTTTACAGCAGCAATTAAAACCGCGGGCATAAGCTAGTTAGCTATTATAGATTCAAGTTTCGTTTATTTGGCCAAGTAACATCAGTCACATTTAGTAAGTCATTAATACTAAATACATGCGAACAACTTTAAACTAGGTAACTAAACATATCTAAGATATGATTTTTGGATCGTCCTCTAAACAAGTCTATAAATTAATTTATTGTATACAAAGGTTGCATTTCAAAAAACTGTTTCAATTTTCTTTTTAACTTATTTAACTCTAATGATGTTATTTCTAAAGGAATTAAATTATACAAATAGATAATGTTTAGTTTAGTCTTGTTTAAATGTTTTCTTTAACTTCAATATAATGTATTTATAATCTCACCTGTCACTAATACTCGCTGGCAATATACTGTCAATGTACACCGCGTTGCAATTGCCGACCCTCTGATACGTGTCCGACCCTGAACTGTAGACATCGTCCGAGTACCGCTGATTAGTCAGAAACAGTCCCAAGTCTTCGTTACATGGCCTCTCTATCTCTATAAGTAAAGGCCCTGTGGCTAACTTCACTGACTCCATTATTGAGACGTCGTATTCTATTGTTAAACTGGTGACCTGAGGGCAGTTCTGAAGTAACTGGTGGACTTCTGATAGTGTTTTATTGGTGAGGGATATCTGAGGACGAAAAATATTTGTATTAATTTAAGGATAAGTATACTTTAACTGTACTCTACTTATAAAGATACAAGCTGCCACGTAGTTAAAGAAAGAATGATTAACTTTAATCAAAATAGTTGGACATAAGATAACATAGTTACCCCCCTGTTTCACCATCCATTGATTTATTTATTTATTTATTTATTGATCAAATTTATTATTTTGGCGGCTAAAATGTGATGCCGTCTCTGTTTGTTTTGTTCGAATAGACGGAGACGGCATCACATTTATCCCTCAGTTAAAATTAATCAATGGGTAGTAAAACAGCCCCTTATACTCGTATCTCACGCTATCACGTTAGTTTTTACTAAATTGCAGTTAATTTAGATGGAGAAGTAAGTTTCTTACAGCGTTTTGAGATAAACTACAATCTTTACGATATCTTGTTATGAGTAGATACAGTCAAATGAGAAGCAATATATTTCTGGCTACACAATCTATTACTACTACTTTGATATTACGTGTAGCGTATCTCTACAACCCGATTTTGCTGACATGATCTTTCTTTTCCAATCATATCTTATCATTACTGTTTATTTAAATAATAGTACTTAGGTACACTCGTCAACTATATTATGAAATTGATGATACTTAATTACAACGATAATTTGTAGTACTGACATGATAACTTGTATCAGCTGTGTATATTACAACAAAATAAATGAATGAATTAACCACTCCAAAAAATGAAAACTAAATAGCCGTGTAAAATGTTTATTATAATACCAGAGTAGCCACCAATCAGCCATTTCATTCTTTTGAAATACATAGATAAATTCTTCAAGTAATTAAATTTTTATCAAAATTATTACAAAATAACACTTTGACCGGATGATATTATTATTTATACGCCTATTATAGGTCCAATGAAAAACAAAAACGTAGCATAAAAGAACATTTGAAACTTTAGTATTCAAAAGATAATAAGCTTCTTTTCGGCTATCTCAACTCATTTTTCCTAACTCCTTAATTAAAAAAACAGTTTACGAGTTAGCCATAATTAAGCTGGAAAAAAAAACCTTTATTGCAGTACAGAACAGGCCTTGCCTAGTGTAGGAGCCAGTGTAATTTTTGTAATAGTATGAACATTTGGAAATAAATAAATTGAATTGAATTGATTTATTATCAGAGTGCATATCAAACTAAAAACTTTTAAGTAGGTAGTTAATTATTTCCGTCGTTTAAAATATAAGAAATGGTACGAAGTTGTTTTGAGTACGCTTCCATTGAGACAGAACAGGGACATGCTGAATCAACCTATCACATTAGTCGGAATCGACATCTCACCCCGCTCCCCATATTATATGATTGTGATTCGTCGATTCTATACGTCCTCGTTCTAATCTGCCTCAATAAAACGCAGTCAAAGTCAGTTAGGAAGTGATATTAATTTTTTATAAGTTTTACAAACGTGAGTACCTATAATCAAATCGAATCCGCCGAAACTAAATTGTCAGCAATGCAGTCCAGCATAACAAACAGGTACAATTGTTAATTAGAATTAAACATTTCAGGTATTTCAATTTCGAACCTGAATTTGTAGGCTTAAGTAATAATTCCCTTTAACATGAATTTAGCGTTTGCGTTATTTGAATAGAACGAAGTCGATTAACTGTTAAATTACGATTAAAATCGTCAATTTGAATATGAACATAATGGTGATTAAAATTTTCTCATGTTAGTCTACTCAGATTTGTGTAGTTGAAACTGTTTAACATTTTCTAATAAATGAAGATTTTGATCGACATACTTAAACGATTTAAGGGTTTTGTATCCAAAGGATAACAACGGGGGCATATCACTATATACGGCTCCCTTGTATCTTCATTTACCTATTTCAAGACTGCACCTTTTAAAATAATAGATAGGTTTTTATGGTGCAACTACTTGGAATTTTCATACAGTGTACATAAATAAAAATAAAATAAAAAATAAATATCACGGGACAATTCACACCAATTGACCTAGTCCCAAAGTAAGCTAAGGAAAGCTTGTGTTATGGGTACTAGGTAACGGATAAACATACTTATATAGATATATACATACTTAAATACATATTAAACACCCAAGACCCGAGAACAAACATTCGTATTTTTCATACAAATATCTGCCCCGACACGGGAATCGAACCCGGGACCTCAAGCTTCGTAGTCAGGTTCTTTAACCACTAGGCCATCTGGTCGTCTTTTTTTTTCTTTTATTTTCTTTTAGTAAATATGGCCGTGTTTCACGATAGGTCGATTTTTTAAAGATAATATGGTCACTTTAACAACAAAATTTGTTGATAAAATTAAATAAAGTTAATGTGTTATAACAATTTTTTTAATATCTTCCTTCCTCCTTCCTTAATGATATTATTCCAGCAATATTAAAAGATACAATTATATTGTAATTTTCTTGTTATTTAATTAGATAACGTTAACACCACTGGAGACCAAAGGGCTGGCAGCTATCTCTCTCAACGAATCGCCATCGCCATTCAACGAGGGAATGCTGCCAGCCTTTTGGGTACGATGCCACGGGGGCCTTTTTTAGACTTAGTTTAGTAGTTTTTAAGTTAGATATTTAGTTTATAGTTTTAAATTTAGTTTGTAATATTTAGTTTATAGTTTAGTTTTATTCATTGTTATTTTTTCTTACTTGTTTTATTTCTACAAATTATAAAATGATAATGTTGTTCATTAGATAACTTAATTTTAGTATGCACTAGTAAATAACTGGTGTAAAGTTATTCTGCCTTGCAACCGCTCGTTCCCGGATTACAATACTGATGTACAATGCAATTTACAATTAGCTTCCCACAGACAGTAGGTAGAAAGTGGTATTTTGGAAATCGAATATTTCTCTTCTTTTGTCTTATTTTTGGGTACGCATTAGTTGCAGCCATCGTGGTCACGAATAGCGTGTGATTTAAAAAGAGATTTTAAAATTTGCTGCCCTAAAACATGCTGTAAAAACATTCCAAATTACTACTTAAGGGCCTACCGAGCTTTTCGCGCTTATCGATTTTGGGTGGGCGATTTCGGGCGTGGGAAAGGCACGATGGCTCAAGATAGGTTGGTTGAACTGCGCGTTTTGGGTATTTTCATCTTATTACTTAAATAAATAGGTACATATTTTAAAAATACAGCAACACTACGCCCTAGAAAACATCTTGCTTTATTAACATTCAAAAAATCATGACCTGCCGTGCAGTATTAGCGTCGTACTACGAATTTATTTTTTTTATTTTTTAGAGACGAATTTGGATTTTTTTCTATCGAGCGAACTATAAGTAATTGTGTTTCGATAAACACTTGTCATTAAAGTGAATCCTCAAATATCTTACACAAGAATTTCAAGACTATAGCTTTACTTGTAATAATACAGCACGAGATTAAATTAATGCAATAAATGCGCCAAAAACACGGTAGGCCCTTAATTCCATCGTTGCTCAACGTACAAATAGGACAATGTTGACAAAGCGACACTATAACAGAAATCATATCTTGTTGAAGCGAGCTGCGCATTATGTACAAGTTGTATACCTAAGCCTGAGGCAATTGGTTTATTAGTCCAGCCATCAGGCAAGTAAACAAAAGCAACGAAGGCTCGTTAAACATAAAAAAAAATCTTTATTGCCAGCAACAAGTTACATCGTTTACATTTAGTTCACTTAAAATTATTATATTGGAAATTTGGCAACGGGCATCAATTTTAGCTTGTGCTAGGCTCGAGTACTGCATGAGCTCTGATTTTCGGAATTGCCCTTTGGGGTAATTTTTGCATCGGTAAAAAAGTTAAGAAACACGTTATCTAATATTTTGGCATTACTCCATGCGGTGTATTGTACAAGCAATGTACGGGAAACGTGGGCACAGAATATATAATAGTACTAACGTACAGAATGGACACGCTCCGCCCCGCACCGATTCGAGTTACCCCACCCCTCAAGGCGCAGATTGCCGGACACCGCCCGAATCCAGAAGAGTGCGCGCGCGATGTATGTAGGCGTACGCGTGTACAGACGTCGTCGTGCTTATGTAGATTCAAGAACGCGTATTTTGTACGTCGTGTCCGCCGTGTGATGTGGGCAGGCACGATGTAACAGGAGTAAAGAAGTAACATTAAGTTTCCACTACAAAGTACTAGTAAAAATCAAAATTTACATCATGACAGAGATTTTATGCACGCAAATAAAACTAAAAGAGAAAGCTTTTGGTAATAGCTGCTCTTCTAGTCAATTTATCTACAAGTGTAAACACTGCACAACGCGAGCGGGTTTTTTTTACGTACAATATTTGTAATAAAGATAGCATTCGCTATTTCACTGGCGTTCGTGACGTGTCATCACAATTGTGTTTTTTTTTTGTCTTTAGTTTTTAAATGGGACCCACTGAAAAACAGCGTTGCTTGCCGCAACATTATGTTGAGTGGGGTTTTTATTTATCCTGACAACTGTATTTCCTGTGTATCGAATATGTGTAAATAAACATCTCTCTCTCTCTCTCTCTCTCTCTCTCATTTGCCCGCATTGTTTAAGTAACTTTCGCACTAGTAGTTTTGTCTAGAGAGTTTGTTGTGAAAACTATATAGTAGCCAATCTCCGGCAGCTTACATGGTCAACTTTCAGCAGCCTGTCTCCAGGCTTGATCCTCGACGTGTTGTACGCTGCCCCACCCGGTCTGACATGGGTTACCACCAAGGGCTGAGCGTCAAGCGACCGACTGTTCAGTACAAGGTCAGCACTAGGTGAAGAGTTCTCCGGCAGACCACCACGAATGGTCACGCCAAGGGAACCATTAAGCTTCTCAACTGGAACTTCTGCTAACTTCGTCGTGATGTAGAGGGAGTTTTGAGAAGCTGTAGACAATGTTGCATGATTAACTGCTTGAGAATTAACTAATTTTAGTACCTATTCAATTTGCGAATGCGCATAGCGTTTGAGCTCGCCTAATAGTAGGATAATACTATGCAAATTGTATCTCACGTGATACCTGTGATGAGACATTGTTGCAATTGCAATTGACTAAAATCACTTGTAGCTAGACGGCGAAGTTGAAAGTTGGTGTAGTAACAGTTAGTTTTGGTTGTGTACTATCGAATGTTTTAATTCGCACTGGGCCACATTTGAACTACTTGTAGCTTATGCCCTTTTATTATGAGAGGTGGCCTGCAACCAAGAATGATACGAGATGTCCATCAGATGTTGCCCATTGGTATCACTCTACTGTGATAGTTTCTTCTTAAGCCAATCGCTCATTGTCCCATGTTTTAATTCATGTTTAAAAAAAAATTTACAGGACGAGGATGAAACATCCTCAGTTCTTGTTACTCACCATAGTTGGGCATGTAGTACTCGACTTCCAACGAGGCCCGCTCTTCGACATTGTCCAGCAACCGTAGGACCTCTTCATTCGTCAGTCTAGCTGTTGAGATCCCGTTGACGCTGCAGATCCTATCTCCGGGCGCGAGGCGGTCTGACTCGTGAGCCACTGAGTCTTTGGTAAACCCGACGATGGAGGGAACGATACCTGGTTCCGAGCGACCTAGAATAAAAAAAAAATAGTTAAGTAAGTATTAAATCCAGTTTGCCCGTTGCTACGAAATCTGAATTTTCTATCACTCTTAGAAGCGACAGTATTTTTGTCAAGTTATTAAATACAGCACAATATTTGATATGTTTATTGTTTAAGTTAATTTCATTCGAATTTTGTATGCGAGTTAATATTCAGCTTTATTTATGTGTCTTTTATATGTCGTCGACGATAGTGTATGTGATAGCAAATGTAGTCAATAATGTCTGTGAGAATCCATATTGTGCAGAATCGCGAAATATTGTTACTTAATTGAGATGATGATCACTGATTTTTTTTAGGAAAGCAAAAGACAGTAGGTTTCTATTTTGAATCTAGTTTGATTAAAGTCGCTGTGTCTTGTAAACATAAAATTTTACGACTGCCAATTGACGACCTTTGACCAAATTGTAGTTAATTAAAGTACCAACAATTTACCTATATGCTTGAACATTATTTAAAATCAAGTAGGTACCTATTCGATAGAGTATTTAATGTTAATTAAAACAGAAATCGGATTTAATAGTATTGATAATTATCAACATTGAAAAGGATAAAATAAAATGATTTTAATGACGAATAATCCTCATTGTTCGCTATCGCTAATGTGTGTCTTAACTACGTCACTATTTATTAGATGCGTGAAATCTACCTATTCATTTATTTCTATTACCTATAAATTAATCTATTGAGTCTCTGGTTTAAGGGAATTTCAATATTGAAAAGACTTGACAAAAGCAAATTTTACAGTAGTTACATATATAATAATATTTACAATAATTACAATAATAATTATTCTAAGACTTTAGTTAAACCTTAAAAAATACAATTAAAAAATGCAGTCAGTCAGAAAACCAGCCCCGGATCGTACCAGGCGGTATATTTCATTTAATTTTAAACCAAAGATGTACCACAGTTATGTTTACTACGAGTAAATGTTAATAATAAGCCCTCTGTAATTGTCAAATACCTAGTTCAGTCAGGCAGATGTGTACCTTATTAATGAGAATCAGACATCGTTTCTAAGAAATATGATTTGATTTCTCGCGTGGATTTGGAGACGTCTTCAATCCATAAGGTTAATCAGAATTTCAAATCTCTGCTAAGTTAATTACGGTACCTTCAGCATAAACACAAACTACACCCAAACGGAACGAGTCAATATTGGTTGTCATTAATTCATAGAACTAAATATAGGTATCCGAAAAGTTCCCATTAATTACCTGGTAAATTAAAGCATTAATACAGGTTTAACTAACCGATAAACTGTGCATAAATAATGAATCTACGTGTCAGATGAGTCTTCAGTTCCTTGTTTATTCAAGAGTGAATAAAGGTGCTAAGTGCTTCTATATGTTGTCTCGAGAAAACTATTAAGTTTACCAGCTTCCTATCTCTAGTCCGACACGTAATGTTAAACTATTTTGATATTTACAAGAAAGGGAATTCGATTGCCCAGTGTCGTTGAATACTGATATGGGCTAGAAGTTTATGAACAAGTATGTTGTAGCAATACGATTTCCCAATTAATTGATATTTATATGTAAACTAGCTGTTGCCCGCGACTCCGTCTGCGAAGAAAAAGGGTATAAAAATAGCCTACGACTTATTCTCAGACCTACCAAATATGGACAAAAAGGTTTCATAAAAATTGGTCGAGCCGTTTTAGAGGAGTTCGATAACAAACACCGTGACTCGAGATTTTCATATATTAGAAAGATTATAAATTATAAATATTTATATACAGATAAATCAGCATGCGGGACAGCGTTGTAGGTAGGGTGGTCAAAATAATGTTGCATATTTTTAATGTGGTCCGACGATGCGTGTTACGGCAACTGCATATACATAATGAAATGAGAATAAAATGACTGATTTTTTCTAGGGAAATGATAAAATGAACTCCCTATTTTAACATCCTGCATGATTTGATCATATCCTTAGAGTATTGTTCAAATTTCTGTTTTGGCCATTTCTCTGCGAAATAATTATACATAATTCATTTTAATTCCCTATAAAATACTTTCTTGCTTAGGACGCGTTTTTAGGCTGATTCTATCAAAATAGTCTTAAGCTGGATGTTTCATCATAATATTATTGAGTATATTATTATTAGCTAAACAAGATTTGAATATTTGTATTTTACGCAATATCAACATATTTTTCATACATTAACATCCATTTACGATGCTCCTAAACTTCATACCCGCCAACAATCGTTACATACGCAATAAAACTAACAATGTCTAACGACAATTAAAACTAAAGGCCACACAATGTAACTTGAGAACTGAAAGCTTGGAATACCTATAACATTTTCGAAATTATGCTTTACGCCCTACGCTAATATCACTATCATCTAAATGAGCTTTCAAAGGAAAGTGCCATTACATATTTTACGAGCCATTCCTATACTTTTATGAAGGTTGAAACTACTCTAGGTTTATGGACGTGTTAGCGCGAACCGTATAGAGGCATTGATGTATATTCTTACCAGGTCTCTGTGCATTGTTTCAAAAAACAAGCTAAGCAGGAACTTTTTACGAGGGTTATATTTTTTATGATCGTAACTTGCAGTAGACATGGTAACTGTAACGTAAGTTTTAAATGACAACTTTTGCAACAAGTGTAAATTTATTCAGATCAGATTGATTATTTATTTAGCAGAACCGGAAAATGGACGCAAAGTTGATACAAGTTGCTTGAAAGTAGGTATACGACTCTAATGTATGTATTTACTTCACAATTATAAATAGGTACTAGAAAAAATACATCATTCTATTATGTTTGTCAAAATTACGTCTTAGTAATGTTGCGTAAGTAGCTATTGCGTGTAAATAGGTTAAAAGAATTTATTCAAGAAGAATTTGATTAATTTAATTATTCGGACTGTATCTTTTTCTCCCACAAAAAAGATTATACTTTTAAACAAAGCTTGGAATGGAAGCTTGATAAGACATCAAGCACGTTTAACATTTTCTTGTTTAAAGGTGTGTATTTTATTTAGTTCTCCATTAAACGTGACGTACATAAGAAAAAGAGAGCTGAAACCAGTTTTTATCACATTAATCTTCCGTTTTTATTTAGTATAATATCAGATAGAACAATGTTAAATAGAGACTCTAAAAGAATTTAATGTTTTAACAAAACAAATTAAGAAAAAACTTAGAGTTTACTTAATAGAGTCAAAAATAATAATGCAAAGGCATACCTAGGTATCAGTCCTAGTAAAATTATATACAACACGTGTCCTGGTTACACCAATGTATCGAGTATAGTGAAGAGATCAGGAACACTTTGTTGTTGAAAGAGTTATGACCGGCTCTTTAAAGATATTGCGCGAAAGTAAAGCCCTGCTGGCACCTACTCCACACAAGTGTGTTTATGATTATGACGGTTTTGCAGATATTTGCCGCCGTTAGCAATTTAGAAATAAGTGTAGGATAAATCCTACTAGTATTATAAATGAGAAAGTTAGTGAAGTTGTTTGAATATTTGAAGGTTTGGATGTTTCTATGTTTGCTAGTCAAAACGGCTTCACGGATTTGGATGAAATTTGGCATACTGATAAAAAATATCTGAATTGAGGCATAGTAGGTATACATAGTATTTAATTTCGGTATTGCATTCCCTGGGATTATATTTTAACTTTGAATGATAAATTAGACAAAAACCACGGTGGCATTTTGCATCTAAATTACATGCATGAAAGTTCAATTATGTCACAATGTGGCAGCTAATTAAATGAAACTAACACATCCCAATTGCACTACTACTCGTAACTAACTAATCAAGCAAATTTAGCTTCCTCTCGCTATGCTTTCTTTGAACGAGTACTAACTTAGCTTGACACTCATAATTTGTCTAACGGAAAATTACGTACAAGTATAAGATGTGGTACGATTTGTCACAACAGAATTATACGCATAGTCGGAGATGAAACTAGAAAATCCAAGTTCCTTGGGGGTTTCTGACACGAATTTGATACCTCAGTACATGTTTAAGTTGAATAAATTTTGGTACTTTCAGGAATAGTATTGCAAAGATTTAACAAATAATAATAATAAATCTTTATTTACTCTCACACACATAGGCTTATTATAAACTATTACAATGTTTGGCGATCAAGGTGGACTTGAGCCGGTTAGTGTGAGAGCTTGGTGTACGTACTAGGAAGACCTGTATGACAGATCACTAAGCCCCCACCTCGGTATTGCAGTAATCTATCTATCTAATACCTTTAAACGAGCAATTCTTGTATATATGTATATACATATATGTATATATATAATCAGGATCTCGGAAACGGCTCCAACGATTTCGATGAAATTTGGTATGTGGGGGTTTTCGGGGATGAAAAACTGATCTAGCTATGTTTCATTTTCAGAAAATCGCTTTTACTCGTGTTTTCCGGCTATTTTTGTTTGCATTAGAATATAAAGCTAAATTTCGCCAACTCCGAGCAGATCATAATGGCACATTAGAAATCGGGTGGTCGCGGATCCAGCCGACCTCGGTTCGATTCCACGTTTTTTTTCAAGATTTTTAGTTTTTTTTTTAAGTTTATTTTTCATGAGAAAACGTCAAGTTTCTTCTTTTGTGAGAAAAACTTACTTTTTTGTTAGAAAAAGTATTATAGGGAACGTGCAGTAACTATAGGCGGCAGCACTAATGCGACAGAAGAGACACTATGCGGACAGTAAAACAAACTTATCAAGGTAAAACATTCAAATTGATGGCACCCTTATGGCACCAGGTGGCAGCACCGTCTATGTGCACGTTCCCTATTGGGAGAACAGAACAGGAAAAGCCGGTTGTCTGTAAAGTCGGTTTACGGACGATAGTTTAACGTGACTCACCCCCCCCCCCACCCCCTCCGGTGTTTTTGTCAAATATCTTGAAAACGGTGCATCCTACGGCAAAATCAATGAAATTTTCATCCCCCCTTTAATACCCCCGCGCTCCCTCCCCCGCATCCCCTCCCACCCTCTCACCCCCCCACCCCTCCGGTGTTTTGATCTCGGAAACGGCTCCAACGATTTCGATGAAATTTGGTATTTGGGGGTTTTCGGGGATGAAAAATTGATCTAGCTTGGTCTTATCTCTGGGAAAACGCTTGGTACCGAGTTTCTGCCCGAGCAGAGCTCGGTCGCCCAGGTACTCTATACCTGTAAGCGAACTAGGTACATGTATGTAATTTGATCGAGTCATTTTTTTTTCTTAAAGTTGAATTTAAAATGATTTTCAACATGCAAAACATTTGATGACAATGCAAGTACAGTCAGCAAAAAAAAAATAAACAAAAAGACATAAATAAAACTTTTTCATCTCACCATTGCATCAAAAAAACAGTAAAAGCCTTCAATACAAACGTATCTAGAAGTTACAACTATTGAAAATAATCAATTTTTCACCGCGCTGGAGTTAACGCGTCACCGTTAAAATATTTTCGGTTTGGTCATAGTCGAGATTATGTAACCATTCCACTAGCCTGTCTGTTTCATTTTAATTAATACCAATAAATAACTAACTTTAAAAATGCGGCATTACACAAGATATTCAACATCACATACATTAACACTTGCACTTTATTATTATATATTTGTCTCTTCTCTTTGGGGTTGGGCGACGTATAAAAACTCCAAGCTAAGCGCCGTACTGGCAACGCGCGTCGCGGAAGATTTGAAATAAGAAAAAAAGAAGATGCGGACTCTCGGTTTTTTGATGGCGATGGCGGCCGCCGTGTGTTTTAAATATATTATAATTTAACAACAATCAAAGACTTTGTGGTGAAATTTGTGATTGTGTGCGGAGCGGACGCTTTTTACGGGGTAAGCATAGGACATAATAATATTATATTTTACATTAAGTTTTTCTTTACACTCTTATTATTCTTTTTACACAAAAGAAAACTAAGGAAATCGAAAGATAAAACTAAAGTTTTGAACCAGCGCAGTAAGGAAATTAATCGTACACTGTCTTTACATTTATACTTGGTTTGTGGATAGATTTGAAAAACAGAATTTATTTTGTGGTACAAGTGGACACCCTGGAAGCAAAAAAATCTATGGGAAAATTTAGTTTTGAATTTCATTTCATTTATATGGTTCCTATCCTCTTATCTATCAAAGCGAAGAATGCTTCTTAAGGATAGTTTGTAGTATGAAGAGTTGCCTGACAGTAAGTACATTAAAAGTCTGGTAGATGTCGTAAGTAGGGTGAAAGAATGGTAAGAAGGAACTGACTTTAACGACGGCTCTCTGTGCACGTTCGAGTTTGAGAAGATGACTCTTACACGAGCCTCCCCAAGACGTTATACAGTAAGTTAAGCTAACTAGTGGCTTTGTTAGCTGTAGACCTCGCGAGTTTTTGGAATTGGCAGGAATATGATACTTTTTTACATTTTCAATCCCCAAGGCTCCGGCTTGAAAGAATTCCAAAAACTAAACCGACAGAAAAATCCGCATAAATATCGAACCTGCTTACAAAATTTCATGAAAAATGCGACCTCTTAACGAGAAAAGCCAGACAGACATACGAATACGAAACAATTTTTGAAAAAAATTAACTTTTCGCGTTCGCTCGGTTAGTAGGTAAAATGCAAATGGCGTGGCGTGAATTTTTGGTTATGCAAACCGGAGAGCGAAAGAAACGTATGTTAGGTATGTCTTCGGATGCTACACCACCATGTTAGTATAATAAATAAATAAATAAATAAATAAATAAATAAATAAATATCACGGGACAATTCACACCAATTGACCCAGTCCCAAAGTAAGCTCAGCAAAGCTTGTGTTATGGGTACTAGGCAACGGATAAACATACTTATATAGATAGATACATACTTAAATACATATTAAACACCCAAGACCCGAGAACAAACATTCGTATTTTTCATACAAATATCTGCCCCGACACGGTAATCGAACCCGGGACCTCAAGCTTCGTAGTTAGGTTCTCTAACCACTAGGCCATCTGGTCGTCTAAACTTACACAAATACGTAAGTAAGTAGTATACTTACTTACACAAAATTAGATATAGCCACTGAAATTACGTAAAAATGTAGGCAATCGGTAGGAATCGAAATTATTACTGTGCCACGCTACAATAACACGCTACAATAAGATTTTAAGACATGGCTAATAACTAAACAAAATAATTTCAACGTATCATTTTTCAAGCTCATTACATCACAGGTACTCTACGAAATTTATGTTTGTATTATAAGTGCCTATTTGATATTTCCCGTAATTTTTACTCGAAACCTAGACAATTTAGGAAAGTACACACTTCTTTCAAACGAACCTTCATCAAGTTGCTTGCACCGTTGATACAATAACGGTACAGTTCGCCACATGTCCACCTGTATGTATGTGTGAAACTTTACCTGGACCTGCTTTTGCTACGAAAGTTCGAAAGTGTATACCACAAGCAAAGGGTGATGGTACTTGTTAACGATGTTATTTAATGAACTTTGATGTCACCCGACGGGGTGTATTAATGATGTTTTGTGTTTGTTGCCTTTTATTAGCGTAAATAATAAAACAAAAATAGGTATGAGTAAGCAAATATGCTACAACAGTATTAAATTTCAGTACCACTGAATTAACGGTAACGTTTTGTTTGATGTCTTTTAGAATATGGATTAGAAGGCATTTTAAAATACTTTAGGAGTTGCTGACATACAAATATTACATGATTATAATTTAAAATGTCATATCATAATTATTTATAGATCATTATCAGGGTTCGGATTTTTCATCGCACGGTAAGATGAAAGAAAATTATGGAGTCGATATTATTTTAACATTATTTTTATTTTTTTTGTTCTTATTTTTGTCGATATTAAAGTTAAAATTTAACTCATATTCATACTCATACTCACTTATTTTCTTAGTCTCGTAATACTTTTATGCCTTTATCAGGCTGACAGATCGAAAATGTCAATCGAAAGTTTATCTTACTTACTTAATGTAATTCAAATTTTTTTTTGTAGTACGATGCGAGAAGTCTAGAATATACTATCAACCAATATAAAACCTCTTTTATTCTAGAAAATATGAAAAACGTCGCCATGGCATTATACTCATTTTACGATTGTAATTTTGAAATGGACAATACACACGCCATACCTACCTTATCAAGATTTTGACGCCCATTCCTGTATCTCCATGCCCCATGGATATTACGAAATTGAAGCATTCTAAATGTTAATTTTTTTATTGTGCGGCAGTTGGTTTTTTTATTTAAAATATCATTTAATAATTGAATTCAAATTGTTTGTTTCATTTAAAATTTACTCTCAGTATTAATGAGTATGAGTATGAATATCAGTTAAATTTTAACTTTAATATCGACTCCATAGTTTTCTTTCATCTTACCATGCGATGAAAAATCCGAACCCTGATCATTATGTAGATAATACAAAAGGTCATATTAAAATTTGGTATTTAACTGACGTGAAAAAAAGGAAACGGTATACGATAGGTATTAAAATATATAGTAATTATGTGAATTTAAAAAGAAGTCTAGAATATACCAGTATTAAAATTTATAATTATTTAAATTAGGACATAAAGCAATACTTAATGATGATGATGATGAATGAATTTTCTAGAAAATTAAAATCCTACTTGATTGGTTGACCATTTTAAAAATTTTAATGAGTATTTTGTTAAATTATATTATGAATAAGATAATTGAATCATTATTATTATTATCGTTATATTACTTAAATTATTATTTATTTTAATTAAGATACATGTAAATTCTTCTGACAATGTGCAATATTTTGTAACACCTGCGTATGTTCTTGCGAAATAAATAATTTCATTTCATTTCATCATTTCAATATACATGATATTTCTTTTTATTCATTTAATAAACAAATATGAAATACATGATTCAGCCATAGTTTTTATATTTTTATTTTGATATACTATGTCTTATTTGACCAGCTATTTTATTAAAAACTTTGTTCTTTTACTTAATTATAATTAACATTTTCCCTGACGACTAATAAGTTGTAACACAGGATTTTGTGCTATAAAACTGTTTAATTTTTTCCAACGACAAACGGAGTGCATCTTTATGCAGCTATTAGCCAGTAAACCGATACTAACGTGGCTACCGAATGACCAATACAAGCAGGTTAACGCAGCTACATGCAGTTTGGGGTCGAAACGACTTCACAGCGCCTTAACTGGTAGTTTGAAACTGATCCAAATGCTGTAATCGAGGACGTGGCTGATCCGCGATTTGAATGCTTGTTGAATTTGGGTTCATATTTATTGCTGCATAAATTTACAGTATATTAGTTTTGCTGGGTGAGTTGCTTCGTAGTGAGGAAAGGAACATAGAACGCAAAATCGTATCGTAAACTGGGCTTAGCTAATCTAACGGGCGGTAGTTACTGTCGAGATGACATTTGGATGGACATTTTTAGTTGCGTGTCGTCTACCCATGTGTCGAGCTCATCTAGAGTCAAAAGTTACGTAATACCAAGGATGATATAGACTGGATTGGCAGTCGCCATAGTACGGATCGGCCGCGTTTTTTGTAGTTCGATTATTAAATCTAGATGGCGCTGAAATATAGCCAGAGGCTTTGAAGGCAAAACAATAAGACTACAGATATTTCAAATCACTGCAAATGTATTATTATGCAATATTTTTGAAAAGTAATGCATTTGTAGTAATATGAAACATCTGTAGTCTTATTGTTTTCCCTCAAAGCCTCAGGCTATATTTCAGCGCCATCTAGATATAATAATCGAACTACAAAAACCGCAGCCGATCCGTACTATGGCGACTGCCAATCCAGTCTATATCATCCTTGGTAATACTGAAAATCTTCTTCTTCAAGCTCGTTTATTTTCAAGCGAAAGCGTCACAAAGAATCACAAGTTGTTATGCAGATTCGTGTCCCTAGCCACCTTCCTTGAACCTCAATCTATACGTGACCACAAGCTAACAATTAGATGCAGACTATTGCGTAGAGCCCTATTCATATTCATGACAGCGTAGACGCAGATTTCACCTGGGGTTCAGGTGCAGATTTGAATATGTCAAACCGCTACCAAAGCCCGGTAGAAGGAATATTCACGACTAACTGCAATAATAATATTTATGAACAAAGTTGGGACTGCAACTCATGTTATGATATGAAACTTCCTAGTATAACTTAGCTATCTGAGTAATTCATGTGTATTAAACTGATACCAATGTTATAACTATAAGTTTAAAAAATATTATAAATTAAATTATCTAACTTATGTCAGTCTAATAACGAAATTTTGGAAATAATTGACTTTGACGTCCTTCACGAATTTGTTTCCCATTAATTTTGGAATTAAGAAATACCTAGTCTCTATTTAATAACTATGAACTTCAAAAATTCAAAAAATTTCCTTAACTTCCTTAGCCTTAATAACTTTTGGTTGTTGCTATATTACTGAATTTGGCAAGCAAAAATAATGAAAATATGAAAAGATATTTTCGACGGTTTAGTCGGTCCGCCAACTTGACATAGGGACAGACCGATGGCCGCACGAGATACATGATTTGCTGAGTTTCTTCCCGAATGCTTCTCCACATGGTATTTTCGAACCGCTGGTAGATTCTGCACCATTCGTAAATGCTTGTTGCTTGTTGTTGTTGCCTACGAAGTCCAGGACCCGTAAGAACTCTTTAAGTAGATATCTTACGGATCTCTAGTAAAAGGGAAAATAACTTGTCAAAGGCATCCATCCAGTTAGTTCGACGCATCGCCGTTTTATGTCACGGACCCAAGATACAGGGAATTTATTTCCACCCAGTCCTCAGCTGGCACTAAAGATAACTCAAAAGCAAAGATAACGCGTAACCTAGAAGATTGATATATATCAATGTATTCTCAGCGACCCACGGGCGTTTCACATGTAAATTTGTCTGCAGCAACGATTTGAATATTTGGAGCTTTGACGTCACCCGCGCTTGTGGTGTAAATGAGCCTCACTACTCGATACGTGGTTACAATTACTACGCATTTACGTTTCGGTTTACGTTCACGATGTTTAGTTGTTCACGTGATGTGAGATGTATACGTTGCTTTGTTACTATTAAGCGTCGGTACTTTCAATTATCAATAAGTATCTTATTCACAATTATTTTATTATAAAAGTAACCGTTCAATGTGATTCTATTATCTAGAAAAGGTTTAATAACCTAAAAGAAAAAGTAATAAATAGTCAGTGATTTATCTATTTTTGTTCATTTCCGATCCCCGGTTGACCATAGGGCTGGCTCTTTTCCTCGGTCAACGTATTAACATTGCATAGGTACACAACGAGGAAATGCAGCCAGTCTTATGGACACCCTGCCCAATAGCAGCAATCTTGGTGACATATGTAAATATAGATTTTTAGGTTTAGATTACGTTCGTTTAAGTTTTTCTTTTATTTTCTTCTTTACAATGCTTTTATTTATTTTTTGTATATTTGGAAAGAAGATTTGTCACGTTTATAGTTTACCAACAGTTTACTGATGTCAAATGGCCTGACCTTACAATTCACATTAGAAAAATAAATTGTTTTATTTCCTTTGAGGCCAAGATTTAATTATATACCCTAAACCACTGTTATACATATTTATATACAATACTTTATACTTGAAAAAATTGCAGCTTAAATTTAGGACATATTATTCCTACCCTCCAAATTTAACCATCTTTGTAATATTGGCAATGATTTAATGTGTTCACAAAATTAAAATAGCATTTTTCCGACAACGCACTGGCATCGCGTAAAGCGCTGCGGGTGTCTATGGAAAGTGGTGATCATTTAACATCAGGTGACCCACTAGTTCGTTTCTGGCCTCTCTAACATAAAAAAAATTGTACAATATATATCGTACCTGTTTAAGTATAATATATACCTACATCTTGGCTTCTTTATTTACTACTTAAAAGAGGTCAATTAAAAATTACGATTTTAACAGTCGGATGACGTCCCCACTCTTTAAATACTTGCTTTTACTGTATTCTTATTCTACTTTATCATAAAATAAACATTTTTTCCTCTCCTGGCAGCAGGTTAACGCAAACTCTGCATAATTAACCTGTCCCAGTTCTAAACTAGGTTAAATTAATTATTTATCGGGATACGGGCCGAAAGAAAATATTATCATCCCGTACTCGTGATTTGCATAAATTTTATTAGCATAATTTAATCTTTTTATATAGGTAAACACGCCAGCAACACATTTCTAAATAATTTTCGTTCTGCCTTATCACTATGTATCAAATAGTATTATAGGTATGTCCCGCGTAAGTGTGACAAATTTTTGTAGACTGATATAGATTTTAGAGACAAAACCTATTATTCAATCAAGGTATACTTAAGAAATAACTGTAGAGGTAGTTAATAATCATTAAAAACTACCATATTTACATTGAACCGTTTTCATTAAGAGTGCATAATAATCAACAATTTCTGTTAACTTAAGAATTCACATTATTAATTGAATTATTCTTCAAATTAAGATACTTTAAACATGAAACTACCGTGAGACTCACTCATAGTGAAAGTATATATTGATTGCTCACGTCTTAAAACGAGTTTAATTAGACATGTTTCGGGCTAAACTGTAGCTCTTCTTCTAGGAGGCACACATCACGGCGACTGCCAAACGCGCACTCAAGATAAAAAATATCAAGATATTTGCATACCAACGTATCTAGTTAGACATGACAGCATGCAACACAATAATTTAAAGACCACTATGTATTTAATACCGTGTTTAAAGCAAATGATTTGTTTAACAAGGGAATTTAATTCAAAAAGTTGAATGTAATCAAAGAAAACAAAAAAAAATATTTTTGTGTCGCATCTATTATGGTTACCATGACTTCCTATTTATCGAGACCAAAGAAATTTGCCCTTGCCAGACGAGCAAAGGTTTCTTAACTTTCAATCTCTTATGTCGAGGGTCAATAACACAATGCTCTCACGGTTTCCGGTTTCCATTTGAAACTATGTGAAATATAAAGAAACCACGTACGCTATTGAATCATCCGCGGTGCGGCGTGATCCATCTTTAATTCAGGAGCTCCTGCTCCGTTCAGCTAAGTGGTCCCGAGGTTTGCGCGAATGGATAGACTTTCGAAATATTTTCCTGGTTTACCTATCCGACTAATGTTTTCGATCATTAAATGTGTTCGGGAATCGCTGAGGTGATATTTTGAAGGATTTTACAAATGGATCTAAAAGGGGCATGATAATGATGATGCTGAGGTATTTTAAAATTTCAATTCTTGTTTTCATCATTTACAAACACATTAAGAAACAAATTTGTACCTCTTTATTATATTATATGTAAATAGGTAAAGATTTACTTTGTCATTTTAACAATCAAGCGGTACCATAACAAGGGGTGTCTCCCTTTACATTAACGTGCTTATTCAAGAAAGGGGCGTAAAATCAAAGGAGCATATCCGATTCTTAACTTTATGCAGTAGGCGTCAGAATTGAGATTGGAAAAAGTCCATTTGACATATTGCGTTTGGTTTCAAGCGAAAATTGTTTATAGGTTTACATACAAATTGTAATGACTCAAGAGTCATCACGCGATCTCGTATGAGTCACCTGGGAATTTACTGGAAGGGGTTAAATGGAATGTGAATTAAAAACCACAGCTGCGTGCTAATTTAAGTGATCTAATTAGAAGGGGTAGATTTTAGCAGTGAAATAATAGCATATAGATAATTATGACAAAAGTTATTGATGTTTGATTCTTGGAAAAATAGCTGGTTTTAACATTGGACTCAGATTAATTATTTTAAATATAACCTGTAAATTAATTAAGTAAGGTGGAAAAGGCCAAGCTGTCTTACCTCTAATGCAACTACCTTCATTTTATAATAATTTTTAATTTTTTAAGCACAGATAAATTTATACGCTATGTGAAATTACTGTTTTTTTTTTGTTATATAAATTTGCAAGTTTTAGATATACCAAGATGGAAATGTATAAATATGTGTATAATATAATGTATAACTATGTACAATATATGTATCTATTTATTTCTTACACACAGAATTATTTGTGCTGATTCCAGTCCAACAGGTTTGATGCCCGGATATGAAGGTTTGACTGAAAATCAGCGCTGTACATAAATAGCAGGCATCTACTGCAGCTTAATGCTGAGTCAAATTCCTTTTCGACATCTAAGTACAATTATGTTTTTTGCTATAATTGTTATTATTGTTGTTTTAATTTTTTTCAATGTATTAGTCAGTGTATTTTCTTTTTTGATGTCGAATAAAGTTATGTCTATGTCTAAATACGAGTGAATTTTACAATTCAAAGTAATAAGACACAAAGAGAGCCAGAACATTTACCTAATAGGTATAAGTGAAAAAAATGTACTAAGTCGTAATAAAATACTTTATCTTATATTCAAAGGAATAAAATTGCTAATAAAATTATACTTAAATTTTCCACGAAATTTAAAAAAGTGAATTTATCGTATTGTAATGGCACATCAGCCTCCTCTGGTACCTAGGTACTTGATCTAAATGTTACTTAATACTCTAGGTACGTACAAACTTAATATTCTAGGCATGGCGTTTAGCTATTAGCCAGAGGAAATAGCCAGAAAACCCCAAATATCCTGCCACCATTCGTCATCTCAGACATTGTAACGGAAAACGCTGGTTTCAGAGAGGGACAGAGAATTTTAATATCGCCCCGTAATTCTTAAAGGAATTTCTTCAGAAATAAGAACATTAATTCTGTTAATTTCTTGTTCAAGTCGAAGCTTAGTTTGCGTAAGTTTTTTTATAAAGTCCGAAAAATAAGGTAACTATTCACATGATTGGAAGACTAAACCAAATATCACTCCGCCCATCCTCACCCGCATTATCATATTTTCGGTAGTCAAAAAGATTTTCTACTTATCTATTTGAGCGAAAATGGACGATTCACACTTAGTTGCAAAAAAGTAGTGAATAAAGCTTAAAGGTAAATCAAACCTTTTCTCAGAAAACCATCCAACTTCAAAAGCTAACGAATTTTCAAAGTTCAATCTCCTTGCCAGCAATTCTCTTGAAATCTTCAATCAAAAATAAAGCAAGTTCTATAAGTAATAGATTCTGTTTTCGACCATCAAACGTCACGATCGCTTGCATTTCGCTGTTTCCAATAAATTGCTCTGTATGGCTAGCACAAGTTGCCTGTTTCTGTCCTTTTCTGCCAAACTTAGAAGACAGTGATGCGAAATGGGAATTTGTGGTAGATGTCTTGAGCTGGTGAATTAAAGATACAACACGTACCCATTACTTGCTTCGATGCAATATACTTTCAATTCAGCGCTTAGTAACATTGACTTGAGGATTTTGTTGAATAGGATTTTTGCAATTTAAAAAGGTAGGTAAGTTGGAACGATTCAGTTGCTGATGTACCTATCGTATATTATTTTTTCTTCTATGCACCGTTTAATTTATTCCTTTAAAAGTAACTATCCTTTTTTTAATGCGTCTGATCTGGTAAGTATGAGTAGACTACTACAAATTCGTTTATTTAAGATTCATCTCACGGGCCAGCCAAATCAAATCAACTCACGCACACAATTCAAATTTATCTCTTGAAACCTAACTATCCGCGAAATTATGGGATTCCAACCCCATGACCTGATTTAGAAAAAGTTCTAACTATCGGGACGCTTCACAAAATGCCTCAATAGGATTAATATTTTGGAAATTATTTTCAATACAATTTACGTTCTGTTCAGTTTCAGAATAAATTCCTTCCGAGAAAAATTCAATTAAGGGTTGAGTTCTCCGTTAAAGTTTTGTTATTATTGTTCTTGCAAACTACATAAATTATGTATAACTGATAATAACAATAGGTATAATACGGTGTAATTTGAAAAGTGTGAAATAAAATTTTTAGATGAAAAGCAGAACTTGCGACATCGCAAGAGTTATATTATTTTAAGCATGACTAGAACAGTCGTGCTCGACAGTGAATTGCCATGAATTGGTTTAATCGAGGCTCGAACAAGAGGGCTTAATGGGAGGGTGGGAAAGTTCGCATATACGTAGTTTGGTATAAGGCTGTGGTTGACTATGAGAATGGCGGTGCGATTCGACGAACATTTTTTCGAGTACCATGCGGAGTATAGCTTATAAGCGGTGAAAAAAATGGCGTGAATAAGCTGTGTATGTAAGTATTTAAGTGAATAAATATTAAACTTCTCCTAGTGTAAGAGACCGAATAAAAGATTCTTGTGCATTTTACGACAGTGCTTACGATCGACGTGGAAAATTTAAGCAAAGAAGAAGCAGATGTGGTGAGGTTTGTTAGCATGTACACATTCGCAATAGCCTATGTTATTTTTAGTACGGTGCCTACTACAATTCGCACTTTAGGATTTTTTTTTATCTAAAAATATCAAAACATTCAATATCAACTTAATTAATAAAACAGATACGCTAGATAAAATACAGCAAAGTCCTTATTTAGGTACTATAATAATATCATGTTCACTAGTATAATTGTAAAGTTATAAAAGTTTATTGAGATAATCAAATTTAATAACAAAGCAATGTCAAAAGTGATATTACAAACGACGTTTGGGTATTTATCTTTTTATTTCAGAATCCGCTTATTTCAAAATACAACCTTACCAGAGTTTTCAACTAGTGATTACAGTAATTATAGTGGAAGGTAATGACTCAACTTAGATATTTGGAGACAGACTAACTCTGCTCGGTCCCTTCGTATACTCGTACGTCGAACATCAACTCGAACTTAGAATTACATTGTCATGAATGTAACGCAGCTATTTAGTACCTATGGCCATTATTTATCGAACATTCGTCGAGTGGTGACAAATTACGTAACTATAAGAAATTTAAAGTATTTTACAAGAATGACGAAAATTTAGTGGCCAAAATAACGAATATGTTAACACGAACATCCATCGTTTTAGTTCATAGAAAGTAAGATATTATAGTGTTTTAAACTTTCGTGATATCTACTAAACGGGACTTATCACGCAAAAAAGACCCGAAAAATCCCGATAAGTCCCGTTTAGTATAATAATTATAAGTAAGAAATTATAATGGAAATTGGGCAAAGACGGTTAACTGAAGTGTTGGAGGAAACTAAATGAAAAACATATAACATGCAAAAACAGGAGATTCGAAATAAACAAATCTAAGAGTAAAATCATAGCCCATTAGAAGACTTTGGTCGTAAATAGAGAGTACCTAACTCAAAGAGGTTCGATAAATATTATATGTTTCCTGACGGCCATCAAACGTTTGCGATGGAAAAGTCGATAAAATGCTTCGATATAAAAATATTTATTAGTTTGTTAACTTATTAAAGGTCTTAGTCCGACATATAACCATATGTTCCATCGACCTATAATGTCAAACATCTAACTTTCAATTACTTTGAATTTAATAAGTATTAACTTTATTAGTTACTTACTTACTTTGTAGTTGCTGTTAAAAATGGTTTGTACTTTATATAAATCATGGTAAAATCATTGGAGGTAAACATAAACATCGTCACTTGTTACTGCATCGCCGCTTTGTCCAAGTTAAACTATTATGAAGCCGCAGTTCTTCCTCTTTCCCCTTTTTAAATTATCTCACATTTAATAAATAATCATCTTATTATTTTAAAACGTATTGGCATGATTCAGCGAGCGAGCAACCAATGACAGGTGTTGCCTAGCAAAAGTCTGCGCGTAAAAATGAGATTGTATCCGCGAAGTTAATTGGTGTGAAAATTTCATACACAGTGACCTATTATTTTTGCTGGTCACTATTGATAAACCACCAAGCAAACAGAAAAAGAGTTAAAATTACTATATTCCCCTCTATCTGGCTATAGTTAACAACATCACACTATGAACTACACGCATTACGTTACATGACAGCAATACGCCATTTGCAATTCAAACTACCATTGATCTTACAATCGCAAACATTACCGTCACTACCCAGCCGTCATTACCATCCCAAAGCATATTGACCGTTAGTTTGATACGAAATTGTCTCCTAATTATCGTAAATAGCGGCCAAACCCAATCAAGTTGGGCAGTAGAATGGCGGGCGCGGCCCAATTTAAGGGGCATTTACACTAAGGCACTATTGGATGACATTGCGGTCTAAGGGAGAAGTGAATTAAATAGAAGAGTTGTTTTTTTATAATTTTAACTGATCGCTGTACAGAAGATAATAAATAATGTTCATTTTGAGAAACAGTTATTGTGTTTATCTACCATATTAATCATTTTATTATTTTTATCATCATCATCTTGGCGTAAATAGATCCCATGCGCATACTTAGGCCTCCTCTCAGAATGAGAGGGCTGTAGTTCCGGTGCAGACTTAGCACGAATCAACAACTTCACACACATCATTGAGTTGCTTTACCATATTCCCCTCTATCCGGCTATAGATAACAACGCATTACGTTACATGACAGCAATACGCCATTTGCCATTACCACTACTAACATTTCCTGATAATTTTTTCATTCACCGTAGAGCTCGCTCGAATTCACAAATGAATTCTGAAAAACTCAGAGGTGCCAGCACGGATTTGAATCCACGATCCTCTTCATTAGAGGCCATCAGTTCAAAGTTTGAACTTCAAACTACTAGGCTTGGCAATATTTTTAAGCGATAGCTAAATTATACAATTGAAGTTAAAGAAAAGGCCCATATTCAAAGAAGGGTGTGTAATAAAAAGATAGTAGGGTCTTATGTTTTGTACCAGAGAAAAGCAATGCCTCAAAACGTGTAGGTAGGTAGACATAAAAGTCTATTAAAATATACGTTTGGCAGTTAATCACGGTCAAATTGTATCATACCTACTAGTAGAACTTCATTTAGGAAGTTAATCAATTTAGCGCACTCCAACAAATAAACGTCCCTTATGAAACTGTCAAAATAACCAATTTTCAAACATGAACATGAGTCACGTAAAATTAACAAACAATGTGATTACCAGCGCCTGTTGAAGAGTCACCTCTGAGTCACTTTTAGAAAAAGCTTGCGTGTGAATTTGCAAAGCGTCGAGCGTGGCGAAGCAATGAATAGCATTATGGCTGAAAATCGTCAGTTGTTTTAAATGGAAATGAGTGCCCCGGCGGCTGACGCAAAGGCCTGTAGAAGCAGAAAATTTCATTTTTTTAATTACATTTTTACAATTTGACAAACGTATCACGTGATGGTCAAATTATTGGAAACAATGATTCGCACCAATGATTCTATTTTAACATAGTGACTTTTGAGTTTGGTTTGATTTATTCAGTCAAAAAATCAAAGTCAAAATCAAAATATCTTTCTTCAATTTAGGGTGTAACAGACACCAACGTTTATTTAATATAATTAGTTAAGTATAATTTTATTCCTTTTTAATGGCATGAAGAAGAAACGGTAATGACTAAAAACGTAATTATGTGATCAGAACGCGACAATTCCCGAAGGCGATAGATTTTATTGTCTTGAAGCAGATGACAAATTGCTTTAGAAACGGTACTTCGCAGGGCTATGTGGTTGCCTTCATAATATGAATAGCAAAAAAATTGTCCCGACTGACGGGCCTAATCTCTTGGACCTAGAAAGCTGAAATTTTGCATAGAGGTTACATTTATGATATAGACAAGGTTAAGAAAGGGTTTTGTGACATTTCCAAATGAAGTGGAGTTCTGTTACGGAGACGAAACCGCGGGCGGAAGCTAGCTTACTGCCATAAGTCTTTTACAGTAAGTTTTTTTTATTATGAGAGGGAAGCAAACGAGCAAGCCGGTCATCTGATGGAAAATGATCACCACCTCCATAAATATCAGCAACTCAAAGTGAGTCACTGATCTGTCGCTGGCCTTTAAAAAAAGGGAGGGAATAGGTATTGCCCCCCTCCCCCCGGCGCTCTCACTGACTAAGTTATCAAAAATTACTAGCAAATACAGTAGTCGTAATAATAATAAACATTTTAGTAAATTTAATTTCAAAGCGCTTGTCACTCAAACCACTCCGCAAATGATACCAACTTATGCGTTGAAATAAATTCTGGCAGTTCTGCCGGACACCAACACAGCTGCTGCCAACTTCAGAGCTTACTGTTAACTTAAGACCAAGAAATTAGCAATTAATTCTGACTCAGGTGACGGACGAACTTTGGTTTGTTTTTAGCGACAAGTTCTTGTTTATGCAAAGAAGTTTTGAATTCTGTAATTGATAATTTGCGTATTTTAACTGCTTTAGTGATAATTTATAGAATCCGCAGTTATTCTGCATAGGTACCTAAGGTAAAAGTACCAATGCTCAATACCTCAACGCCCAGTAGATGACACCCATCTGTCACCTGCCTTACTATGGCATAAGATTGAAGGTGCCATGTATTGGGTTAGTGTCAAGGACTATTTATTATTACATATATTTTTAATTAAGTTTTTTTTTTTTTTTTATAGCTGAATTTTTTTTTTTTTTTTTTTTATTGCGTATGCGTTTAATTAAGTTAATTTCCTTGTTACTTCGAGATCACAAAATGTCTCTTGCTTGCTTAGCATTAATGCTATACTAGCTGTTGCCCGGGCTTCGTCTGTGAAAAAATCGTTCACCGCTATCCCGCGGGAACTATGCAATTTTTAGGGTTAAAAATATTTTATATATTAAACCAGGTTATAAACTATCTGGGTGCCAAATTTCACCAGATTCCGTCAAACCGAAATAGCGTATAAGAGTAACAAACATCCACACATCCATCCATCCATATAAACTTTCGGTATTTCACTTATTTGTTGAATTGTTCTACTTTGTTATTCTAACTAATTTTAATAGAAAAAGAGAAACTTAATCAGTTAAACCAAATACGAAAAGCATTAAAAATAATTCTATTTTTGTCTCGAATCTGTTCGAGTTTCAATAAGTAAAAAAACACAATATTTCGAGATTATTTTTCATGAAACGATCCCAACATTTAAGCAGTAGACGCCTTTATAAAAATGTCTGTAAATTTAGAAGCCACGAAAGAAAATACATATTACATTTATAAATATCTTCTCATTTGCGAGTTACAATCATTTAAAAATGCACAACAATAATTACGTTTACTTTACCATTACACTACATGGGTAATAGTGACAAATAAAGGTCTTCTTTGCAAAGAGGTACATGACCTTTGCAATTAAATTAGATTTCACAATTTTCGTCCTTAAAGCGACCGTCGCAATCGAGTAAAACTATTTGTATTTCGAAATGATTTAAGTTTCAAAACTGCTTTAAACTCACTCCCTAAATTTATCCAGTAATTGCGTTGTAATTACTAACTTTTCACAAGTTGTAATAAATGCGAGGAACTAAACAATAGTCACGGCCTGCGTCAACTTAACTACGTTTTCATGATAACTTACGACACGGTACAAAATTAATTCAATAATTATATTTAATTATTGTACCGGCCTTTTAAGATGACCTCTGTGATAGCACTTGTATTTAGAATTTTCGTCAAACGAAAACATTATCAACTTTTGACATCACTCTTTATAAGAGTTATTATTACGTCACACAGAAAATCATAAAGTGACTTTACCATAGTACAAAACTTACCTAATAGTAGGATACTATAGCCTGAGTTATAAACTTGTATTTGTTTATCCAAGCAAGTCAGTACATAATTTTAATGCCTAATGAAGTTAGTTTAAAATGGTTAACGTAGGTTATTATTTGTATCTTACTCTTAATAATTAATTTTACAAAATGGTGCCAAATAAAGCTTAAAATTATCATAATCATCGTTTTCAGCTTATTTTATGTCCCACTGGGCACTGGCCTTGTCTCATAATGGCCAAAGTTTATAGGTACACAATCATATCGTAAACAATAGCTAAGTATTCAAGATGAGATAGTAAAATAGGTACAAATTTAGTTGTTTTTTCGAAGCGTAATTCCCAAAGTCAAAGCTATTTGTGATACATAAATTAAATTAGTATATCAAACTATCGGTTTGGCATAATTTTATCGCATAGCATAATTATCACGTTTTTCTTTTTATCCAAATTGACACTGGTCAGTGACAAAAATGTCGTGTTGATGTCGTGTCGTCCCGCTAGTCGTTGTAAAGGTCGCAATCAACCTTCAGGACGTTTGGGCTATAAATATTTCTGTTCGCGGTCGGGAGGTGAAGTTTAGTGTTCACGTGATAAGGGTTTATGTAGCGTGATGAGGGCGATTGAAACGTGCGCACTGCAGTTCCCATGGAACGGTTTTTTTAAATAATTCGTGAACAGTCATTCAAAAGTAGTAATGTTTGTACGACCGTCTAGGTACCTTGCTACCCCGTGAACTTAATGTCATCGTCTGTGGGAGTGTAATAAGGTTATTTGGTTTAAGCCATTGGGTCGGCAAAGCACCAGTGACTCCCACAGAAGTCGTAAGACGTGTCTATGGGCAAGGTAGACTGCATACTATCAAGTGACCTGCCATAAAAAATAATATTTAAGAAACATAGACACACATGCGCCATAGACAGACTGACCTCGACAGAGGAACGCCCGATTAAATGAAACAAATGTACTTGATTAATAAATATCTTCTCTTTTCTAAGTTAGACATTTATTTTGCTACATGTTAGTAAGTATAAGCTACTATTGATTTGTTTATAGCTTGTTGACCTCCTATAAACCTCATAATACGAGTACCTATGTTATTAAATTGAAAATTGTACCTACTGAAATTGTCAGCACTTATCGGTGAGTTTCCGGGATGGGGGCCTGGAGATCTGTAATACAGGTTTTACCTAGTTCAGACTCCAGTCCCTCGCAAAAGTTACTAGTATCTAACTAATGTACTACCATAATGTTGTATTATTTATAACTATTGCTGTTACCTATGTACTTTTGTGAGGAGAAAATATACGATTATTATTATTTATTATTATTTTGATAGAATGGCCGTGGTCATAAGAGGCTGCCTACTACCTATTATTGAGGTCGCTGTTTTTATGTCCTTCTCCACTGGTCTCGCATGGTGAGCGCGTTCTACTACTTGGATTTTGGTGACGGATTGATGGTGTTTGTCCAACAGATTGGTTAGACCACGTCGTGGGCTTTAGTCCGCGGTTATCTCCTGATTCATCAATTGCTCCACCGTATTATTTTTGTGGGTTATCCGTCCAATGAACTTGAGAATTTAAAATTGCACAATCGATGTCGGTCTGTATTTATAGGCCTCGTCAGAAAAATCTAACCCTTTAACTTCTTAAAGAGGCTTATTTCAATAAAATACTTTCCCGGTAGTTCCAGCGCGGACCCAACGTAGATTCATATTCTTCACATTCTCCATTGAATTGTCCTGTGATATACACGCAGTTATGTTAAGTCATTTAACTTAAATGGTAATACTGCACTAAAAAGCTCAAGTTAAAGAGTCTAGCAGGCTACGCAAGGGATTTGGTTGTAATTTGAGGTGTAGTAGTCGCAGGACCTAAGAACACTGTATGCGTAATATCAGCCTTCGATCTTCTTTTGTTTCAGACTTATTCACGAAAATGTCAAAAAATCAAGGTAATTTTTAAACTGTTATTTTAGCTCAACCAAGCAAGCGAGAGTAACCAAATAAATTCAGAATTTAGGAGCATGAAATGGGGTTCATAATGCATATTTTTACATACATTCATATTCTTGAACTTGGATGAAAAAAAATTAAGTTTTTTTCGCTTCATTTTTTGCCACTTTTCGCGGAGACACAACTATCAAAAAAAATACTTAATAAGCCACAATTGTCAACTACGTATACATTTAAAAACATTTTGAAAAATCATGGTGCGTCATGTCAAAAAAAAACATTTACGAACGTATGTTTACTATAGTGTATTGGCAAATGAGTAGAGCCCTTCTAAGGTAAGTCTGTAGTTGTCACACCACAGAAAGAGGGTTGATGGACGCATTAGGTCGTGGTTGACGTATGCAGACTTAGCTTATTCGCACTAATTTGTAGATAGAAGAAATCGTAATGTCAGATTGTAAGTTTTTTGATTTTTTCTACAGATATAGTGCGAATAAGCTAATTCTGCATACGTCAACCACGACCTAATGCGTCCATCAACCCTCTTTCAGTGGTGTGACTACTACAGACTTACCTTAGAAGGGCTCTACTCATTTACCAATACACTATAGTAAACATACGTTCGTAAATGTTTTTTTTTTGACATGACGCACCATGATTTTTCAAAATGTTTTTAAATGTATACGTAGTGGATACTCGTAATTGTGGCTTATTAAGTAATTTTTTTGATAGTCGTGTCTCCGCGAGAAGTGGCAAAAAAATGAAGCGAAAAAAAAAAACCTTTTTTCTTTTTATCCAAGTTCAAGGATATGAATGTCTGTAAAAATATGCATTATGAACCCCATTTCATGCTCCTTACAGTGTAGTGTTGTAAAATGTATCACTAACATAGTTTTTAAGTTTTATTGTAACTAACATAATTATGAGCCACGAGCTTGAAATAAACGTATTATTATTATTAATTCTGCATTTATTTGGTTACTCTCGCTTGCTTGGTTGAGCTAAATTAACAGTTTAAAAATTATCTTGATTTTTTGACATTTTCGTGAATAAGTCTGAAGCAAAAGAAGATCGAAGGCTGATATTACGCATACAGTGTTCATAGGTCCTGCGACTACTACACCTCAAATTACAACCAAATCCCTTGCGTTGCGTTGCGTTGCGGGGGGGCACTCTTGTTAGCTTAGCCTGCTATACCCTTTCTAATCTTATCTAATTTTGAACATAAACTGAAAACCTGGTGTAGTAATACACAGAAAATAGCAAGCCCGGGCTCGAACCTACCTCCCTTTATTTTGAGATGGGCTTGGTAAAGAATATTATTATTGCTATCTTCACATTGCACTATTGACAAGTAAGCAGTGTATGCGTATCAACCCGTATTGTCCACGAGAGGTTAGTCCGAGTTTTCTAATTAAATTCTTTGTCTCAATACAAACAAAGGGATTTAAAGGGTTTATTTACAAGTTTTTAAACAGCCTCTAGTGGAACCATCTGCTACGGGTAATATATTACCAAAAGGCGGAAACATTTATTGTAAAACAATTAGCTATTGAACAGAACTATGACATCTAACTTTTTATCCATAACAGCCCTTCATGCCATTATGTTTACGTTTACCTACATATTGTAAAATAAACGTTGATTTTTTCTTCCACTTCCACCGATTCTTGTTATTCACTTTGAAGCATTTTTTATGGAAATAAAAGCTTTTTTTTATTGTAATAAATCTATCAATTTTAAAGAATCCAACAGGAGGAGGTAATTTTTTTGAAAAAACTCAACACTTTGTTCCTAACTAAATCACTTATTAATAGCAAAGTGAATTTGATTACACATTTGAAAAAAATCCACCTAGAGGGAACTGGATACCTCGGCCACAGAATAACTAACAGTACTAATAACGTACAGAAGGATCACTCTCGAACAAAATGCAACTTTAGGTATAAAAAATTTGCCTACTCTTAAGACCGTTAGCTGCTTGCACGTGAAATTGAAACTTGTCGTGTGATACGAGCGTTCATATTCAATATTTAATATATATTATTGCTTAATTATTAATTTTTAAAGCAAGCTTTTTTGATGGTTGTTCTTTTTGTTTACTTTACTTGCATAATCACCTATTGAATGCATATTAATGCGTTACAAATATTTTTGAAGTCAATCTGACAACTTAAAACTGGATACTATTTGACTCAACATTAGATCCGCAAATAACAACATTTACTAATTATAATTAATAATTTTAAGTAAGATTTTGTGGTGATTCAAACAGTTTCAAATTTCAACCTGGAATTGCTGGAAGTAGATCTATGAATTTTTAGTCAGGTAGAGGTACTCGTTTTCCCAGAGCGCAATGCCAGTTTTTAAAACTTGTCAGAATTGTGATGTTGAACTTTATTGTCATCACACTAGGTTGTGAATCTGTAGGGGAATGCGGTAAACGCCAAGAATGGACAAAATTTTCAGTCACGTGTCAGATTAACAAGACGTGCAGGAGTTATTGCTCTATTCGCAAATTGACAAGTCGTAGTGGCTCCACAAATTTTAATTAAGACACGGATGTGTCGCGCTGGGCAACGATTGGCTGCTATTCGCTTCGATTGACTGCTATTGGCCGATTGACATTCACAACTACGTGACTACTTCGGTCGGCTTGAGGATTAAAACGAGTTTTCAAAAGTGCAGTATCTTTCTAATTATTGATCCATACAGGAACAATCTACAGGGTTATTTGTAATTCACTAGCAACCTTTTAACCCTAAACTCCTACCACTTAAACAAGTGTTTTTTGTTTTACGGCTTTTGTCATAACTTAATATTTTTGGTGTAATAACGTTTTGAAAATTTGAGATTTCCTCTTATTTTTACGATAATCTGTGTATTTGTATTGGGAAAAAAGTGCTTCATTTTAAAAAGTCGTAAAACAAAAAACATTTGTTTGAGTGATAGGAATTCAGGGTTAAGAGGATGTCAGTGAATTAAAAATAACCCTGTATACAGGTCCCCTAACATAAGTATCGGTTCCCTAACATAAGTATCCACTTTTCTATACAGTTAGTATGGAAAAGTGGATACTTAAGTTAGGGAACCGACCCTACTTAAAATACCTGAGGATTTCTTCTTACAAACAATACAGTGGTTAAATATTACAGGATCATTGAATAAAACATCTTCTTACTTTGGCTTGGGCCCCACTCGAAATTCTCAACTCGTTTTGAGCGCTAACCTATTTTTCGATCTATAAATTTATTTGCTACTGAAAGGAGGTTTCAGCAATTTCATTTTGTTGAACTCAAAATCGAATTCTTTTCCCCACTGCTCCGATAATCAAATGAATAATCCATTTACAGTAGCATCGCGGAGTGTCCGGGCGAATCAAAAGAAGAAATATTTGGGCAAGCCAGCAACGAGGAATATCCAGAGGGTTCACTTTTTGGTTGACGTTGAACAGACCGAATATTCCACTATCTAAAAATCTCGTGTCACGGTGTTTGTTATCGAACTCCTCCGAAACGGCTCGACCGATTCTTATGAACCTTTTTTGTCAGTATTCGGTAGGCCTGAGAATAGGTCGTAGGCTATTTTTTATATCACTATTCTTCGCGTACGGAGTCGCGGGCAACAGCTAGTAATATTATAAATATGAGAAAAACTCATGAAACTAGTGAAGATGTTCGGGTATTTAAAAATTTGAATGTTTGTTAGTCAATCGCGCAATAATGGCTGGATGGATTTGGATAAAACTTGGTGCACAGATAGAAAAAAAAACAAAAACATTAGATGATGATACACATGTTATTATATTTTTATTTATTTAGTTACGTAGAGACTAAACTGGAGGAGATCCCTTTGTACACCTATTTTCCTTGTTATCTGTTAATTGTTGTTTTTTTAGACACTAAAGAGTTAATAATACTCTTTTCTCTATTGCACTCAACAAACTCTTTAAAGTTCATCATCATCATCATCATTCCAGCATATATACGCCCACTGCAGGGCACAGGCCTCCTCTCAGATTGAGAGGGCTTGGACCGTAGTTCCCACGCATGCCCAGTGCGGATTGGGAACTTCACACACACCATTGAATTTCGTCGTATGCGTAGGTTTCCTCACGATGTTTTCTTTCGCCGTAAAGCTCATTTCAAATGTAAAAGTTCATGTAACAAATACCTATTTATTTTCGGGTCGGGTGTTATCTTCTTTGTTTATTTTTAGTTTATACCTTGAAATGTAAAAGACTAAAATTATCTATTGTACAAAATGTAGTAGGTACGTCGTAAGAGAAATACCGCGTATTGTAGCTTTTACCAAACAAGCTTTATTTTAGAACGTTTTGGTTTTATTTTAATTTAATCTATTTTACTATTATAGGCACGCACACTAAATTTACAATAAAATTATGATGGCAAAAGAAAATATAAATAACCGGTAAAAGTAACTACCACTACACACCACTTTCACTTTTTATCAGATACAATAGGGGTTAATCACGGGTCAGTTTTGTGTAAAAAAACCTTTGCCAGCTGAACCCTGATTGCACGACATTTTTAACTTCGACTCTGGAAATAAGCAAAACAAATTCATGCCCCGGCGCAGCGGGTCTAAATTGTGTTTTTATTCTATCCGTATTCCGCTAATCCATTACTGTAGGTGAAAATTGGGCTTCAAGCTGAGCTGAATATTTAATATCGATACTGCTATTAAAAATGTTGAGATGCATTTGTCTGTAACAAATGAGCTAAATTTGAACTTCTCACCGAAAAAGGTGGCTTTTGACTTAGGAATATTCACTAACTTTTGTCCGCGACTGCGTCCGCACAGAATTCAACTTTGTGGTAAAGCTTCTTCATCTCGTTTATCGAAAAAAGTAAAAATTTGGCAAAGCTACATCTACGAATCCATCATCGTCATCATCATAGTGTATAAATCGATTTTTTTTTCTAATCCCGTGAGAATTTTTAAAATTCATGAAATTATTTTTTTCTAATATATAAAATTCTCGTGTCGCGATGTTTGTTACCAAACTCCTCTGAAATGACTAGACCAATTCTCATGAAATTTTGTGTGCATATCGGGTAGGTTTGAGAATCGGTCAACCAACATCTATTTTTCATGCCCCTATTCTTCGTAGGCGGAGTCGCGGGCAACAGCTAGTACTGTTATAAAATTGTACCTACCAAATTTACCATGAGCTTTACGGTGAAGGAAAACATTGTGAGGAAACTTGCGAATAAATTTAATAGTGTGTAAAGTTCCCAATCCGTCCTGGGCCCGCGTGGGAACTACGGCAAAGCCCTTTCATTCTGAGAGCAGGCCTGTGCCCTGCTGCAGTGGGACGTATTTATGATGGGATGATGATGATGAGATTAGGCCGTAGATACCTCTTTAAATTAACTCATAAATAATTATGGTAGAACTACAATGAATATAATCAATCGATGTAGCGATCATAGCGTCTCCATCGTTCACGTGATAGTAGGGGAGCCCAAGAGGGGATTTGGGGAGTCACTCGAGCGCGGCAGATTGATATATGGGGGATACCTTTAGACCCTCTAGAGTACCCCAGTGAATATGAGCACTTCGTGTGGGGAGGTTTACCTGGGACACCCCGTCAGAATACTTAGTAAAAAAGATAGATTCTCTGAAATATTCTAGCGCGTCAGATTTTGATAATTTGATACTCCAATGTAACACTGATGATAAAGGTGGAGGTGTTGGGGGGTTCGGGGTTAGGGATTTTGGGGGAAGTTTGGAGAAATGGGGTGGGGGGTCCGGGGTTAGAGGGATTGGGTTTAGGTGGTTGGGGGGTTTGGAAAATGGGGAGGGGGTGAGGGGGGTTGAGGGGGTTGGAGGTAAGGGTGTGGGGTTTGGGGTAAGGGGTTTGGGGGGAGTTTGGGGAAATGAGGTGGGGGATGTTGGGGGTTGGGGGGTTGGGGGGTTGTAGGTGAGGGGGGTAAAGTTAAAAAGAAAGAGGTATACGTTTAGTAGTGTAGAGCAGTGCGCGCGCACCAAAGATCAAGTATAAGATGGACCGATTCTATTTAAGACGAGCAAAAAACCGTTTTGTGTCTCTTTTTAGCACATGGAAACTCTCACTGTGAAAAAAATGCAACTAAAAAATAGAAAATAAATAATAGTTTAAAAAAACTGAAAAACACCCTTTAAAAAAAAACAACTAAAATAAATTTTAATAAATTTCAATTCACTGTTCTTATAGTGCAGTAAAAAATCTTAATAAGCAATTATTATATTGATAAAATAAATAATAATAGTTTAAAATATTTTATTGTAAAAAAAGCGTGGGGTGGTTTTTAAGATGATATCAAATTGATAATCCTTGACAATTGACACCATGCACCCCACGCTTTTTTTACAATAAAATATTTTAATAAATTATTATTTATTTTATCAATATTTAGTATTGTTTACAAATTTTGATCTGGATATAACAATATAATAATTGCTTATTAAGATTTTTTACTGCACTATAAGAATAGTCAATTGAAATTTATTAAAATTTATTTTTTAGTTGTTTTTTTTTAAAGCGTGTTTTTTAGTTTTTTTTAATTTTTACTTTGTAGGTATTCTGACGGGGTGCCCCAGGCAATCCCCCCACATCAAGTGCTTATATTCGCTGAAGGTACTCTAGAGGGTATAAGGTATCCCCCCATAAATTAATCTGCCGCGCTCGAGTGACTCCCCAAATCCCCTCTTGAGCTCCCCGACTATTTAAGTGTCGTGAGTAACGATTTGGTTTGTATATATCTATCTATAGATAAAATAGATAGCCTTACCACCGGACACGTGGCTGGCTGCGCATTGAACACAGAAATTGCACGCATTGTCCAGGCCGGGCCCGAACCCTAAACACATTTGGCCTGATCTGCCCCACAGACGTGTGTGCCAGGTAAAACTTGTAAAGTATGCCATCATTCAACACAAATTTACCTAGTGATATACTTATTATAAATAATTAAAAAAAGTCGCGGGCAAAGCTAGGGTAAAAATATGACGAGCAAATTAAATTTATCGGTGAATGTACGTGCGTTTTATAATTTATGAGATATTAGGGAGTTTATTTCTAAAGCCTTGTTTTCCCGGTTAACGTAATCCACAAATTTGGGGGTGGCACGGCAAAGCGATTAAGACTGCTTTGGACACCCTATGGAAAGAGTACCTATGGTACATTTGGAAGCCCTTACTTATTACGAGCAAATGCATAAACAAATGCAATTGCATTACCTAGTTTTTTGTTAGCAGGAGGGCATTACTGAACCGGTAATTTCTGAAGAGAACGCGACATTTTAGTGACCAGATTTGGTATACCTAGTGTTAGGGTCCTAAGGGACGTTAAATAAAATCGCGGATAACTCTATAAGGCTGGTTTAATCGCCGTCTTTACAATTAAATTTATATTAACGTAAATAATTCAAAAATGCATGCCCTTACGTGCCTGACCGTTCGTGTCCTTACGTGCCTGAAAGTCTTGAATAAGCTTTATCTGCATAGGAAAGACAACTTCTGTTTTCTATTTTGCACGTGATCTGTAATACACTAAATCTAATCAGTATTCACATTTAGCTTTCGTCGATTACCCTCCTTTGGCATAATTTTACGCCTTGATTCCGGAAATTGGTCTTTTGCATGCTGTATTCGACGTCCTGCCGTGACAATGCCTTCTGATTAGAAACGTTTAAGTATAAAGACAGTAATTTGTGATGTCAGAACAAAATTACTCGAACATAAGGAGACTGTTCAATTTGTGCGAAGCTAAATTGGCCTGATAAAAGAATAAAATGTAAACGCAAATTCTGTAAGAGTGACAAATGAAATGAGTTAAACTGTTGCAAATTGAAAAAAATTATAATGTACCTATATGTATTTAATGTCAAAGTTACTCTTACCGGTTGAGCGACGATAATTCAGGAGCAAAAATAGAATTTTTAACCGTAATTGGCTGCTATGTACCCAAGCTCTTCCATCTTTTTGAGCGAAAATTTAATACCTATCTCATAATTGCAAGCAAAACCCTCGGAAATTCATCGGCGAGTAAAATCAACGTTTCTTATTCATAACCGACCAGATGGTCGAACACGGCCCAGCTCGCTATGTCGTTTGATTTTACATCGACCCCTCGAATATAGGGCCATAAAATATACGTTTTCGTTAATAAATAAAATTTTAATATATTTTTACCAATTTTAACTATTTTCTAGATTAAATGCAATATAATAACGTTTTATTGCACAGTCGCCATCATAAACATCGTAGCAGTCAAGGTGCTCAAAAATATCTCAATACTCACGTACGCGACTGACAATGCGGTCGTTTAGAGTAAGTAGGTATTAGGAAATCCTAAATAAGGTAAACGTACCAATGCTCGACACTTCAACGCCCAGTAGACGACACCCATCTGTCATCTCTCTTACTATGACATAATATTGAAGGTGCCATAATATGTATATTATATTGGGTCCAGTGTCGAGCACAGGGACGTTTACCATAAGTATAAATCAGTACATATATGAGTGTCTAAGTGGCCAGCATACGCATTGCACAAAGTTTTGTGTCTCTACAAAGGCGGCCTTATCTAAATCCAATGAAATGAAAACACTTTATTCAATTAATGTGTGAAACATTAAAAAAAAATCGTGCGTGCAGCTCCTCCGCGCGGAAGAAGTGAAACTTCGTAATGTGGAAATGAAAAAGGCACTTATACATCAATATGAACCTTATTGCAATAACTTAAAGAACTAAATTTACTTATGCATCTATTTGTTTAAATTACTCACTAGATGGCGCTTTTATCAAGTCTCATACAAATTTGCGCAGACAGTATGAGTTCTGCATCGCACTGTGAAGTTTTTAACATCCGTTAGTATAATATACAATGCGAGATTACTTGCTTCGGCAGTACATATACTAATGCTTTCAATGCTTGCTTGGGGTCCTCCATGGTAGCGTTAAACGTTTAACGCGACCTTGTTGGAAGTCGCATTTGAAGTTTCAATTCAAAAACTTCTTTCTCCTGGCCCCAAAACTAAAGGCAGCGTAAGGTGTTGATGCGAGAGAACAGGCGAGCTATAAAATCAGATGCGGAAATTTATTCAAGCCCATTTTAGGGCCCCGTCACGTTCTCAAGACGGGAGTTAGTCACGGGTCAGGGGGCTTGGACTGGCGCCTTTTTATAAGGGTAGATGGAAAATTAGGGTAATATGAATGGCTAGTCAGTGGCGAGGGCAACCCGATGTTAAACCTAACAGTATTTGACGCCACTTCATAAATATTTGCAATTTTATAAAAAAGTAGCTTTTTCTTGCGGTTTGTCCGCGCTCAAATAAAATTTGTGGTTAACTTCCGATCTCTATCCCGCGGAAAATTCCTAAAATCCCTTTTTACTACACATCTATGATCCTAAAGGAATGGTTAATGAGAAAGCGTTCAGGTCTCATTGAATTTAAAATATAATTTATTTTTCACGACACTGCTCGAAAATGTGGCCATAGATAACCTAAATCCAGTACTCAAAACTGCCTATATATGTACGTTTAACAGCTGACTCATTTATGGCGCGCAAACACGACAACAGTGTTACAATAATCGAAAACAGGACGTATCAGTATTATGTATTTCATAATACGATACGACTTTTTGAAATATAATTTCTGAATTTCATTCCCGGCGTGCTGAAACGACATTATTGGACCAATCAAAAGTAATCGTCTGCTGCATGTGAGGGATGGATGGATGGATGGATGGACGGACGGACGGACGGACAGACTGGATGGACGGATGGACGGATGAACGGACGGACGGACTGGATAGACGGGATGGACGGATGGACGGATGGACGGGATGGATGGACGGATGGACGGATGGATGGATGGACGGATAGACGGATGGACGGATGGACGGATGAACGGATGGACGGATGGACGGATGGACGGGATGGACTTGATGGACGGGATGGACGGATGGACGGGATGGACGGGATGGACGGGATGGACGGGATGGACGGATGGACGGGATGGACGGGATGGACGGGATGGATGGATGGATGGATGGATGATTATGATGATGATGATGATGATGATGATGATTTCCTCGCATTAGTCGTGAAAAGCACAATGTTTAGTTTTGGCCAAAAGTGCACTAGATGGACTCATACTTTAACAAACTCGTCCATCTATTGCTTACTTTCCAGCCTCTACAACAATGTACTATTTTTCTTATTCCGGGAGATTTTAAGAAAAACCTAAAATTATTTTTTTACTTTTATAATCACCTACATGCATGCCAAATTTTAAATCTTGATTATAGTTACGGAGATATGTCTACTTTGAAGCAAAAATATGAATCCCATTTGTTCCCTATTCCGAAGGAATTTTGAAAAAATCTTTCTTAAAGGACCTCTACGTCATAATACTTAGTTATCTGTGTGCCAAATTTCAGCACAATCGGTTCAGTGGTTTGGGCTGAACGTTCATAGATACTCAGTAAAGGTTGTCTTTTATAAATACAGAAGAAGAAGATAACATCTAGCTCCTATGCGAAGGTTATAATGATGCTGTGAATCTTCGTTAATAGTTTTTAAAAATTTGTATTTTAAAATTCCCTATAAAATTATAACTTAGGAAATTACAACGTTGACTTCATATAACGACACTAAACTTGAGATGTGTTACTTCAAATAACATTTAAGATTATGAATAAACGTAAATAATATGTTCGATTTTAGTGTTAACCTTTATTATTAAATCAGGCGTTACTTTGCGGAGGTCCATATTAATGAACTAAAACAATTACTTTGCTCACCGGCGACCTTACAATAGTTAACTATTGTAACGTCGCGGGTGAGCAAAGTAATTGTTTTAGTTCTTTATTATTATTTCAATAACCCGTATTTTCTTTTTTTGTATAACGTACCTTACACTGAATCCTTGAACGTCGGAAACTAAAGTCAGGTGTTAATCGTACTTCTACTTAATCCCCTATAGTTCTTCAGAAGGAAACTTCCTACACAAACAACCCAAATCCTTTCTGCTACTTTGATCCAAGTTTATTTCGAACAATCGCAGCTCAAAGCTTGTCGACAACGATGCGATGAACTCGCACCTTGGTCATAAAAAATACTTTTTAATTCACATTACAATCCAATCCTACTCCAAGAAAGTGCAATCAGCATCAAAAAGAGCAAATAAATTTGTTGAAGTTTATTTCATGCAAGAACATTAACTCAAAGCTAACCGAACGCTCGTGTTAGCCCTTATATTAATACTTTTAAAATTGAGTTATTCCAGTGCATAACTAAAACATTACAAGCTTCATTCGCTTATATTATAGGTACCTAGCGTTAAATTAATAAGTCACCAAGTTTTCAGCCGGATTTATAGGCCTGTCAGATTCAACCACTGCAAGCAACATAAACAGTTTCCTTTTGACTAATAAGATTTTTATTGTTTTATATAATACGTAGGTATTGCCCGCGACTACGTCTGCAAAATAATTGTTTATCGCTATCCCGCAGGAACTACGCAAATTTTCGGGATTAAAAGTACCCTATGTGTTAATCTAGGTTATAAATTATATATGCGCCAAATTTTATCAGAATCCGTCAAACCGTTTTAGCGTGAAAGAGTAACAAACATCCATACATCCATCCTCCCATCCATAAAAATTTGGTTACCTATTCTGCCGTGTCATGATAAAACACTGTAACTCGAGTTACAGTGTTTTGTGCTAACACCGTTAAATTGGCTATTCGGACCCTAATCTATATATGCATGCTTAGAGTAACTGATTTTCTATCAAAAACATTGAAAAACGTCATTGCAATTTGCACTGTAACTCTTAAAACATAGGGTCTTGATTAGACTAAACACTGTATTATCTCTAGATACCGTGTTTTGCCAAAACAAACTCACATTTTCTTAGTATAGTATCAAGATTTACAGTGTTTTGTCGCAACAATCACACGAGAAATTAGTTCAAGACCTTGTTTATTGTAAGTCGGGACTTCTTCAAGGTAATCATCCTTTCTAAAGACTAAGAAATATATTAAGATGAGAATGTTAGTTTTATGAATTGTGATGTTAGCAATATAATCTAAATTAAATTTAAAGTAGCATTTTCATGTGAGTATAATGTCATTAAGTATCACGTTACAGTGTTTTGTTGTAGCAACTCTCATATATTATTGATAAAGGACATTACGACATAACACGTTTTTGCTTGAAAATTCATGTAAAAAGTAAAAAAAAGTATTGTTTTTATTTGTCCACTACTAGTAGCACATTATCCGTGATTTGTCCAAATTTTATTGGAATCAGATCAATATTCACTGTTCTGTAGCCAATTAAAGAATGCAAAAGTTTTTCGCGATTTCTGAAAAATAGGTGTTTTTTAGATACAGTGTTTTGTCATGACACGGCAGTATTATATTCTCGAAAAAAAATTTTCCGAATATTTAAAATCCCGAATGCTTCATTTATCCGAATGCATTTTTTTCTGAAACTGTAAATATTTCAGGATTTTTATAAATCAACCCTAACCTAACCTAAAGAACACACGATGGTCCTGAAATAAATCCTGAAATATTTACAGTTTCAGAAAAAAATGCTTTCGGACAAATGAAGTTTTCGGGATTCAAAAGCTTCGGAAATAATATTTTCTAAACATCGATAGGTTTATAATATTAGGTATATAGGTTGTAAGAAAGATGGTAAGAAAATACTGAATGCATTATCTATTAAATTTTTGGATTTATATCCCAATATACATAATTATTCTCGCAGATTAAATACACCACTTACTCGTTGCAACATCGTAGCGTTTCGGTAATTACAGAGTTGAATATAGCTTCACTAAAATAAAACAGCCATTATCTGCCAATTCATTTTCCACAAATCCATGTTTCCTCGTAAAGTTTCCAACGAGATCTGCCAAGTTTGACCGATTGACAAAGAATGGTTCCCTAGTGATGTAATATTTTTTGCACGTCTTATTTAGGTTATTTTTTACTTAAGTCAGGTTTCTGAAATCATCTTGTCTTATCTGATTCTGCGATGGGTTCAATGTGTGTCTCTTAGCTTCTCATCCTCGCACACACTTCAAGTTACAGAAAGCTCATAAATAGTTACATATCTTCTAATATCTTAAATGTATGTGTTTGTGTGCGTGTGTTTATTACTTTTTCATGGTAATATACAGGTTGTACAGACATGGATGAAATCGAGTTTGCAGGGAGTTAAACCGGAATTATTCATATATTTCCACAGAATAGGAATATACGCATGCCAACGCCAAAATCTCAACTGCCGAGTCTAGCGACGTGAAATTTTGTACGTAGAATGTACACTGTCAGTTTAGGATATAATTCCATTAGGATTTAGTAAAACCCGGAATTTAAATTCAACTGCCAAATTTAAAGGTTCATCCAAGTGTCGTTGACACATTCCTTCATTTTTTTTTTATAAATTGAAGTACATACTATATGGCAATACCCACGGCAATACACTAAAACCTTTTATGTGGGAAGGTACTTGCAAATGATAAAGTTCTAACATGTAACTTCTAATATCTATCTAACTTGTTTTGTGTTTTAAAATTCAATGCTCGAACCGCATGCAATGCACCGTCTTGAAGCACGAAGTACTTAGGACCGCGCGAAGGACTGGATTAAATCAATTTTTTTTTTACTCAGATGAACCCTAAAAGCGTAACTTCCTGCGGTTGTTTACGTCGCATGGCCCCCGTCCAAAGTGTCCATAATTAAGGTCAGCCATACTTTACGCAACGGCTATATATAAACGTTCTCGAGGGAAGCTTGACGGACGGCAACGGATACCCACTGAAGAGGATACCGGCCTCTGAAGTTGACCCAGCTACAAGTATGTGGTTGAAGCATTTGAGTTTACAAACGTTTGATGCAATACTCGTACGGTTTAGGAGATAAAGCAAGTTCAATTCAATGTTAATTGTTGGGTCTGGTCTCTTAATGTTGTACAGTCAAAGAAGAAACAATACAGCCTACAAATGTGAATTTCAGCGCGCACTGATATTATAAACGGGAAAGTACAGTTCATTACAAAATGTAAGCAGCTATTGGATTGATTTTGTTGAAATCAAAGACAAAGTCACGGGAAACAGCTAATAATATTATAATTGCTGAACTGACATAAAATTACAGCGTTGAGCGTATAATGTATATTATCCCAAACAAAAAATGGAAATGCACCAAATCGGTTCACAATTGTCAATGTTTTCCTTCTATTTTCAATTCGGTTTGAAACCGAAGGAATATCTACACTGGTAAATTTAGAAAGACACAAAAATAATAATAGCTAAATACGTTAATAAAAAAAAGGCCAAAACTTAACAAAACTTAACTATTAAATAAAGTTAAAAATATGTGCTACTAAATTATGCTGATGAGATGACCATTTTGATCCATTGATGTCCATTTCCTTTTAGTCTACTAAACTGTTCTGCTACAGGGTATAGACTTCTATCCGCGTGACCACTGCATTTTGCTTTTTCGAGAATTCAGTGCGATCCACCTCTGCATTTCCATTTTGTCGATACTAACATTATCAAATAATGAAGCCGGTTTAAAAGACAACGACCCATCGATGTTGATTCAGCATCCCCATTCGGAGTTCCATATAAGTCCACTTAGGATATTAATAGACGTGTAAACAATTTATTGGACATGACGCAGCAAATATTGGATGCCGTGCTCTATTTACCAACCGGTCTCTGTATGACATGAATTAATTGTCAGAATGTATTTAGCACCCACGCGTAGGTGCTTTTATAGTTCCCATAAGCATGTTACTTGCCTATGTTTTTAGTTAGGGCCAGACCTGTTAGTGGACTCGAGATTTAAGATATCCTGTTGTAGGATCATTATTTTCTTACAATATTCTGCTACTATTACTTTCGTATAGTTTGTGATAGTATGATTTTTAACTCTTTCGTTTTTCACGCTAAAACCGCTAAGAGGATTGTAATAAAATTTGGTATGAAAATGTACACACGCATATTTTATTATAATTTAAATGAACATCACTATAAAAAAATAAGAAAGTGAGTTTTAAGTTTAAATTTGTAAATTGGACAAACTGTATGTTCAGCAAATTGCGGTGCCGTTACAGAATTTATGTTGGTGCATGTATTTAATAGATTTAAGACTTCTTATACCACATAATGCAATAAACAATATGACTATGATGTCATTTTTGGGAATTCCGTTGGAAATTTAGTGAAATCCCGAAATTTTAATTGAGACCCGACCTAATGGCTTAAGCAAACCAAACCGCGTGAAAAGGCTAGTTTCTCATAACTTTGACATTAAACTATACGGTATTAAGTCGTTTATAATGGGCCGTAGTCTACGGCCCCTAGTGACTCATTTATTACTTTTCGTTAACTAATAGAAAATGACAAAAAAAATTCTACTAAACATTTTGATCGTATTATTTTCTTTAAAACACGTAAGTATGAGAATCGAAAAAAAATCTTTTGATGAGACTATTATTTATTAACGCGTAAAATCATTATTTTCATACTTAACAAACACTTGACGCTAGTCTTGGCATTTGTCTACAAGTGACTAAATTATGCCAGTTCCTTGTTACCTTGAACTTTATTATTGCTGTCAAATTGGTATTCTCTTATTTGCTTGGTAAATGTGTAAATGATGTAAGATCCCAACTTCAATATTACACTCGAGGACGCTATAATAATGTAGATATTGCTTTGATAACTGACAATAACATGAATAATGTGTTATTATTATTTACTAGCTTTTTACAGTTTTGTACGCTGTGAAAATTTTATTACAATTTGTATACTGTGTTCTCGTAGTCCAGTTCTAACTTTATAATACAGTCGTATAAGCAATGTGCGAGTTATCAACCTCGGAATGGGGGAAAATAAGCCGTAAACTCGTATACCTATATTCCAAAACTCAACGATACGAAAGGCCAAGCTATGATTTTTCGAAAATAACTGATAATAAAAGTAATATGTAACGTGACTCTATTATTGGTTAATTATAAACAAGGTTTTTTTTTTCTAGAATTTGTATTTTAACTTGACCTCTTAACCGGTAACCTGGGGGTTATCATTGAGAATTGGGAACCTTATTTTGGCATACTCGTACTAAAAATTATCTCTAAAGTCTCACAAAATCTCGTGTCTGCGTCTTAAATCACGAAAATGTTTTTTTTTGGAAATTATCTCGTTTCTTATTGTTTAAATGCCATTTTTGCGTCAACTATAAAATTATAGAACATAAAAGTGTGTATAAATTTTTACTGAAATATTTTTATAGGTTCAACCATGTCTGAGATTGAGCACGGAGAGCTCGTAGCCTTGCCTATTCGTATCGTCGTTATTCCTTATCCCTCAGGAACTTCCGAAGTCCTTAAAGTGGTATTTTGTTCTTATAACTATCTTCACACATGCTAAATTTGAAGTCTCTTATAATTATAGTTACGGATCTATCTCAAATATCTATCTATAGCCACTTTGGAACTAAAATAGAAATCCCTTAAGTTTTATATTCCACGGTAATTTCTGAAAATATCTATTTAGTACTCTTTTGTGACCCTCAAGAAATATGTCTACCAAACGTCAAGTCTCTAGCTTTAGTGGTTTTTGAGATAGAGCGCGGAGAGCGCGCATTTCTAGCAATACACAAGACAAGGCCAACCGTGAGTCCCGATAAAACGCAACGCATATCCGAAATGGCTAGAGCTTTACACTTGACGTTTGGCTGACAAATTCTTTGAGGCTAATAGAAGAGTAAAAATTGTTTATGATTTAACTGGTTCCGAAATTTTTCGTTGAGTGACGTTTGATGAAAGCTTTGATCAATTATAACTGAAGATACACATTGCCGAACAAAATCCCCTTCAAAGAATGTCCGAACTTTTTTATTTGTTTGCATAACAATTAAAATCATCACCTACACAGAAATTTGAACCTAGTCTTTACTTCATTACAGTCGAATTTCGGTTTACACTTGACAGCTAAACTTGACAATTTCACGCAACGTACTGAGAAAAAAGAAGGCCACTTTTATCAAAGTGGCGCTCATTTGGCTCGGACATTTTCGGGCGCGCGACTGTGGATCTACAGTTATAATCGATCAAAGGATGAAAGCCGTGGTATCCTAGTGGGTTAGTCTGACATGATTTTAAAGAAATATTCATTCTTAGTACCATAAGTTACTTTTATGTTTGTGTGTAGGACTAACCTTTGTTCAGTTTTAATTAAAAAGACAAAGAAATGTGTTGTGAGGGATATTGTAAGAACATTAAGAATAAACCATCTCATTCGTTAGGAGGTAACAAATGACATGATAGCATAATTTTCGAACTAAAACAATTACTTTGCTCACCCGCGACCTTACAATAGTTACGTTTATGCAAGAAATGTGTGTTCATGCAGTTCCTCCACCTCCACACTGTACGAACACACACAAATCACATAAACACAACTATCACCACCACCAAGCTACACTGACGCGTTTCGAACTCAACCAGAGCTCATCTTCGGAGTTACCACAACCGTAACTATTGTAAGGTCGCGGGTGAGCAAAGTAATTGTTTTAGTTCATTAATATGGACCTCCGCAAAGTAACGCCTGATTCAATAAATTAGCATAATTTTCTTTTTCAAATATAATGCATTCCCAATTCTAGTCCAGAAAATTGCGGTATACAATTCAGGTAACATGCGAACATTCTAAAGCAAAGTTATTATGATGATAATGTTACGTAACAAATAAAAAGCAAATTACTATATCAATCATATGACAAATTGCTTTTAGGCACACTACCTACCTACTATGAGATAATTACGAGTAATAGACCCTTTCACATTATTATACAATTAAACTCTGTCTATCAAACGTTTCAGAGGTTGAGATTCACCTAATTCACGGTACTGCATAGCAAAGGCCGACCCGCTTAAATTTGCTGCAAAGGCGTGTATTTACGAACCGCAGCGCTTCAGACGCCGTTGAATTTCCCTTGGCAACTAATTTTGAGGTTGGTACAAACACACGGCTCATTAAGCTGTTTATATTTACCGTAGAGCCTAGCTGCGTTGATTGGCTTAGAGCAAATAAAACTGACTACGTATATAATCCAGAGTTCCAGGCTTAAGGTTTCTATATGTTTGTGTGACAGTTTGATGCAAGGCATGTTAGCTTATTAAGTAAAACGAAGACTGAATTGGCGTTAAAATGCTATTAAATATCCATACAATATGATATGTTTGTATTGATTTGATAGCAGTTGTACAGTCAAGGGTAAAAATATGGGTGCATTCAACTAAGGGCCTGTTGTTTGATCAATAGTTAAACAAACTAATAGTTAAACTGTGTGGCAAAAATAACAATAGTTTCAAAGGAAATTTGACTATTAGTTAGTTTAACTATTGATCAAACAACGGGCCTAGTCATAATTATAAGTATGTCCCATAGCCGCCATATTATGTCGTCGAATTAAGGTATAATCAGTATTATCGGGACATAATGACGAGAGGATTAAATGAATACATATTTATGCACTTGTGTAAAAACAAGAGCGAGTTTGATACAAGTCATTTATCTTCCTGGAAACAACGATAAACCAGTTTTAACCCCCGACACAAAAAGAGGGGCGTTATAAGTTTGATCACTATGTGTGTGTGTGTGTGTGTGTATGTGTGTGTGTCTGTCTGTCTGTATGTCTGTCTGACATCATAGCTCTTAAACGGGTGAACCGATTCGGATGCGGTTTTTTATTATGTTTCATTAAAATTAGTTCAGCCGTTTCAAAGTTATCAGCTCTTTTGTTAGCTGGGTAAGGGATATTAGACGCAAAATGGGCATTTACTTTATTTTCATAGTATGTGTGACCAAACTGCGTCGAGGGTTTTTAAAATTTTTAATTTATAGTTATGATAAAGTTGATAATTAACAACTTTCGTGAAGGATTGTTAGTTTTTGTTAAAATTAAAAATGTTATTATGTGTAAAACACATTATCTTTTGCTGAAATCAAATAAACACGCGTGAAAAACAGTAGTTTCTTAATATTATTTTTTATTGACAGAAATCGAATAAAAAAAACTTGAAATGAAAGCCCTACCGCGAATTTACACCACAGGAAACCACCGAAAATGTAATTACCCCGTCGTTAGATATATATAGCAAACACAAACCCCTTCATATTAATAATACAGCAAACAGACTTACGCCTTTGATGTCGCTTCGCACGCAAAGTTGGCGTCTTCGGCGGTTTTGTTTTCACACTCCTGTAGCAGTATAGGGGCTCCTCCTTGCTCCCCTTGTGCTTTATCAGGGGTAGTTTGAGATTTCCGAACATAATTCATCACAGACAATACTCCATTGGTTCACTATTCACTCTAACACCACTATTTACCCTGGCTCCATTTAAAAAACGTATTGCTATATGTAACAATACGCTTCACTGTGCCCTTTCCTGTCTATGTTTTGAACTTCACGTTGCTTGTACAAATTCTCTTTTTAAAAACACGAGAACCTAAAACCTTTATTGTTTTCGTGCACTATTATCACTAACATCTTCATAATATTTAATTGAAACGCACTCTTGAGCTCATTCATTCTTTAAACCATATTGTCGTTTTCACTTGTTTTTAGAGTTATTTACTCCAGATCACTGACACTATTCCGCTTTTCAGTATCACCACGAGACGTGCGTAGTCGCGTCTCTTTCACAATTTTGTGAGATGTTTGTTTCTGCGCACGCGTCGTACTTAAATATAGAACGGGCGCGCGTCTGCCGAGCTACGTCCGCTCCGAATATTACTAATATTATAAACTGGAATGTTTGTTTGTCTGTCTTGGATATTACTACAATGTTTGTTTTATTTTTGAACGAAGTTTCTAACATCAATAGCTTTTATTAACCTGTCTTAAATTTGCAGTAGGTACGATTCGTAGTATTATGTAGCTTAATATTACATGTAATTTCTTAAATGTTGGAGACTTTAGAAATAAGATGAAATCCCTAATGATGCTCTGAAATTATATTGAAATCTACAAGCTGATGGTTCACTGTACTAATAACAAAGATGTGCATACTAATAAATTAAACAACATTTATTTGTAAAGTAACATTAATCTAAATGGTATATCTATAAAAACATCTGGCTAACACCACTAACGTCCGAACTGGTTTAGTATTAATAAATAAATCCAAATCCAAATACTACAACCAATAAAACATTAATAGCACAGGGTACACCTTTTATCTCTCTTTAATGGATGCGTATTGCATCGGAGACACGTGTTTGTCTGTTTGTGTTCATCGTATCCGGATCTTGGTAAAAATAAAGTAAATAAGGTTTGAAAAAGTAATCATAATTAAGTCTGATCTTGGTCATATTATTTGAACACCACTCAAAATACTATAAAGTATCAACCTACTTATGCATGGAACACTGTGCTTCTTAGAAATATGATTGTTGTTACGAATAGCGTTTATGGCAATTTTTTTTTATTGAGCAAATTCGCTTCGAAGAAAACTATATGTAGGTAACTAGGTATTGCTCATTCACACGAAACTGGTGGGGAAAATAAAATAATACTCCGTGAATCACACCGGAAACGAATGCGATAGAAATAGATCACTAGTCGTGTGTTTTTTTTATGCTATCTGCAGCTCCATTTCTCTATTAGCTCTAACGTACGATAATTTGATTTGAGTAATTCAATCTTGTAGACATTTTACGTACAAGTACAGATGGTAGCTGAAAAGTTAAAGCAAGTGGAAAGAAAAGACTGCAAGCCTGTCATTGTTTAACGGTTCCAAAGAGTAAAATCTTGTGGTACCATTTTGATTATTCACATACTTTAAATAATGTGAAAATGGTTAATATTCACTGTGATATTATTTAAAAACGTAGTTTTTTTATATTTTCTATGTCTATGGATACGAGGATATCTCGCAAAATGGAATATCGATCATGAGACCCCAAAACATTATTATTAGAATTATTAGTTTCTTTAATGGGTTTTCGTACGTCCAAAAGAAAAGCGAAACCTTTATAAGATCATTCGTGTATTTGCAAGTCTCTCAGTTTGTCGCACCCAATTTATTCCAAATATGTTGGCCGATTTAGTTGAAATTTGAGGCACATATTATGTACTCATGCGACCTAAAATATGAACGTTTAACTTAAAAAAAATAGTTTAGGGGCAAACTGTAGGTATAGTATAACGTATCAAATAAAGAGGCTTACGCTGCACGACTTCTTCGTCAGGTTTAATCTTAGAAAAGTACAAATTATATTCGAATATCTATTTGTATACCAATTTCTCCATTATTTTTGAGCGCCGTAAAGCAAAAACTTCGAAGACGGTTTAAAATGGTTGCGCATTGTGCGCTAATGTTATTTCTTGTAGACATTTTTGAACAAGAAGATCAAAAGACAACTACAAAGACTGCGTCAACCGGGAAGAATAAACGGGTAAACGAGAAAGTAATTGGATGCAAGAACAATAAATTCTTGTAATGGACGAGACTGGTGCAAGCAAGTTTAAAACGCGTAGTATTATGACTAACTGAATAGGAAAACAATGGCTTCCATAAAATCTATTAGAAGTAGGTAAAGCTGAAATGTAGATATAAACAGAAATATGAAGTTTAAATTACAAAAAGTTACCAATTATTTATTTAGCGTCTAAATGTCAATAATATTGGTGTGGAGGCATATCTAATTTTAGGCAATTTTACTTGTAGTTTTTGTGCAACTACATGGTAAGAAATTTGTCCACTTTTTAATTATTCAGAGAGAGAGAGAGAGAGAGTAAATATAGTACAAATAAAAAATATCGAATAGTATAAATTGGGCCCCACTCAGCATAATGTTGTGGCAAGCCACAACGCTGTTTTTCAGTGGGACCCATTTAAAACTAAACACAAAAACATACGTACACACTGTGACGACACGAACGCCAGCGGAAAGAATAGTAAAGATTGTAAAGATATTGCCGTTTAAAGAGAAAAACAGTAGGTAAACTCAATAATAACGATAGCGTTTGAAGTTTTAAAATTATGCGATGTATACCTGCATATTGATGATCTTGACATAAGACATCAGCCCTTATTGCTGATATACTTGAGAGCACTTTCTAACACGATACGTAGACAATAATGACTTGAATGCCTGTGAACTAATTACAAACGGCATAATTCGTGAATACCTACGCACTTACGAATTTGAATTAACTCTCCAACTTTGGGAAACTACAACTGTAAGGTGCTCTGAAAACGAGGCACCATTAAACCCTGGTAAGTGTATAATTAAAGCCTACCACGTACGACGGTAAGTCCATTCCGGTCCCTGTAGCATTGTTAGTGTATATATGCTTTCAGTGTCCAGTGATGTCGGTGAATTACACGGAAGGATATTTTGAACGGCTCTGCAATTTAATTTTGTAACAAAAGTCTCTGAAGTATTTGGCCACGCCTTCCCCAAACATTTCCACAAAGATCGGCTTTGTGCTACTCGCAGCCAATGACTTCCACGATCCTTGTCATATCTTTCGTCCACCTTGCGGGAGACTTTCCAACATTTCACCTTCCGGTATTTACGGATATGGTCACCACTCTAAAATCATACGGCCAATGATTCGACGCAAAATGTAGCTCAATGTTTTGTTTTTAAGGTGGTAGCTATGTAAATGACTTTAGTTCTTCTAAGGATTTTCTCATTTTTGATTTGATACGGCCGAGTTAATCCACGGATAGGTTTCATTGCCCTTTGAGTAACCTTAATTACGAGGTTCACTGCTAGGGACCACATTTCAGTATCAATATCATAACAACTGAACCTCCTTAGAACAGGTTCAAGACCTTTGTCTTGAGCCACTTTATAGCACAACTTATTATGAACGAAAAAAAGTTCACTAAAAATATCTATCATTATTAACAAGTTAGACACGCAACAATTTGAAAGAGATTGAAGGAATCCAAAAGTGAAGATTAATGGCAGCAGCCAATCACGCTTTTTTTTTCTTGAAGGAGCAGTCATTTATGACAGTCATTATGTAGATCCACAATTGCCCATTACATGCCTTGTCTAATTTATATAAGGGGCAATGAGGAAATAGCGATAGTCGTGCCTGGCCCATTATGTGCAGAACATTTTACATGTTTAAGAGCACGCGAAGACAGAGCGCGGTCTGGAGTTCTGAGTTCCGCGTTCAGAGTTCTGCGTTCTTTCGAATGTACTGAGTCTCTTATGATAACGCACACAGCAGGCGACTGGAACTCTCGAGCGGTCAAAACACAGAACTCTGAACGCCGAACTCGGAACTCCAGACCGCGCTCTCTGTCTGCGCGCGCTCTTAAGTAACACGGATTTAAAACATTCGTAATAATAAGTATGTAGATAAACGAACTAAATAGTAAATCCACTCTAAATTCCGACAAAAATTCGCTAGATACAAGTAAAAAAAAAGACCCAGACAGAGGTCACAAATGTATTTTTACTTGGATTATACTTACTCACTTATATACCTATCTATCTTGTGATTGCTAAAAAGTAGAATAATCTTCGTGTTTTCTTGCCTAGATAGTTTGTATGGGTGTGCATGTCCACCGCGTCATTCCGTGTGTTTCCGCGCACTAAACCTGCTTCCATTGGCCTGCGTTTTGTTACTTCGGCTACATTATTGGACGGCGCGGTAGTTATGTTCCGGATAATGAAGCGACCCGGACGTATGAATGTATCCAGTTATCATGAGCACTGTGTAGCCACAGTGTAACGGGCATGTGTGAAGCAATGTCATTTTAATTTAAGAAATTTTGTGTGGAGTCAGTTTGTTAAAAAAATTATGACATTTATTCAAGACTAGCTTTCACCTGTGATTTCGTCTGACCAGAGATAAAAATTAAGGTTAACTCCCGTTCTCTATCCCATTCTACAATAATCGATCTTGAACTGTCCGCCTCCAAGTGGTTCTGCGATCTTTACAAGATCGTCAGTCCTTCTTGTAGGGTTCTAAAAATCTTTAAATTAATTATTTACTGTTATAATTAACAACTTGTAGGCTAAATTTGAAGAGCTTAGTAATCATAGTTACGGAAATAGGGTCACTCTGAATTGAACATATGTACATATCCCATTCATATCCTGTGTCATCAAAATTTCAACAAATCCGTCCTTATTTCTTACGTTTACGTTATGAAAGCAACCTCTATGCAACATTTTAACCTCTTAGGGTTTGGGCTGAGCGTTGAAAATCAGCAACTTTTATTTTTATATGTAAAGGTTTTTACTATTTAAATGAAGGTTTCGATTAATGCAAAATACAGAGTTGTATAGGTAGGTCTTTTAATGTATTCTGAAACAATAATTGCAAAGTAAATAAATTGTATTGGAAACTTAATATTGAGCACCTCTTGTCTAAAGCAATGACCTGTATTTTGTCATAAAAAGCGTGGGCTTCCCAAGATTCAAACTGAAAGTGAAGCCGCTTAATGAAGATTGAATTCATTAGTGAAGACAGTTATCCTAAGTTAAAGATAATTCAAGATATTTTAACGTCACTTGCATTGAATCAATTAAATATAAATTGACCGTGCGAAGCTTCGGTTTTTCTTTTCGGTCATTTTGGACTAAAAATCACGTTTTGGTCACTTTTGTTCAGATTGGGCCATAAATCAGATGAAGTTATGGCCGAACTGAAAGTTAGATGTTCGAATTAAAAGGTTCAAATTAAGATGACGAAGAAAAATTTACCTACTTAACTAATTATTCATGACAAATCGTAGGTACTATGCAATTTTTGTTTGTTTTTATGAAATTAGGTCATGTAGTGATTTTTCTTCACGCGCGTGTACGTTTTTATCATGTTTGATGACTGTTAAAGTTTAACAAACCAAACAGCATTTTGAGTCAAAGTGCCATGTATAATGTTTTTCAATCTTTAGCTTCAATTTCGTCTCAAACCGATTTTTTCGATTCAATTTTGATTTTAGCTGAAAACCAACTTTAATTGTGACATGTTTTATTTAAGTGTATAATTTGGTAGGAAGTTAAGCAAAATTCAAACAATGCCTTCTGCAGTGGAAGATAAATGCTTTTTAAGGGATCCTTACCTTACAACCTTTGGTGTTCCTTATAAACATAGGACCTAAAGATAAACAAGCAGAGATTTATAACGGTCTCACCTGTTAATGTTTACAAAATCTACGTTAAGTTGTCAAATTAATTTCTAAACTACACCGCTTCGCACGCCATGAGAGTCTATTAAATCACAGAATAATCTTCACAGAACTTTAATTAACTCCAAGAAAGTTATTACTTCGGATAGCACATCTCTAGCTTTCTCGCAGTTTCTATACAACTATTTATAAGCCTGCGAAGGGTTTTGGTTAGGCCTAATTGATTTTCAACCGTATACGTACACGAGGGTAGATTGGGATCTGAATGTCGCAGGGAATTGAACGCTCGGTTAGTTTTGTTTCGGCATGACAAATCGTAGGGTCGTAATGAGAAAATTCTGGATGCCAAGAAATTGTGTAACTATTGCGAAATTATTTACTTGATTGATTCTGTTTGCTTTAACGACGGCTGTTTATTTTCATTCGGGGCGCAATTCTGGTAAATTACTTTATTCTTGACAGCATACTAAACGGACGTGGGAAAGTTAGGTTTTGGCTTACGAGATTTTGAAGTACCTTAAAAACACAATTTTTCACACAAAAGAATACCTATAGAAAAACAACGCTTTCAAAATTTTTTTTTCGCGTATTAATAAGGGACGCTTCATTGCGCGTAGCCCATTACGCACTTGGCTGCTTTTACGTTCTTTCTTCCACTGAAGCAAAGCCGGAAGCATTAGCTTGTTTAAAACAACTATACATCTTTCCTTTTTACTTTCAGTGTCATCTAGACAAAAACATCACTGCTTAAATCATTACACTTCCTTTTGGCTTTGCCGTAGTCGTGTAAAAAGTACGTACTCACTCATACCACACTCATACTCATTGTGCCGCAGGCACAACCTTTTTTATATCAACGTATGTTTTTGTTTTTTTGGGATGTAAGGGGGCTCAAACTTCATCTCACGAGCCTCAACTCAACCTCACCTGCACGTTGTACAGTTGTGCACCTTGCCATCCAGCAAACGAGGCTCTGATGACCCACCAACCCGCACTGGACCAGAACGTGGTGGGCTAAATATGGTCTATTTCCTTCCCATGAGATCGGGATGCATGGAGAAAATGATGAGAGGCCTTTGCCCTACAGTGGAACACTTTTCCAGGCTAATTAATAATAATAATTATATGTTTTTATAATTTTTAGGGTTCCGTACCCAAAGGGTATTTACCAATTTCGAATTATCTTTTGTTTTGGAATTCTTCTTATCTTGTTTTTTATTGAATGTCAACTCAGTCTTATTAAGCAACGTACGAGTAAAGACGTGTTTATTTGATAGCTTAGACTCATCAGACCCTTAAGATCTAGTTTAAGCCTAAGCCGCTTAATCTTAAGCCTAAAGCCTTAAAAGGCCTCAGTCCGTTACACTAGTAGTACTCAAAGTAGGTATTTCAATTTATAATAACACTCTAATGTCTGAGTTTAAGAACCAAATCTGACAAACATCATAGTTTTACGCTTCACAACCATTTGATTTATAAGAATTACGCTGGAGTACCTATTTTTAAACTCCTCCATTGTTCTGCAGAATTTAAAATGCAACTTCGTTGTGTACCTGCTGTTTACGAGTCCCGCTAGTACAGTGCTTTTCGTATTACGAAGTCCGCGGAAACATGCGATTTTCCATTCCTTTAAATTCACTACTGGCTTCCACGATTTATCACATTGTTTTGAAACTTTTAATGTTGTTTTGTACCAAGGAAGGATATTATCTGAGCCATTTTTCACAACCAAATTTTAACAGCTAAGGAGTTGTTGATATGAACAACGACTCTTTATTAATACCATATCCGACATTTAATCAGAACGTTATATAGCTGAAGTTATCTATTTTTTTTACCATTATCGTTCATAATAAAACTTAATTTCAATGAACGTATGGGTGTATGAACTAGAAACATTAGTAGACAGGCCTGTATGTTATGACCTCTTTGCAGGTCAAGGAAACAGAAAACTATCTAAAACTACAGCAGAACTAACTACTTAGGTACTGAAAAGAAACATCCTGAAATTATTTCGTGTTACGACAGTGAAAAAAAAACCGCCGAAATGTGAGTCGGACTGGCGTATTGAGGGTTCCGAGAATTAGGACATTTACCATGCTATTTAAGACCGTGGGTATTTTTCTAAATTTTAGGCGCTGGTTAGTTTAAGACTTATAGCTTTAAAAAATATTGTTTCAAAGTTATAATTTTTTTTTTTGGATTCCATAGCATTTTTCTTCTTAAAATTCTGTCTGACTCTTATTTATCACTAATTACTCAGATTAGCTGCACGGCTACTCAAATAAGTAAACATTTTTTTTTTAAATAAGTAGCTGTTGCCCGCGACTCCGTCCGCGAAGAATAGGGGTATAGAAAATAGCCTACGACCTATTCTAAGACCTACTAAATATAGACAAAAAATCGGCTTTGATGCCGTCTGGCGCAAAAAGTCTGCCTCTCTCCTGAATAGAATGCGCGGGAGTAGCAACAGCATCCTGAAAATTGTAGCTGGTAAGTTTGATTGTCCCTTGACAAAAATACTTACCGAACGCACTAAATCCCTTTTTACTATACATTACTAACCTAGTTTAAGATTAACTAACACAAGTGGACCTCATTGTTGTCTTTCAGTACTAAATAAATAAATAATAATCAGTCAAGCCGTTTCGGAGGAATTCGATAACAAACACCGTGACATGAGATTTTTATATATTAGAAGAAGATTGTTAGTTTTTACAAGACATAGGCTGAAATGAGATTTTACATGCACAAATAAACTCGAGACAAATTTGTTCAGCATATTGAATTAGTACAAATAGGATAACTTTACTTCACCGTTTTAAACAAAAAATTACTTTTCTATACTTTCCCTCGAGCGGTAAAGGCTTGAGCGTAAAACTTTTGAACGTAACTTTGAACTGCGTGCATGTTTCGTGGTTCCGTTTCCGAGTTCACAACAGCCAACATTTATGGTATTAATTTACAATATCTTTTTTTGAACCATAAATATGTTTTTTTTTACACATTTTAGTATCCAAGAGTTAACTTAGCTGAAATATTGAAATCATTAATAACTATAAATTAAAAATTTATAAAACCCCAACGCAATTAGGTCGCGCACCTACATATTGTTTGAAAATAAAGTGAATGCCCACTATGCGTTTAAGATCTCTTCTGCAGCTAGCAAAAGAGGTGATAACTTTGAAACGGCTGAACCAATTTTGATGAAACATATCTAAGAACCATCGCCACGAAATCTGCTTTCAAATAAAAAAGCCGCATCCAAAGCGGTTCACCCGATTAAGAGCTATGACGCCACAGACAGACGCATATAGCGGTCAAATTTATAACACCCCTCTTTTTATGTCGGGGGTTAAAATGTTACTAAAAATATTCTGGCAAACCAGCCAAAAAACTGTCGATTGTAAGGTTCCGTAACAAATGCAAATGCGGGAAATATGCAATATTAAGTTTTGATCGACTATTACTCGTTAACATTATAAATAAAAATAAAAATAAAAATAAATAAATATCACGGGACAATTCACACCAATTGACCTAGTCCCAAAGTAAGCTAAGGAAAGCTTGTGTTATGGGTACTAGGCAACGGATAAACATACTTATACATACTTAAATACATATTAAACACCCAAGACCCGAGAGCAAACATTCGTATTTTTCATACAAATATCTGCCCCGACGCGGGAATCGAACCCGGGACCTCAAGCTTCGTAGTCAGGTTCTCTAACCACTAGGCCATCTGGTCGTCTATATTATAATAGGGTAAACTATCCAGTGATTGACCAGTTTAAGAAAATCATGCCAAGTGCTAACTGTCTGTCATTTGCGTTTCATTAGCATTCACTAAAGGGCTGTTTCACCACCCATTGATTAATTTTAACTGACGGATAAATGTGATGTCGTCTCCGTCTATTCGAACAAAACAAACAGAGACGGCATCACATTTATCATTCAAATAAATTTGATCAATGGATGGTGAAACAGGGGGTTAATGTTGCTGTGATTACTTTATAGTCAAGTTGCATAGCTAATCAAACGCGAATACTATAATTACTCTGTTTTTTTCACACATTTTGTGTGCATGGTTAATAAATAGGCCCATGAAAAATCACAGTTTTCTAGCACAAACAGGCTCTAAGCAAAGCCAGGAAAGGAGGGACGAACGGATGGACATTTTTTTATATAGAGAGGGGAAAACAAGCATGAGGTCACCTGATGGGAAGCAATCATCGCCACACAAAGGTGCGTTAGAGATAATATATAAGTATAGAATGGAAACTATTGGCTTTATCCAACATGGGCCGCATTCTTACTGTAACTAGTATCCAACTGTCGACGTAAGTGAAGCCGAGTACTAAATACACCACACACTAGGTGCAGATTAACTGTAAGTTACATCGGCAGATAGCAGTGACATTTGACCGAAGTTTATAATGGGCATGGGTATTCTTACAATGATCAGATAACACTCACAAGCACGCCATATACTTATACTGTTTTAAACTTTAATTATTGTCACTCATAACTATTTATTACACTAAACGGGACTTATTACGCAAACAATATTTACATCGACGTTTCGGTCACATTACTGCGAGCGCGGTCACTAGTTGACTGAAGTGTACGGCCACTCGAGTCTTTCGAACCTGACTCCGATTAGCATTATTGTTTGCGTGATAAGTCCCGTTTAGTGTACCTAATAGTTATGACCATAACTTAAGTAACAATTTCACGCTCTCATTGCACCATTTTAACTATCAGGGGTGCTAAAACAAACTTCTAGGGCTTAATAAATTACTGTTAAAAGTCACGGAACCCTAAACTAAGCGGTCTTGTTTACAACTCGCAGTGGCGGAAAAAATTTACAACACTTGGCCGCGACAGCCACTTCGAGCGTGCATGATAAAATCACCACCCAAGTCGTGCGCGTGTAACTATGGTATTACGATGTGATAGAATTCAAATCGCCTTGTTTTGATGATAAAATTAAAGTGGGGGAGACTAGGGATGCCCGTTACGGTAATAAACTAATATGAGATTTCTCGCCTCGTCGCCTATTGAATTGTTTGTTTGTTTTCGACTATTTTATTGGTATAATAGGGTCGATGTTGTATTCGCGGAATATCCTTATATCAATATGAAGTACCTATTACATTAATTAAACACTTTAATCGTCATCACCATCAGCGGGAAGGCGTCTACTATTGAACACAGGGTTATTCCTTAGAATCCCACACGAAATATACGACAACTTATCATCTGCATCCACCGGTGGTGCACCAGTAGTGGAAGGCCTGGGAACCTTACGTCTTCCGGTTCGTGATTCCACTCAAAACCTTTCTCCCCCATTAGTTCAGCCGAAAGTCGTCCACTGCTGAACATAGGCCTCTCCCAAGGCTCGCCAGGCAGATCGGTCCTGCGCCATTTGCATCCAACGCGTTCCCGCAACTTTAACTGGATCGTCGCTACTCCATCTTGTTGGAGACCCACCTACACTGCGTCGTCCTGTCCATGGACGCCACTCGAAAACCTTTCGGCCCCATCGGCCGTCAATTCTATGAGCGATGTGCCCTGCCCAACAATTATTAACAAATTAATTAATTTTATTCACTATTATTTACGCCTGTTCATTGCCGTTTCTGCTTACCTAGTATTCGAGCTCTATCAGTGACTCTAGTTCTTCTGTGAAACATTTTAATGGAGGCATACAAATAAAGGATTTGAAATAAATCTGTTACATGCAAAGCTAGACAATTATATAAACCACCATTAATCTTTTTTAAACTCCCTGCATTTATACAAAGTATTGAATAAATATTTTTGAAATTAATAAATAAAATTCAACTATAATGTAGTATCAGTCACCTTATGACACGAGTGACAGTCGAAATGTTGTAAACGCCTGAGTTTTTTCGATCAAAGTCTGATGCTGTAATGTAGCCAACCCTAGATATCAAACGACAAAATTAAGGACTAGGGCCGTGTCCTTAATAAGAAAACTGTAAATCCCGAAACCATAAATTAACAAACATAAGCAGCCCCACGGTTTACAACTCCTGTTTTCCTTCTTACCCCAAAAACGTTCGCATAAATGTGATTTATTCGCATACACTTGAACAAGCCGAGTTCTTTTGGTATAATGTCCGTATTTACATACATACGCCTAGGGCATTAAATTATAAGCATCGCTGTTTGTGTAGTGTATGATAGTGGGTGACAAGTGGAGAGAACTTTTCCTTTTTTCGGAATATTATTAGGAAGACGTTTTTAGTTATTTGACCCATTTGATTACTTAACGCAAAAGAGCGTTCTTTTATTTCTACCCCTATACCATCCTAAGTCCCGGCGTACTATCGCCCCAAGCGCCAGATACCCATTTTCATAACAAATTTGCTTGCAGCCGTTGATGTTTTTTGCTATGGATTGTTATGGACAGATGTCTAGCCACTGCACGCAAACTGGGCCTTTAAGGTGGTTATCTGGCGCTTGGGGCGATAGTACTTTATAAAGAAAAAAATATCAATGAATAAAGAACTACAAAGACGTTTTTTTATGTTAGAGAGGCCAGGCAAACGAACTAGTGGGTCACCTGATGTTAAATGATCACCACTGTCCATAGACACCCGCAGAGCTTTACGTGATGCCAGTGCGTTGTCAGCTCTTTTTGTTTGACTCTTATCAAGGTCTTAAGTTCTACATCGGTTAGAAAAGGCTGGGACTCAGGAGGATACAACAAAAGTAAGTGTGCGTATTTTGTGTAAGCGTCAACATCAATTTATGACAGAGATTGCATTTCATTAGCAATGCAATCCCTGTCGTAAATTGATGTTTTGTATTATTTACACATTTTTATGTTGTTAAGAATGGCACAACGATTATACTTTTATTTATTACTAATTTTTCAATCCCCTGCTAATTTATGAATATTTTTAGACTGGCGATTATAAAGGGATTGAAACATCTGTCATTTTCTACACATTTTGACGTGAGTAAATTGCATGTATTTCTACAATATTCACCAGTAGTCCGTCTGGGGATTTAAAAGTCGTAAAAAATATAATAAATCAAGGGCGTCAGGTTAAAATTATGTTACCAATGCAACACGATGTGGATGAACTAAAAAAATGTTTCAATGATATTGCGTTAAATGGAACATAAACAATTATTTTTTATTATGAATTTAACAAAACGATCTCCATTCTAAATTCTAAATGGTTACATTTTTATAACGTAAGAAAAACGATAGCACAAAAGGTCATAGCTATTCCGAAAACTCCATAAATTGCTGAAACACTGTCTTAATAACTTTTTGATAATGATGAAGGGTCTTTTTCCTTTTCAAAAGAGGAATAAATTCACTCGCCTATTAATATCTTCAATACTCTTTTCGGGTTTGATTTTCAACAGTCATTCATTACCTGTAGTAGGAAAAATAATTTATTAAAAAAACGTGTATTTTATAACAATTTTTTTATAACAAGAGTCGTACAGTTAAGCAAAACTTTCAAACTTATTACGGCAGTTCTTTAAAATAACGCTTTGCTTATACGTACTTATAAGCATTTAATTAAATAACTTTATCAAAATATAGGGTCATAAACCATTGAATGCACTCGTACCAATAAACAAAACATTGGCTATAATCATCATTAACGTACAATACGAACTCTCTGGGGCACTTTAATTATTGGTACCGATTGGACTGGCGTGCAATATTATTGAAATAGGAAATGCAACGCGTTAAAGTTAGTTCTGTTGCCAGCGCTACCAACTGCTCGCGCGGGATTACGATCGCCATTATAGTTTGCCACCAATTGTAATGTATTGGCGTAAGTAAAGGGTTTATATTATATGTGTGTGAATGTGTATAATTGTAGCTGACACATATTGTCTCTTGGCCACATCAAACTGTAAAAGTGTGTCTGTTTTTCGCTACGCAATTAGAATGGAAAAGCAAATTTTTCTAGAAAACACAGAATTATGGATGGATATAGAATTTAATATTGAATTATACAAGCTACAAATAATCATATAACTTTACCTCCTGTCTATAGACATGCACTTTATCATCTTATTATTCTTTTTATTTGCACACGTTAGGTACCTACATTTAAGGCTAATTATACGAGCGTCTCAGCCGCCATCGTTTCCGGTCCTAAATAGTGAAGAAATAAGTCGCACCGAACGGAAGGTTTTTGTAAAACGATACAGTGCGCTCGCTGTAAAATAAAAATTCATTGAAATCCCATGCAAACAATAGCTCATTTCTTTGATATATGGGTCCTGGTAATGATAGCGGTAGAAACGCTCGAATAATTAGCCATAAAACTAACTTAACCTAAACGTAAAAACTTATATTAGGTACATAACATAATGTGTCACCCAGTTCGGTCTTATTGAGTAAGGTGCCCATAAGGCTGCGTATCCACCGGAGCTGTGCGAGGATGCGTTGCGAGGGATGTGTTTGTCATGAACCAGTAGAAACACTTAATTTAAAAGGTCCTAAGTGAATGAAGTGTTTCTATTGGTTCATGACAAAGACATCCCTCGCAACGCATCCTCGTCGCACATCTCTGGTAGAAACGCAGCCTAAGTCTGGCGTTTCCTCCTTGTATTGCATTGCCAACACCTTCCTTCCTTACCCATCAAAAAAAAGAAAAAATCTTTATAATGAGGTTATAGCGTAAATCGTGACGTAAAATACATACGTCACTTAGACCTTTCAGCGACAATGCGATCGGCGAATCGGGCGCCGGAAGTCGACCGGGAGTCGCGGCGTGACTTACGACCCACTTCCGCCCGCCATATTTGCTTTACTTACACACAGCATCCGGCGAAGCGGTTGATAAATACTACGCAATAAGACAAAATGTAGTAACCGCTGATTATGAAGTTTAATGAAACATGTGTTGATGATGACTTTGAAACAAGATTTAATTTAAATAAGATATTATTAACATGGAGTTTTTACTCTGTCTATTAATATTTAGTAGTCTGTAAGTATATGTAAAAGAGCTGAAGCAATTACTTTGCTTACCCGCGACGTTATGATAACTACGTTCGAACAGTTCATCTACCTCCACACAACGCACAAATCACACAAACCCATGTATCACCACCACCGCACTAACTAACGCGTTTTGAACTCAACCAAAGCTCATCTTCAGAGCAACACAACCGTTCAACATGCTACCAGATGTTAGACTCAAGGAAAGGAAGGTATAATGTAACTTTTTGTCTCAATTTTTAAAGGTATTAGAGGAGCTGAAATTCAGCTAGGTACTAGTGACAGAGATGTAGACACAGGTTTGAATGAAATAATCTTTCTTACCTATACTAATATTTTTCGATAGTTCCATATCCATACTTAATATTATAACTGTGCAATTGTTTGTTTATTTATTTATCCTTCTTTCACGTCTAAACTGAGCGACGTATTGCCGTAATTTTTTGTATGGACAGGCCATAGTTGGAGAGTGACATCGGCTACTTTTTACCACGGAAAACATCTCAGACCCACGGGAAAACACGTTTTTAACTATTTCAGTGGTGGACGAAGCCGCGGGCATCAGCTAGTAATATTTTAAGTGCAAAATTTTTGTAATGATATGTGTGTGTATGTTTGTTACCCTGCCACGCTGTAATGTCTTGAAGAATTGGAATGAAATTTGGTATGTCTCTGAGATAACAAATAGGCTGTTTTTCATTCCTAAGCCTGTTGGCAAAATACATATATCACCACAGCTAAGTCTAGAGCTGTGCAATTTTGCCGGGAGTTTCTCATACAAAATAAATAAAGATCCGCGAATTAATATTTCGAAATACTCAAGAGAATTTGCTTGGTTTCCCGGAAATTTAATTCAAATCATAATTACTGTAGAAGGTACTCGGATTTTAATCACGTTACAATATATGTTTAAGACTACCTCTACGTATAGTCCGTTTTGGTCTACCATTTAGTCCTATTAATATGAATAAATGGATAGAAAATTCCGTTTAGTCCTATTAGTAAGAATAAACGGACAGAAAATCCTGTTTAGTCCTACTAATCTAATAGGACTTAACGGACAAAATTTCCGTGTAGTTACGGTCGCGGGTGAGCAAAGTAATTGTTTTAGTTCATTAGTTCCACTAGTAGAGCTAAACGGAATGACTACATAAGGCAAACCCAAGCCTCATGTTGACGGAGCCCCGCTTCGCGGGGCTCCTGTTTCTGGGCGGTCTGCTCTTCGGGCATATGAAGATACCTATTAATAATTTATTGAATCAGGCGTTACTTTGCGGAGGTCCATATTAATGAACTAAAACAATTACTTTGCTCACCCGCGACCTTACAATAGTTACGTTTATGCAAGAAATGTGTGTTCATGCAGTTCCTCTACCTCCACACTGTACGAACACACACAAATCACATAAACACAACTATCACCACCACCAAGCTACACTGACGCGTTTCGAACTCAACCAGAGCTCATCCTCGGAGTTACCACAACCGTATGCTATGCTACCAAATGTTAAACTAACAAACCAAAACAAATGTTTTAACTTGTCACTGTAACTTCACAAGTACCCACTTTATTTTTCTTATTCTCAAACTACCCCACAAAAATTAACTTTTATTGACATATTATAAAACTACCTTGAATTTTTGTTTATTTATTTATAAGGCATATTTTATTAATACTAACTGTTCAAATTAGACCCAAGCCGCAGTAAAGGAGAAGATACTAAATTTACCTGTTCATTAATAATAGACCCCATAGTGTTGTACCTAATTATTTCCATGCATTCCAGAGCATCCAGACGCAACCCCTTGCCGCAATAATGTAACACTTCATAAGAATCTGAATCTAACAATGAATGATTTGATTCCAACAAATGTTTTGCAAAATTCGATTTAACAGGATGCTCATTCCTATATGCCGAAACATGCTCTTTAAATCTAGTATTAAAACTTCGGCCTGTCTGTCCTACGTATATCCCATTGCAGTCATTACAAGTAAGCTTGTATACCCCCGATCTAGTTCCCTTATCTACCTGTTCTTTGTGGTTACATAGCCTAGAGTACAAAGAGTTTTTAGTCTTAAAGGCAACATTAATATTGTTTGATTTTAAAGAGCATGTTACGGCATATAGGAATGAGCATCCAGATAGATCGAATTTTGCAAAACATTTGTTGGAATCAAATCATTCATTGTTAGATTCAGATTCTTATGAAGTGTTACATTATTGCGGCAAGGGGTTGCGTCTGGATGCTCTGGAATGCATGGAAATAATTAGGTACAACACTATGGGGTCTATTATTAATGAACAGGTAAATTTAGTATCTTCTCCTTTACTGCGGCTTGGGTCTAATTTGAACAGTTAGTATTAATAAAATATGCCTTATAAATAAATAAACAAAAATTCAAGGTAGTTTTATAATATGTCAATAAAAGTTAATTTTTGTGGGGTAGTTTGAGAATAAGAAAAATAAAGTGGGTACTTGTGAAGTTACAGTGACAAGTTAAAACATTTGTTTTGGTTTGTTAGTTTAACATTTGGTAGCATAGCATACGGTTGTGGTAACTCCGAGGATGAGCTCTGGTTGAGTTCGAAACGCGTCAGTGTAGCTTGGTGGTGGTGATAGTTGGGTTTATGTTATTTGTGTGTGTTCGTACAGTGTGGAGGTGGAGGAACTGCATGAACACACATTTCTTGCATAAACGTAACTATTGTAAGGTCGCGGGTGAGCAAAGTAATTGTTTTAGTTCATACCTATTACTTAATGTATAAAAATTAACTAACCAGCCCTATTTCGTGCCAGAAGTATTGGGACTAAACGGATTATTTTGTCCGCATAGTCCTATTGAAATTCGTGCCTGAATGGTAGACCAAAACAGACTAAGCAGCAGTGATCGTGGTTATGTGTATATAGACTGAACTGTGGGGTATTGTTATAGCTATAGTAACAATTACGGGTGAAAATCGTGAATGTTTAAAACTTGTTTTTATTCAAGTGACAGATTTAATGGTTCACGCGAGCAAAGCTGCGTGTAAATGCTAGTCATCATCATCATCATTATCAGCCTATAACAGTCCACTGCTGGACATAGGCCTCCCTCAATGAGCACCATTGCGCCCTGTCCTCGGCTAGACGCATCCAGCTTCCACCAGCAGCCTTTCGCAGATCGTCACTCCACCTCCAATGCTAGTAAATTAATATAAATATTGATAGTGAATCAAGCATTACTTTTGGAAGATCCACAGCTAAAACCAATAGTAGTGAAGTACGATACCTTTTCTAGTTCAAGAGGATAAGTTTTTATTTATTACATCTAAGTATTGAAATGTAACTAATATTTCTAATATTTATTAACTCTGTAGTGCTTCCATTTTATTTTGTAAAATAGTGACTTATCCCTTTCCTCTTTTTCTCCCGATAGGCTCTTCCAATTGAAACACGGTTAAGTAGAAACATTTCAATGAATGGAAATTTCGTTCATTCAATGCCTTTATTTATTGACTTTTCGCTCAAAGTTCACCGTCTTTTAAAATTCCCCGCAGTTAATTCACATTTTTTCGGTAAAAAAAGAAACATGTACCAGCAAAATATTCGCAAACATTAAGTGACTGAAGATTTGTCAGCGGACAAGCGTGCTATTGACATGTTAAATTATTTACCTTGAATGAACAAATGAGGCGTTACTTCAAGTTGATTGTGCGGCTCAGCCGACTTTGTTATTCTGTTCAGTATTTTTTTCTACTAATTGAAACCAAGATAAATACGTATTTCTTGGGTAAATATCTTAAGCTTCATTTTATTTATTTCTATTGACAGCCAAAAGATAACGTTCCACGTTTTTGTTTATACTTATTTCTTTTATTAAACCTGTCTTCATTTAGCAGTAATTCACGTAGTGTTTACTAGGGCATTTATTTGTGTGATGAGCACGAATATTTGTTCCTGAGTTATGGATGTTTTCTATGTATTTATGTATTTATTTATCTATATAAGTATGTTTATCGTCGTCTAATACCCATAGTACAAGCTTTGCTTAGTTTGGGACTAGGTCGATTTGTGTAAGATTGTCCCCTAATATATTTTTTTTAAATTTATTTATGTGTTTTCAGTTATTTAAAGTTGGTACTCTCATACTATTTTAAACTAGCCCTTCCTTACTTGCACTAGTAGAAAGTAAATTAAAAGCCGTATTAGTTTACTGGTTAGACAATATTACGGCCTGTCAAGCAGATACGGTCGTGGGTTCGAACCAAGGCACCTCAAGAGTTTTCGGATTTTTGTATGAAATTGAATAAAGAGAAATATCGTGAGGAAAACCACACACATCAAAGCAAAGCAAGGCAGAAAAGCTATTTAATTTATTTAAGTGAGAGCTTTTTTATCTTCTATAATATAAAATGAATCGCTGAATGTGTTGCTAAGCGCATAACGTCCGATCGACTGCACCAAATTGGATAATTCTTTTTTCACTTCTCATGCTCTTAAAATGTTACTTTAGTCTCTGCATATCGGGACTAAAGCTCTTTTTTGATCTCTAGAGATTAAAGTAATTTTTTTTAATTTACTTTGGAAACTCCTAAACTGCCAATCACGGTGTTTGTGAATGGAGGATTATTGCCATTTTCAGTGACTGGGCATAGACAATTTTTAAAGCTTTCCACAGAACGCAGCGCGCTGCAAGACGCTCTGTAGCGCTCCGTAGCGCTCTGCGCTTCGGTCTGTGGAAGCATTTAGGGCGTGGAAATAACCTCAAAATGACAAGTGTATAAAAATATTTGAAAAATAGTAATTTCGTGAAACACGATGAATAATTACGAATATTAATCTATTTTATTGTATTAAAGATGAATTCATTTCATTACGCATACTTAGTCCAATTTGCTATGAAATATTTTTCAAGTTTGAATCTGTTGGCTAAGTATGCAAACATTTAAAGCGTCACTCAACAGAAAAAAAACCGCGGAACAAATTTAAATTGCTATTTGAATTCTGAACAGACGTCCATTGTTCGTTTGAGCGTACGTTGTATAAAAGTAATATTGTAGATTTGTATAAATCATCGTTTTTTTCCTCGCATTCAAAGTGAAAAGTAGAGTGTTTAACACGAGACTAAACTACCATAATGACACGCGAATTATAGCCACCCTCGGTCTGATCGGTTGGCTAAAAATCTTGTGTCATTATGGCTTGTTTTAGTCCCTTGTTGTACAATCTACTATTTTATTGCGTTTGTTATTGTCAGGAGAAGGTTCTTATGAAAGAATTAAAAAAAATACAACGGAGGCGAAGCCGCGGGCATCAGCTAGTTGTACATAAAAATCAGCTGTGAAATCAACAAGTTATAAGGCAAAACAAAAGAGATCTAATACACAAACGCGAACTTATCCTTAAATCCTAAATTGTCTTTTACAATTAACTTGCGAGCGACTGACAGAACATCAGACACAGGAGTTGTGCGTTGTCAAGTTCCTAATCCCCACTGGGCTCGCTTGCGCAGCCGAACACTACAGCCCAAGCCTTCACATGCTAAAAAAGGTCTGTATCCAGTAGTGGGACGTATAATCTTCCAAGTCCTTAAGACACAAGCCAACCACTGATACTCATATAGACTAATTTCGTTAACCATTCACTTAAGATCATTTATTGCGTATGAATTAAGCTATAACAATTAAGAAAAAATAACAAAGAATAAAACTTAACTATAAACTAAATATTACAAACTAAATTAAAAACTAAACTAGATCTAAACAAACAAAAATAATACTATTACAAACTAAATTAAAAACTAAACTATATCTAAAAAAGGCCCCTGCGGCATTGTGCCGAAGATGCTGGCAGCATTTCCTCGTTGAATCGCTAGGCTAATTCTTTGAGCGAGGTAGCTGCCAGCTCTTCGGTTACCGGTAGCATCTATAAGCCTCTTCGAAATCTCTTTGAAGAGGCTTAGTGCTCTTGGGCCCCACGGACCAAGGGTAAAAAAAATGCAACCACGTAGAACCACGTAGCTTAAGATGATTAACAAAAAAATTAAACCGCCGAAAAAACTGAAAAGCAAAAAATAATACCTGTTTTGTTTGACCTTAATCTAGGTACCGTTTGAAGTCGGTGCCTCAGCACTAGCCAGGAGGAGTGGACCTATAATCGTCTACCTGATTGGGTTCTATCACTCCTCCTGGCTCGTGCTGAGGCACCGACTTCAAACTGGTACCTAGATTAAGGTCAAACAAAAAAGGTATTATTTTTAACCGACTTCAAAAAAAGGAGGAGGTTCTATGTTCCACTGTTTATATTTTTTTTTTTTTTTTTTTTTTTCTATGTATGTTCATCGATATCTCCGCTAATTGTAGGCCGATTTTCAAAATTTTTTTTTTGTTTAAAAGAGCATACTTCCGAGGTGGTCCCATTAGCACCAAGTCAAGATCTGATAATGGAATCTTGGGTAAATCGACGGAAACCCTCAAATTTTATAGGCACAACTATGACGATTTTAGAATTTTTAGCATCTAGTCAAGCATTTTTATTCAGAAAATGTCATTTGGTAAACTAGATCTGATGAAGAAGATCACAGATGGCCAACGGAACTCCTCAACGGGTCAAATCTTGCAAGTTGAATTTAACCCACTTCCCGGTTTCTGAATTGAAATTTTGCATGCTTGTGTAAATTGGATGACAATGCAATATTATTGCAACATGGAGCTGGTCTGACGATGGAGCTGGATGGTGGCCATAGGAACTCTGTAATAAAACGACGCAACCCCGTCGAGTTTGGGCTTGTTTCATTCGTCTTGACGAGCACTTTGATCCCAGATGGTAACCAGGGTCTGATGATGGAGCAGGAAGATGGCCAAAGGCACTCTATAATAAAATGACACAAACCCCGTCGAGTTTGGGCTCGTTTGATTCGTCTTGACGAGCACTTTGATCCCAGATGGTAACCAGGGTCTGATGATGGAGCAGGAAGATGGCCAAAGGCACTCCACAACAAAACGACACAACCCCGTCGAGTTTGGGCTCGTTTGATTCGTCTTGACGAGCACTTTTATCCCAGATGGTAACCAGGGTCTGGTGATGGAGCTGGATGATGGCCAATGGCACTCCACTATTAAACGACAAAATCCCATCGAGTTTGGGCTCGTTTGATTCGTCTTGACGAGCACTTTTATCCCAGATGGTAACCAGGGTCTGGTGATGGAGCTGGATGATGGCCAATGGCACTCCACTATTAAACGACACAATCCCATCGAGTTCGGGCTCGTTTGATTCGTCTTGACGAGCACTTTGATCCCAGATGGTAACCAGGGTCTGATGATGGAGCTGGAAGATGGCCAAAGGCACTCCACAATGAAACGACACAACCCCGTCGAGTTTGGGCTCGTTTGATTCGTCTTGACGAGCACTTTGATCCCAGATGGTAACCAGGGTCTGATGATGGAGCTGGATGATGGCCAATGGCACTTCACAATAAAACGACACAATCCCATCGAGTTCGGGCTCGTTTGATTCGTCTTGACGAGCACTTTAATCCCAGATGGTAACCAGGGTCTGACGATGGAGCTGAAAGATGGCCAAAGGCACTTCACAATAAAACGACACAACCCCGTCGAGTTTGGGCTCGTTTGATTCGTTTTGACGAGCACTTTGATCCCAGATGATAACCAGGGTCAGATGATGGAGCTGGAAGATGGCCAAAGGCCTCAACAATAAAACTACACAACCCCGTCATGTTTGGGCTCGTGTGATTCGTGTTGACGAGCATTTTGATCCCAGATGGTAACTAGGGTCTGATGATGGCGCTGGAAGATGGCCAAAGGCACTCCACAATAAAACGACACAACCCCGTCGAGTTTGGGCTCGTTTGATTCGTCTTGACGAGTACTTTGATCCTAGATGGTAACCAGGGTCTGAACATGGAACTGGAAAGTGACCATAAGAACTCCGTAATAAAACGACGTAACCCTATCAAATTTGGTCTCGTTGGATTTGTCTTTATGAGTACTTTGGTAACCAGGGGCAAAAAGTACAGTGAGCAAAAAAAAACTTGTATTAAAAATAGATTTTGTAACAAAATTATTTGGAGGTCAAACTGATGATTTTATCCTACGTACAAATACGTATGTACAAATACAACTAAAAAGCAAAAAATAAAATAATTTTTAATTAAAAAATAAAACCGACTTCAAAAAACACCCAAAAACTAAAACGCAAAAAATAAAATAAAAATTGAACCGACTACAAACAAAAAGCATAGAAATATCTTTCTTCTAACGGTGAAGCCACACGAGCGTAATTTTGTGAGTCGCGAGCGGCAGAATTTCGGTTCGCGCCATACAATATGCGGGCCATCCCGTGACACTCACATGACACAATGTATGGCGCAACCGAAATTCTGCCGCTCACAACTCACAAAATTACGCTCGTGTGGCCTCACCCTAATCTGATTGAAGTCGGTGACTCAGCACGAGCCAGCAGGAGTGGACCTAGCCATCGACCTTACGTACGTACTATCTATTGGGTTTCTTTCTACCACTCCTGCTGGCTCGAGCTGAGGCACCGACTTCAAGCAGATTAGGGTGAGGCCACACGAGCGTAATTTTGTGAGTTGTGAGCGGCAGAATTTCGGTTGCGCCATACATTGTGTCATGTGAGTGTCACGGGATGGCCCGCATATTGTATGGCGCGAACCGAAATTCTGCCGCTCACGACTCACAAAATTACGCTCGTGTGGCTTCACCGTTAGAAGAAAGATATTTCTATGCTTTTTGTTTGTAGTCGGTTCAATTTTTATTTTATTTTTTGCGTTTTAGTTTTTGGGTGTTTTTTGAAGTCGGTTTTATTTGCTTTTCAGTTTTTTCGGCGGTTTAATTTTTTTGTTAAAAAGTTTTTATTTTATACTTTTTCCCATCTTCGGGGTAATTTTTTTTTCCAAATTTATATAATGCCAACTTCAAGGTATACCCTATCCTAGAATTATGAAAATCAGACTACTCTGTAAAAAGTTAGTCAATCATCCCCTGTTTTCCTACCCTTAGGGTAAGAATATTATTTCTAAATTTAAATGCGACCACCCTCGGAATATAAGCTTTCCAATAAAAAAAGAATCATCGAAATCCGACTACTCTGTAAAAAGTTATGCGTGGTCATACATAAAAAAATATATATATATATATATATATATATACACGTCGACTTGAGAACCTCCTCCTTTTGTTTTCGTCGGTTGAAAAATGATTGTGATTACTATAACGATTGCTAAGTTCTTACGTTTAAATTATATTTCATACAAAAGGATCTGGCGAAAGTAAATTTGGACATTTTGAAAGCTACCACAAACTTGTTAACAGAATCCTTTTTTCACAATGATTCGTTATAATGTAGTGAGCATAATCCGTCGGCCCTCGGCGCCTCAGTGGTTCTGTGTAGACCACTCTTTCAGCTTCAATTTATTTTCAACGGATCCCCTTTGCGGCACATTTGCTAATCGGATTAAGTCTATAAAAACTTCTCATTTTATGAGTATTCAGCATTAGATATTATTGATACACTGTACGTTGAGCAAGTGAGGGGATTTTGCCAAATGAAAAATAAGCACAAAAGTTCGTTTTTTTTTTAAATTTAGGTTGACATGTCCAGTTAGCAGCAGAAGTAGAGCAGTTCTGGTGTTCAAAATGGTCCACACATGACTCTATAGTCAAATTAATAAGGGAGTCTGGGGATCTTTTTGAGCACCACATTCGGTCATTCACTTCTGTTGCAAACTGTCAATGATTTTATTTTCTTACAAAATAGCACGCGTTAGTTTCGTTCTCGTGAACCTTTAAATCTACCAGTTGAATTGATATTCCAAAATTATACTCCAATTCTCCTGGGAATTCCTAAAAATTACATCGTGGGCTTCATTTACGTTTTATGATCAACATCTATTTACATAACTTCATGTCTCTAAACTTAGCATATATAGCTTAGATTTTACATGTACCTATACGCATAATTAATCCATCCACCTAATCTGATACATTGAAAGTATCTGATACGGGTACGCACGTATGCACGCACGGATGCACGCACACATACACGCTTGCACGCACACACAGTGCACTTATCATGCCACATTTCAATATAAAAGAAAAATAGACTCCATTAATACTTTTAAAAGCGGTGTGTCGTCACACATTGGGTTCTGTGGGTTTAAAGTAATCCTCTGGACATTCGGTGGAGCATGCAAAAAGGCTCTCATGTAATATTATATTCACAATATTCTTCACTAATCCTAGATAGGACATAATCGGGCTTTTAAGATAATGTTAGCTCTTTCCAAGAATACAGTGTGAAATCGAATTCGTGAGTCGAAATATTATTTTCTAAGTCCTTACGGACCTAATGAATGACCTACGATGAGAATAAACAATTTTAAGAATTTTCAAATTATTCACGTACCCACTTGTGCAAGCTACGCTTACAGATTAATAATTGAAACATGCGCTATACCCCCACAATTATAATTCATGTCATTTAACATTTAACAGTACAAAGGAAAATGATACTACAGTAGGCACACAAATAACTAGAAATAAAATGTTTACTAAGTAAGGACGACCCTATTACTTGCAGATAACAAATAAATAAATAAAATAAATAAATATCACGGGACAATTCACACCAATTGACCTAGTCCCAAAGTAAGCTGGGTAAAGCTTGTGTTATGGGTACTAGGCAACGGATAAACATACTTATATAGATAGATACATACTTAAGTACATATTAAACACCCAAGACCCGAGAACAAACATTCGTATTTTTCATACAAATATCTGCCCCGACACGGGAATCGAACCCGGGACCTCAAGTTTCATAGTCAGGTTCTCTAACCACTAGGCCATCTGGTCGTCTAATAAGATAATATGGTGAGACTGGAACATTTCATGTAAGACGAAGTTAAAAGTAGTCAACTTTTTGACTTCCTCCAATCTTAGAGCAACACGGGCTTCCTACGCCTCCAATTTCAATTACGGTTCGGCCACGACTTCACGCGACCGGCGGCGCGGCGAAGTTGTGGCCGGGCCGTTAGGTACAAGTTCGACAGCGTGAACTTAAAAAAAGTTGGATAACTAAGTAGTGACCGAATCGATGCTTATGATATGAAAAACTAGAGAATGATGCGGAAATCTCCTGGGCTGCGTTTCGCTCCAACATATCTATTCGAGAGTTTATAAAGACACAATTCCATGTTCTGCCTTCGTATAATTTTGGTGTTCTTTGGCGTCATTTCCATGAAGGACGGACGCAATCTCGATTAGCTTGTTTCTGGCAAGATTGGATGCAATCGTTGTATAGGTCGTAGTCCAAGCAGATAGTCGGACCAAAGGCCGTATTGTCTAACTCGCGGTCGCTTGCAATGGCTTTCACCATCTCTTTCTATCACCATCTTATAACGTTTGACAGAAAGAAATAGTGAATGCGAAACCAAGTCTCCGCGCGTTAACAATGCCTCAGGTCTGCGCATCGCCGAAGAGTGAAATTCACGAAACGCTCCACGGCGCAAGGGACAGACGGAGCTGCGGAGTTGGAAAACTCTAACCACGAAAAAGTTACTTCCGCGATCGGGAAATTACGATACGCAGCAAAGATTTTTTTGGAGAGAAGTAACAGTGGATTGCAACAATTAAGAGGAAATTACTGGCACAAGAGGCTTTCCATTTTGACTGTAATATTTCTGATGTTCTGACTGATGGGCTGGGCAGAGTTGGTAAGTGGATGGGCACCCCAACATGTATCCAATTAATTGCGCCCATCCGTTTTCATAAAAAACTAGTCCAGAATAAAAAAATATTACCTCAAAGTCTACTGTGCCTTTACTGTTATGGCCCGCCCGATAACAGATTGGACAATTTGTTTGGCTCGTTGATTTTTACGCGAGTGTTTGTATTATTAATTATCTGCAATAATTGCTCTTATTTACGCTTTACACGACACCCGCCATGTTTGTTTAACAATCAGTGAATTTATCGGCATGAATATATTTCTCTTTGAACAGTAAAATGTGGGTTAAAATACCTAAAGGAGTAGGGACCAATAACCACAAGGCATATATATCTTTGGAAAGGTTTTTCATATTCTACAACTTTTTGTATGGCGGGAAATCTCGAATCGCTGTATTAAAAAAGGTACAGCTCGCGCGATAAGAGTTTGGCTTTGACCTTCGGGTGGAGGGGATTACTGCGCATGGGCTGCGCATACCCCGCACCCCCGTTGATACCCAATTTCTGATTTCTGCGCAATAACGGTCAAAGCCAAACTCTTATCGCGCGAGCTGTATGGCCAGATAATATACAATCATAATAATTATGAAAACGCATAAAAAACAAAATCATCGACAGTTTTAAAACCTTCATAATCTGTAAAGCGATACAGGAACTTAGTACCTATCGAAAAACTTTTTTCACACAAAGTGTTGGGACTACCGGCGATAGTAAAAGTTTTTTAAAACTTAGAATAAGCTAACATTATTGGCATATCCTGACAAGTGACATATTTCTTGTCCTTATTGGTCATATAGGCTTTAAACTTTTTACATGGGTTAAATGGTATATTTAAGTAAAATAATTATACTTCTATTTATGGGTAGCGAATGTAATACACAAACATATTTTTTAAATATCTAAGATACCACTATTTTAGTTCATTGGTTGCATATTTTTTAAGCTATTCGATAGGTAGGTACCATATAAATCAAGATTTTTTTTGTTTTTTTTTGAGATACCACTCTTTGGAATCGGGAGCTTCACACGCATCATCGAATCTCTTCGCAGGTGTATGCAGATTTTTTCATGATATTTTCCTACACCGTAAATATCATGATAGCTTAAATAACTTCAAAACTATTTGTTTTACAATCATAAAAAATATAATAATATATTTTAGATGGTCATTTGATATGTCACACAAGGTAGATTGCAAATATCTTGTTTTCATTTTTAAATTTACTTCTCAAAATTAATTTATTAGCGTTACACGTCTGTATTTTGGTATGTCTACCAAATTTCAACTCAATCAGTTCAGTAGCTTCGGAGCAAATCGGCTGTGACAGACGAACAGACAGACAGACTCGCGAGTGATCCTACGAGAATTCCATATTTCTTTTGTGGTACGGAACCCTAGAAATAAAAACCTGTTATAACAAATTGTATGTTTTGACTATGTCTTGGAAAGGCAAAAACACAAACGATTCTTAAGTTAATAGAAGCTTATTTTTGCGCACGTATTTATTAAACAGTTCACTGCATTTCATCTGATTTTTACTTGTAGTTCACGCAGCTTCACTGATACATTTTGCACAAAATAAAAGAGAGAGCCTTTTTCTTTGCAGTAACTTTTAATCTTTTACGACGACAGCTCTATTACAGTTTGAAACAACATTCGCCTTCATGGACTCGAGGGTAACTTCTATATCCGATTTAAAAATTCATTGTTTCTTAAAAAATAACAAATTGAATGAAAAATTGAATTTTCAATGTTTAAGAAATCGTATGTTGATGAATGCATTAAAATGATGTAAAATATTGTTTAAACCTAAATTTATAGTCTATTTACAAATGCAGACTCAAAGTTGAATTAAACGGCATTCTAATCAATTCGCAATCTTTAAACATTTGCAATCGGCATGCCCTAAAAAGGCAAAAAAAAATAAGACTCGGTAGTCTTTCTTTTTTTTCAGACGAAATAAACATATATTCACAAAACAATAAATAAATAGTCTGTTCACTAGTTAACTTAGGCTTCCTGCATGTTACGCCACAATTATCTATTCTTGGCTTCCATCATCCTCTCACTGCCAACAGTCCTTTTAAGGTCATCACTCCAACAAGTCGCAAGGGATCCCACGCTAACGCTTGCCACCACACCAGAACTCGTCAGCTTTAACCATTGTCGGGTCTAAGGTAGACCACTGCCACTTCAGCGTGTTTGCTTCGGGTTATATAGGTAGATAACTCTTCCAATCTTGCACTAATTTTAGTCATAAGGACTATGTCACCGGTGAAATGAAGCACTAAAAAAGCGTAAGTTAGGTAATTATTTACGAACCTTTATCATTATCATTATTATGATATTTATGATTATATTATCATCGGCCAGAAATGGTCAAAGACCTTATTCTAGGATCTCCAAGATGATCGATTTTGTGCTATCCGCAGCCAATGGCTTCTTGTGATCTATAGTATACCTTTCGTCTACCTTGCGGATTACCAATTTTTTGCCTTCCATTTTATTTAGTTTTAATTTTAAAAATCGCAATTTGTAACTTTTTTTAATCCATACCAACCAACATTAAATCTTAATGCTTTTAAAATAACAAATACAGACTAAATTTGTAAGTTAACTTCGAATCAACCGCGTTGGGACGGTAGCCAAAAATTTGCAAAGATTTATACGCAAACTTCCAAACCATATCAGTTTTGACACTGATTTACATTGTTTTCGACCGGAACGTTGACTGCTTGTCCGATAATAGCGTCGGAACTACTAAACTTAAAACGTTCGGTCAATTTAAATTCAAATTGAAAGTTCTAAAGAAACGTCAATCATTTTTGTTATGTTACGTCGAGTCGAGACTTTAGTCGTTTGAAGGGGTTTATGGTAAAATTTTAAATCCTTTGAGACGATTCGTGATGTTTGGGTTTTCGTATCGGAAGCTCCATAATGTAGCGTGACATGTAACTTATCACAAAGTCATCAATTTACTATTATAATTGTATGAATTATTAAAAAATATCCAAAATTCTATTTTACGATTATAGTCTAGTTATAGTCTTCAATATTGAAGAAGACCATTAAAAATGTAGACAAGTTTGATATTGTTAATTAAGGAAAAATAAAACTTTTTCAAAATAAAATTTTGCGTTATAATAATTATCGATGAAATAATATATTTTTACATTGCTTCGCCACCACTAACCAACGGTTGGTAGCGGAGAAGCAAGTAAAAATATTGTACTTCGTTAAATATATAACAACATAAAAAAATAATAATAATAAATGAATGCCCTACTATTTTAAGTTTATTTTTGAACCAAAAACCTGGCTAATTAGCTGTAATGTAAATATTTTTTTTTTTATTTTTACAGACATAAATCAAAATTGCATAACAATATAATTATAAGACCATCGTTAATCCAGACTGGTTTGTCTCGATGCTCCTTTCCGCAGTACTTTTAGTTTACTAACAAAATCATGCAATAGTTACACAAATACCTACCCATCTAACAACTCATGATGCAAAATTTCAATCTAATACACCGTGCTCTATTTATTTATTAGTTTCTGATCACGGTGCTCCGGCCGGTTGCTCTGTCTACGAGCAGAACTGGCCGGCGCACATTTGGTACTTGCTGGTCCACTACGCTGGATCGCATAGTTGTTTTAGGTAAACATATCCAACTCCTTAAGTATCCCTTAAGGATGTTTGCAGGCGTAAGGTAAGAAAAGGTAATTACAACTGTTGCAAGCATTTTAAATTACCTGAATGAGCTATTTACCAGATTGATATAGATACAGCCAAACTAACTGAAACGTGAGCCACCGCGGAACCTTTTCAGAGAAGAGTTTACAGCGACATCCCATTGCTTCACAAGGATAATCATTATGACGCTTACTACTGTGTAAACGTTCGTTCGTTTGATAAGTTCCGTTTATTATAGGTAGTAATTATGGGTCAACAAAGTCAAATCGTTCGGCTCTACCTTATCAAATAATACATAGACAGGAACTACCTTAAAATGCACAACACTGCTCCATTTTCAATATCAGTTGCCCCGTTGCCCTCTAAATGTATTCAGAATGTTACAGGTATTCCAGGTTGCACTGGCTCGTTATATTTTATGATAACTGCCCAACCCGCAGGCGGTTCCTATATTTCAACTTAGTGGGAAATAGTCGTTCACTCTTAACGTCAGTGGGTTATTATCTTTGAACCGACAAATATATTTAATTGTGACTGGTATTTACTGAGTAGCTTGCTAAGAGTTGAATTAATTACTCGTCTTTGAGAGCTTTTTATAAGTAAAAACAACCACTTTCATTGAATTGAAAATAACCAAAAATTTAACCATTGCACATTTTTAATAAATATTATACTTAGTAAAATTTTACTAATTTATTAAAAATATTATATATTTTGAAATATTTTTATAGCTGTAAATAAAGAAAAACCTTTAACTTTCTATAAATAATAAATAATATTACGAAAACATTATAAAAAATCATTTCACCTAATAGTTTTTAATCTTTTGTACGTAGAATAATGGCATAGTATTAGGTACAGTCAAGTGCAAAAATATGTATGTACATTTTCGAGCTTAATATAATTCACCTACTAGTAATATTATTATTAAATAAATCAATAAATGTTAGCCCTTTCATTCTAAGAGGAGGCCTATGCCCTGCAGTGGGGCTGGAATGACGATGATACGGATTAAAATACAATATAATTATATGAGTACAAAAAGGTTGTGAGGTTGTGTGTCTAAGTATATTATTTTTACTAAAAACTTAAAAATTAAGTATACAGTTTTGTTCATTTATCGTTTTTATTTTATTTCTTGGTGAAAAATATGACGTAAGTACCTAAATAATTTAATATGAAGGCTGACCATTTTGAAAACTAAAACTTTCAAAATTGACACCAAATTTTAATATTGATTTGTCAATTATTTTCTGAAAGTCCTCAACAGGGAACTTTTCTTAGGGGTATTTCGCTAGAATTTTAAAATTAACTTGCGAAAAATCTATAAATTTTCAAGTTAAATCGGCCTTGGTGGAATCGCGTAAATAACTTAACTTCACCTCTCGCCTGCGCGCTAGTGTTGCTGTTGCTGTCCAATATCGATAGACTATCGATAGTTAAGACAAAACAAATAGTATCGATAGTCTATCGATAGTACCTATCGCCACGTGTCAATACTATCGATGGTATCGATAGTGCTTTATAAGCGATACTATTGATAATGGCAATACAATCGATACTAACGATAGTTTTATGTCCAATAGAATCGATAATATTGCTAAATCATTCAGATATAACCAAAAACAATCGATACTATCGATACCATCGATAGTATCGATTGTTTTTGGTTACTATTGGCTGATTTTGAAATACTATTGATTCTATTGGACATAAAACTATCGATACTATCAACACGTGAAGATGCTATCGATACTACTAACGATATCCTATATTATAATAATATTATCTATTTATTCATTTAAATTTTATTTATTTATTTAAATTATGGCTTCTGTCCTATTTTAGGACAATTTCGCCAGTGTCAAAGTAACAAAGTATAAGCTCTCTTTGGGAGCGACGTTGTACGGTGATTGTAGTTTTTGCAACTTGACAGTAAAATTCCAAAAACCACCTGGAGACAACTTGCGCATTAAAAAATGTCAGACACAAGAGCAATATAGAATTTTGTGATCACTGTTATGTTAAGGTTAATCGCCGCATAAAACACTATCAAAATTATACTTCAACTAGCCAAACTATCATACCTACCTATATATGGCTTGAAGGTAAATCTTATGAGGAGACAGAGGAACTTTTAGACCGCTAAACTAGTTACATATATATTTAATTTATTGAATAAGGCGTTACTTTGCGGAGGGCCATATTAATGAGCTGAAGCAATTGCTTGCGTGAGTGAAGTAGTTGTTTCAGTTCATTTAAATATTTATTTGTTGGCTGGATAGCCTAGTGGTTAGAGGAACTGTCTGCGAGGCTTGGCATCCCGTGTTCGGTCTCCATTCGAAACAGAGATTTGTACAAATATTATACGAATGATTGCATTCATGTTCATATTTTCATTGTCAAGTGATGTACACTACTATTAGGTTACATTATTTTATTTTATTTAAAAGCTGTATTGAAGCATGATAATAGATAGAAATACTGATACATACAAACACACGTGCACACACACGCACACACACACACACACACACACACACACACACACACAAACAAACACACACACACACACACACACACACACACACGCACACACTCACACACACCTACTATGCTTTGTTTGACTCGCTAGATGCCGTGCACTATGTTGGGCATGACTATATACATAAGTTTTATGAAAAAGTGGGATAAGTTTCGCTTTTGTACATCTGTTTCTCTTGTTAACTCTTAATTTCATGTTTTTTGTTCACTATAAAGAGTTTTATATACTTTCTTACATATATACATAAGTTTGTTAGGTTTTATCTTCGTGAGGTCCAGTGTCAGATATATTCATATATTATAAGTTTGTAGGAATTGTGAACTCTATTGTTTGGTTTTATGTTTAAAATTCTGATAAACAAAATCACTCGAGTCTCAGGAGATTAAGCCTATATACAGGGTTATTTTTAATTCACTGACATCCTCTTAACCCTGAATTCCTATCACTCAAACAAATGTTTTTTGTTTTACGACTTTTTAAAATGAAGCACTTTTTTTCCCATACAAATACACAGAGTATCGTAAAAATAATAGGAAATCTCAAATTTTCAAAACGTTATTACACCAAAAATATTAAGTTATGACAAAAGCCGTAAAACAAAAAACATTTGTTTAAGTGGTAGGAGTTTAGGGTTAAAAGGATGCTAGTGAATTACAAATAACCCTGTATAATAGCGTAGTTAGTAGGTAGTTAAGTAATAGACTCAAAATGTAATGTCGAGAAGGAGGAGGAGTGGTGCCTCCTGACACAGGATTTTTCAAGCTTAAAAGGAGGCCCCGGCCACTATTATGTATAATCCTATTACCTAACAAATAAAACATTTTTCATTTTCATTTTTTCAAAGAAACAGAAATACAAAAAATAAGATACTGTCTACATCCGCCATGTTCGAATGCTACAAATCGAATCTTATATTATCTATCTACATTAAATAGTCAAACTATCGATAGTTCTACATCACTGCTGTGTGGCTATTTCACCTCAACACCACCCAGGCAAATATTTTAAAATTATTTATTATTATTTTTGTTATAAGGAACGCAAAAAGTTTACCTACTATTTGTGAGGTTAATAGTTAGTACCTGGGCGACCGAGCTCCGCTCGGGCTGAAACTCGGTATCAAGCGTTTTCCCAGAGATAAGACCAAGCTAGATCAATTTTTCATCTCCGAAAACCCCCACATCACATACCAAATTTCATCGGAATCGTTGGAGCCGTTTCTGAGATTCTGATTATTATATAAGTATTAGTATATATACAAGAATTGCTCGTTTAAAGGTATTAGATAAATATTCTACAAATAAGGGTATCTAAATAATGCTATTAAAAAATCAGTATTAAGGATTTGCCCCACTGGATGCGTTCTACGGTCGCGGTCGGGTCAAATTGAACGCAACCCGCATTATGTATGAACAACATTGTCGGTCTATATATATTTTGTATAGATATATGCGATCTGACCGGTCTGGTCACACGGTCAAAATTTGACCTGCGCGCGACCGCAGAACGCATCCAGTGTGGCAAATCCTTTATTCAATTGCAGCATTTCTTTCATATTTAATTGTACAAAAATGATGGCCATAATTTGCATTTTGGGTTAATTTTGACGTAAGTCATCATCATCAGTCTATGTTCGTCCACTGCTGGACATAGGCCTCTCCCATGGCACGCTACTGAGCACGATCCTCGGCCACTCTCATCCAGCTCTTGCCAGCCGACTTGCGACGATCATCGCTCCACCGAGGCTGAGGACGTCCCACGCTACGTTTGCCGATCCGTGGTCTCCACTCAAGAACTCGTCTACCCCAACGGTTATACGGTGACGTAAGTAATTGGGTTAAAAATTGAAATTTAGGTCAAATTTATATTTTGCAATTCTTACTTGAAAAGGGTTCCATTGTGTACTTGACGGCCTTTCGAATATTACGTTGGTTTGAATATAAACTCCCTTATTAGTCCGTTAAACATGAAAAGAAAAATTTGTTCTTTTCATAATTTGATTTGATTGTTGGATTCATTTAAAAACATATGGTGATAATTTAGAAAAATAGTAAAAATTTATTAAACAGTTAATTATACTTATAAGTAAGATCAGAGCACTTAATAAAAATATTTACGGCTATAATTTCGTCCAAATACGTTGTTTCCTCAATTTGTAATAAAAATGAGGAAGACACTTCATTATATTTTGAAGCCTCATTCTGATGCAGGAAAGTATAATTTCCCTTTCCTCCAATTTTTCGTAAATTATACTTTTTACACGCGATAATTTATTCCTTCTCAGTTAATACTTGACGGGCCAAGATGTAGAGTAATTTTTGTCTCCCTGAATTTTAACGAACGTCAATGGAAACAATCGCGGGGCATTAATTCGTAATTGGGTTATAAATGGATACATACATCAACTGCGTACCTACTAGATACAATCTTCCTCTCGTAAAAAAGGTCTTGTTTTATAGTGTAGATAATTTATTGAATCAGGCGTTACTTTGCGGAGGTCCATATTAATGAACTAAAACAATTACTTTTCTCACCCGCGCGTTTTGCCCACGCGGGTGAGCAAAGTAATTGTTTTAGTTCATTTATAGTTTAGGTTAGTGTACCAGTGATTATAATTAATTCCGCCTACGGTTTGTCACACATAACGAGATTTCCTCGCAACTTTAATTTAAATAACACTTAAAGTTCCTCATGCATCCATACACTGAATTATCTCGGCGCACCAGGCTCGCTGTAGCTTGCATAACTCTGTCTTTGTATTTCCCGAGCAGTGCCGACGTCTCCACGGGTACCTTTGAAGCCTTGGAAATAAAGAGGCTTGGCAATTGAAGGATTAAACCGATTATGACGCAACTGGGGCATGCTGGCTGGAGAAAATTTGTCACCTGATTTTTAAAGCGTACGTAAAGGATTAGATTGTTTCAACCTTCCGTGAGGTTTTTGATCAGTGGATTTTCTGAATAAATTTGTTTATTAGCCAAAAAACAGCAATCAAAACAGGATCTGTAGTTACAGTACGAGTGTGTCTTATATTTAATTAGGTACAAATTGTGTTAGGTACTATTTAACATGACATGACATAAGCATGATCAGACAAAGTTCCTTACTCCCCGTACTAGTTTAAACTGTAACACGGTGGATTAAGATCCGTCATTCTATTAACTAATTAATAGATAAGAATTAATTAATTCTATAACCGGTGCCTAATGACAAATGATATTGATTTGTAATACCACCTGAAGGCGATAAAACGTTTTGGCAATGCCATTTTTAAATACCAAATATGAAATTTCATGTATTGAGAGGGTTTATGCCTGTTGAGCTGGCAACGTTGCATTTTTGTTAGTTTTTCTCGATTATTCCATAAAAATTGAACGAAAATTAAAAATGTTTTGTATACAAATTATTCTAATATTATATAAGTTAATGTGTCTACTGCAATAAAATTTCGTGATAGATAAGACTTTTATTTTCTTTAAAAACCGTTAGGTAATAATTTGTTCGTTTTTAAAGAAAATAAAAGTCTATCACAAATTATTATTGCAGTAGACACATTAACATATATATTAGAACAATTTGTATACAAAACATTTTTAATTTTCATTCAATTTTTATGAAATAATCAAGAAAAACTAACAAAAATGCAACGTTGCCAGCTCAGCAGGTATACACCCTCCTAATGGGGTATAATGTTTGTCGTACAATTATTTTGATGAAGATCCTACTTTTTTAAATAACTAGGTACAGTTGAAGGTATAATATCTTTATAGTCATCGCGTCAAATATACGCAAACACCAACCTTATGATTAGCGCCATAGAGTTGTATAGATATTTTTGAGACCTTGGTAACGTCCACGTATTTATGACCTTGACTGTACATTTTCCTTAAATAATCTACCTTAAATCATTGTTTACCTTAACTTAAACATTACACAGGTACTTAATTGCAGCAAAAGTTTTTTAATTCCCGATTTTATTTAAGTCCTAATGAAGGGTGACTTTTAAGAAAAATATGAAAAATCATTTGGATGGATAATGATAAAAAAAAAATGCTCAAGTCCAATAAACAGCTCAGATACTTTTTATACAAAACTAGCTTTTGCCCGCGGCTTCGCTCGCGTGTACTATGAGTATTACAAAGAACCAAGATATCAAGCAAGCAAGCATACAGGCAAGCAAGCAAGCAGGTCCACAATTGACCGAGAAATCGGTGAACATACCTACATAAAAAAAAGGTGGAATGCATAACCTCCTCCTTTTTTAGAAGTCGGTTAAAGAGCCCTTTGCGGCCTACTTACAGTATAAACTTATTAATTTTGAAATTTTAGCTTTCTACAACCAGTAAAACGCAAAATCCCGTTTTTTCCCGTTCCCGTAAGAATTTCGGGAAATGTTTTCTTAATGCTCCCCTACACTCCCCAAACAACCTACATGCCGAATTTCAGCTTTCTACGACCAGTAAAACGAAAAATCCCGTTTTTTCCCGTTCCCGTGGGAATTTGGTAAAGCCCTCTCTCAATGCTCCTCTACACTCCCCACGCAACCTACATGCCAAATTTCAGCTTTCTATAACCAGTAAAACGAAAAATCCCGTTTTTCCCGTTCCCGTGGGAATTTCGGAAAGTCCTCTCTCAATGCTCCTCTACACTCCCCAAACAACCTACATGCCGAATTTCAGCTTTCTACGACCAGTAAAACGAAAAATCCCGTTTTTTCCCGTTCCCAAGGGAATTTGGGAAAGTCCTCTCTCAATGCTCCTCTACACTCCTCAAGCAACCTACATGCCGAATTTCAGCTTTCTACAACCAGTAAAACGAAAAATCCTGTTTTTTCCCGATCCCGTGGGAATTTTGGAAAGTCCTCTCTCAATCCAGCTCTACACTCCCAAAGAAACCTACATGCCGAATTTCAGCTTTCTACGAACAGTAAAACGAAAAATCCCGTTTTTTCCTTATCCCGTGGGAATTTCCGAAAATCCTTAAAACCGTTTTTTACTATTATAATTACCTAGTTCTATGCCAAATTTGAAGAGTCTAGTAATTATAGTTCATAGGATCCCGTTGAACTGAATATATAAATCCCGTTTTTTCCTTATCCCGTGGGAATTGTGAAAAATCCTGAAATTAATGTTTTAACTAATGTAATACCTACTTGTGTATCAAATTTAAAGAGTCTAGTCATTATAGTTACTGAGATAGGGTCACTCGGAATCGAATATATAAATCCCGTTTTTTCCCGTTCCCGAGGGAATTCCCAAAAATCCTTCCTTAGTGGATGCCTACATTGTATAAGGTATCTATGTGCAAAATTTCAAGTCTCTAGGTCCAGTGGTTTGGGCTGTGCGTTGATATATCAAAAGTCATGTAGTTTATTTAGACATTTCAACCCCATCGCACCCCATCCAGGGAGATGGTATTTTACGTCTGCCACGTCGGATTTCAAAACCGTTGTTGTTTTCATAACCAGCGACCCGATAAACCATAGAAACAACACCCATGTTGATTTTCAGACTTTGTTACCCCTTTCCCCCCTTTTAGGGGTTGAATTCTCAAAAAACCTGAAACACATGTTTACTCATTTATCGTCAGGAGTACTTCTGTGAAGTTACGAATAAAATAGTCGAACTAATCTTGTTTCCCCATACAAACTTTGGACCCCCGTTTCACCCCCTTAGGGTGTGAATTTTGAAAAATCCTTTCTTAGTGCACCCCTAGACCTGATAAGGAACCTACGTGCCAAATTTGGAATCTCTAGGCCCAGCGGTTTGGGCTGTGCGTTGATATATCAGTCAGTCAGTCAGTCAGTCAGTCAGTCAGTCAGTCAGTCAGTCAGTCAGTCAGTCAGTTTCTTCTTTTATATATATAGATGAAGAGAACGAACAATTCCAATTAAAAAGTACCTTAAGATTTAAAAACAAATCTCCCTAATGAAACGTTAAAACATTTTAGGAACTAGACTGGCAACACTCGCTAAGTACACCCGGGTTTATTTAATTGGAAAACTTTTGGGGGAAAAAAAAAGTTAAATTAATACGGACTCGAGGCATTGTTTGTTTCGCATAAATACTTACAGTGATTGTTTTGGAACTTACACGATTCTGTGAAATGCGTAAATTTGGACCGACGGGGGAATACTTGACTAAGTTGCTACAAACACTTGATTATCTTTTTCCACTTTGTTTTCGTATTTCGTTGTAACTTGAAATATTTTTTTGTCACCCAAGTTAAAAGACTAGTATTACCTTAGAATAAAACACTTTCGCTTTGTAACTTTATGTTTATTACCCACATTATACTAAGGTCGCACTGTGTCGTACTATTTTGCCACCCTTCATAGAGTAAATATGTGACAAGTATAGCAAAAGCGGTGTATGTTATTTATGTATAACTAGCTGTTGCCCGCGACTCCATCCGCGAAGAATAAGGGTATAAAAAATAGCCTACAACCTGTTGTCAAACCTACCAAATATAGAGAAAAAATTTGATAAAAATCGGTCAAGCCGTTTCGGAGGAGTTCGATAACAAACACCGTGACTGCCGCAACCATTTGAATGTAATGAGCTGAAACAATTCTGCCGTGCTCAAGCTAAAAGGCGGCTAAGTGACATTTGGTCAATTTCGACTTTTCAATACCATTCTGCTTAGAAAAAAAATCTCTATCGATCTGTCTAGGAACGGTTTTTCTATCTTTTACCGTTTCGAAAATAATTTTTCAAAAAAAGCGGCTAATACATAAAAAATGGACTTTGCTATGCTTAAAGGCGACTAAACCACTTTACTTAACTAAAAAGCTACTAAAGTACTTTAACGTTTGGATTGTTTTTCCTTTTTTATTATAAATGCCAAGCTTAAAAGCGGTTATTATTTTTGGGTACACTAAAAGGCGGCTAAACGTCTTTAACCGCTATCTAACTAGGTTTCATTGAATAAAATACTTAGCTGATACCTGACTACATGGCGATTATACGACAATGCATCACTAAAAAGCAGTTAAAATCACATTGCCGCCTTTTAGTCCTGTATTCATGCCACAATTCCAGTAAAAAACCTACGGTTGAAAGCGGCATTTGTCCGTGCGCAAAGTAAACGACATATTTTATTTAATTGTTTGCATAACTAAAAGGGGGCTATTCTACAATACATGACTAAAATGCAGCTAACTACGCCTGCCTCTTTCTTCTGTACCCTCGCTAAACCAGAAAACTTACCATAATAAAGAAGTAGATGTGTCAATGTGCAGTAACCTCTTAGTGTAGGAAGACGTTTCGCGGGCGGACGGCGATGCATTCCCACCAAATAACATTATGGCCAATAAACATATTATGAGGTCTGTAAGTTACATATTATTTTCTTTTTGTGTAATCGCAGAATTAGAATTAGTATTACAAGATTTGTAATGTACTCGGTTGACTAGTAGAGTATGTACATATATTACAATTAGCCACTCACGTGTCTTTTTTTCCAATTACTATCATTTATTGACAAGTGATTTCAAACAAGGTCATTACTGACTTAAGGAATAAATATGATTGAAATAAATAAATAAATTGGCAACCGTGGTTGCACAAAGCATGTGATTGGCTTTGTAGGTATGTATCTTGTACGTTAAATTTGACCCACTTCCTGGTTACCGATTGAGTTGACATGTTGCAACTTCGATCAACAATACGCATACTTAATATTCCGTCTTCCGTCTTCTAATTCCGTCTTCACCCGGATCTTTGTTGTTTTTAAGCTGCCCCAGGGCAATCCTAATCTCGCTCATTTCGACGTCCGGGATAATTATCTGTAGTGGCGTGTTAGTGAGGCTCTGATGTGACTTGGATCGGGAAGAGGCTGTGCAGCATGGGAAGCATACATCTGTCCATAAAAGCTCTCAATCTCGGCGAGGATTTCCGGCTTAGAGGTGATGGTTTGGCCATTTGCAGTTTTTAGTTTCATTAGGTTGCTCCTTCCAAGTTGCTGTAGAAAGACTTTCGATCCCCGGTTGCGCTCTATTACCTCCATAATAGAGCGAGTATTGGAGCTACGGAGATCTCGCCTTATCAGCTTTCTAACATGCTTGGAGAGCTCTGTTTCACCTAACGAAACAGTCTGCGCCGCCATTTCTCGTCGCCGCCTCATGAGTTCCAGAGTCTCGCGAGAGAGTTTAGACTGCTGTACACTTCGCTGCTTTGGGAAACACGTTGTTCCCACATCCCGAATCGTCCTCACCAACTGGTCGGCCTCTTTATCAACATCGTCGGTGGTTTCCAACAAATCAACAAGAGTTGTGTTGGACGCAAAACAGATCTCACCATGCGGACTCTCTCCAGCTTATGACGTATATTCAGAGTGCCTCGAACAAGTCGATGATCACTGCCTGTGTTAAACCTGTTGATCACTGAGACATCCCTGAATATATGCTTTGTATCCGTCATGATAAAATCGATCTCATTTCGCGTCTTACCGTCGGGGCTTCTCCAAGTCCACTTACTGTAAGGCCCCTTCTTAAAGAAAGAATTCATTAGAAAAAGCTTTTGGCTTTCCAGGAAGCTGACCAACATGTGCCCCTGTGGTTTCTAACTCCAAATCCGTGCGGTCCGATAGTCGAATCGTCGCATGCCTGTACTCCCACCTTAGCGTTGAGGTCTCCCATAACAACGCTGTAATGTGTTCTAGTGGTGCTATGCATGGCTTTACTTATGTCCTTATACATAGCTTCCACTTCGTCGTCGGAGTATGCCGAGGTCGGCGCGTACACTTGTATAACTTTCAAGGAGCACCTATCAGTCAACTCAAGTACAAGGTATGCTACCCTTGCCGACACGCTACCGATCTCCACCACATTGTTACAGAGAGCTTTATTGATAAGGAAGCCGACTCCACCTTGGGACTGCTGTTCGCCCTACCGAAAGTAGAATAGGTTACCGGAGCTTAAGGTTATCGTATCTTCTCCGTCTCTACGGACCTCCGACAAACCCAAGATATGCCACCCCCCGCCCTACCGTTACCATGGCCGCTACCGTAACCAGGAATAGTAGGGCTGCCGAGAACTGGGGGCCGGGGTAATGGTTGTGCTACCATAAAAGGTTTTGCCCATAATCACCACGCTGGGCAGGCGGGTTGGTAATCGCAGAATTAGGCCACTTGCACCAGCAACGCTGCTGCCCGTTGCTGGCCGACTTAATTTTGCCTACTTGCTTTTGGATGGTTATTCCGCCATCTGTCGGTCACCAGAGCCTCGTCAGTTGCTAGCAGGGTGCACCACGGGCAGGTGAGGTTGACATTTGGAGATTGAGATTCTGGGTTCTCCTTTACACCCCTATGACCTTTTTTTTAATACCATATTATTATTCAAATGGACATAATTCTAAATTACTGTGACTAAGTTGCTTTTTTTTGAGATTGTAACTATCCTTTTGATTTTTGCGCAGAGTGCCATATTTGTTCTATTTTAATATCACAATGAAGTATTAACTATGGTAGCAATGACGAGCTATTTGAATGTCGATTTTACATACATCGAAATAAACGAATAATTCACAGTAAAATGTTTATTTGAATTTGTAGTTACGGCCAATTTTGCAGGATTCTTAAAACAATATTGGGACTCGTACAAGACTAAAAAGCAGTGACGCCAAAAGGTTTGTAAGTTAACCGCTTTTAAGCTATGTTCCAGTATATCGGGATGTAAACAAGAAACAGTGAATTAGTTTAAAAGGCGGCAATGTGCCCTTTGCCGCTTTATAGTTATGGACTGGGTTAACAATTATACTCACTAACCCAGATTAAAATGCCACTAAAACAGATAACTGCTTTCTAGTTACGTAATTGTAGTTAACTATCTATTTCAAAACAATTCCTATATCATTAACAAAAAATACATGTCTATAAAGCAGTTAAGATCCGTTAACCGCCTTTTTGTACTGCAATGTAAAAAGGATTTTATTTTATTTTCATAACTATAAAGGAAAAAATGACTTTTAGTGGCACAAAAACTATAATATTACAAGAGTAACTAAAATCAAATCATAAATTAAAAAAAGATCTACCGTTTGGTATATGACAACATAGCTAAAGATTTAAGGAAATTGACCAGCATCGATTTGAAATTTTTGTGACGTTTTTCGCCGTTTACTCAAAAGTTGGTTTTGTCACTTAGCCGCCTTTTAGCTTGAGCACGGCAGAATTACTTTGCTCACCCGCGACCTTAAAAAATCATTAATATGGACCTCCGCAAAGTAACGCCTGATTCAATAAATCATTTGAATGTATTTAATTTTTTTTTTGCATCGGGGTGAACTTTTTTGGGCATTTTGATTGCAAAATCGATTATTATTCTGAAATATGTAGAATTATTTTCGTTTTGTGTACATCGGTGACATTCAATGACTTCCAACGTCTGTTGTCAAAAAAAATCATTGCCACTAAAATAAATTAGTTCCACTGAAAATCCGCAACATAGCGAGGGCTAAATAGGAACTTGTCATACTTTAATATGCAGGTCAGTGCTTAAAGAGCTTTACAGACTGCAATGCAGGATAATGAATGGATTTCTTTTTTCCTGAATGGCAATACTGGCATAGATAATATAGATCGCTCGCTTTTTGCTCGAAATTCGAACTTGTGATTTTATTTTGCTTAGTATGCAAAATGTACACGCCCAATATCATATTTTCTCAAGTTTATCACGATTCCCAAGGTCGAAGAATCGAATTGCTTTAAAATTCCAGAGAAATAATGCGTTGTTTACGAGAAACGTGTCAAAATGGTGTTGTAGAGCGCCATCCTGCTCTGTTTCGTTTTTTTTATCCCGTTCTGGCCGTTCACTTTTATATTATAGATTAATTGTACTCCTACTGCGAGGCGTTGCATCCAAAGATGTAGATTTAATTCGAACTTCTCTCAACCATTTCTTCCTCACTTGCCAATTTTATGAAGGTAACTTTTTTTGCACAAAATTTTAGTATGTAATACATTTTTTTTCACTCTACACTGATACTTACTTACCGTGCAATCCCTATAAATTACCAAATTGTTTACTTTTCTTTTAATAAAACTCACAAAAATTAATCTAGGTTAAAAAAACACCTAAAGTACGACCATAATCAATGACTACCGAGACAGAATCACGTTATCCTATCTTCTCGTACTGTGTAATTATTATAAATGAAAAAGTGTGTGAAGATCTTTGAATGTTTGTTACTAAATATTGTAAGTATTGTAATGCAATAACGTCTGAACCCACAGAGATGAAAATTTGGTTTAAAGGTAAGTCGTGGGGTGGTCCTCAATATCTTCAAGAGCGTTTTATGTTCATGTCCTCTATTCGCTCTGCACAAAATTTTCTTCTTACCGTTCCTCCTACTTCCTCCAAATTCTATCATAACTCCTTTACTATGACCGCCTTTCGTCTTTGGAATTCTCTTCCTTTGGCGTTAAGGCAAGCGAAATCCCTTCCCATTTTTAAAAACCTTCTAAAGGCTCACTATTTGTCACTAACATAATCCTCGGTCTTTGACACTTCTTTATTCTTTTAGTTTATATTGTTTCTTTAATTTCCTTTTTAAATCCTTTTCTCACATGCGGACTTTTGACATTTTTCCATTGATATTTTGTATTAAGTATATGAAGTGTATATGTATTATATTGAATATATGTGTTTATTTATAAAATTTATATTATTATTATATTTGTATTGATTTTATTGTTTATTGTCTATTAATACTACGTTTCTCTTGTCTGTTATTTCTGCCACCTACATTAGTCTGTTGATATTTATTAATTTCTGACTAATTGGTTGTCTGGAAGAGATCGCTTTTTAGCGATAAGACCGCCTATTATTGTCTATCTGAATTTTTATTTTTGTAATGTTACTGTACTGTTTTTGGTGATCAATAAAGAATATTTGTATTGTATTGTATTGTGGGGAAGGATATACGATGTTTATCCTAGAAGATGGCATAGTTCCCGCGGGATAGCGATATACCAATTTCTCGCAGACAGTCGCGGGCAACAGCTGGTGTAATAAATATTCACGAATAGACTGATTACGGCTATGGAGATGATTTAAACAATAACCGTCTAAGTACAAGTAAGACAGTCATTGAACATGATATTGTGTTTAACTCGTAATAATAGTTGCTAGTTTGCAGAAAACCGTCATTTAAAACATGGATTAGGTGTTAAAGTTTGTTGTGGTAAGGTCATAGTTATTTCATTATGTAAGTCCCGAGCGGGAGTGATATTGCTTATATGTAATAATAGTTAGGTATAAAACATTATGCAGATTATTTTGCATGTTGGTTAATCCACTTATATATTGTTAATCTTTATGAAAAAATGATTTCATCAGATAATATCGAGTAAGAACTCTCAACTTACTTGAAACACTATATGGAGACAATTTGGACATATATACATATTTTTAAGAAACAATCTTGAATGAAATAGCAGGCTTAAGATGAACAAAGTATACCCATAAGGTGAACTCAGTAAATTGAGACGGCTCAGACATTCGATACCGGATAATCTGGAGTATTAAGCTCACTAGTCTTATTCAAACAGCATTAGACACGATTGTGTCAAGAATTAGAGCAAGGTCGCCAGATGGACTAAATCCACACATAACGTGTAAAGTGTTAAGGGATTTGAATAAATATTATCAATGTAGCTATGTTATATTTGGATCCACAGTATGGTAAATGTACCTACCAATGCTCGAAACCTCAACACCCAGATTGAAGGTATTGGGTCAGAGTCGTCGAGAGTTAGGTTTTCTCAAGAATTTGGTTTATCACATGTATCGCGATAGTTATTACCGTATTGATTAGATATGAAACGACAACGTATTATATATTGTTAACACTCGTTTTAAGATCCTGTACTCGTACAAGGAACCCCTATAGCTCTCCATGTCCATGCGTCCGTCCGTCTTCCGCGGCTTAGCTTAGGTGCTAATACTAGGAAGCTGTCATTTTGCACTTTTTAGTAAGTTTATTACATACATTCATAACAACCACAATATTTATACTTAACTGTAAGACAATATTATGTTCTCAATACTGCTTATACGTATCATTCTGATTGACGCTATGTAAAGGAGTAAATATATACGTATAGTTGATTGATGTGTGGTTGCTTACAATCTTTACGTGAAACTCATGTCATATTTTAACTGTGAAACTCATGGCACCTGCGAAGTCAAAAGTTTACAGGTTTAAAACATCGACAAAAAAAATTGAAAATTCTCGAATATAGCGAGCAAAAATTTTTATTCAACACGAACGCTTTTATATCACGTTTTATAAATTTTTAGCTGAGTGATTTTAATTAAATTCCTAAAAGTTGTTGAATTTTCCGAGAAAACCTTTCAAGTCGTTATTCTACGCGAAAACATATTTCATTCCCTTAAAATTATGTATTGGTTCTTACATTATCACTACTTTTATCACGAAATGGCTGCTTTATGTATTCAATTTGATTAGAGTGCCACTTATTACGATATTGTAATATCATTAGGGCTGTTGCCCATAATTTAATTTTATATTGTTAATTCGATAATGAATTATGATAAATCTTAATAAGGTACATTTTTAAGAAAAATTAAATAATGTTCACAGAATGCGGGGAAAACGTTCGTCTCGCTGTGGTTAATATTTACAAATGTGCCAAGTTGCCAAACTGATACCAAGCAGTTAAAACTCATAACCACCCCCACTGGACCGTTAAGGAGGTAACTACAACCATAATCGTTTCATGCCATGACCTCATTTGGACTATTAGAATTCAGACTTGGTTGAGTTACTTGAAAAGCACATGGTGATAATATCTACATGCACTTAATTATAGTATTATTAATATCAAAAATAATAAAATTTAATAAGATCGTGGAAAGTAATAAAACAACATTAAAGCAACTAATGTTAATAAAAATTAAGTATTGAACAAAATCATCGTCTTGGAAAATCCATACGGCATACACGAAGATATGATCATAGAGCAATAAAAATATTCGGTTTCAGTCTGATTACTATCATTTGTGTCAAGTTATTATAGCAATCTTTTCTTCTTCTCAATAGAACAGTAATGAAGATAAATGTCATGATATTATAGGATACAAAGAAGATACAAATACACATTAAAGGAAAAAATAATCAGTTTTTTTATAGCTAGATACAAAATTATATAGTCCCAAATTAAACGACTAAGCATAACGCTTATTATTAGACATTGAATAAAAAGAAAACTAAAATTTACTTCCCATATTTGGTGTCATCTATCAAAATTTTCACTCCATTCAGCAATTATTTAATTTATTTAACATTTAGATTATGAAAATGCAGTTCCGACCAAAAAAAAATACTAATGCATACATTTCCCCGGTCTGACAGTTTCTCTTGATTTGTGGCGGAGAAATCCACTATAAATCTCTTCCCTCGCCTTATTTCTCTACTTGGTATAAAAGATGAGCGCTGAAAGGAGTTAGCATGAGAACTGGAAATGTACTTGAAATTACCGCCGTTTCGCGGCTTCTTATATGCCTTTTTTCAAGATTTATGGTATCTTTATTAAAAATACTGAACGATACAGCCGCTTAATAAAATAATTTCTTTACGAATGAGATGAGGAAAAACGTACATTCAAAATGATTTACGAATTTAATAATTTCATACTCGGAAGATTAAATAACGCATTACGTTAAATATGTCATGTGTTTTACTTCAATTTAAAAAAATATAGAGAAAGTGTATTAAAATTATTCCGATATATTTCAGCTGGAGGTCGGGTTAGTTTGAATGAACACCCTTGTAAATATTTTTTTTGTGTAAAGCATGACTATAATAATATTTTTAATCAAAAATTCCGATGAAAAATCTTTCCAAGAGTATTCAATCTAAATAACTCAATTCTCTGCTGCAACATTTCTGATTAATTACAAAAAACTTGTATAAATAAAAAAAAAATAGGTATATATATATTTTCACATATACTCCGGTAACTTTAGCTTTAGATTGTAAAAATTACTTTCCCGAAATGTGAGCTTTACTATGAGGAACTTTATCGGAAAGTGCACTTTCTTATGCTGTTGCGCGATTCCGTCTACGAAGAACAGAGGTATAAAAAATAGCCTACGACCTATTCTCAGACCTACCGAATTCAGACAAAAAAAAATCACAAAAATAGGAGTTCGATAACAAACACCGTGACACGATATGTGAACATTTACATGCATTTTTATTCATATTTTTGTCTCAGATATACATTTTCTCAGGTGGGTACATACAGCGGGGGAATTCTGCCTGCCGTTATGGGGACTTTAAAATGCACGATGTGGAGTGGTGGTTTTTAGATAATATTATTTTTGCTCGTTTACTATATTGGTTGGTTGTATTTGATTTTATTGTATGATTGTAATTATATTTTAGCCATTATTAAATAAACATAATGATTTCTTAAAATGTAGGAAATCATGTAAAGGATCAATTTTTGAAGCTTTACCTATTTCTTAGAAGCTGGATTGTATTTATGTGTGAAATCTGTCGTAAAATAACATAATTATGAAAGGATAAACTAAAAGCACCTGATATTACCTTAATGTACAAGTAGTTCATTTCCCTAAGGCTATAAACTATAAACTCGCTGCCTTCTCTCACTTGCAGACGCAGTTTCCTTCGAGTTTATTATTAAAATGTTATTAGGGTGTCTGAGGCACCGGGTAGTGCGTTCAACTTTTGTTCTGATTCTTTAATAAATACTAGCGTTTATTTATTTAAATATTACAAGGAATAATATTATTTTTATTAGCTTAAAGTTAACATAATAACTTGGCAGGATAAAAAAAATTATTATTGTTTTTTTTGTGATGTTTTTTCTAATCTCGATAGTGAACGGGTATTTACTAGTATTTCGAAAGCTCGGTAGCTTAATTTTTTATCTTTTTAAACTATAATCCGAAAGCCTGCAGTTCCACAATGTTATTGACAAAATAATGCTAGAACGAAAAACGATGCATAATCTTATGCATCCCAACTAATAATAAACCACATTTTGTTTAAAAGGATAGTAATAAGTTCTAAATTTATTATATTTTCTTACGTAAGTTTTGAAAAGTATCCGTATCCACTTTAAATCCGAGACGAGATAGCCCATTTGCCTGGCCCATTTTGATCCGAGACCTCAAGAGGCCATACTAAACTTGGAGAACCCTTGAAGCCGTAAAACTAGGGATGGGAATGTACTGCTCATTTACACGATGTTTTACGTTTTTTATGATGAGTTAGCTCACTTTACTTGGAACGGACTTTACTTTTATCGAAGAAGATAAAACATACTCACCTACTGGGAAGTGTAGATAAATCTTAGCGAAAAAGGTTTTACATTTGCAGACGTATCAGAACAACCTATTTGTAATTCTAAATGAAACCATGCATTATGACTTTTTATTGACCGAGGGAGTGCGAAAAGTGAGTGAAGCGTCTCTGTTTCAGCTTAGGCCAAAATGCTTTTCTATGTGTATTCGACTATCAATTCCCATCTACCTACAGGTAGGATTTCCCAATTGATTCTCGTGGGGAATTGTAGAGTTTTTGGAAGTTTTTCAAAATGGCCGAGCTTCGGGGGTTGAAAACGTAAAAAATGTCATATTAAATAAATGTCACGGGACAATTCACACCAATTGACCTAGCCCCAAACTAAACAAAACTTGTATTATGGGTACCAGACAACGGATAAACATACTTATATAGATAAATACATACTTAAATACATATAAAACATCCAAGACTCGAGCACAAACATTCGTATTTTTCACACAAATGTCTGCCCCGACCGCCTGGACCTCAAGCTTCGTGGTCAGGTTCTCTAACAACTAGGCTATCCGGCCGTCAAATATTTCAGTCATATTGCGAGGTCTGCAGCTCACAGAGCCGATAGTTAGTTATCAATATTATGATTTATGACTATTAAAAAGCTAATGATTTAGATGTTCAAAGTTAACATAGAATGGTTTTAAAGTTGAAATTACAAGAAACTGTTAGGTCGAATCTTGAGAGATAGCTTAGTACAAAAAAAAACTAGCTGTTTCAAAGTGGATCGTTTAACTTATCAGCGAAGGCTTGATAAAGGCTTAAAATCTAACTAATTTTATGCTATTGGAGAATCCTTTTAATTATCGTTCCTCTTTTTATTGCTTGAACTCACTGTAAATTACCACTTCAATACACAGGTGATCCAATATAAAGTGACTCAATAAAACAGTCCAAAGAAGCAAAAGAACTCACAGCTCGGAACACGATTCAATTTAATCCCGTTCCTGAACATTTTCGTTCTCGTCCTAAATAATCACCGCAGCTACAGCTCTTATAAAAAGCCGAAAAAAATCATAATCGAAGTTCCCGTTCGGTCGTAACTTCGGACTGTCACCGACAACGAGGGGTAAAGCAGCTCGCTTGTAAAATTGATGCCGAGTTATTACAGGCCAAGCGAAGTTTTAGGGCGTACGCTGCCGGCTGATTTTTTGCACGAAACCAGCCCTGCCGTGGCAAACCAATCTCCTGTATCTCACGAAACATAGTTTAGAGAAAACGCAGTTTAGTTTTTGATCGTAATTTGTCTTTTTGAACGTTTTATTTAGTAATATTTTGTTTTTTTAACAATAATAGATAAGTGAAAAAGCCTGAAAGATTATGTGTATGTTAGATATTTGTATATTTCATGGGTTATAAAGCTTTATCAGAGTTAGGCCTGACAGGCTCGCCATACAAAGTTTGTAAAGCAACGCTCTGTATTTTAAGATACATATAACATGATTTAGCGCAAAACGTTTGATGGTTAATGCTTTGCCTTATTCAGGTAGGTAACTAAAGTTTACTTGAAGCTGGTTAGTAGACTCAATCACGCCAGTCTTGTATCTTTAGCTAACTAAGGAAGAATTTGTTCAACGTATTGTTTGTTCAAAGCTTGTCGCGCTGTTCTGATGTAACTTAGAAGCATAGCAAAAAACGGTTGACTAGCGTGACAACCTCGTAAAATGCATAGGAAAGCTTAAATCAGAAACTAATAGTATACGTATGTTTAGGTATCGGAAAAATTACCATTTACACTTCAAGCAACATTATGCTGAGTGGGGCCTAATTTATACTATTCGATGATTTTTATTTTTATCTTTTTCTGTCAACTAAAAAAACATGAAAAATTAAACATTTTCATTTAGTTACGCTTCTAGCGGCAAAGCTTTAATAACTCATATAGCGACTTAAACTTTACTAATATTGCATCGAGTACAAATAGACAATTATGTATTGTACGCACATGTCAACGATGTGTTTGTTACGCTTTGATTGAGAAAACACAACATGAATAGCTAACGCATAAAGTTTTGTCGTGTTAATGAACTCGAGAAAATTATTAATTTCGAGAATACAACTTATGCTCAAGAATATTTCTCAAACATGATTCAATGATGTCAAACTACTAGACAACAATATAAGGATAGTGAACCTAAAAGGACCCAATTTTAGTAGAAGAGATATTCCTTTTCAAAACAACTTTACTTTAAAACCGGGAGGATTCCAAATTTCAACCTAAGGATTTTGTAAATAAAGACTAAATAAAAAGATTCTGGAAATGCAAATAAGACCTTTCAGAGGAAAGCTTTGCAGAGAATGCGAAAAGGTTCTTTACACAAGGACCATCGGTTTATCCGCAATAAATCCACGGGACTATTAAGCTGTCGTAGATAATGGCGGAATTTTGAATACGATGTCTTGTGCCCAATGCTTGTATTTATGGCAGTTCAATTTGTTAAGGGAATGGCAGCCAAGGACCGGATCCAAGTAACGCTTCTCGTCCATTAGTAGCGACACAGAAACACATCCATATTATGCACACTAATTCTTACTTTCTTACTTATATTATAAATGCGAAACTCTGTCTGTCTGTTACCTTTTGATGCTTAAACCGCTGAACCTTTTTCTATAAAATTTGTCATGGGTACAGTTTGAGACCCTGGAAAGGACATAGCGTCGTTGTGCATGCCAAATCTGTTATGTGTTCGATTTTAATCAAACCAATTAATAGGTACCTTATATGTTGTGTTGCTATGTACCTACCTATTTATCAATCAAAGGATCATTTTGTCCCAGATAATACATAGTTCTATTTAGCGCTATAACGACAGGACGAACTGGAGCTACAACAAACAAACGCTCAAATTGACAAGAGCAGAGGCCACGTTGCACTCAAGTTATACTAATTGCCCATAGCCCAAAGGTAATCATCATCATCTCAGCCGAAAGACGTCTACTGCTGAATATGGGCTTCCCCCACGGCTCGCCAAACAGTTCGGTCCTGCGCCATCCGCATCCAACGCGTTACCGCATCCTTTGAGCGCGCGCAGACAGAGAGCGGTCTGGAGTTCCGAGTTCAGTGTATTGACCGCTCGAGAGTTCCGACCGCCTGCTGAGTGCGTTATCGTAAGGGACTCAGTACATTCGAAAGAATGCAGAACTCTGAACGCGGATCGCGGAACGCCAGACCGCGCTCTGTCTGCAAGCGCTCTTAATCAATCAGGTTATCTCAAAGCTAATGACTCGTGAAAAAGTTCAATAGATTTTTGGCATTATGGAAATCAAGTTTCCAGTTAAAATTAGTTTACACCATAAGGTAACTCTACCAAAAGATGCCACTTAAATGCATCAAGCAATCTTACAAGTATGTTTTTGACTAAATAATGTGAGAAGAATACGTCTATTCGAATATTCATGTATGAATTTATTCGTCAGAGCCGGTACGTACCTATGCAAATAATTTTGTCATACTACTAGCGTCGTGATAAGATGCAAATTACTTTTGGTGCATGCCAGTTTTACCTAAACTATAGCATTAAAACAACTTTGATGTAAATATTGTAAAAAAATAAGTATAAGTTTCATTTTAAAATTTGAAATAATCAGACATGCGCATGTCACAAATAAAAAGCACTTTAATTTTTTAAGTTATAAAAAAACCGGCCAAGTGCATGTCGGACTCGCGCACGAAGGGTTCCGTACCATCCTACTAATATTATAAACGCGTCCTACTAATATTATAAACGCGAAAGTTTGTAAGTATGGATGGATGGATGTTTGTTACTCTTTCACGTAAAAACGGTTTGATGGATTCTAATGAAATTTGGCACACAGATAGTTTATAACCTGGATTAACATATAGGATACTTTTTATCCAGGAAAATTGCATGGTTCCCGCGGGATAGCGATAAACGAATTCTTCGCAGACGGATTCGCGGGCAACAGCTCGTTACCTATAAAAACGGCAAAAAAAACACGTTGTAATATGGAAACCTCCCTTAAATAATTGTTTTATTTTATTTTAATTATTTATTTATAACTAAATATTCTGTGAATATTTCAAGCGTCTACCTGTTGCCGTTATCAATATCAGGCAAAAACGAGCAAAAAATCACGTTTGTTGTATACCTAGCCCATTAAATATTTATTTTATTCGTTTTTTTTTAGTATTTGTTGTCATAGCGGCAACCGAAATACATCATCTGTGAAAATTTCAACTGTCTAGCTATCACGGGTCATAAGATACAGCCTGGTGACAGACGGACAGATGGACAGACTGACGTACGGACGGACGGAAGGACGGACAGCGAAGTCTCAGTAATAAGGTCCCGTTTTTACTCTTTGGGTACGGAACCCTAAAAAAATACAACCGAATTGATAATTTTAATTTTTTTGAAGTGTGTTATAAATAGTATATAAATGTATTTTTACCTTTGTTCAAATTTTAAGGGACAGACAGACTGAGTTACTTTTGGAAGAATTTACATACATATCGCTATCCCGCTAGAACAATGCAATTTTCTGGCATAAAAACTATCCCACGTCCTTTTCTGAAATTCTAACTAATTTTGTACTAATTTCATCTAAATCTGTTCTGCCGTTTAAGAGAGGTTACAGATAGACACGCCTTCTCGTTTATAATATCAAGTATGGTGTATAGATTAGCAAGGAAGTATAGATATGCGCACACCGGAAACCTCGGAGCGATAGCTCGTCTCAAACTTGATTTTTTTAAGGTTCCGTGCGAAAAAGGGTGATAACGGCACCATTTACTGAGACTCCACTATCTTTCTGTCAATCCATCTGTCACAGGGCTCCATCTCTTGAACCGTAATAGCTCGACGCTTGAAATTTTCACCGATTACGTATTACTGTGGCCGTTATAACAAAAAATACTAAAAATAAAATAAAGTTAATAATTAATTTTGACTGCGGTACAGGCTGCTAGGCGACAGCTGACAGTTACTAGGGAACGATTAACAGCTATAGCCATAATATGGCCGTGCGCATACAAGCGAGTGTCCCTATGCTCTTTGAATGTTTTTTGAAAACCTACCTATTAGTTTGCGATTTCAGTTTGACCAGTGGTGGTGTAGGGGTTTGGCACGCAGCATGGAATGCTGAGGACCTGGGTTTGATTCCCAGCGCTGCTCTCTTTTTCTGGTTTTTTTCTGTGTATCCATGTTTCAGTTTGTATTTAGTAAGAAAATTTATGGATTTTTTTGTATGACCGTAAAAGTAAAAATTTGGAGTTGAAAATTAAAAATACAAAAAGACCCCAAAAAAACCAATCTTGATGCGATTTAGTGCTTACTTATTTTTTCTGAACTGTTTTTAAAACGTTATATGGAGGCACGGAACCCTCCATGTACGAGTCCTACTCGCACTTGACCGGTTTTTTCAATAATTATGGACTAAGATTTAAGTTGATATGAAAAACGTCATACTATTACAAACTAGATGTGAAGAGTTGATTCTTTTGCTCACGAGTGCGTTTACTTTTCAATTCAGAGCTTCAGTTATGGAGTAGTTATGTAGCGATACTAACGTACGTCCCGAAGGGCCGGAAGACGGATGGGCTCCGAACGTACCTGAAAAAACAAGTGAACGTGAGGAAAATGTATTATGACACAAACTGTTATTAAGTATGTGTGTGTAGACGGGGATAATGTGATTTTGTGTGTAGGGATATATACCAATCACGTGAAAAACAAGACATATTGAACTTCAATTTGTTTGTTCCTTGTTTTAATACAAACAGATTCTCTCGCCTTATTTTTAGAAAGCTGCAATTATCCTGCCTTTTAAACGTTTTATACTTGTCATGTATCTCATAATCTGGCAATTTAAGAAAATGAAGAAAGAAAATTTGTGACGCCTAAAAAACGAAATATTTTAACCGACACCAGTCGAGTGTGGCGCAATTTACTTGACTTTTATTCATAGAATTCTGCAGACTTTTTTCGGTGGCAATTTTCTTTGTTACCATAAATTAGTAGTCCATTTACGTCGCTCGTCCATGACAAAGTTCATTGGGAAATTACCGCTTCACGCCTTTTTATACCTAACGGGTAGAAGTTCTTTAGAGGAATCCTCGGATTAGAAAAGCAAGGAAATTTTAAACGTTTGGTTCAGTTTCGTATTAACAAACTGTTCTTCAAGTTTTGATGCTAACTAATTAGGTGTATAAATTGATATGATATTTTTTTATGTTAATTACCAGTTTTTATTTAGAGCGTTTTAAAACGCCGAATAAAAACTGAAAAAATTTGCTCTATCACTTCTCATACGCTATTTTAAGTGGGGTTTTGGTCGAGTTTCAACCGCCATATACCGTATGTTACGAAAATCTAAGAATATGGATGGATATTTCCATGAACTAAAAGCGACTGCAATTTTGCGACCACACCCACGCGTGGTAATGGTCATTCATTTTCATTAGACATGTTATCAGTCGATTGTCGTCATTGTTCGTCATTTATTAACACACGGGAAATGGTGGTTGAAACGCTTCAGAATCCCACCCATTTGGCACTACGTGTAATGCCAAAATAGTTACATACGTAGCGGAATATCGGTTTTAGCGAATTCGAAAAAAACTGGATTTTCAATGATTTTTTAATACAAATTATGTAATTTACAAAAACAATCAACTTGAGAATCGTACCTAACTAATATTTAAACAAAAACATACCTCATGGTAAAAAACACGGATAACTCACGTGTATGATCGAGTTTAGCTCGACGTGTTTCGGGCTAACGAAAAAACGTACCTACCGTACGTAACGTTTATAGTTGTGTGCCGGTATTAGTTGTATCGAGCAGTCGCATGAGCAGAGCGGTAGCGCGTAGTATAAAATTATGTTTTTACTTTTGATACTCATCTTATTTTCTTTAAGGTCAATAAATAAGTTAACGACTAAACGTCACTATGAAAACATCTTGAATCTTTTTTTAAAGTTTATGCTACTCAGTAACTGAACTTTGGTGTATGTGTGGTGGATACTAATAGGTTCCAGTCATCATATGATTAAGTTACGACGTAGTTATCAGGCAATCATACAAAAATAACTAAAATCATGAAATATCATTTATTAACGCAAACCGGATAAAGATTACTGATGTGTTACTATAATATACAATTACATCGCAACATACTGCACGTATGATATATATAACATTTCACATTGATTATATCTGAGTCTCATGGTCGTTCTCTGCTACTTATTTTCTACCGAATCCTGCAAAAACTTCAAGAACACATTTACACATTTTTAAATTCCACCTTTCGAATAACATATTTTTCGGCGAAATACCGGGCTATTATTGGGAGGCTATATCCGGTAGGAGGGAGAGTCTCCCTCCCACTTATTTTGTAATCTCAACCCCACAGACACTCTCGTGAGGTATTCGAAAAATACTCTTTGATGTTAGAGGGTATATGCTCACCGTAATAAGGTAAAATTGTTAGGTAACTTTAAATTTAAAATTTGGCTCATTTTGGAAAATAAAGTTAAAAGGTATTTCTTCCGTACACGTGCAGTATTTTTACATTTTAATATAATTGAACCCAGTATAAAATATGGAGATTCAATTTGTTCCGACACTACACTAAGTGCTTATAATATCAGTACTGGATTATGTCCGTGTTAATTATTTTTTTAAGCCTACAGATATTATTTATCTCAAAGTTAAGTCAATTTACCCGATTAAAGAAGTTAAGCCCCAAACTGTCTTAAACCTTTTCCCGCCAAGAGTATTATCCCCACTAAAAACCTCAACTCAATATTATGAAATAATAACAACCCATTTTGAGAGCCTTACACCCTTCTTAGCAAAGCATTTTTCGTCGGGAAAGGGTTTTTTTATAAATATTTTAAGGCAACTAGGGAATTCTCCCTCCACCGGTATCCAGCCTAAGGCTGTGTGGAGCGAAAAGTAAAAATCCATAACGTAAAAAGGGTTCCGTTAGGATTATAGACCACATCAATTTATTTTTCACTTCTCATGCTCTTAAAATGTTACTTTAGTCTCTGCATATCGGGACTAAAGCTCTTTTTTGATCTCTAGGGATTAAAGCAATTTTTTTTAATTTACTTTGGAAACCCCTAAACTGCCAATCACGGTGTTTGTGGATGGAGGATTATTGCCATTTTCAATGACTGGGCATAGACAGTTTTTAAAGCTTTCCACAGGCCGCAGCGCGCTGCGGACGCTCCGAAGCACTCCGTAGCGCCCGCTCCGTAGCGCTCTGTAGCGTCCTGCGCTTCGGTCTGAGGAAGCCTTTAGCGCGTGGAAATAACCTCAAAATGACAACTGTATAAAAAATATTTAAAAAAATAATAATTTCGTGAAACACCATGAATAATTACGAATATTAATCTATTAACGACCGCTTTAGCCTAGTTGGTAGTGACCCTGCCTACGAAGCAAGAGGTCGGTTCAAATCCCGGTAAGGGCATTTATTTGTGTGATGAGCACGAATATTTGTTCCTGAGTTTTGAATGTTTTCTATGTATTTAAGTATGTATTTATGTATATAAGTATGTTTATCGTCGTCTAGTACCCATAGTACAAGCTTTGCTTAGTTTGGGACTAGATCGATTTGTGTAAGATTGTCCCCTAATATTTATTATTATTATTTTATTATTTAATTATATTAAAGATGAATTCATTTTATTATGCATACTTAGTCCAATTAGCTAAGAAATAATTTTCAAGTTTAATCTCTTGGCTAAATATGCAAACATTTAAAGCGTCACTCAACAAAAAAAAACCGCGGAACAAATTTAAATTGTTATTTGAATTCTGAACAAACGTCCATTGCTCGTATTGAGCGTACGTTGTATAAAAGTAATATTGTAGATTAGTATACCTCAAACATCGTTTTTTTCCTCGCATTCAAAGTGAAAAGTAGAGTGTTTAACGCGAGACTAAACTGCCATAATGACACGCGAATTATAGCCACCCTCGCTCTGCTCGGGTGGCTAAATATCTTGTGTCATTATGGCTTGTTTTAGTCCCTTGTTGAACAATCTACTATTAAACACTCGAAGAGGGTGCCTGCTGTAAAACATGCGTATTTATTTTTTTGTAAAGTTTTTAGGTTAATAGCCACGTCGACTAAGCTAGCAGGTTCAATATTTTTTTTTTATGTAATGCAAATTTGCCAAAGAGTGATAAGGATCCATAACAATATTCTTCTATACATATCGCTCATGTAGATTGGAACACTGACAAAATTAATTATTATTGTTATTTCAAAACTAAACTTGTTTTTATTTTTATATAAAGTTTAGTTTTGAAATGATAATAATATGTAATTGTCTCAGTGTTCTTCTACATGAGCGATAAAATAAAGCAGTAGAAATCGTGTGTCTGTACATCGAATTAATTTGTAAAAAAAATAGTGTGGGTGATAAAAAAAGAGTAAGTGAACACGTAAAAGCATTTTGACATTTTTGTCTGTCCGTCTGCCTGTATGTACACGGTAATCTCCGAAACTACTGTATGGATTTTCTTGCGATTGTCGGAGATAGTCGAAGCTTAACTGCACGGACGAAGTCGCGGGCAAAAAGCTAATTCAATAATAATTTACAAATAAAGTATTAAGTTGCGGTATCAAATAGCGATATTTTATGGTTGTTTCAGTAATTGTTTGCAAACTGCATAATTTGGCAATAAGCTTATGTTTGTGTTTGTGTAGGCCCTCTCATTCTGAGATGCCTCTGCCCTGCATTGGGACGTATATATGCTGGGATAACGATGCTTATGTTTTCAAAAAGTTGACACATAACATATAATAAAGGTGAAACGTATGTGTAGGCAACACATACAAATCCTTCAGTGGCAGATATGTTATTATTTAATGAAAATAGCTAACAAAAACACCTGATAAACTAACACTAACTACATTTACTACCAGCCAATTTCATTTAGTAGGTATTGTCTCGCTTTGTCCCTGAGGTTGATGGTAAAGTTGCTACGTTATTACTACTTACGTATATTTTCTTTCAGATTCTAGCTTAAGTATAAGTAAATTGTAATAGAATTGTGTATGAATGAATAGCTTTGATTTCGTTAAAGCCGGTGATTTGCTTGTTATCTTATGAAAACAAGATACTCATCATCATTTAAGCAGTTCGAGTCATAAGATTTTATCTTTTATGCGCATTACCTAAATCAAATTTAATCACTAATATTTCAGGAAGGCTGATAAATTTTCGTCACAAGAAGTAAAGTTTCTCGGAAAGTCTTTTTTTTTAATATAATTCCTTACCTTCATAACTAGAACACGAAGTTACAAATAACAGAAGAATGCACGAGAAACTTAATATTCTTTTATGTTCCAGTGGCTGGTGTATATTTCAATGGTTTTTTTGTGCTGGCAGATAGTGCTTAGCCACGGATAGACCGCGAGGTCTTACGTTGTTTGCGGTTGAATAAACCCGTGAACACTGAAAAAATCTGCACATTGCTACAGTCTTTATGTAACTGAATATTCTCGTAAGGATTTTTCTTATAATGTTTGAAAGTTCTACAACACATTTAAAATATGTAGTTTATTTGTGAAACAGATCATGCTTTTACTCAGTATAGAGTATCCAGTGTACCTTTAAGAATTTCAGTGGCTAAAATGTGTTGTAGTCCATTATCATAAAGTAAAGTTAAGTACAAATTTAAATCATGTAGTTACACACATTTAAAATTGGTCATAATTAATTATCTAAGTAAATAAATTAACTGTAAACTTTAAGATGCAAGCTTGTGAATTTAAAAAATAAATTAACAATATAAATTATTTATTTTCAGACAATTACAATCCATAGTTGTTAGTATTCACCTATTAAGCTATGTTAATGTTATGTTACAGTACAGTCACAGTCTTTACAGTCAGTTGCGGCAGATCTACCGAATTTAATATTTCATTTATTTTTATTAATGGATTATTATATTATTATGACAAAACTTTAGTATTTCAGAAACTTTAGTGTTATCTACATAAGTATCGATTTCTCACTAAAATTAACTCAGTAACAAACAGATGAAAAATCCTAATAGATACACTTATAACACTGTCTATCGAAAAATTCAAAGTTCTTTTTATAAAAGGCAAAGGCCGTACATTAAAAATCTTGTGGTTTTTATAAATTTTAATACCTATAACAAGGTTTTTTCTTTAACTGGCATCGACTAGTCCCACTGAAACCTCTACTCTACTACCTATCAATTTTTCCCGAGTTATACAAAGTTGGACTGGAACGCCATACTTCCGTTAAATTTTATAAATTACTTACGTTGCTACACCATTTTTATTTTAGAATACCTAGTATCAAATAACGATCAATGATCGCAGAGTTGTTAAAATCAAACAACCTCTGCCGCACTTTTGAAATGTTCTTACAAATCCTGACTACTCGAACAGTTCCTGAATATTAATCCAGTTTCCAAGGAAATCACAAACATGTAGTAATCCATTAGCATAGTATGCTAATGGGTTTAATAAAACGGCTAAGTTGTTTTACATGTTGTTATTTTACCTATCGAAGAACACGATGAATGTTTTATCATATATTGGAATGATTTATAGATCTAAGGGTTACTTTGCGAGAGTACATTTAGGTAGGTATTAATGAACAGAAAAAAAAATCACATGGGTCCTTTACGGTTACTCAAAATCAGTAAAGAACATAAAGATAATGCATACTTAATGCTACTTATAGACTAAAAAAAAATACATAATATGGCGTAAGTTCCATAAAACCTAATCAGCGAACGACCTAGAATACCAACATTGGCTTTCACCCAAACAGCCTGGAAAAGGCACATCTGAAATTCAGATCTACCTTCAACAAAAACAACCAAAAAGTCAATGTGAAATAGTCTTAAACACGCAGAGATACGGTTCAAGCCAAATGCATGTGTACAGGGAAATCGGTTTGACGCTTGGACAGGGTGAATTTTCATTTTCTTTAGCGGCGAATTCTACCGTGGATACAGCTGTAGCTGTGGTGAAGCAGATAATGCACTGGATTCAATGTATTAGTACATAATACAGGAAAGTTCAAAAAAAATAAAAAAAACATAACGTGAATGATGTTGTTTACTAAATATAGCAACATTTATCAAACCAAAGTTTTCAACTCTTCCAGTCGCTCTTCCATTGTACGCTGTTTTGTGTGGACATGGACAAACCATTATAACTGTGTCTATGGTTCATTGTGGCTCAAATTTTTTGTCAAGTGTCATCGCTAAAAATAAGGTAAAGTTCTCAGCGTCATATTATGAATTTTGGTTAGACTCAGGGCGATTTAAAATTAAAAATATCCAATAATTTCTTGAGACTAGTATTTACCGCAATAAGCGCGTTGTAATGATCATCAATAAGTAATGTAAACATGGCCCTTTTAAAGCGGCGCTACTTGAAAAAGATAGTCATAAAAAGGGTACCATATCAAAGCCGGATTTCTGAAGAATAGTGATTTTTGATTTTGGTTTTGGTTGTTATTTACTTACATATAATTCTGTAGGTACTAGATACATATTAGCCACAGCTTTAGTAAAAGTCACTATCGAAGAATTATTACAAAACTCGCTATGATGGACCCACTTAAAACAATACGTAAAAACATTGTAATTGCTGCTAATAAGGCTAATAATATTTAGTACCTATTAAAGCTCTTGTGATACTTGATTTATAACTAAATAATAAAACAATATATTTTTTACAAAGTGTTTGCTATTTAAACAAAGCCTTACAAATATTTTCTCAGTAGAAATTTCTAGAAAATTCCCTCTTTAAACCCAATCGAAGTCTGTGTATTGTCTTCTCTTTACAGCTCTGTGGTTTCTGTTCACAATGGACCGGGTTTTTATGAACGAACAACGGACTCTAAGTGGATTGAATTGCAACGTTTACAAATGACGATTCGAGATGAAGCCGGTCCGAGCCAACAACATTTTGCAGGTAACTGATTGAATATGGAGGAAGAGGTCTTATTATTGTTAAAATTATGTAAGTAAAATTGATTTGACTAGCTAAAGTGGGTAGGTAATTAAGCAAACGATTTCACCTGATAAAAAATTTTTACGTGTGGTCTGGTTACCCTTTCAGAGTTTTCGCTATTTAATTGTCATTCTTTAATGATAAATAAAATTAAAAAAAAAAACAACAAGTTTAGTAATAAAGTTTAGTTCTTGCCAAGATCGGCACTAAACGCGACCTTATTTGATCGATCATTATTTATTATGCAATTTGTACCAACGTTTCAACGGATTAAGTATATGTACATATATGTCACAAACCTTCACAGCTAACGAAAACCTCAAAGTACATTCGGTATTGGCGGAAGTCTTGAAAAGTTCAAATATTTTTACTGACTTATTATAAGTTTTTTGAATTCAAATATTATTTATTTTATTAGCAGTACGGCTGCTCACCGAATGCTGCTTTTTAGGGTTCCGTAGTCAACTAGGAACCCTTATAGTTTCGCCATGTCTGTCCGTCTGTCTATCTGTCTGTCTGTCCGCGGCTAAGCTCAGGGACTGTTAGTACTAAAAAGCCTTAATTTGGCATGAATATACATATCAATTACGCCAACAAAGTGGTAAAATAAAAAAATAAAAAATAAATTTTTTTAGGGTACCTCCCATTGACGTAAAGTGGGGGTGATTTTTTTTTCTCGACTAACCCTATAGTGCGGGGTATCGTTGGATAGGTCTTTTAAAACCATTACGGGGTTGCTAACATGATTTTTCTATTCAGAGATCTGTTTGCGAAATATTCAACTTTAAAGTGAAAATTTTCATTAAAATCGACCGTCCCCCCCCCTCTAAAATCTAAACTGTTGGGTGGAAAAATTTGAAAAAATTCAGAATGGTAGTAAATATATTACATTTACAAGGAAAATTATAGCGGCTAAGATTGCTTGGGAATTATTTGTAGTTTAAGAGTAAATATTAGCTTAAGGTATAAAACATACCTAAACTTGGAAGATTCCGTACACATACGAAATCCTTAGAAAAATATTACTTGATTTTTTCGTAATGGCTACGGAACCCTATCTTGGGCGTGTCCGACACGCTCTTGGCCGGTTGTTTTTTTTAATTCGAATTGAACCCGTTTCCAGTGGTCTGATTTACTTGATATTTCGTATGAATAAGTTAATTGAATGACAATGCAAGTACAGTCAACAAAAAGTATAGCCAGCATAAAAATCTCACATTAAAAATGTTTTTTTTTTTAACAAATATTATTTTTTTATGAATCGCATTGATTTTTATGCTATGTCGAAAATTAATTGGCTGCTCTGTGTATCTAAACAGACCAGAGGAAATGTAAGTTATCCTTTATGAAAGTAACCGAATTCGTGTAATTGTATACGATCAATCATTTACTAGTTCCCTCTGAAGTGGCCGTTCCGCTTCCATTGTGATTGCCCTGGAGGACCTTAATGACCCTAATGATCTGTTTTGATGTCCCCCTTCAATTGAGGAAAAAGGTCCTCCATATCAGAGAGATATAAAAGTTTTTATGATTCACCTTTATATGAAAGAGCTATCCGAATTCTTTTTGGTTATGGCGTATCTACCGCTATACGAGAATTATTACTTTACTTAAATTTATGTCATACTCATTTCAATCGTGTAAGTAAGAAAAAAAACCTTATACGAAAACTCGCACCTGTAAGCTTCGCACTTTAAGGCTCGCAAAAATCATTTTTAAATAGTTATGGAATTGGTTTGTAACGCATTTACTAGATTGAAACCTAGTTATTTAACTAAAAGCCATTGCCAACCATTAGCAACTCAAAGTTTCTCGTCCGTTGCATTTAGTCCGGTGCGCCCGGTGCAATAGTTCATTGTGCATTAAATAAGGGCCGTAGAAAGGGGTTTACAAATCCTTAGTAATCCCCTTACTGCCCGTAATACGCACAATGATTTTTGTGAGGAAAAACATGGAAAAAATAAAAATATTTTGTCGCTAAACACTTAAATATAATAAAATAATGGTTACCCGCCAATATAGATTGATTGAATGTTTCAAGTTTTCTACCATAGATAATGCTAAGAACTGTGTTTGTTTAGATTTCGAATGGTCATAACGCCCAGATTCTGCCAACATGCTAAAAAAATATGTACTAAAACTATTGCAAAACAATTTGATATAAATTTAAGGGGTACGTATCAAAATATATAATGTTTAAAACAAATAATGGACGAAATAAATAATGGTCATAATACATAGTAAAATTTTCTATGAAACTATTGATTAAACGAATTTTTTTAGTAGTGTAATCTACAGATTGGTTTAGGTTGATAGGTGTATTTTATGAAAATCCTGTAAAGTTGAGAATTTCCAAGAAAATTGCATTATATCAAATGACCATTATGCATTTCGTCTTTTATTTGTTTTAAACTTTATATATTTTGATACGTACCCAAATTTAAGATATAAATATAACGAAGTTTCATGAAGCGTAGATAAGTTTTGTGTTGTAAAAATGGGTTATAGCTAAGTTTTAAAGATACAAATAAAACGTTGGCTGACTTGAAACCTCCTTAGTCTGAAATGACGTACCTACTAACTTGTTTTCAAATTTTAAAACTAAAGTTGTAACTCCCTAAGGAGGAAAAACTATACGTAAATCCATAGCTCCCGTAAGAACAATTTAGGCCATTGTCGATGAAAAACATTAAACTGTGTCAACAGTGAAGATAAAGAAAAATTAAAGAAAATCAAAGCCTAAAATCCCATCGTGAAAAGCACAATGAAAATCATAAAATAATCATGTTTACGGGATACTTGAAAAAATGCAAGGGCCATGCAAATGGAGAGCAGTTTGTTACGGAGTTGCTCATTCATGAAAATTATGTTTAACAATACACATCAGCTCAGGAAAAAAGTACCGCATGAAATTCCTTTTAAATTATGCTCCGGAAATAATAAAACCCTACCATTTTTTGCAACTCACTTTTTTATAAATTGTCAAAAGAATACAAAAAGAATTGAATATGAAATCGAAATATCAAACCAAAAAAAAAAACGTACAAGTAGCTCTACTTGTAATCATTAATAATTTTGTTTTGTACTGTTTTTCCTTATTTTTTTTAATGTATTTTTCTATTAAAGCCGTGGTGGACTAGTGGTTTGACCTATGGCCTCTCAAGCAGAGGGTCGTGGGTTCAAATCTCGGCTCGCACCTCTGAGTTTTTCGGAATTTATGTGCAAAATTACATTTGAACTTTACCATGAGCTTTACGGTGAAAGAAAACATCGTGAGGAAACCTGCATACACCAGCGAAGAAATTAAATGGTGTGAGTGAAGTTCCCAATCCGCACTGGGCCCGTGTGGGAACTACGGCCCAAGCCCTCTTATTCTGAGAGGAGGCCTGTGTCCTGCAGTGGGACGTATATAGGCTGAGATGTAGATGATGATTTTTCTGTTTGCATTTCATAATTATCGCACACTAATGTACGTCTAATTATTGTAGAGAAAAAAATCGTTTTACTCATTCTTATATTGTAGAAAGACATATTTTATGTCTTAGATTAAGCAAATTGAGAATAAAATGAAATTTCTGAGAGGGGTGTAAGACGATAACGTTATTTGGATATCTGATTGATAAAATGAAAACCGAACACTATACAAAATTAACATTGCTATGGCTCTTTGACTGAATATCACAATCTAATAGTACAGAATACAGATATCTATATCTATACATATAATAAGTCTGTAACAAGTCGGTGTCTGTACATTGAAGATATTTGAGAAAAACTGTCACTAGGGCTATTTACTAGCGCAATAGAACCCAAAACAATGTTTTTTAGAATTATTGTCTGTTTGTCTGTTTATCTGTTTGTCTGTTTATCTGTGTGTTTGTGCGCGCTAATCTCAGAAACGGCTTAACCTAGAAGGATACGGTTTTCACTGATATGTTGGTATTTTCTTGGATTAATATTTAGTGTTTGTTTCATTTAAATCGGTTCACAAATAAGAAAGATACGTCTATTTTAAGAATTTATAGAACAGTTTTTAGAAGTAGTGACTTGGGAGTAGGTACGGTGGTGAATGTGAACGCGGGTGTGCGGGGGGGGGGGGTTCGGTGGGGTGTCGGTGAAGGAGGGGGTTGCGGGGGGGGGTGCGGGTAATCAAGGAACTAAGGAGAGCCATAATTGATGAAAAAGCAAATTGGATAAAAAAATAAGCTGCCCAAATTACTAATTCCACGCGGACGGAGTCGCGGGCAAAAGCTAATACATAATAATGTATAGACCTTAATATTATACGTTACTTTGTGGATCTCGGAAACAGCTTTAAAAATTTCGATGAAATTTTCTATGTCGGAGTTTTCGGGGCGAACAATCTATCTGACTTGATCTTATGTTTGAAAAAACGCGTGTTTTCAAGTTTTAGCCCAAACGAAACTCGACCTATTACATAGTATTTTATTAAATTAGATAGCGTAATGGAGAGGACTACCTTTGCTCGGAGTTTATCTATGGGATCGAATCAGAAACAAGGAGGTCCGTAGAAGAACCGGGGTCAAACGGGCCAAACGGATTAGTTCGTTGAAATGGCAATGGACAGGCCATAATAACACGCAGAAAAGATGGCCGTTGAGGCCCAAAAGTTCTTGAATGGAGACCACGGACTGGCAAGCGCAGCGTGGGCCATCCACCAACGAGATGGACGGATGATTTGGTGAAGGCTGCAGGTTCAAGGTGGATGAAAGTCGCTTCCAACCGTAATAACTGGGCGTCAATGAGAGAGGCCTATGTCCAGCTTTGGACTTCCTATGGCTGAAATGATGATGATGATGAGTTAAAATAATAACTGGATCTTACTTGTAATTTCGATTTTGTTAGTACCTCACTATTTTATGTAAGGCGAAATTATAATAATGTTTGTGTTGAAGCAGTTTTGGCTTCTTTTTATTAAACCATTTACACATAGCTATACATTATGATGTAGATTAAAAGTTTAAGTTTTGCTTTTTTTTTGTATGTGCCTTATGGTGCTCACTCATAAATATTGTAGTACCTGGGCGACCGAGCTCTGCTCGGGCTGAAACTCGGTACCAAGCGTTTTCCGGTTTCCCAGAGATAAGACCAAGCTAGATCAATTTTTCATCCCCGAAAACCCCCACATACCAAATTTCATCGAAATCGTTGGAGCCGTTTCCGAGATCCTGATTATATATGTGCGAGGGAGGCGGGGGCAGGGGAGGGGGTGCGGGGGTTCCAAAGGGGGGATGAAAATGTCATTGATTTTGCCGTAGGATGCACCGTTTTCAAGATATTTGTCAAAAACACCGGAGGGGCGGGGGGGTGAGAGGGGGGAGGAGGTGTAGGGAGGTGCGGGGGGATGCGGGGGGGATGCGGGGGAGGGAGTGCGGGGGTATCAAACGGGGGATGAAAATTTCATTGATTTTGCCGTAGGATGCACCGTTTTCAAGATATTTGACTAAAACACCGGAGGGGGTGGAGGGGTGAGTCACGTTAAACTATCGTCCGTAAACCGACTTAACAGACAACCGGTTTTTCCTGTTCTTTGCTCCCAATAGGGAACGTGCACATAGACGGTGCTGCCAACTGGTGCCATAAGGGTGCCATCAATTTGAATGTTTTTTTACCTTGATAAGTTTGTTTTACTGTCCGCATAGTGTCTCTTCTGTCGCATTAGTGCTGCCGCCTATAGTTAATGCACGTTCCCTATAATACTTTAACTCACAAAAAAGTAACTTTTACCCACAAAAGAAGAAACTTGACGTTTTCTCATGAAAAATAAACTTAGAAAAAAAACTAAAAACCTTAAAAAAAATGTGGAATCGAACTGAGGTCGGGTGAATCCGTGACCACCCGATTTCTACTGTGCTATTATGATCTGCTCGAAGCCGGCGAAATTTAGCTTTGTATTCTAATGCAAACAAAAATAGCCGGAAAACACGAGTAAAAGCGATTTTCTGAAAATGAAATATAGCTAGATCAGTTTTTCATCCCCGAAAACCCCCACATACCAAATTTCATCGAAATCGTTGCAGCTGTTTCCGAGATCCTTATTATATATATACAAGAATTGCTCGTTTAAAGGTATTAGATAGATAGTTGTAGATATAAGTTCTCATTAAGTGAAATTAATAATTTCTTTTAAGAAATAAAGTTCTATAATCCTAATTTACGTCTTATTATTCGTTCAAATTGCCCGAAAAATGTAAGTCGCAGCGGTTTTTAAAAATGCAATGTTCTATGACCCAATCCTAAAGCAATATAATTATCAGTCAGTGTAAATAAAAACCATTATTGTTTGAAACAGTCTAATTTATTCTACTTTTAACGTTTATTTTCACTATAACTACGTCTACAAAGAAGCGTTCGTAATAAACTATTGTACTGACAGCTCTTTTACTAAAATGAATTTTCAGTGAGTTCTTGCAGTAAAGCGTTTTTCAAACAACCGTCTCCTTTTTGCATGCTTATTACACATGACACGCTACGGTTGCTTAGCGTACCTACACTCGAATATACGCTCTACGCTCGTCTCCCGCCCTCTAATTTTATTTTGCATATGAAATTTTATCTTAAGAACATCAAAGAAGGGAACCACTTTGAACTTACGTCAGGAACTTCAAAGTTGTCTCATTTTCCCAGTTGATTGTGTCGTGTTAAAGTTTTTTTAATACGGTATTGGCATTGTTGTTCTTTTATTCGATTATAATTATCAAAAACCAATTTTAACACTAAGTACTTCTGTTTGTTTTAGGTTACTCTTCGAAAAGAAAAGGAACGCGCTTTAATAAGTACAAGACTTAAATAGGTACTCATCTTTTTACAGGTATTTACAGTTCTGTTTAATTATTTTTAAGTCATCATGGCATTAAAATTATGCAGTGTCAGTTTTTCCTATTACTCCATATTGAACGTGGGGAATCAGGAGCTCATACATATTGATCGTCAAATTTAAATTTATCCCACCTTTCGTAATTAAAAACATGTAAAAGTTAATTTGTCAATTTTAACTTTTAATTGAAGTGTATAATGGGATTGTGGAAAAATTATTCATAAATAATAAAACTGAGCCGATAGAAGAGTACCTGATTTTTTTTTATTTATTAAAAGCTAACTTTAATTTGTCGTGTTAGTACTTATTGGTCAAATTTCGAAAGTCGGATTTAACCCACTTTCAGATGTTAGATTGATTTGAAATTTGGTATACGTGTAGGTTGGATGACAATGCAAGTGCAATCAACAAAACTTTGGATTTCGAGGTAGCTTATATAAAAATACCCACAGCCACAGGGAACATCTTTTTTCTGTAGCAAGAGCATAAGCTCATTCATATAACACTATCGTATAACCTCTCGAACATAAAACATTTCCCCCAAATCAAACAAAAAAAATCCTTCTGAATCGCATTCCAGCGCCAGCACTATTATCAGAATATCAGATATTTTTAATGTCGCAAACATATCGGGAACAGGGCGCACGCGGCAACACAGAGTGTCGCTCGCACGCCACAAAACAAACGGGATAACCGCAAATTTGAATTTCAAATGCAGCGAGTTTTGCGACCGCTTATTTCCGGCAAGACATATTTTTAAGTTGGTGTCTCTTGTTATTCAATATTGTGGTTTTCTTTTAAGACGCTGGATGACGCCTGATTTATGGTAGCACTTTATCTGTAACGACATTTATTTTGTGGTTTTTATCTAATTTTGACTTCGGTATTCATCCAGATCGTCTAATCTGGTATCGATGGTCTAATCCGCTAACGACCGCCTCATAAGAAAGCTCAAGGTCACTCAGGGCGATACAGAAGGCTATGTTCGGATTTTCTCTGCGGGATCGCATTAGAAATGATGAAATCCGCGAAAGAACTAAAATCACCGACATAGGTCGAAGAATCGCCAGATAAAAGTGGTAGTGGGCAGGGCACATCGCTCTTCCAACAAGATGGAGCGACGACCCAGTTAAGGTTGCGGGAACGCATTGGATGCGGATAGCGCAGTACCGACCTGATTGTCGAGCCTTGGAGGAGGCCTATGTTAAGCAGTGGACGTCTTTCAGCTGAGATAATGATGATGATGAATATAGTATTCTCACAGACCTTAAATACCTAACAAGAGCAATTGAAATGTCACGCAAGCGCAACTGGGTAAATTCAAGCGATTTTACCTCTCGGTTATACATCATTACCATCCGACGATTATTACCACAACGGACAAGTCGTGAGATCTGTGTTCAAACTAGATTAACCCCCTGTTTCACCATCCATTGATCAAATTTATTTGACGAATAAATGTGATGCCGTCTCTGTTTGTTTTGTTCGAATGGACGGAGACGGCATCACATTTATCAGTCAGTTAAAATTGATCAATGGGTGGTGAAACAGCCCCTTAGTATCGGTAGTTTTTTTATAAAAATTAACCCTGAGCAACATCTATATATTTTAAAACTTTTTATTTTTGAAGTTTGATATCACGAATAAATGTTTTCTTTCTTTCTTCAAAATAAAGCGAAGTAATAACGCTAAATTTTCATCCAACTACGCTAAGATGCTAAAATACTGATTTTCTCTTTAAAGTATAACCCTTGATTCGGTACATTCAACATCATAAATAAGTAATTACTTTTTCACCTTGTCGCTTTCAGTCGTTCCATAACTTCGTATGGCTTTTCAACCATGACGTTAAAGTAACAAGGTTATGACTTTGACCCTACCAATGACTTAATAGTTTTGCAACACACTCTGCTCTGCATGTACCACATACATACTAGTACTTCTATATAAACCACAGTTCCACTTAAGTCTATCAGTCCTTTATATAAGACTTGTGCATGTCAAACACGAACTAATCAACAGGATACCCGGTACCCACTCTCTTAATCGTCCTACATCAAAGTTGCTGGGATCGTACTGCACCACTGCATTTGAATTTCAGATGCGGTTTTCTTGTTTGCACTAGTTAAAAGTATCTCCTTGTGTGATTCCTCTTGAGTAAGAGCTTTGATAATACTGTCTCTACCATGCAAATACTGATAAACTCACACTTGAAATTAGATTATCTTAGTTGATCTCTGCTCCAGTGCCTACTTCAAAATCGTAACTTCAAAAGTGTTATCGGTACGTAATTAGTATGTGTGTATAACTATTTATTTATTTATTTTTTAATCAATATAAAATTACAGCATTACAGTATAATACCAATGCGCTGTAAAATTCAAAAGTAAACATATTTAGATACATAATTTAAAAACAAAAGAAACTATTTAGGGATTTTTTGAAGTAGTCTTCGTCGTTTCCCTAACACGACGGAACAGCACACCCTCCGGCCAGAAGTCGCAGCGCAGGAACATTTGCTGGTGCTTGGCACCATTGTACTATCAATTGTTTTGTACGATCAAGGTCATAAATATATATAAGTTACCAAGGTGTCAAAAATATTTATACAACTGTATTTGATGTTAACATATTTTGGCGCTATGGCTTCGCTTTATGCCTTCGACTGTACATTCAAGGTTAAAGATAATCTTTACACATTATTACCAAACAAAAAATTATAATGAGTTGTTCATTGCTTCTATTTTGTACTCAACTTTATTGACCTACATAGTTCTTATAATTAACTGTAACAATTCACGAACATAAAATTGAAAATATGACCTTAAGACAAATCGTCAATCAATTAAAAAACTACTTCTTTTTCTCAGCCAATTTTATTGCATTTATCCAATATACTATTATAATATAGGTACACGAGTAAACCGATATTTTAAATAAATTTTAATTACAAGCCTATTGAAAAATATCTTTTTGAGTAAATATTTAATTTTATCAGAACATTGCCTACTCGTCACTATACTTATCGACAGTGCAGCAAAACATTAGCTTGCAAGCATATTCTGAATGTTAAAAGCTCTTAAACATCAAGAGCACGTAGATAATTGAAAAGATACGGAAAATTTCTCCTTTCCATTTATTACTTTCTTATCTATTATAGTCTATACGCTGACTAGTGTGAAGAAGAATAAACACAAATATTAAGTGCTTTGAATACAAAATAAAATGTAGATTACCACAGGAATTATATTCTTGGAAGACCTACTGGCCCATGAAAAAGCTTATGAAACGAAACCTTCCTATAGCTATTTGATAAGCGTAAACTTATCTACATTATTTTGTATCCTGCGTATCATACATAACGTCTGGGTGAGCAAACATAGTCTCTACTTAAAACCAAAAGTCCAAGCATTACGTTTGCCAGAGAAAAATGGGGCGCAGCATTATAAAGTAGTAAAAAAAGACAGACAAAATACACACTTAGCTGAAGCTGAGAAAACCTGGTAAGCTGAAATGGGACTCACTGAGGTGGGCTCCCACTGCCACTTAATCGGCCATCGACAACAGAGAGCAGACAGAGAAGGAGATGGTGAAACGATTTGGACACGTATGTTTTACTTCTTTAAGTTGTCCGTGATTATTCTGTCAAGCAACACACATACACAAAACACGAATTTAAATTACAAAAATCTATTAACAGTTGGCGGCATAAAACTACATTCGTCTCGCTCTTACTTGGAGCCAGTAAATAGATTATCGTCCGGCACTTGGCTCGCAAGCCCGGGGTAAGCTAACTAGCTAATGGAATATATACCGGCGTTCATATTGGACGGACACGGTCAACAAATCAAGCAGACGTGTTTGTCAATGAACTAAATTTTATGAGATAATAAAGTTGGTAAACACATACTGAAAGATGCTGTTCTGGAGACAGAAAATCTATTTTCGCTAAAAGATAAATAAATATAAGCGCTTTTAGTTTCTTGTTAAAAAACAAGTCAATTCGATCACTAGAAATGGGTGAAAATAGACTTGAAAGATTTGAAGACAAAAAATGACTTTCCATAAAAACATTGAAAGTCAATTATAAGCTTGTAAGAAGATCCGATAGATGCACTTAATAACATGGTATATAAGCAAAACTTTGGCGTCACCGTGAAACAAGCAAGCAACCCCGAATAGAAGGGTTTTGATATTTTCACAACTTTTATTGAACTTGCAATGGATTTAGATGCATTCGGAATGCAAGTTTGTTCAGCAAAAAGAAGTCAGCAAAAAAAGTTTGTATTATAAAAATAGACGCGTCGACTTGAGTACCTCCTCCGTTTTTTTTTTGTTGGTTGAAAAAAAATAACAAAATCCTATTTAATTGTAATCATATCAGGTTATAGTTATATTTTTAAAATTATATGTAATATCTTTTAAATAAATAGCATATATTATATTATATTTAACTATTAATATATCAACAGGCACGTCTGCATTAAGCAACCGTATGATCCCAAAGCTCAAAGTAGCCTCTTTTTGGAAAGCATTCGGAAACTGTAGTACGTGTTGTATTAACATCCTCTCTTTTTGTTAATCAAGTCTTAAGAACAAAACCGACGCCCGAGTGTATGAAATTTCATTAATTTGGCCAACAGGAAAACGTCGTCATATCATGCTCCCAGAGAGTCCTTTTGGTGTAATATTTAAAAGAGGTTTTTATTCTCGGTGGCGCAAATTTAATAAACCTAATAAAAAATATCGCACTTGATGATAAATAACTACCCAAAATTCCATTTTGTTTTAACAGCAGTGTTCAATAGGTATTTTACAATGAAGTAGGTATAATTTCAAGTTCCCGAAATTGAACAATGTAAATTCGACATTGCAATAAAATTGTGATTTCTAATTCATTGCACCGACAAAGCATTGCAATGACTATTCTGTCGCGGGCCTGTAGTGCCTCTAATCTGTTGTTTGGTGGAAGCACAGAACCTATGGATCTGTCACGGAAGCTAGATAGCTTTCAGGTAACGGGCATCAAAGCAAATGCAAGAAATGGCGCATTGACGCTTTCACGGACGCTTGTTGTGCCAAATGGGAAACTCTCTGAGGAATAAGTGAACGAAATATTATAACTTATTTATTACTTTTTCATTAGAAATCAAAATTGACAATTCGTCTTATATACTTGCAAAATGAAGCGTAAAATTGACAATGAATGCTCCAAGCCATGTTGATAATTGATAAAGTTAGATTAGCTGCAGAAAAAGGGTACCCGTGGTATTTGCCCCTGCTATAGGTTACCTTTTCTCTGCAGCTGACTGTAAGTAAGTAAAAAATTGTTTTTTTCGTACATTTGGGTAGGTATGGTTACTTTACAGCCAATAAATGTAGCGCCATTCAAGATTATTGTGACAGAAATAGTAAAACAGAGAACTGGTACTTTCGAGGCTGGAACTGTTTTATAATCTTAGTTTGCCTGTGATTGTGAGATCTGCGAAAGGCTTAGAGTTTCGGCAAATTTAGCAAATCAGTTTAATACGTAATCCTTCTTTTAATTAAGGTACAAGTAAAAAAACAAATCAAGTATTGGATTGCTAAATAAACAAATTTTAAATGAAAAAAAACCAAGGGAAGCAGAAAAGTAAACCTAATACAAACATTGGTATTTACAAACCTAAGGATTTCTTGGAAACGACTGAATACAAAAACAAAACAATTTTTGGGGCTGAAATCAATAAACATCATTATTTATGCGCATTTGGTTTATTATGTAAATGCTACGTATGAGCAGCTAGACATTACCTATGTTTGAAGTTTAAATAAAAATTCTAATGAAGTTATAATCAAACGAGCGTCAGTCAACAGACATATCCATTCTGAATTTTTGATACAGAACATAAACTTGTTTAATATTATTATGGAAAGAAATCAACTTACGCTGCTGCTGCGTACGTGTGTACTGCTGTAATGACATTGTTAAGATTTAGACTATCTTTCAAACATAAATTTCATAATGGGAATATGATAATTCGAGCAATCATCATCCCAGCCTAATTCACGTCTTACTGCACAGACCCCTCTCAGAATGAGAGGGCTTGGGCCGTAGTTCCCACACGGACCCAGTGCGGATTGGAAACTTCACACACCGTTGAATTCATCTCAGGTTTGCAGGTTTCCCATAGATGTTTTCCTTTATTAATAAGCTCCTGGTAAATTTCAAATGTAATTTCGCATATGAATTTTATTCCGAGAAACATAAGTCATAGGTCGAATAACTAAGCTACCACGGCTGATTGTTAACTCATGGTAGCGTAGTGGTTTGACTTATGGTCTCTCAAACAGGGGTTCGTGGGTTCAAACCCGAGCTCGCACCTCTGAGATTATAGGAATTTATGTGCGAAATTACATTTGACATTTAGCAGCTTTACGGTGAAGAAAAACATTGTGTGCATACATTCACCAGCGAATGAATTCAGTGGTCTGTGTGAAGTTCTCAACAAGCACGGGGCCTGCGTGGGAACTACGGCCCAGACCGTCTCATTCTGAGAGGAGGCCTGTGGCAAGCAGTGGAACGTATATAGGCTCAGATGATAATGATGAAAATAAATATTGTATTTTGTAATATTAGTAGGATTAATTGAATGAGTATTTCTTGGATCTATTTTACATTATACTCACCACACCACTTACAACCTCTAACAAAAACGTCACACATTCATATCATAACTCTCCTAATTTCAGAAATAATATTATATCCCGGTGTTACCCGAGTAGGAACTATGCGATCATAAATTCTCATAACGCGTGAAAAATACTGTCGAGTAAGGTTTGCATTTGGGGAAAAGGCTGTACTTACCTCCTGTTGTATAATACCGTAATGCATACATTATTAGTTTGTTTCTGTTCTATGTTTTTCCTTTTAAAAAAGATCATATTTTATTCCGCTTATACCTACTAGTTTGCTATTTTAACTTGAGAGGTACCTTAGCGTCTCTTCGAATTATTCCATAATACTTCCGTAGGTTTGGTTAGTTTTACTGAACTCCGTAAAGGCTTTTCATGGAAAATCTTGATTCAAAGTGTAGTCACCACTAGTGCACTTAGGACATCGTTCAAAGTATGGAAAATTTTTCAACCTCGTATAAGTTCAGATTAACCCAACCATCTGTGTAAATATTCCGGATTTTTTACGACATCTTGTTTACTGAAAAATTCTATCATCATCATCGTCATCCCAGCCTTTTATATGTATATAATACGTCTCACTGCAGGGCACAGCCCTCCTCCCAGATTGAGAGGGCTTGGGGCGCGGTTCCCATGCGGGGCCAGTTCTGATTGGAAACTGCACACACACCATTGAATTTCTTCCCAGGTTTCCTCACCATGTTTTTCCTCCACCGTAAAGCTCATGGTTAACTGCAAATGTAATTTCGCACTTGAATTTTAAAAAAACTAGTGCGTGGAGTCCCTCCGTGCGGAAGAAGTGAAACTTCATAATAAAAGCGGCTAGCAAGCAACCAACTACAGCGCTAGCGAAACAAGTTACATAACTCGTCGCTAGATGGCGATGCTCCTCGTGCGCACGTTATCTTCAATAATTTTTCTTGATTTTTCGTAATTCTCAAAGATATTCAATACTTTTTTTTACTAAGTACAAACGTACTTTATATTTTAAACAAAATACTTTATTCTACGATCTACAATTTAAATAGTTTTGATTTTTACAAGTTTTCATACTAAACCCCGCACTTGTTCTGGATTGCACTGACGAAGTTTTTAACATCCGTTAGTATATATACAATGCGAACGTCTCGTAAACGTCAACTTGCGTTGCGTATTTACGCAACGCTTGTTGGAAGGCGCACTTGAAGTTTCACTTCAAAAACAGTCCGGGCTCGAACCTACGACCCGTTGCTTGAAATAGAAATGGAAATTTATTTGCTAGAATACGGTACAAAAACATCTTCAAGTAAAATATCAGAAACAGTATCTCTAAAGGCCTTAGGTCAAAGAACTGGGCCCCCACGGTTTTTTTTACAGAAATAAAAAACATCTCAATTACTCTGATTTATGGAAATAAGGTATGAATACACTTAATTATGTATACAATTTTAACGCAGCTTCGTTTTCGACGGTATATTGGAGGCGCCTACATTACATTAGCCGTTACATTTTACGTGCCTTTTGCAATAACGACGGGACTAAAGGTTTTTTTTTATGAAACGTAAAGCAAAAACCAATTAACGGTATATCTTGTTGATCCACCTATAAACCGGTTGTTTGACTAATACAATAAACATAAACGGTACCTAAAGATATTTTTTTGTTACAAAAAAATAAGCGAAGTTATTTTTAGTTAATCATTCTTACCAAAAGAAATTTAAAGGTTTCAAGGTACGTTTTAGGAAAGCTAAGGGTGGATCCACATCATTTTAATTTAACGTATCTCGCTCCAAGAAATATCATGATCGTTTGTTTGGAAACATGCCGTATCTGATTTAAGCGTCTAAACTGACGATATTTATCGGTACGTACTAAGCGACGGAAATAAGTTACGCAAACATTTAAATGACGCTAAAAAAATATTTTGAAAAAGAAAAGAATATATTTTACCGCTTTGTAATTTTCATCTTCTCAAGAACTGTTTTCATGCAGCTATCAAAATTGTCGTATCCATTTATGTCGTATCCATGACGATTATCTATTTAAAGTTTTTATTGTAAAACAGAAACACAGAACAAATAGAAAAAACTTGATAAATGTTTCAATAAATCTGAACTCTCCACTAGCTGGCTTGGAAGTCACCTTAGGACTTGTTTTACTGAACTCCTTTATAACATTATATCGCTACGCTGCGCTAGCGCGTCAGATTCAGCTCTTAATCGGCTTTATACCAGTCCGGCTTAAACTGTCGCTTTCGCAATCGTCTTTTTGCCAGTTGATAGAGGAAACGAATTAATAGGTGAAAAGGGATTGGTAAAAGTCTTAAGTTGTCTTATGGTTGTTTGTCTGGATTTAAACATTTTTAATTCATGCTGTTAATGAGGAAATAAAAAAAACTGGCCAAGTGCGAGTCGGACTCGCGCACGAAGGGTTCCGTACAATTATCTATAAGAATCACGTTTGTTGTATGGGAGCCCCCCTTAAATATTTTATTTTTTTATTTTAATTTAATGATTTATTTTTAAAGTCAATATATAATTAAATATTCTGTGAATAGTTCAAGTGTCTACCTGTTGCCGTATCAATATCGAGCAAAAACGAGCAAAAAAATCATGTTTGTTGTATGGGAGCCCTTTAAATATTTATTTAATTCCATTTTTTAGTATTTGTTGTTATAGCGGCAACCGAAATACATCATCTGTGAAATTTTCAACTCTCTAGCTATCACGGTTCCTGAGATACAGCCTGGTGACAGACGGACGGACGGACGGACAGCGGAGCCTCAGTAATAGGGTTTCCGTTTTTACCCTTTGGGTACGGAACCCTAAAAACATCAATGCAAACGAGACAAAAAACCAAGTTTGCTAATTCAGGTAACGATATGGTGTTTACGTTATTCACCTACTTAATAGAGCGAAACACACGTTTTTTAATTGATTAATGTAGAGAGATAAGTATACTTGCCCTTTTAAGTACTTTATATAATAAAATTAAAGGTCTTTACTTTAATTATTATTATTGCTAAAGTTTTTGACAAACAGTGCTAACGAAACCGGGAACACTAGCAAACTAAATGCAATGTCGTTCCTGTGTCAACTGTTAGATAGAATTACCTCTTGTGTGCGCTATAACAAGCTACCCAAGTATAGAGTCGTATACATGCAGGTTCTAACGAATACTAATTGGATTTCAGTTTCCAGACAGCAAACTCTATATTGTGAAAAGATTTATGTACCTACTGGTGGTTATTTAGTTCAACTTCTGTGCAGTATTGTTATTTGTAAACTAGTTACCGTCAATGGTACCTACATATTTCACTGTGATTGGTTTTATACGCTACCTTATTTCCATATTATCATCATCTTCATCGTTTAAACATATTATTATTGTTTGTTGGCTGTTCGGAGAGACTTAGAGTCATGCAACGAGCTATGGAGAGCGTTGTATTCGGAGTTTTTTTGTGCGAGGCATAGCTCAAGGGATTTAAGTTAAAGTAGCAATGTATGCAATGGATAGAAGTACACATATAACTGTTGGGGAAGAAAGGTTCTCGAGTTGCGACCACGAATCAAAAGACCTAGTTGGCATGCCTGCGACTAGGTAGCCTAACGACTTAGCAAGAGTTGTGGGCAACCGGTGGACGTCTTATGGCTAATGATGACCACATACTTGCTCATATTATGCCGTAGAGAAACTTCCTGCACTGCTTTACTTCTGCTGCTACTCTCGAGGATGACAATGCATCTGCTATTTCTTTGATTTCGTGCCACTGCTGCTTGCACATCTTCCAATCTTCAAAAATACAAGTTAAAATTGAAGTATCCAACGCTATCAAAAACAAACTTCTCACTAACTGTGCACTAAAGGGAGCAAATGTAATTAGCTAGTACAATTTTAGAGTTTAACGCGCTGTTGTCATCCGGGGTACAGTGGCGAAGGGTGCTAACAACCCGATTCCTTCCGGGTTGCCTAAAATTTTGAAGTAATCAAACGCTTCTATTAATAACCCGTTGTTTGTAATACAGGCATAATCTTCCCTAATAAACTTAACTTTTTTTCAACACGATGCAGAATCAAAACGCAACGTAATACTCTCACAAAAACGATTCATTCCCGATCTCTAATAGTAAATGCCGGTCGGAAATATTAGAAATTGTACACTCAGACATTTAAATAATTCATTGACAAACACCCACACCACTCCAGGAAACATCGCGTGTGTATGCTACTTAGATAACCCGGGATTAAGCGGCTTATTACATTTAAAAAAAGACTTTGTGTGTTGTGCGTAAGGCTCACTTTCACTTTGCCTGCCGAAGCCGCGAGCCGCGAGCCGTGAGCGGCTTCTTGGAACATTTTTGGCGCTACGATCGCCTACTTATACAAAATTACTGCAGCGAAATGGAACGTAAAATATCGATGATTTAGTGTAAAACAAAAACAATTATATTTTATCTGCTTTTATTATTAAGGTTTATAAACTGGCGAAATTAATATTAGATTAGAATTTTATAAAATAACACCGTCACTTATTGGAAATAATTGTAATGGCAACATTATGATTGATTTGTCATTGATTACAAACTTCATATTTCGTTTCTTGTTTTGAAGTATTATTATTGTTTGTTAGGTAGTACATTATATTGTTTTAATTTAATAAAAAAATACATAGCCAGATTAGTGTTGATGCTCGAAACCAGTGAAATTTCGTAATATCGGATTGTGCAAACTTATAGTGTCAAGTGATCAGTTTAATTTATATTTTATCTTCGGTCGGACTCGCTAGATAAATTATTTTGTATTTACTAGGCTTAATAAAAGTAGAAAAGGCTCCTTTAATTAAAACTGATTGTGGATGCGAATTTGTTGAGTGACGATTTTAGAAGTTATGTCCTAATTTTCAAGAAGAGAATAAATAAAAAGGGTAAGATAAAGGTTAGTAGTTTTCGCCAGAGGCGGCGCTGGGTAAGGGCGACGTGCGCCGCCGTCCTCGGCCTCGCGGTCTGAGGGTCCTCGCGCCTCGAAAGTTTCCCGTTTTTTGCTCATTACATCCGTAATCTAATGTGTGGCGCGTCATCACAGGGCTTCACAAAATGTGTCTTGTCTTGCCCACACCAAATTTAGGTCCTGCGCCGCCACTGGTTTTCGCTACGGCTTTACCTGAAAAAAATTTCACGCTTCGCCACTGCCGGGGTATAACGACTACTTGCGATAATTAATGGAAGGCCCTGCCTTGAATTATTGTTATGGCAATCTTAATGTGCAGTGTGCGCTAATGTTGCACTTTTCTTGACTATCTGCAGTCTTCGAGATTAATCTCTTAATTCGTAAGATAAGATTAGCCGCTGCGAGCTTGATATTAATGGCGGAGTCGTGGCATTGTTAAGAATTATATACAAAGCTCGCTATATTTACGTTCTATTTTTACAAGAGTTTATACAACTTGCCGTGTTAGAACGTATGTATAGTCGACAATTCAATTCCTTTATCAGAATAAAAGCAATAAGGCTGACTATCACATTAAGCTTGTATGTGAAAATAGCTTCCGAACTTATACATGTTGTATCTAACGAATCATGAAATAATTGAATACATTTGCAGCTCCGAAATCAGCACTCAACGTAATTGCCAAATCAAGGCTCTAATCAAATCGGCTTTCAATGCGTCCTTAAATGGATAGGAAACTGATGATCGGTTACTCGCTGATTCATCTTTCTAAGTAATCAATAGGACTTTAAGTCCCACTAATATTTTAAATACTTACGAAAGTTTGTGAATGTGTAAACTATCAGTATACAGTAGGTATAAGTTTTCTACTCTTACACTAAGATAAGAATGAATTGGTATGTAGATACCTAACTCTCAGGAATAACATATAGGTTTTTAATTTATTGAACCCCAAAGAAAAGCGCGGGTGAGCAAAGTAATTGTTTCAGTTCATAAGTCTTTAATAAATATCAATCGTTTAGTTTTAAAACATGAGCGCGGGTGTTTTTCTTGCAACGTTGATAAAAACCATGATTTTAATTCAAGCAAAACTGCAGATATGGGCTTGTAAAAAGTTAAGTATTTGTTACAAGATTTGATTCAATATTAATATACTTTACTAACTTCTTATAATCTTGCAGATTCATTAGGTATAAGTTCGCTTGTCTGAAGAAACAAGAAGTAACAGCGGATGAACTAAAAGCGACAAAAGTGGAAAGGATTGTCGCGTATTTGAAACTTATTTTGCATAGGTACATAATCTTTCTAATATATAAAAATCTCGTGTCACGGTGTTTGTTATCGAACTCCTCCGAGACGGCTTGACCGATTTTTATGAAACTTTTTTCTCTATATTCGGTAGGTCTGAGAATAGGTCGTAGGATATTTTTTATACCCCTATTCTTCGCAGACGGAGTCGCGGGCAACAGCTAGTACTATATAATTTTTAAAGCATTTTAACGTCTTTTGAAGAGTAAGTATTAGAGACTTCCACAAGTAAAAAGTTATAAAATTTTTTTCATCAAATCGAAATCAAAATTATGAGCCAGTCATAATAATTTATTTGTTTTTATAACTAATTTTGTGATTGGATTTTAAATATATTTTTTTTTGTTTAAGTAGAAGTTATTGTAAATTCCTGCACTACTAATTTACGCGGTGAATTAGTGAATAATTCTGTAATGCTCCATCTGTAATCTGTGAGTTTTTCAGAATTTATGTGCGAAATTATAATTGAAATATTATATCGTATAGATTTACAATGAGCTTTACAGTAAAGGAAACCTGCACCACCTGAGAATAAAATCAATGGTATGTGTGAAGATTCCAATCCGCTCTGCGCCCACGTGGGAGGCCTGTGCCCTGCAAAGGGCGTACCTATATCCGTATAAGCTGGGATGATGCTGTAATGCCATGAAAATAATATTTTTTTTAATAAATAATAATACTTAAAAAGTAAAATAATATCTGTGAACCCTGACTTATTATAGTCATTGAGCTCAGAGAGTCTTGGAGTGTAGAGCAGGGGACGACAACAAAGAAAATAGTTAGACAGATGATATCTGGCAGCAGACTGGTGTAAACAGGATGCGAGTAGTTAGCAAAAGACAGAAACTGTGTACTGGAAAGTAGAGAATAGGCCTCTAGACGGACTCTATAAGGACTGCAATTAGAGAGAACAAAATTTTCTAAAACAATTTCCGAATACTTTCTGAATAAGATTTAGGTATGTATCGTAACCAAAATAGCTGTTATCGTTACGCTGCGAATGAAAACCAAGCGCTTATTAAAAATTAAAGCCAAACAAGAGTCAAAAACGTCGGTTAAGCCTCATAGACTTAGACGACCAGATGGCCTAGTGGTTAGAGAACCTGACTACGAAGCTTGAGGTCCCGGGTTCGATTCCCTTGTCGGGGCAGATATTTGTATCAAAAATACGAATGTTTGTTCTCGGGTCTTGGGTGTTTAATATGTATTTAAGTATGTATCTATCTATATAAGTATGTTTATCCGTTGCCTAGTACCCATAACACAAGCTTTGCTTAGCTTACTTTGGGACTAGGTCAATTGGTGTGAATTGTCCCGTGATATTTATTATTTATTTATTTATTATACAAGGCAATGAATACCTTCGATGACAAAACTAAAATAAATAATTATATTTCTATAATAAAAATAGGGTATCGTCAAGCAATCAATTCGCGCCAAAAATATACGTTAGTTAAGACACAGTAATATTATCACAGCCTAGCAATTAACTCAATTCTCATTATCCACACTCAACCATTAGTAGGCGATGCTTATGTTTCCGTCAGCCACTTCAAAGGACATCAGTCATACGCCCTGACACCTAGGCTATAAACGCGCTAGCCGCTTTTAGCACTTTCTTGTGAGTCATAGACGCGCCTAGTGCAGGATTGCTGTCGTCGGAGTAATATTACACAAAGGTTTTCTTTGAGGCCACAATCTAAGAAACTTAACTAAGTCTACACTGTCGGTTCGTCTGTCCGTCCGTTCAACTATTCCACTTTAGGAACTCTTACAAAAATCGTTGTTTTATTTCAACGAATGGTGTATGCGATTGCAATGCGTTCGACAGAGACAGTATTAACTAGGACGTGACATTTAGTGCATCGATTCTTGTTTTAAGTGTTTATATAGCAATTGCCGCAGCCAGAATAATTTCCAGTTCCAATACAAAGCTTACAATTTTGAATTTATGAATTGTCACGTGCCTTTGTGTGTTTAGCTTAAGTTGGTTACTCTTGAAATCCGTACGTGCATAGTTGTGTTCACAAAAATCTGAAATTGATTGCGGCCAAAATGATGACACTAATAAATTTGTTTAACGTGATATAGCTACATTTTATTGTAAATTTACATTATGTCATGTTAGTAGGAAAACTCCACTGATTTCCTTAACCATATCTTGTCAATTGACTATCACTATTTTATTTTGACAGTTCCTACATCAGGCACAAAACAATAAGCCTAATTGTCTCATTGACTTTTAAGCGGAAATGGTCTTTAATGGTTTTATACCGTACGGTTAGGGTACCTAAAACGTGGTAAGGTAAAGTGCAAAAATATGTACCGATTTATTCCTTTCATTATTATGTACCAATGCCTTAATTCGACATAGGACATATTATGTTATGAGCAAGTTATACGCATTCATATTTTTGCACCTAACTGTACCTAAGAAAAATTTTGGTCAACAGTAACTATAACATTTTTTAAAGTCTGTTTACTCGCTTTCGTAATGATGAATTAGAAATGTCAGAATCACAAACGTTGATGAAAAAAGCACCAACAGGGAAAAGGAAAAACTTAATCCAAAACTTATGAAACACAGTTAATTCTCTGCTGCCAATTGAAATAGCTTCTACTTTATGAACACCAACTGTGCGCTAAAATCGCAACGCCATTTTAATCGAATGTCATTCGGACAGAATAAAGTTTCAGACGACACATCGTGCAGTGAATATAGCGAAGACGATAAATAATATTATTTACTTATATCGAGACTCGTTCAAACTTCGCATTTAGTTTTATAGAGCATGCTGATAAGTCACTAATGAAAAATAGTTATAACAAAAAATAAATGTTTATAACTATAAATTAAAAATTTTAAAAACCCCCAACGCAATTATGTCACACGTATGTTTGAACTTATAAAATAAATGCCCATTATGCGTCTAAGATCCCTTCCGCAGCTAACAAAATAGCTGATAAAAAAAACCGCATCCTAATCAGTTAACCCGTTTAAGAGTTATGATGTCACAGACACACATAGACAGACACACAGACACACACACACATAGCGGTCAAACCTATAACACCCCTCTTTTTGTGTCGGGGGTTAAAAAGAAGCTTATCTTCCTAAGAGGTAGTATTTTTTCCTTCAGATTTAAATGGGACCAAAGGAAGAAGGATATTCAAACGATAAACCCAAACCGGATCATAAATGTAAATGACAGAGTTAATAAATAACATTAAGTCGGTTTGTAACACCTAAATATCGTAACTACATATATATTAAATACCTGACAAGCTAAATTCAAGCAACCAAGCTGAACTGGTCATATGACAGCAGTTAATATTGACGAGAGCTTAAAAAACGGCCAAGTGCGAATCTGACTCACGCACGGAAGTTTCCGTACTAAATATCACCATTATTATCATAATTTTAGTCGAAAGACGTCCACTGCCTGAACGTAGGCCTCCACTAAGGCTTGCCAAACAGATCGGCCCTGCGCCATCCGCATCAAAAATGCATCAAATGTCAGCTTTCTATCTATTATAGTTCTTGCTCTTGCTATACAGCCCTGTGATAGACAGATAGCGCGACAGTAGTGTAGCGATATTATAGGGTTTTTTTTTCATTTTTTTTATGGTATAGGGGCAAACGAGCAAACGGATTGCCTGATGGTAAATTATTACCGTCGCCTATGGACACCTGCGGCACCAGAAGAGTCACAAGTGCGTTGCCGGCCTTTTAGGTAGGAGTACGCTCTTTTTTTGAAACCTTGAAGGTCATATCAGTCCGGGAATACCGCAACAGATACTTCATTCCAGAGCTTTGCTGTGTGAGGCAGAAAATTTCTGGAAAAACGCACAGTAGAAGACCATCCAGATGGTGAACAGGGTTTCGTTTGTCATCCGTTGCAGGACCCTACAAACGTGCTTTATTAATCTCCGCCCACGTAAACATATCTAGCCGTTCGACACAGTACAGTTTGGGCGTTCGCTTAATTTCACGGTGAGCAAGTGGACCCCGGCAGTCGATTGCTAGTTTTTCAATTTGCCGAATTGCGATGCGGATCGTGGGAAAATATTGCAATTTTATTCACTGCGCTTCGCAGGGGTGTCGCGATTTGTCAGGATTTTGCTGGGCGCTCGTTGATAAAGGGTTTTGTGTATAGATGTATTTTGCATTTAAATAAGGTTTTTTTTATGTATACACTAGAAATGAGTTCTCTTTTATATACGGAGTAACATTTTAGGGCAAAGAGTTAATATAATGTACAGGGACGTTTAAGGGATTAAACTTACTGAAAACTTAATATTCCAAAACTATTAAAAGCTACTTTGATAAGCTGACTTATCTTTACAATCAACAAATTATTTAATTCAAAGTAGATTTGGTAGCCTAGTGGCATGGCTTATGATTTGTCAAACAATTCGTGGGTTCGACTCTGGGCTCGAGTTTTTGGAAATTTATGTGCAAAATTACATTAGAATTTTTTCATGAGTTTTACGGTGATGGCAAACATTGTGAGGAAACCTGCACGCACCTACGAAGAAATTGAACGATGCGTGTGAAGTTTCCTATCCGAACTGAGTCCTCATGGAAACTACGGCCCAAGCCCTCTCATTCTGTGAGGAGACCTATGCACTGTAGTAGTGGGACGTATATAGGCCCGGATGATAATGATGTAATTAACTACTGATCAATATTATAAGATGAAATATTAGTAATTTTGCCACTTAGTCTTACAGCTGTTTAGGCGCAATCCTTCAAAGTCGTTTTGCGTCCTAGGCATTGTGATCAAAAAGGTAAAATAAGGCTGGTCAAATGGTGCGAAGGTGAGGAGAAGGGTTTGTTAGAGCTATTTTCTAATCACAAATACAATTCGATGGCCCAGACGAATAAAATGTGCAAAGGCCATTACACGATATTTTTTTTTTCTTCGTTATGCTTTTTTATACCCTAAGGCACGTTGTAAAAATTTTTAAGCCAGTCCGATTTACCGTTTATGTAAAATATTTATTTCATTTTTATTGGCTGGTAATTTTCCATCTAATACATTTAAACGAGCAATTCTTGTATATATGTTTATATATATATAAACGTCTATTTTTGTATTTTATTTGATTTCGCATTCGGCGTTTGCAATTTTGTTCGTGTTTATTTATTAAAATGATTTTTATTCTATGATTCAAACGTTAATGAGTAGTATGTGAAAACTAGTGTTACTAAAATTTGGCTGACAAGATTGAACGTGATCAAAGGCTTAGTGCTAGTTTAAACGAATCTTGCTAACAAAGTTTAATACGAATAAACGTGCAAAGTAATATTAATCATATTGAAATAAAAAAAGTCAATGTTGAAAACGCCGTTTTGGTCAAAAAGTCAATGTACAAAAGCCCCGTGGTGGCCTAGTGGTTTGACCAGTGGCCTCTCAAGGAGAGAGTCGTGGGTTCAAATCCCGGCTCGCACCTCTGATTTTTACAAAATTTATGTGCGTAATTACATTTGTAATTTACCATGAGCTTTACGGTGAAGGAAAACATCGTGAGGAAACCTGCATACACAAGCGAAGAAATTCAATGGTTTGTGTGAAGTTCCCAACCCGCACTGGGCCCGCGTGGGAACTACGGCCCAGGCCCTCTAATTCTGAGAGGGTGCCTGTGCCCTGCAGTGGGACGCATGAGGTAGAAAACCATGAGGCAGCCATTGTACGTTTATTCGTGTATAGTGACAAAATTGTTAAAACGGCAACACTCTCTTGGAATCTTATTCATGTTAATTTATAGTACCTGGGCGACCGAGCTCTGCTCGGGCAGAAACTCGGTACCAAGCGTTTTCCCAGAGATAAGACCAAGCTAGATCAATTTTTCATCCCCGAAAACCCCCAAATACCAAATTTCATCGAAATCGTTGGAACCGTTTCCGAGATCCTGATTATATACACCGGAGGGGTGGGGGGTGGGGGGTGAGAGGGGGGGAGGGGATGCGGGGGAGGGAGCGCGGGGAATTAAAGGGGGGATGAAAATTTCATTGATTTTGCCGTAGGATGCACCGTTTTCAAGATATTTGACAAAAACACCGGAGGGGGGGGGGGGGGGGTGAGTCACGTTAAACTATCGTCCGTAAACCGACTTTACAGACAACCGGCTTTTCCTGTTCTGTGCTCCCAATAGGAAACGTGCACATAGACGGTGCTGCCAACTGGTGCCATAAGGGTGCCATCAATTTGAATGTTTTACCTTGATAAGTTTGTTTTACTGTCCGCATAGTGTCTCTTCTGTCGCATTAGTGCTGCCGCCTATAGTTACTGCACGTTCCCTATAAGACTTTTTCTAACAAAAAAGTAACTTTTTCTCACAAAAGAAGAAACTTGACGTTTTCTCATGAAAAATAAACTTTATATATATATATATAAAGTTTATTTTTCATCAAGTTATATATATATATATATATATATAATATAATATATATATATATATATATATATAACTTGATGAAAAATAAACTTTATATATATATATATATAAAGTTTATTTTTCATGAGAAAACGTCAAGTTTCTTCTTTTGTGAGAAAAAGTTACTTTTTTGTTAGAAAAAGTCTTATAGGGAACGTGCAGTAACTATAGGCGGCAGCACTAATGCGACAGAAGAGACACTATGCGGACAGTAAAACAAACTTATCAAGGTAAAACATTCAAATTGATGGCACCCTTATGGCACCAGTTGGCAGCACCGTCTATGTGCACGTTTCCTATTGGGAGCACAGAACAGGAAAAGCCGGTTGTCTGTAAAGTCGGTTTACGGACGATAGTTTAACGTGACTCACCCCCCCCCCCCCCCTCCGGTGTTTTTGTCAAATATCTTGAAAACGGTGCATCCTACGGCAAAATCAATGAAATTTTCATCCCCCCTTTAATTCCCCGCGCTCCCTCCCCCGCATCCCCTCCCCCCCTCTCACCCCCCACCCCCCACCCCTCCGGTGTATATAATCAGGATCTCGGAAACGGTTCCAACGATTTCGATGAAATTTGGTATTTGGGGGTTTTCGGGGATGAAAAATTGATCTAGCTTGGTCTTATCTCTGGGAAAACGCTTGGTACCGAGTTTCTGCCCGAGCAGAGCTCGGTCGCCCAGGTACTATAAATTAACATGAATAAGATTCCAAGAGAGTGTTGCCGTTTTAACAATTTTGTCACTATACACGAATAAACGTACAATGGCTGCCTCATGGTTTTCTACCTCATGCGTCCCACTGCAGGGCACAGGCACCCTCTCAGAATTAGAGGGCCTGGGCCGTAGTTCCCACGCGGGCCCAGTGCGGGTTGGGAACTTCACACAAACCATTGAATTTCTTCGCTTGTGTATGCAGGTTTCCTCACGATGTTTTCCTTCACCGTAAAGCTCATGGTAAATTACAAATGTAATTACGCACATAAATTTTGTAAAAATCAGAGGTGCGAGCCGGGATTTGAACCCACGACTCTCTCCTTGAGAGGCCACTGGTCAAACCACTAGGCCACCACGGGGCTTTTGTACATTGACTTTTTGACCAAAACGGCGTTTTCAACATTGACTTTTTTTATTTCAATATGATTAATATTACTTTGCACGTTTATTCGTATTAAACTTTGTTAGCAAGATTCGTTTAAACTAGCACTAAGCCTTTGATCACGTTCAATCTTGTCAGCCAAATTTTAGTAACACTAGTTTTCACATACTACTCATTAACGTTTGAATCATAGAATAAAAATCATTTTAATAAATAAACACGAACAAAATTGCAAACGCCGAATGCGAAATCAAATAAAATACAAAAATAGACGTTAATATACATTCATCATCATCATCATTTCAGCCATAGGACGTCCACTGCTGGACATAGGCCTCCCTCATTGATGCCCAATCATTACGATTGGAAGCGATTTGCATCCACCCTGAACCTGCGGCCTTCACCAAATCGTCCGTCCATCTCGTTGGTGGACGTCCCACGCTGCGCTTGCACAGTCCGTGGTCTCCATTCCAGAACTTTTGGCCCCCAACGGCCATCTGTTCTACGTGCTATATGGCCTGCCCATTGCCATTTCAACGAGCTAATCCGTTTGGCTATGTCGGTTACCCCGGTTCTTCTACGGATCTCCTCGTTTCTGATTCGATCCCGTAGAGAAACTCCAAGCATAGCCCTCTCCATAGCTCGCTGAGCGACTCTGAGCCTATTCATCAGGCCCATAGTGAAGCACCACGTCTCGGATCCATATGTCATCACTGGCAACACACACACGAAAAACATTGCAATGAGCCATTATACACAAAATGAACTGAAAATTTATGATTCGAATAAAAAAAATAAAGAGGTTTTTCAATATTTACGGGAAATGGTTAAAAATAAGGGTCAAACATTTACACAGTTTTGTAGTTAATTTTAATATTTATCTAATGATATATAAAACACATAATATAACGCTGCCAGAACTGTCAGTTATCTTTGTTAAACTTGATTTTATTTTTACTGTAAAGTTGTCGTTTTACGATTACACGTTTATTCGTCTAGGCCATCGATGTTGTCTCAAAATTCAACGTTAACTTTGTACTGGGCTGGGCAAGAGGCAAATTATAACAGTTCGGGGAAATTTCGAAAAAACAACATGTCACTTAAATGTACTTACCTACTACTTTTTTTCAGAAATAGGTAGTTCTGGGGTATTCGCTACGTGAAAGATTTTTTAAACCAGTTAAGTAGCTTCAAAGATTACTCATTCTACAAAAACAAACATATTAAGTTACATTTTTGCATTGGTATGGATTTCTGGATGGCAAATTATTCGTTTGCATCCCTACAGCCAATACTTGCGGCATGGACGGTAATGTCCTGCTGACGCGCGGTCTTTTGGGGTGCAGAGGGCTCCGCAAACATCTGCCGGTGACCGGCCATTTGCCAGAAATGTTTGCACGTTTTGAGAAATACTCGCTGATGTTATGAATGCGAAAGTTAGGTTTAGAATAGAATAGAATAATTTTATTTATCTTTCATCTTTCTTTATTTTTCGGAGAGGAGGCCTGTGCCCTGCAGTGGGACGTATATAGGCTGGGATGATTATTGATGATGAGAATAATTTATTGTATCCCACTACTATCATATCTATCTCATATCTATTCTCAGACCTTCATAGCCCATAAACCATACATTGTAAATGCGACCTTTTTAGGGTTCCGTACCTCAAAAGGAAAAAACGGAACCCTATAGGATCACTTTGTTGTCCGTCCGTGTGTCCGTCCGTCCGTCTGTCAGTCAAGACCCTTTTTCTCAGGAACGCGTGGATGTATCAAGCTGAAATTTATATCAAATACTCAAGTCTACTGTCCCTTGGAGCTGTGAAAAAATCAAACATCTAAGCCAATGCAATCAAAAGATACAGCCGTTTATGACGCAAATTTCCGCATATTTTCGAAACTCGCAAGGGAATCAAAACCTACAGGGTACTTCCCGTGAACTCAGAATCTTGAAATTTGATACGAAGCTAGGTCTTATAGCACAGATAAAGGAAAAATTGCGAAAAGCATAAATTTTTTTGTCTGTCCGTCTATATCAGTAACCAATGCACATTTTCGACACTCGCAAGAGAATCAAAACCTACAGGGTACTTCCCGTAAACTCAGAATCTTGAAATTTGGTACAAAGCAAGGCCTTATAGCACAGATCAAGGAAAAATTGCGAAAAGCATAATTTTTTTTGTCTGTCTGTCTATTTCTGTCTACAATGATCCCACACTGCGCACATTTTGCTTAAGAGCAGGGGTCTGCTAAGACTGGATGATCATAGATACATATAAATTTGTATGGAACCCTCGGTGCGCGAGTCCGACTCGCACTTGGCCGGTTTTTTATTCATTAAGAATGAGTTGGTTACTCTATTACTTACTACAATTGTCATGTTACATCATGTTATTCATGTTCCATTGATTGATAATATTGTGGTAAATAAAAATACTTTAAAATGGCATTTCAACAAAATTAAATTACGAAGCACGTGAATTATGATGACTCAAGAGTACTTAAGTGTAAGCCGATAATTGAATTAAATAGCGCCTATGGGGATCCTCCGATTAATAATATTCGGGTTACTGTCAACCCAGAGCACTAATGTGATTCTTATTGTGACCGCAGGTGTGCACTGTGCATCCAGGATAATGACGGTCGATGAGGATTTTCGTTGCGAAAGTGCAAGTTATCTTGAGAATAAGTTACCTGGTGAGATTGGCATAATTTTACATTGTACCTACTGGCTCGGTTATCATAGTGCATTTTTTTTGTTGGAAACGTTAAAAAAACAGAATAAAGTTATTTTAGTGTGCATAACATAGATAAGCGCTTTATCACTGCATAAAGTGATTATAACAGACTGAAATGTACGATGTATGGGAAAGATTCGTCGCTAACCTCTAGACCAGTGATGGTGTAGGGGTAAGCACGCAGCACGGAACGCTGAGGACCTGGGTTCGATTCCCAGCATTGGTCTTTTTTCTGGAGTTTTTTCTGTGCATCTATATTTCAGTTTGTATTTAGTTTGAAATATATGGTTTCATGGGATGACCGTAAAAGTAATAAAAAATGAAGTTGAAAAAATAAATAAAAAAGATACTTCATATCTGACTTATTTTAGTGTTTTAATCTTTTCGTACTTGATGAGGAAACTATTACGTAAGTATTAAAAACCGGCCAAGAGCGTGTCGGACACGCCCAAGATAGGGTTCCGTAGCAGGTACGAAAAAATCTTTGCATATTTTATTAATGTGGTTGTTTTGGTCCCAGCTCCCACCACTGTTAATCTTAATTTAGAAATATTTTTTTACAAAAACTTAAAAACTGCTCAACTGATTAAGTTGAAAATAATTTTCCTAGAAATTTTTTATTGAGTTTAACTTACGTGATTTTTTTCATATTTTTTAGACTTGCTATTCAAAAGTTAGAGGGGGGCACACATTATTTTGATCTTTCGGAGTGAATATCTCTCTTTATTCCTGTTAACAATTTCTTAATTGGTTACAAGGAAAAATAGAAATGCCCATTTAGTACATTTTCAATTGAAAACGATAGTAAGATGTCAACGTCAAGTACTCCGACTAGACATGACGGTCTACAGTACATGGCTGACGCGATTAATTTTGTGAGGAAATAGTTTTTTTTTTTCATAAAAAAAATTAAACCATTGTATAGTCGGGGTAAGAAAAGGTTCGTCACTTTTCGACCTTAACTCGTTGACATAGAGTCGAAAAGTGACGAACCTTTTCTTACCCCGACTATACTTAATGACTGATAAGGTTAAAGGTTGTATATTTTAATTTATTGTCTCTGTTACAAGATACACCCGTATGTACTCAGCGCGTGATTACTGATATGTGTTAATTACGCTTCGTTTCTTATTGAAGTCCTACCTACACTTATATTATGAACGAACATCTGTCACGCCTGATGTGTTGACCTTTACTAATAATATTATGCCAAAAACATTTCTCCTACCAGTTCGTGTTCGAGAATTTATTTCACGGAGTTTGGTCACAGAGCTTAATTGCCTTGAGTGCTTTGTAAGTTGTTGTGGAAATTGTAGGCATCTCTGCAAATGAAACTTTGTCTGAACTCGGACAGCTTTATCAAATTTACGAAAAATCACTTTGGGCTAAGACTAGTAAAATAATACTTCAAGGAGAATTAAAACTTAAAATTTAACTTAGTCTATCAAAAGCCGTATTTATCTCAATTTATAGTTCAGTGACTCGTTAATTTCATGCGATCTTATTGGATCAAATTACTTTTATGTAAAACAACATTGACACCGTAATGTCATATTTCGTTCATATTTCTTAAATATTGTATGTTATTCAAACAGACCGCCCTCCATGATAATAAACTGAAAGCTATTATCAAGTTATAAGAAAACCGCACGTTTCTATACTTATATTGCAGGCACTAAAGACCGTTTTTCCAGGCCATCTGAAATTCTGATCCGGCTCGAAGGACCATCAGCTTAAGTGTGCAACTGACTTTCTGGCAGGGTGCCAATAACATTATATCATAACGTTAGCCGGATATTCGAGGCGCTTGTTTTTGTTATTGTTTTTAATTATGGGGATCCCCTACGAAAAACTTATGAACATAATTTCTTTGTGGCATCGTTACGTAAAGATTTTTTTATACAATATTATAGGCTTGCGTTTGACTACAATCACGTCTAATGGAAAGCGAAGATGAGGCCTACGATAGAGCACGCTTGCCTAGTAAATGCTCATTCACCCTAGACTTGAGTTTAGGGGACTTTTAAAATAGCACTGTTGTAATTTTGATTAAGTGTGCTTACACGAGTAAGAGTTACGGAACAAACTGACTCAAATTGTTTTAGAAAAAAAGTTTACATTCCGTAACATTGCGGTAATCATCAAGAACACACAGATTCACTAAATAAGCTTTTTCCGTTTAAAGTGTATCATATACTTTTTTAATGAGGAAATTTTGGGGTATTCTTGTTCAAAATCACGAGTACTATTTTATTTTCATAAAGCAAACATTTCTATATTTTGGACTCAGTTTTGGTACTTTTTTCATACTGTTTCTTATGGATCGTCACAAACAAAACTGACACAAAAAAAAAATAAAAAGATTTTGTTTTTAATAATCAAAATTAATAGCGCTCTTCTCAGTAAAAAAAACTCCAAACCTACGTAATTCTGAAAATAAAGCAGCAGGTACATTTTAAATTGAAAATGGCCAAATACAACATGTTTTGCGAAAAATAACTTTGCGATTTTGAGAAAAAATTAAAGCATTCAAGTTTAAGTTTCAGTTTTAACGTGAAGTTATCTATTAAAATTTTAAATTTTGCTCTTTTTATAATGAAATCATCATCATCATCATTTCAGCCGAAAGACGTCCACTGCTGAACATAGGCCTCCCCCAATGCTCGCCAAACAGATCGGTCCTGTGCCATCCGAATTCAAAGCGTTCCCGTAACCTTAACCAGGTCGTCACTCCATCTTGTTGGAGGCCTACCTGCACTGCGTCTCCCGGTCCGTGGACGCCACACGAAAACCTTCGGCCCCATCGGCCGTCAATTCTACGAGCGATGTCCCCTGCCCACTGCCAATTGAGTCCGGCGATTTGAGCTTTGTCCATGACTTTAGTTCTTGCGCGGATAAAGAAAGCTAAAGCTATGCTAGTGAATTAGTATAATTTAATCCACAAATCAAAATACTTAAATATCAAATCAATCAAACAATTAAAAGTGGGTGAAATTCAACTTGCAAGGGTAAACTAAATATTCTCACGTAAATACAAGAAAAAAATGAAAATGAACGAAACCACTTTCCTTCATGAACTTATCCGTATCTTTGTATGCATGGTGGGCGGCTTGTTTAGATTGCTACACCGAGCTGTGAAAGTGAAAAAGACGTTTTATTACCGCAGGGGGTGTTAAGTGGAGTAGGACAAATATTATCAACGTATGGAGATTTTATACACTTTTCTTTAAAGTATAATATTACAACTTTTTCTTTGAGTAATAATAACAAAGCAAATGCCAAGCAAGCAGTGACAAGCATCGAGATGGTCGTATAGTAACATCTTATACAAATAAAATACTTTTCAAAAGTATATAATGAGGGAATGGCAGTCGAAAAACAAACAAGTTATTCCTTTAAAACTGTATTATATATAGGATACAAATTAGAACACGAACAGAGCTTTTACTCACTTGTAACGACTGACATTATACCTTTTTTTTTTAATAAAGCAAGCAGTGTTGCCAGGTTAATCATTTAAACTAGTTAACCTAATATCCTCACATAATGTTATAAATTTGTGCAAGTGACCACCGGACAGAGAACATTAACGTGCCAGCTATTGTTGACATGACTGTCATGATTAGTCATGAAAGAACTCGAATCACGGAATAAGTACATACTTTTTTTTCGACGTATCAACTTACGATAAAGAAAATTCTGAAACATTGTAACAATAAGAGAAAAGACTGAAGTGCTGACCTAGTGAGCTAGAAAATTGGCAATTTGTCCCAAACCCCAACGATACTTGTGTTTCAGAAGTGCATATGACAGCGGAACTTCACAGGTTTATTCTATTTCCGGAAAATAAACTGAATTTGTTCAATACTCGTATGATGTAAAAAGTATTTCACAGCTGAACACGCAAAGGGATTAAATATAAAAATGCCTATCAAACTCGTTAATTTTACTCTTCGATTTTTGTATTTTTGTATTTCACGGTGTTCCCATATACCTACTTATATTTTTTTCTAAATTACATCGCAACTAGCATTGAAAAAAACTAAAGTATAACTAGGGCTGGTAATCGAAACCCAGTTTCTGATAGTGTCTGTTTTTTTTTCAATCTGTTCTAGTCCAATATAATTTAGAGAAAGTAGAAATATCTTCAAATGTAAATATCTGCTGAATTATCTGCTGAAAGAGGTTAAGAAGTACTGTTTGAATATTATTGTTACAGTTTCCCAGTTAAATAACGCAAAATTATGCTAATCATGCCTCCTCAGTTAAATTTTAACGTAAAATAGCCGCACAAACATCGCTGGTATTATTTAGTACCACAACAATATCGTCGGCTCTACCGTACTGCGACTAATTTGCCAACGCGAGTAACACTGAACTGAATATGTCCCCGGGTGCGTGTACCGACTCGGTGATATTAAAAAGGAGATAAGGTTGGTTTAACCGGAAATTGTGCTAGTGTGACATACGAAAGCATTGTTTTTGGGGTTCATGTGTGAGTAGGGAATGATTCTTTAGATTAAAAGGCTCCTGACGGGTAAGGCGTGAATGAGTAATGAACAATGACAATGACAATATTTAGGCGATAAGGGATTTTGTGGTAAAGATAGGAAGTAGTAGAATATTTATATCAAGATTTAGTAAAGAACGCTGTTGATTGGTGGTATATTGTTGTTTTGAAGATCAAAGAGAATAAAGAGGAGAAAATAGATAATTCCTTTTTTTTTAATTGTACCTATCCGCTTGTTCTGTCATTAAAATTAGTTCAAAATAATATGTTTAATTTTAAGTAAAAGAAAAAACAGAAAACAAATTAAGCACGTGCCAAATAAAATGAACTAAAAAAACGAGGATATTGATTTCAGTTGTGGCATTATCTACTTTTTTCATCAAATAATGTCGTCAACTTGAAACCATTAAAAAGTAGAACTTGCAGGCTGATTTATTTGTATGTAGTACTCTTTATTGTACATAACAAACACACAGGTTACTGGACAAAACAAATGTACAAAGGTCAACATTTATTCATAATCGCGGTAATCGTGCCCGACCTGTAAAATATGCAACCATTACACGTCGTTCCATGTTATGAGATCGGATATCTCTTTTGTTTTTCCGGGCTCTTTGCCCTGGGCCACCAAGGCAATGAAGTTCCACGACATTACAAACATTTTATTACACATAACCTATTGCAACACGTCATAAGCCCATTGCGAAAGAGGAAAACAGTTTAAATTGTTCACAAACAAAAAATGAATCTTCACCGACCGGATATTTTATTTCCCGGGCATTTTCACATACCTACCTACGCTCTGATACCAAACACCTATCGACAGCATTTTATAAAACTAAAAACAAAATATTCTTTTGATGCAGTCGTTTATCAATTCCAAACTATTTGAACATAATGGTAGAAAAACATTAATTGTAATCGTCTGTGTTACATGCAAGATTTTAGCTGTTTTGTACTTTCGTTGAAGAATAGCGGGGTATAAGGTTGTACCTAGTTCATTTATAATTATAGATAACCACAAAGTAATGCCTAAATCAATCAATCAAATTGAGCGTTGACATTTTCCACCTTAGCAGGATGTCACTTACCTTATATATAACGTAGGTGACATCGATGTAAATGAAGATGATTTAAAATGAATAAATGAATATGAGTACTTGATGGAAAATGAAGTTGACATAAAGAACATTGTCTTTTAATCAGTCAATGAATGGAACTACGTAAAAAAACACATTCAAAATAATAAAAAATTACAACAAAAAAGAAGTAGTCACAGTTTGTGTGCGCTATAAAATTCCCGATTCAGTTTCTGTTGTTTACAATTTCACTTTAAGCTGACGTATGAAAAAGCAATGTAACAATGTTTGGGTTTACTTTTTAGTCATGTTTTAATAATAATAATAATAATAATAATCGTTTATTGATAAAACTGTATTACATTACATGTTTTAAATTGTAACACACCACCAAAAATTAATAACATCCCTGCTGGCATTATGTGAAGGATAATCAATCTGAGTAGATTTACAAATTGTATTGCCTAGATTATGTACCTACTTGTTTACTAAAGAAATAATTAAGATACTCTTTAAATCCTAAAATTGAATTTTGAAATTATCTTCACTTTGTTCTGTTCAAGTTACTTACTTGGGATATATTTTTTTTACTTTATTTAACTTACGATAGTGCTTTACGTTCTATGATATTCTGTGAGCCTCAATTTAGAGCTTCATTATAAAATAAACAAATAAGCAAACTGGATTTTACATGAAATCCCCACAACGTAGAAACTTTTATAATCTGAAATTTTATAAAGCAACCTCCAATTATTTGGATTGCTTTGAGTCGAGCCATTGCGAGTCGTCCCTGTGGTGTCACAACCATTTTTGACAAGGCAAAAATAAATATGTAAACAGTTTGCGTGTATAGTTATTCGTATTTTGTGGAATACTTCAGCAGCGTCAAATTTAATGAATAGTCTTTGCGTTGAATTTGGATTAAATAATAATGTTGGGCCAATTACCGCAAGGTGTGCAAATTTTATGAAGATTTTATCATGAAGTCGTGAGAAATTACCTATGTTCGTAGTAAGAAAAAATCACCTGAGGTAATTGAAACACGTGATGGCTACAGAATGTTTACCTGTAAAAATGTCCCGATCGCCCGAAGCCCCTTGAGGCTCTATAGGACGTATCGAGCACTTTCTTCTTAATAACCTACTCGAGGATTATCTAGGATTACCGGTATGATTAATGTGGCGGCCCGAAAAGACACCTTTCTTCGCGTTACTGAGGATTAAGGATAAGAGATAGGAAACAGAAAAACTAATTTGATCGAGAGAGTCGGGGATTTGTTTGACTCCGAAAACGGAATCTCAATTATAATTAAGTACAAGAGCCTGATATCGGATCTTTGTTTTGACGTAAACTTGGTTTCTATTAAAAATAGCTTAAAAACCTATAACAAAGCTAGAAAGTAACTGATACATCTTCATAATAAGATTAATTAGTTGATTAATAATATTGTGCTTTTTTGGAACTTATTCTACTTTATCTATAATAATATTCTGCTAAAGTAATGCGTTACTACGTATATATCATCACGCCTGTATCCAAAGCACACGAAACGCTATATGTACGTTTCGGGGCTACTTTTAGCAATTTTAGGTTTAATGTTAGATAAAAGTGGGCAATAGTGACAGGTTGCTAGCCTACAATAAGCCTTTTTCCTTAGTCTCTTCTACTACTACTACTACTATGTTATTATTTCTACTTACCTACTGTTGCTGTGTTTCACTTATACATACATTCATCATCCCAGCCTGTATACGTCCCACTACAGGCCACAGGTCTCCTCTCAGAATGAGAGGGTTTGGGCCGTAGTTCCCACGAGGGCCCAGTGCGGATTGAGAACTTCACATACACAATTGAATTTCTCAGGTGCATACAGATTTCCTCACGATGTTTTCTTTCACCGTAAAGCTCATGGTAAATTACAAATGTAATTTCGCAACTAAATTCTGAAAAACTCAGAGGTGGGAGCCCGGACTCGAACGCACGACCCTTTGTTTGAGAGACCATAGGTCAAACCACTAGGCCACCATGGCTTACACATACATTACTTTGTTATAATTATTAATATAATTTACGTTTTCTCAAACATGCTATGTAATGTTTACGTTGTGTTCTTTAAAACAGGCTTCAAAATACACCGTTGCTGGCCTAGGCCGGCAATGCGATCGTCTATTGTTTCATGTCACACAACACCATGATGTTAATAAATAGGTCTATGGCATCATAGCATTTAGCCATTTAAAAAAAAACTATAAGAAATATTTGCGTTTTGGTTTATTATGACATTCTGCCACTACGCTTATTTAAGGTAAGATGGTGATGGTAATGGTGATCTGCCTAGAGAAATATTTCACCATCATCATCATCATCACCATCACCACCATCATCATCATCATCATCATCATCGTCACCATCATCACCATCATCACCATCATCGTCATCATCGCTATCGTCATATAATCATCATCATCATCATCATCATCGCTATCGTCATATAATCATCATCACCATCATCATCATCATCACCATCACCATCATCATCACCATCACTACCACCATCATCATCATCATCATCATCACCATCATCATCATCATCATCATCATCATCATCATCATCATCATCACCATCATCATCATCATCATCATCATCACCATCACCACCATCATCATCATCATCATCATCATCGTCACCATCATCACCATCATCACCATCATCGTCATCATCGCTATCGTCATATAATCATCATCATCATCATCATCATCGCTATCGTCATATAATCATCATCACCATCATCATCATCATCACCATCACCATCATCATCACCATCACTACCACCATCATCATCATCATCATCACCATCATCATCATCATCATCATCATCATCATCATCATCATCACCATCATCATCATCATCATCATCATCGCTATCGTCATATAATCATCATCATCATCATCATCATCATCATCACCACCATCATCATCATCGTCATCACCATCATCATCGTCATCATCATCGTCATCATCATCACCATCATCATCATCATCATCATCATCATCATCATCATCATCATCGTCATCATCATCACCATCATCATCATCATCATCGCTACCGTCAAATAATCATCATCATCATCATCATCATCATCACCATCATCATCATCATCATCATAGTCATCACCATCATCATCGTCATCATCATCGTCATCATCATCACCATCATCATCATCATCATCATCATAACCCCATCATCATCATCATCATCATCACCATCACCATCATGATGACGACGACGATGATGATGATGATGGTGATGGTGCATGTTTGAGAAAAGCACTATACAAGCCTCGGCCGGAACAGGGGTTGCCGGCCTCGTATCATGCCGGCCTCGTATACCACTCGGCCGTCAACTTAGATAGTCGGCCGGCAACCCCTTAAGTCCCGGCCTCTGCAGTAATGTACTAATGTTACGTATGTATGTTTCCTTATACCTTATTGTCTCTCTGTTAAAGGCTCTAGTCGAGCAAACTTTCAAATCCACGTATGTGTAGTTGAAAAAACACCGCATTGTCCAAGATATCTCAGCTAGATCGATGGTTTGCCTCCGAAAACCCCACATATCAAATTTCATCGAAATTGCTAGAGATCCATGGAGTAAATTAATATCATCACTACATAGTATAAAACAAAGTCGCTTCCCCTCTGTGTGTCCCTATGCATGCTTAGATCTTTAAAACTACGCAACGGATTTTGATGCAGTTTTTTTTAATAGATAGAGTGATTACAGAGGAAGGTTTATATGTATAATACATGCATAATTGCACCCGTGCGAAGCCAGGGCGGGTCGCTAGTTTAAATTTAAATTAATATAACGAGAATTTCTCGTTTAAAGGTACATGCGAGTATTGCATAGATTGAAAGTTCTTGCTTGACATAAGAATCTCAGGCAAATAGCAAAGGGGTACGTATCAAAATATATAAAGTTTAAAACAAATAATGGACGAAACACATACTAATGGTCATAATACATACTAAAATTTTCTATGAAACTATTGATTAAATGAATTTTTTTAATCGTGTAATCTACAGATTGGTTTAGGTTAGGTTAGGTTTATTTTATGAAAATCTTGTATAGTTGAAAATTTCCAAGAAAATTGCATTATATCAAATGACCATTATGTATTTCGTCCATTATTTGTTTTAAACTTTATATATTTTGATACGTACCCTAGTCGACGTCACAAAGAATTAACTTAGCTATTCAAAGAGGGAATGGTAGCAGTATCTTTTCATAATATGTTTTAATAGTTTTTTTTTTCTAAATCGCCAGCCCATCGCTTGCAACTCTATAAGGCGCAGGTTAGGCCGCACATGGAGTACTGTTCTCATCTCTGGGCTGGGGCACCCAAGTACCAAATTCTTCCATTTGACCGCATCCAACGTAGAGCTGCTCGATTTGTAGATAATCAGGCACACTCTGGCCAACTCGATCCTTTGGATGTGGCGTCTCTCTGCATATTATACCGTATTTATCATGGGAAGTGTTCTGACGAACTGTTCGAATTGCTGCCTGCGGCTAAATTCCTCTACCGCACTTCGAAGAACCGTCTGTTTTTCCATCCTCACCATGTTGATGATTGGCAGTCTAGTACCGTGCGTTTTAAACGAAACTTCTTTCCTCGCACGACGAAAATCTGGAATCAGCTATTTGCGGCAACATTCCCGGAGCGATACAACTTAGGGATCTTTAAAAAACGAGCCTACCAATTCCTAAAAGGACCAGCAACGCACCAGTGATTCCCCTTGTGTTGCGGGTGTCAATGGGCGACGGTGTTCGCTCTCCATCAGGTGACCCGTCAACTCGTTTGCCCCCTCTTATATAAAAAAATGCACCTACCTATTTTCAGTTTGAGATAGTTGTTTACAAATATCACATATCAACCACACAAGTGACATTTCCTTCCTTCTGAATTAAAATCCTGTCGTTAGGTTTGAGTAAAACAGAATCGTTAAAAAAACTGCTCTTTCTTTATACTGGTAGTAAATAAAGTCGTAATTTACAACGGCTTACGATAAATTCTTCAACTATTTCATTATTTATTCCCAATTGAGACATGGCGCTCTGCAGCCATAACTCAAGACACGCCTAAATTTTACGAAAAAGGTGCGAACATCCATCTCAGTTCGAAACGTTACACGTATTGGGAAATTATTAAAATAAATGTTGTCGTAAGGCGGTACTGGGCCGACCCAAATGGGACTGTGAAAACATATAGGTACTTAAACTTAATAAGCGGTACAGTATGTAGTTTGCAAATACTTTGCTATATTGTTATTCTAAGTTTACGATTTGTACGTTTAAACTTTATAGAGATACAACAAAAAGAAAAAATAAGTTATTTTGTTAATTATCCTTCTGAACCAATGCTGAATAACATTGAAATCTGAAGCTATCTGGGTTTAAGAGTATGAGATAGGCGTTTTTGAGCCAGTCAATCAATATGCCAATCATAACGTTTACAGTAAAATTACATAAAGTTTACCACTGACAGATGGTTTGCCTTCATTTCATATTCAACTTAGGTCGTTACACATAAAGACAATTTTAGAATACTATTACCCACGTTTGCAGATTTTGTAATAGCTACTTTATTTGTATGGTGTTAAAGTTGGAAATGAAATGAAGGCAAGCCATCTGTCAGTGGTAAACTAAAAGTAAACGTTTTGTAATATATTATTAAGAACTAGCTGATGCCCGCGGCTTAGCCCCCGCTAAAGTACATTAAATAAAACGTGCTTTCCCGTGGGAATGAGATCTTTTTACATCGGGAATATATTACTATATTCCCGTGGTAAAAAGTAGCCTATGTCATTCTCTAGCCTTTCAACCTTTTTCTTAAAAAAGCACGTTAATCCGTCGCTCAGTTTCGACGTGAAAGAAGGACAAAACAAACAAACACACTTTCACATTTTCAATCTTAGTATGAAAGTATGGATTACGGAAGAAATTTTTTTTCTACATAAAATTCTGTCAGCATCTTCAAAAACAATGCGTACGGGATTAATAATTCCACTCAAGTACCCACAAATCCGATATCTGACGTCTGTTCAAACTGGAGAGGTGTCCCGAGCAGCGTGTTTTCTGGCATCCCGGTCAGACCCCCTCAGTTGTCAACTCTTCAAGCGAGTTCTGAAGCGAATATTGAGTGCCGGCCTAAATCCGTTGTATTATTATTTATAAGGTATGGAAATTGTTTGTTGTAAAGTTAGCCTGAGGCTCTGTCTACGCTTTAACTAATTTATTTTAAGTAAACACATAAAAGATGGAGATTTAATTAAGGCTTCAACTGTCAATCGTACAATTAGCAGCAGAAGTAAAGAAACAGCTCGAAAATATCTCAACGAGTCTACTTCCACGGCAGTAAGAAAGTGTGTAGATAATTTTGAGGTAAAGTGTTAAATCCTACTTTCTAATCATTGACGTAAAAAATATTTACATTATCTACTAATTGCTTGGCGTTATCACCAAACTTTACAGCTCTCGTTTCTGATAAGACATGAATAATAGTAGGTATGAAAACATGAGATGCAAACTTAAATACGCTCTCTTTTAAAATTAATGCCGTTGAACAAATACCTATGTCATGCAATGCAACAAGTCAAGCTAGACAAGGCAACTATACGAAGTCATATGAGAAGGGCCAAGTGAATCAATCCCCTCTTAATTCGCAGACCCCAGTTCGTCCGACATTCAGTTCAGTCCACTCCAGGACTCGGCCGATTATAGTAGATTCACAGTTAGCGGAAATTCGGATTAGCCTTTTAACCGCCGTAGTTTGTGTGTGTCTATCTAAATGTAGTTAAATATTTGGCATCTGTCAATTATGTAAGCGTTTTCTATGACTTTTTTTTATAGCAGACGTGTCGGTAAATAAGACCAAGTTTTGATTTGTATTTTAAGCTTTTCAACGCGAAGCCTACTAAATCGTAACTTTGAAACTTATTTCATTGCGTGAAGTCACTTTGACGTTGTACTTTATGACGCAGTACCTGGGCGACCGAGCTCCACTCGGGCTGACACTCGGTACCAAGCTTTTTCCCAGAGATAAGACCAAGCTAAATCAATTTTTCATCCCCGAAAACCCCCAAGCCGTTTCTGAGATTCTGATCATATATATATATATAAGTATATACAAGAATTGCTCATTTAAAGGTATTAGATAGATTCCATCGATGGTGTTGAAAAGGTTAAAGGATATTCAGCGCTCTAGCGCTATTTAATTTGATCCTCTTATACACGATTATTATTATTATTAATTCGTATCGGAGGCGACATGAGCATACACGACGAAAAATTCCAAGTAGTTAAATGATCAAAAGAATACCAAATTGTGAATTGAGATATGTGTGTGTGTGAATTGTTGGATAAACTAATTATTCTTTGGAAGCGGTTATTTTTGTAATTTTTCTGAGATGAGATTATGATCCTTGCATTAATTACTGACTTTAGCGATCTTAACATGAAATGACAGGGACGTTCCTTTTTAAACAAGAATAAAATATTAAATTACTTAATTAAATTGATAACAATCATAAAACAAACTTGTGAAATAAAATTAACTTAAACTCTTTATGCACACAACAACGTGTTAGTTAATTTTACCTAATTAAGTTGTACATACATAAGTAAGAACATCAGACAAGCCATTTTTAATTTTATTGTTAAATTTGATAATAATCACACTTTGTCAAGAAGATATCGTGTTCGTTACGAAATAGAAATATTAAATTTTCTAGTAACTTCAGTAAACAATAGCTTTATTCTCGTTGTCATAAATCAGACCTTCAGTTATTCTTATTTGAGACGCCCTCGTTACAGTATTGATTTAAACACACACACACACACACTTGCACGCACGCACATACATTCGCACGCTTGCATGCACACACACACGTACGCGTAGGGTGCGCGACACGCCATAACGCTGGAATAAATTTAGGTTAAGTTAGGATTATTATCCTTGAATAAACTACATACTATTTTTAGTTTAGTGGTCATTTTCATGTACCTACTTTTTTTTTGGAAGAGCGAGACCTCCCAACACAGGTACTTACTTATATACCTACTGGGAAGCCTCAACCTTAGCCTTGTTTTGTAATACTGTTTTTGGAAAATAAATTATTGTTTATTGTTATTTATGTTTAACACTCAATTAAAACAATCAAGTCACCTTCACGAAGGACTTTATACCTATTAATAGTGGTCATGTAATGTGGAAGGTCACCAAAGACATCTTGGATCAACTTCAGGTCTTCGTGAAACAATGCCTTCGCAATATACTCGGTATATTCTGGTCCGAGAGAATATACGACGTTCAGCTGTGCGATCGCTGGAATAAAGTCCCGATTGACCATCAGATCAAAAGGCGCAAATGGAGCTGGACAGGCTCTCCGAAGAGACTCCAACCACATCCCGAGGCAAGCCCTAGACTAAAATTCCCAAGGAAAACGCAAACGTTGGTCGTCCTAACCAAACCAGCAAGCCATTAGCAGGACCTGAGGGTGTATTGTCTAATGTGAGGACGCATTTACCATCTCTTTCTACCGTCATAATTATACCGTACAGTAGAAAAAAGTGGTGAAAATGATTGTAATTCCGAGTACGTTAGACTTTAAGGCCTTTGAAGCGAAATTAAGCGAGATGCCCAAGACACAAGTCACGCCCATCCGTGGACGCCTTATGCCCCATTTAGGCGATATAGGACTTAGTCAAGTTAGTCATAATGGTCTTAGTCTTGCTTCCAGTAAAACAGTCTGGTAAACGAAGACCTTTTATAATAATCTGATAGTCCGATTTCGTCTTGTTGCTGTTTTGTGTTCTAGTGCTTTTCAGGGTTTTATACTTTCGCTATGTCTGTCTTTTTGTCTGTCCAAGGTTAACTTTCTTGAGTATCATGTGGTTTAACACAATGTAAAAATTCAGGGCAGTGCACAGATAATGCATTTAAAACAGAAATTATCACAGCTATGTAGGCTTTACAAGTTAACAAATGATTTAAACCAAAACATAATGTTAAATAATACGAGTATTATTTATACTTATAGGTACATACATTGCGCGTGGCCCGACCAATATTCAGCTCATTTTTACAGGAGGGGATCGATTTATAACTCGTGATTACCTGTAACAGTAAAAAACATATGATAATAAATAAATAACCAATTATTCATTAAATTCCGAAAAAAAGAGGTGCAAGCCAGGATTCACGAACCCACAACCCTCTGATTGTGAGGTCAGAGACAAAAACCACTGACTATCATGGCTTTTTTTTCCACGACATACATCGGAAGTAAAAAAATCATTTGCTAAAAATAATTGTCAACAAAGGGGAGGCCTTTGCCCAGCAGTGGGACATAATATTATAGGCTATATAAAAAAAAAAAAATTGTCAACTGCTTACGAGTTGGTACTAGTTCAAGTTCATCTACCTACACCATTTATATCCGTTCTTCTGTCTTTTAATAGTTACACTTAGCAAAACTATTTTCCCACACCAGCTATGCATGCACGGGTGTATTTAAAAAAAATGAGACCACATTTTTTATCTCACTCACTTACGATTTAGCAAACTTTTTAATCCAATATTTTTACTTTTATAATTTTTTTTTTTTAATATATTTTATTTTATGTAAACCTTGCCCTGACAGTTACAAACACAACAAAAAAAATTGCCCAAATAGGTAGTTGCAGCTATTCTCTAGTGATAAGCTTAAAAATATAGATTAACTAGCTGGTGCCCGCGACTTCGTCTGCGTTAATCATTGATGTTCCGCTCCTATTGGTCGTAGCGTGATTTTATATAGCCTAGTATAGCCTTCCTCGATAAATGGACTAATTAACACAAAAATATTTTTCAATTCGAACCAGTAGTTCCTGAGATTAGTGCGTTCAACCAAACTAACAAACAAACTGTTCAGCTTTATAATTTTAGTATAGATATTGATAGGCCATATTGCCCAACACCAACATTAAGTATCGCATTTTGCAAACTAGCACTATGGGCATAACAGCTGGAAAATGAAAGGTTGGCAGACGCAAAATAACATAGCTCCGGAACATAAGAAAATAAACCGGCATCACGTCAGTAGAACCGGTTATTTAACCTGGCCATAGACAGGGCAAGATTTAAGGCGCTGACTGCCAACCTTAAATAATTAAATTTAATGTCAGTATAAGAAGAATATTAATTATTTATAAAAATCAAAGGCCATCAGAAACAATCAATACCTATAACGTCAATACGTTAAGACGTCAAATGTCGACAGTTCGCAACGTGCTCGAGTCCGGATCGCTGACGCAGAGGTACTGAAGCCAAACTCTTAAAAGAGGTGACGTCAGAGAACTCGAGTGCTTTTAGGGACGTGTCTCGCAGACTCAGTATTATGAGGTGCTCTTAAGGGGCTATTGATTAAAGTGGAGCTGTAGAGTTCGGGGGTATTCGTGATTTGTAGGGAGTTTATCTTAGTGTTCGAGAAGCTGAATCAGCAAAATCAGCTGCTAAATTAGCAGACATACTGAAATACAAAAGCGGCATTTTGTCCCGTTTTGATACGACTGTAATATTCATTTCAACACTTTCACGAGCTCTTAAGAAAAAAGGGTCTGGATGGATAAATAGAAAGATAGGCGGAAAAATCTTGTATGTGTTCATGTTTTCTTTTTATTTACTTATTGAACAGAGCTAAGTGAATCCTTTTTTTTATAAAATAGTTTACAGACTATTTTGCACTTAATTCCTCCCTATCCAGCTCCCACTACAAAATATAATGTAAGTTGTTTTTGGTACAAAAATAAAGCCACGTAGCTTAGCATTTCATATACTCGGTTTTTTAAATTTCTGTTTCCGATATAAACGGCTAATAAAATATAAATTGTTCATTATTTAATTACCCGTGATGAATTTCTTGCCCAACGTATTGGCACCACAATCCAGTTCAGAAATGCTGTCAGCCTACGGGCACTCGTCCGCAGGGATAGACTGAAGCGAATTGTATTGTATAATTAGGTTATTTTTAGGTTAGTTTTTATTTCAATTGTACCGTCTTTAATATTTGTTGTTTAGTAAAAAAGCAGAACCCTAAAAAGTATAATTAAGTTAGTTATCATATTTTTTGACGGAACCAAATAATTTGCCAGTAAGTAATCCACTCTCAGCTCGTGATATAAATTGGAGAGCCTGTTCGGTGTTTGTGCCATAGAACCTCGGTCCGTTTCATGTAAACCACTTAAGCGGAAAGTTCCCGGTAACGACGCCTCTTGGTGTAATTTCGCAGAGTTCGTTATCGAATTGAAGGTGTTTTGAGATCTGCTGGATTTTATGTCAAAATATAATATATTTTCTATTGAAACTCACAGGAGACTGTGTAGGGAATTGAAAGGAATAAAATAACGAGGGACTTATTCCGTACTCGCACATAATAATGGGAAAATAATACTCCAAGCTAATTAGGTTGACACTGATGAATTGTTTTAAATGTAATGGAACGTTATTAAGCACAAGCTTGAATAATGTTCAAAAGCTGAGTCCACCAAGTTCAACGATCATATTTTAAGACTTCAGTAAACTTAAAATGGTCATAATCTTCATAGCGTGGTCGGCGTATCAATTATGTTTATTTTGTTAGGTTATGTACCCCAGGATTTAGCCTAAAGTTGATTTCTCAGACCCTAAAATTTTAAGGCTAGTTTAAGTGCGGTTCGGTTCATGTGGTCCTTAAAATATTACCATTAATAAAATTTTAGGACAAGTAAATTTTAATATTTTATGATCTTGTAATTAATATTGACTTTTAATAGCATTATATTATTATTAAACAAAGAGTCAATCCATGTTATTTTGTTGTTCCTTCTCAAGAAAAGTGAATGAACTTTTTGTTTTATGTTTTTTATGTTTTTTTTTATGTTAGAGAGGCCAGACAAACGAACTAGTGGGTCACCTGATGTTAAATGATCACCACTGTCCATAGACACCCGCAGCACTTTACGCGATGCCAGTGCGTTATCGGTCCTAAAAGGGAGAGGAAAAAGGAAAGGGAATAGAGGAGGGGGAGAGGTATTGGGCCCCCAGCGCTCTCACTGACCGTACGAAACGCAGCAGGAGTACTGCTGCTTCTCGCCGGTGTTCTGTGAGAGGGTGGTACTGCCCCGGACGAGCCGGCCCATTCGTGATGCAGCGGCTAGCTACAACATGGCTCTACCACTACAAAAAAAGTTCAAGCACTGTTTTCAATATTTTAATCTTTATTGTGATTTTTCTTATTATGGATTTATAAAGAAAAGAGACCAATTTTAATTAATTCGTTTAGGGTGTTCAGAAGTATTTTAAAACTAACCTCTGCCTCTAGAAGTTTCACAGTCTAGAAAGACTTTCGGTTTTTATTACTTCCGGAAACAAGCTGATTGTTGTGTCCCATTTTAAAAAACAAAATAGTAATCATAATAATATCTTATCAGCTTAAACCAGATGGATCAGTTGTCGTTCATAAAAATTTAGAACTACCGAACTTAACTTTTAAGACATTTACAACAGTAAAAGTGCTTCTGAATTGAAGAAAGTGGGCAAAATTTTCACTCCGTAGATTATAGAGATTATATAATTGATAGCGTAGCTACTGTTAAAATCAGTGTTGCAAAAGTCACAAGTAGACCCGCTAAATCCAACCTCATTTGACATATCGTTTCAAAACCTTAATGACAGACAAATGACGAGGCGACTCTTGCAGAGAGTCAACACGTACTTACACCACAACGTTAAGCCCTTGGTTTTAAAGTTGAAATTCGAGCAACGCAAAAATAGTTCAACAAAGTTAAAGGTTGTCAAAGGAAAAGCATTAAAAGCTCGGAAATGAACATCAAAGACGTCAGTGTCTATCTATGTATTTATGATTCACACCGCAATGAGTGGAGTGTTTTGTAATATCTCGACCGAATTTGCGTAAAGCTGGAAGTTCTTTGTGGATTAAACGCTGAAGAGGGAAAAGACGTTTTAACAAAGTTGTCGGGGAACGTTTGTTTAATTTTCAAAGTGGAAATCTGATATAGTCAGTTTTGAAATTCCAAATCAACTCAATGTCTCATTGCTGTCGAGGACCACAGCTGTGATGAAAATTATATGGATAGTTCGTAGACTGAGCGTGGTAATCACTTTAGGAACGTTCTCATCATAGAACGTTTGTATTAAACTAAAAGACAATTTTGGTAATTTAGGACTATAGAGTTTCTGTTTGTAAGTATATTTAGTTATGGCAGTGATGCTATTAAATTGCGACCAATGCATTTGTACCTATCAGTTTTCAGAAACTTAACAGTTTAAAGGCTTACAGGTAAACCTCCCTGTGCTCGGCACTGACTCAATATGTGGCACCTTCAATCTTATGTCATAGTAAGACAGGTGACAGATGGGTATCATCTACTGGGCGTTGAGATGTCGAGCATTGGTACGTTTACCTTATATTTAGAGATGGCCGTAAGGAAATACCATGCCGCTTCGTGAGAGTCTCCTTGAGTTTTAAACCACAGACTCATTTTGAATGTGAAAGAACCTGCAGAACGTTCAATGCTGCCTCTATTAAAGAACAAATGGAGTGAATTTCCACTTGCAACTATACATAATAGTGAGTGAAATCGATTCAAACAATGCCGATAAGAATAGCCAAATTAATATCTGAAAAATGTATAATTCGTTTTCTGTCCGTGAAAATATTTAATTCATCTGTAAAAAGTTATTGATCTTATGGTTAAGAGATTTCTTCATGTGCATATTTTGAAAGTAGGTTTTAATTGATGAATTATTGGAAAATGCGCTTGATAAACAGGCAAAGAATTGCAAAGATCCATGTTCTACTCTTACATTTATACAGAAAATGTTCTTTCTGAAATCTTATTACAAGGTTAAGTTATCGCTTAAGTACTTTAATATTAATCATTAAATTTTCAATACAATACAATGCAAATATTCTATTATTAAACATTATAAAAACAGCATAGTTCAGTTGAATCCAGACTTTACAAAAAAAACACCGAGCCTTTTTAACTGAGACGTATAAGAATATGCATAGGACGCGAGTGATCCATTTATTTTCACTATAATATGCATAGGAGCATAAAAAGCTATTTTATACGACTTCGGCACGCAAAGCCAAAAGGAAGTGTAATGATTTTAGCAGTCAATGTATTGTTATGTGTGTTCCACCGTAGCATCGAGACCTCTTATCCAATTTTAATAAATAAGGTATCAGTCGATTCGTTATTATGTTCCGGGTGACATAGGATACCTTTTTATGTATAAAAAATATTGTTCGGAATTTACATAAAAAAAGAGCGATTAAGGTTTTTGGTTTAAGATAAGTGTTGGGGAGCTATTAACTGTGTGTGTAGTAGTTGTAGTAATGTAGTCTATATACAATTTCGGAAAAGTCGTCAAAATTTTATACAGACACAATAACAAAGTTATCTGATATCAATTTCAATACTACACAGTTAATAAACCGACTCCGAGCAAAATAATTGATGTATAGGTTCTTGAACATTTTCTTATTTCATACTTTTTAGAGCGCGTTTTTCCGGTAGTCAGGTTTCATTTTTTAAAACTATTTTTTGCAGCATTCTCTCGACATAAAGAACAACTTTACGAGCACGAGAAGTGAAATGTAAATTGGCACTGCTATGCTGTTCTTTTGTTTGCTAATCCATTCAAGCTCATTATCTGCCATTTCACCTGATAATGGACAATATTCAGTTCAACTTATACGCTAATAATACTGCTGAAAGCGTTTTACTGCTGGAAGTAGACATTTTAATTATTTGCTTTCAACGTGATTTAATACGAATGCAAAATAAATCCCCTATTCAAAGTAAATTTTCCGGATAAACTAACTAACATTATTAAGCTTTATTTTTCCATTTCAAACATTATGTTTCCAGCCTCCACTGCAACTGACTTTGTAAAAACCAAAAACGGTTACTGCTTCTAAAAAATCTTACGATCTTATTATGTAACTAATAGGGACGGTTTTCAAACAAAAATTTACCACACAACGGCATTATAACTTTTTCATACAACTACTGGAATCCAATTGTGCTAGACAATGCAGGAATTAACCGTTCTCAGCTCTTCTGTTTGAACAGAGCTTTAATTTTGTGCAAATTAGTTTTTATCAAAGACTTTACTCAGAGGTGTTAGCATTTACTTTGTAGGGCGGCTAGAGTAAGTGGAGCTTCGAGTTGTACTAACTGTTATACCGCTGACGGTCGTCAACAATCTGGTTTGCTTACACTGAGAGTTATTTAATCCAGAAATCGTAGCAAATAAAGGAAATAAACGCTACGTGATAAGGGTGCTCAGAAATTTAATATTCTATATATTTAGGCGACATGGGCGTCTACAGCGCTGTATTATGCACGCACGTGTAGTTACTTTGACGGAACAGATTGCTGGTTCCTAAACAGGTTAGCTGACATTGATGGCTTTTCACTACTAGCCTTTTGATCCTTTACATCACAGTTGAAGAAACTTGAGTGGGAGCCAACAGATGAAGAATTCCCGTAATGCTTTCAAACGATCTACATCTTACCTTAGCAAAGATCTGTGTAAGTGCTGAACTAATTCAGAAGTTGGTCAACCGAATAAAAATGGTACTATGTAGAGCTTGTCTAGTTTGAAATGACGCGCCCCACCACCGCGTTTACGCACGGGATTTGGAGCTCAATTTGAGCTACAATAGAGTCTATTGTAGCTTGAATAAAGTTTCGAATCTTGTGCGTGAGTGCGGTGGTGGGGCGCGTCATTTTAAACTTCCTAGACAAGCTATAAATATGTACCTGTTCCGTCGTTGTTTCTAAAAAATCCAAGCGTAATCCAATTTTAATTATATAATAATCTTGCTCAGATTTTTTTTTCTTGTCACTGTCTTTGCTCGCATATTTCACTTTAGACATTCATAGGCGGCGACTAATTCGAAAAAAAAATCAGGACGAATTTGTGCCATCGAGATTAAGCGAGGAGAGTGCGCGTCAAGCGCGTTATCGTAACGCGCGTAGTTTATCACCGGGTGAAATATTGCGTATTATTCGTAGACAATGTTGGGCTGCCAGGTGATGAGTCACAGAAGATAGCGGGGGCGATTTGTGACCATTGAGAAACATGGCCCTTTTCGATAGAGATTTATCCACTATAGCTCAGGATACTGTGACGCTATAATAATGTAGCATTATGGTTCATTTTGGACTTGGGAATTTTGAAAAGACATAAAATAAAAAATAAAAACCGGCCAAGTGCGAGTCGGACTCGCGCACGAAGGATTCCGTGCCATTATCTATAAAAAGGGCAAAAAAAGTCACGTTTTTTGTGAAAAAAACGTGTTGTTTTGAAATATTTATTTTTAAAGTGAATATATAACCAAATATTCTGTGAAGATTTCGAGCGTCACCTGTTGCCGTTATTAATATCGAGCAAAAACGAGCAAAAAAAATTACGTTTGTTGTATGGGAACCCCCTTAAATATTCATTTTATTCTGGTAGGTATTTGTTGTTATAGCGGCAACCGAAATACATTATCTGTGAAAATTTCAACTGTCTAACTATCACGGTTCATGAGATACAGCCTGGTGACAGACGGACGGACGGGCGGACGGACAGACGGACGGACAGCGGAGCCTAGGGTCCCGTTTTTATCCTTTGGGTACGGAACCCAAAAAAATTGTCTTATAATGCTTAATATATTAGAAAATGAACAATCTACAAAATAAGTGGCATAGTTTGATCTATCAGAAGGTTTTGTATTTTTTGCCACCAAAGTGATACCTACGGTTACTTAGCCGTGCATTAATATGAAGCAGCAGTAATAGGGGGTCTTGAAGGAATTCAAGAATATACAATATTTTGAAAGCTAGTCAGATTAATAAAATCTATGAATATAAACCGATAGGTATAAGTAGCGCCCATAATTTGAGCACTGCTTCGCCGTGATCGTCAACTTCAATTTTGGAAATATACGTAATTATTAGTCCAATATTGGATAACCAGTAGGAAGTTGCCGAAATTGTTACTTTTTTACTATCAATATTCTTTCTTCTAAACGCTTCTTGCCTCGGACAATGCTAGTGCATGAAAAAATAGTTTCATAAAAAAAATATGTAAATTGACGCAGATTGAAGCTGTCCGTTAACGTCAATCCAACCATGATGGATGAATATTCAAACCATGCTTGGATAAATACTTACTAACACAAAACCCATCTTGAATAGCATGAACTATGCCTAACATTTGCCTAATGATTATCGTTATTAATCCCGATTAAACAATATTATTAAAATGAGTTGAATCTTCTTTTAGAGCCGCAAAGAAGAAGAAGAGCGTTTAAAAGAGCGCACAAGTAGTGACAGTTGCACTAGACAAAAGTCAACAAAACACGTAATATAATTCGAAGATGGCTTATCATTACAACTCAAGGAATTGTACAGTACCAATTTTCACTGATGGGTAAAGGTAACTTGCTCCAGGAGAGGTACACTTAGTTTTTGCCGTACCGATTTGCAGACATCAATATTGTCCCGCCATCTCCACTTCGGTCTGTCTGTGGTTAGACCGAAGCGGTGATGCATATACACTGTTGGACAAGGACCTCTCTCAAAGAGTTTCACAATTAGTTAATTTATTTCTATCTTTTTTTTTTCTTGCTTTTTTCTATCTTGCTTCATCCATATTAATTATCTTTACTTGCTCCACAAAAAAAGACAGCAGACCGAGGTGGCGAAACGCGCACGCGTAACTAATGTTACCTGACGATATAATATTGGGCGTCATATATCAAGCCTTGAGTGGCGGCTTTTATTTTGTGGCCTGTTCAAGGTAGTTTTGAGGTAGAGCCATTCGACAATGAACGATTAATAACAATAATCGTAGCGGAAGTCAAAACAGTTTTTATTTCTTTCTCTTACTGTCGTGCTAAATTTAGAATGCCAAGAAACTTTGTAAAAGTGCAACAAGTTTTCGGTATTAATAAGTAAACATTTTGTAATTAGATCAACCGTTTCGTCATTATTTTGCTTTTAGCCGATATATCATCTACATTATATTGAAATTGAAGGGGCACTGTAACTGCAAATTAGTAAAGAAAATAAAGAAGAAAACAGTAACATTTCGGGTAGTGCTAATAGCGCTCAAAATTATCCTTTCTATCCTTACTAATATTATAAATGCGAAAGTAACCATCTCTAACTATCTGCTATCTTTGCACGCTTAAATCGCTGAATGGTTTAAGAAAAAAAATTGAAGTGGTATGGTGGAAAATGGTATAGTTTGAGATCTTGGGTAGGATGAAAGATAGACTTTGTCTCAGAAAATGGCGTATTTAGTTCCTGTGGGATAGTGTCTAACGTATTCATCGCAAACGGAGTTGCGGGCAGCAACTAGTATTTAAAGAACATTCATTCAAATTATGAAAATAGTCTATATAAACAAATTTACAAAAAAACAAATCGATTATATGCTTTCTGTACAAAAATAAACTTGAGCTCATTTATTCACATTTTTATCCTAATATGTTATTTTAGTAGATTTGATGAATGATTCTTTTAGTACAATGCTCACATACGGCAACGTTTTAGGCTTATTCATAAATCATGCGAAGAATCCCATGCATGGTAATAATAACGGCTCCATAAATCTGACGACACTACACTACAATAATGGAAGAAAGAATATTACATCTTTGTTTCCGCGGCTACGCTTATAAAGGAATGGCGCCACGTTTTGCTGATGTGGATATCTCACTTTCTCACACTATGTTTATACTATTAAAAAAAGTAATGATAGATGATGTATTCCTGCCAGCCACTGTTCCCGGGATAAAAAGTAGCCGATGACGATCTAGAATCATCATCTCGTCATAGTGAATACGTCTTACTGGTAAAGGCACAGGTCTCTTCACAAAATTAGAGGAGTAGGGCTGTAGAGCTTGTCTAGTTAGAAATGACGCGCCCCACCACCGCGTTTGCGCACGTTATTTGGAGCTCAATTTGAGCTACAATAGAGTCTATTGTAGCTTGAATTGAGTTTCGAATCCTGAGCGGTGGTGGGGCGCGTCATTTCAAACTAGACAAGCTATAGTAGTTCTCACGTAGTCCTAGTGCGGATTGGGAATATTACACACACACTATTTGAATTGCTTCTCAAGTGTATGCTGGCCATAAAGCTCGTAGTAAATTCTGAAAATCCAGAGGTGGGAACCCAGGTTTGAACCCACGACCCTCTGCTTGTGAGTCCATAATTATGCAAAACCACTAGACTACCAGTTACAATAGATAAAATACAAAAAATAGGTAAAGAGAAAAGGCAGCTTCAGGGCTGAGGGCTCATTTTTTTATCATTACCGTTTATTTTTGATAAACTTTCATGTTGACTAATTAGATCACTGTCGAAAAAAATAATTACAAATTGTAATGCACGCCAGAAATATACTGCTGGACGAGATAGACAAGATGTAGAACCGTGAAACTTAACAAACGACTATTTTATTCAGGTAAGGAAATTCATGAATAACAAGGGTCTTAAGTGAATCAGCTCCTGTGAAAAGTGACATCTTAGAGTGGCCCGATGATTTTAGAAGTTGAGATTATCAGCTATGTAAAAAAACTATAGTGCCAAATTCGGTGTACTGACATCTTTCCTCTTCTTTATTTTACAAATATTTAGGAAGGAAAAATTAAAAGGAGGAGAAGTAAAAAAGAACAAAACAAAATTATTTCAACCAAATTAAGGAGAACGCTAGCGCCGGGTCACACCAAGAAGTCATACAGATGGTGAAAGAAAGGGATGAGTCACAATTATTCTACCGGCGAGAGTGCAGCTCTTTAATTAAAATAATTAAGGTAATTAGGAATCAGCTGTGGTAAATTCACGAAAAACTTTGTCTGTTTACTTTTCATTTAACAATAATTCTCATATTCCTTAGATTCCTAGAAATTTAAGAGTAGGTAGTATATTAATTATGTTTGTTTTATTTAGCTTTTGTCCGTGGCTCCGTCTGCGAAGAATTCGTTTATACTATCACGCGGGAACTATGCAATTTTACGAGATAAAAATTATCCTATATCCTTTCCCGGGACTCAAACTATCTCTATACAAAATTTAAGCGTTAAGAGGTAACAGCCAGACACACTTTCGCATTTATAATATTAGTATGGATACACTACGAACTTAATCCTGCTTTTGTTAACCTTGTGTACCCGAAGAGTTAAACTCTGTAAAGTCCAAAAAGGAACAACGGAAGACATAAAGAGCATCGTGGTTACGATATTTACAGTCACCCAGCCACATACAGTACGAAGTTAAGGGTCCAACTTGCGAACTAATCCTTCGTCCCTATACAAATATCAACGCGTGCGTTTGCCGATAGCTCCCTCAAATATTTACCCACTACTATGAGACTGCGCTGAGACTAATGAATTCGGATGTTGCCTTAATGAACTTGCTGTAGCAAGGGTCCGTTCGTGTACAAATAGATGCACCGGCTAGTGAAATCCTGCAATTTATTAATTCAAAGTTATTGAATGGAACGCTAGTTTTCTAAAATGAGTCTTCTACACATGGCAGGCCCCTTAGACTAGACGTATTTCTCAAGATGGAAGTTATACTGTCTTTAGTGCCTGAGGAAGTGTAGTCTGCATGTATATAGCATACTTATCACCTATTGAGCGTTAAATTATGAAAGTAAGCTAGTAAATTAATAAGTGCATTGAATAAAGACTACTAAATGTACAGGTGGTATAAGGCTTACGAAATTCAATATAAATTTGCAACAAACAATATTATTACCTAGATGCTTAGTGTTATTTTAGGGGAAATCTCTAAAATAAATTTATCGTAAATCGGAACTTTTTTTTTTAATTATGATTAGTCTCTAGCAAATTTACGTGACAATCAGTTAGTTATTGTCCAAAATATGTACTGTTGAAATATCACTACTGCACATATTACTGATTAAAGTATTTATTAAAATGTGTCAGGAACTACTTGTGTGTGTGTATGTGGTAAAAAAAGGAAATTCCCAAACAAATGAATCAGGACACTTTGGGATCCTGTTTTAATTAGGCTCAGTTGCATTCACGCTATACTTACTACCTGTAAATTTGTATGCTAAAATTTCTCAGCCAATAATATTGGCCTAGAGACCCGTTATAGTAGTTTCTAAATGGGTCACAATGTGCCTTTAAAGTTAGGACAGACGTATGATAGAATAAGTTGGCTTTATTACTTAAAGTCATCACAGTATATAGATAGGTACTAATTACCGTAAACCGGGGAGACTTTGAACTACTGGGCGACTTTAAAAAAGTAGTTTTGCTGACCTACTCACTCTTTTTTGTTAGCATTTACTATTCCTTGTCGATGTGTACAATTGTACATCGATCTTCTTCTTGTCTACATGTCAACCATTTACCTCATATGGACAATGTCAACTTTATAGCGATTTTAAAACTATCAAAGTTGCCCCAATACGATCAAAGGCAACCCGATTTACCGGTACCTAACCTTTAAAAAACTACAGGCAAATCGTAAAATTTATTCTTATCGGGTTATTTATTTTAAAGCTGGTTGAAACTGGCATCAACTTACGAGAACTGCTAACAAATTTAACAGATTAAACTAATTAATGCCTAACAATCAACTATGTTCTCTCATCCTCGCATGTGACCTAAAGGGTCTTGTTCTCTGTAATTAAATAATAGTTCCGAATTGAACCGGCCTACATACCACGTTATCTTTAAACATATATTGTCGCTAATATCTAACGATACCGTCATCACAGATGTACTATAGCTTAGTTCAAAGTTTGCCCACCAGAAAGAAAGAAAGAAGACATTTATTCACTTTTACAAGACACACACATACAAGAAAGTACACACAATTTAACACAAAAAAAAACAAAGATAACAAACAATGGAGTAATAAACATGTACATACACAGCTCTGCATGTGTGTCTCCGCAAAAGTGAAACGGTCGCTGACTCAGCAACACGCTAAACGCGCTGGTTTTCACCAGCACTGTTATCTTTGTATTTTGGAGTGATGTGAGTCTCTGACTGGGTAATTGTTTAAGGAAACAAAACTGTTTGGGCAGACGTTTGCTTGGCAAACGTGCCTAGAGACATGAGGTGGCTGTATATAACGTTTAACAAGGGCTTTATTCTTCAACCATCATTGCAATTAAGAAAATGTTACGTACACTTTTTGGTGCAAATACAGTTAATTAACGCTACTACGTTACCTTTTTTTTATCATTAAAAATATAATGTAGGTATATTGGGGTACAATTTATACCAAATTTAAACTAAGCAAAGCTTGTAATTACTAAACCCTAAACTAAAATAAAATACACATACTTAAATGCATAAATATTATGTACATCAATATCTATGACTCGAGTAAAAACATTCACATTTATCACACAAATGTTTGCCTCTGCCGGGATCTGAACCCGGGATCTTTAGCTTCACCTGACCGTAGTCAGTATCAAAAGGCATATGTAAGTTAAATCTTATACATCATATTAGTTAACTACCTAACGTCCGTGTTTTTTAGTAAAATTCATCCTTGATTTAGTTAATATATTTTTTAAATGTCCGTAAAAGTCGTAATTGTTAACAAAATATCACAAGGCGAAGTGCATTGTTGACATACGTCTAAAAAAGTGCAAATCGGACTCGCGCACTGAGGGTTCCGCACTTTTAAGGTATATAAAAATATACGCCGTGAACTATAATAATCCTGTGTTAGCAGAACCCTGCTTCTAAGTAAAATGTACGCAGTGTGAGATTTTATATTTGTTAGTCAGGACCCCCCCTTAATATTTTACATAATTATGTTTTTATTATTTGTTGTTATACCGGCCACAGTAATACATAATCGGTGAAAATCTCAAGTGTCTAGTTAACGCCATTATAAAGATCAAGTGAACGCTGAAAAAAACACGTTTCTTGTATGACGACCCCCCTTAGTTTTAACTTAATTTTATTTTTAGTATTTGTTGTTTTAGCGGCAACAGAAATACATCATCTGTGAAAATTTCAACTGTCTAGCTATCACGGTTCTTGAGATACAGCCTAGTGGCAAACGGACAGACGGACGGATGGACAGCGAATTTTGGGTACGGAACCCTAAAAAAACATTGGTGGAGCGGTCAACTCTCCAGCAATTTTGCATACAAATTCCATTGTTGTCAAGTTAACAATCTAAAAAAATATATAAAAAAACACCGATTCAACATGAATTCACAGGACTAAGTAAAAATACACGATATAAAGTAAAAGACAATTCTTTGTCTGCTATTTTATAGCTTTAGGTTTCATCATCATCATCCTAGCCTTAACGTCCCACTACAGAGCACAGGCCTCCTCTCAGAATAAGAGGGCTTGGGCCATAGTTCCAACGCGGGCCCAGTGCAGATTAGAAACATAAAAAGCTTTAGGTTTGGCTAAAAAATACACATCTTCAAATGACATTGATAAAAAAGGCAGCTGTTTGTTTTGTCAATACTTTATGTCTATTACATTTTCATTTATTTTGTTTGTTATTGACTTTTTCGAGTTTTTAGAAAAGTACTGTCTTCGCCTCGGCTGGAACAGCAATTACTGGCATTGTATTATTAAACGGACTTGCAAACTCGTCTCTCAAAACGAACACTCAGCCAGCAAAACCTACTTTCAGCCCTAGGCAAGAATATATATATTCTATTATCAAAAATACTGATATATGATATCCTTATGTGGTTAGTATTCCAGTAGCCCGTACGAAGCGGTTCGCGTCATCCTTCCTAATGCGAACTGCTAAAGAATGGAATTCGCTCCCGTCGTCTGTATTTCCTGATAAATACAACCTGGGTATCTTCAAGGCAAGAGTGAATAGGCTGTTACTGAACCAGTGAGGTACACCTTTGGCCTCATCTACACTTTTCATCAGGTGAGATAGTGGTCAATCACTGGTCAGTTTTATGTAAAAAAAAAAAAAATTGGTTTCTTAGCTATCTATCATAACGAGGTTACCACTGAAATACACCTTGCAGAGAAGAAACCACCTCCTGGCATGGCTGTAAAACTAGTAAGGTAGACCACAACTATCCTTTATCCCGTCACTCTTTTGAAGTCTCTTTCAACCCTTCTGGTTGGATACGGAGTCGTGTCTCTACACGTCTCCGTATCCAACTAGAAGGGTGCAGACTAACCGCAGCCACAAGAATCAAGATTCAGGGTGACACTTAATTTAAAAAATCTCTTCCATAATTTTCCAAAGATTGAAGGCTCTCTTAGCTGAGGCTGATTTTCTTTGTTTATAGGTACCTACCTATATAATAGTGATACTGATCACACACACACACACACACACACACACACACACGATACACTTCCTAATGGTTCCAGACATGTTGACACTATAATAATAAAAGAGTAATTAATTGATTTCATAATGATTTTTTGTACTAAGTATATTGTTTCCTAATTTTAAAACTTTACGCTGGTGTCTCGAAATCGAAAATATTTTAGCAGATGATTTTTGACTAGCTTCACTTAACATAGGGATGTTAAGTGAAGCTAGTAAGATTTTTAATGGAAACTTTGGATCCAAAATGTAGAACAGTGTACACTCAGAACGTCGATAAATGTGTAGAAACAGTTCTTAACTGCAATAAAAAATCTAATACCCTGTTAAAATATTCCGGCTAAATTTTGAAAATTGTTTCGTGGCATTCTACACTTCTTTAGCAATCCTTTGTCTTTAAGGGAACATATCAAAAACGTGGTGAATTTCATTAAGACACTAGTGTCCCACTTTAGAAATGATATCCATGCAAGAACTAAAGTAGGTATTATAGGTGAAGAATCGCCAGACTCTAATGGCAGTGGACAGGGCTTACTGCTCGTAGAGCTGATGAGCGATGGAGCCAAATGGTTCTAGAATGGCGTCTACGGACCGGAAGACGCATTGTAGGGTAGGCCTTCAAAAAGATGGAGTGACGAACGAAGTGGTTAAGGTGGCCGGAACACGTTGGATGCGGATGGCGCAAGACCGGTCTGCTTGTGGAACCTTGGGTGTTCGGCTGGAACTATGATGATGATGATTACTGGTGTCCCAACTCCTATTGTTTAAAAGATAATCAATATACAAATATAATTGATTGTGACCGGTAAACCAGTGTTAAAGATTCTTAATGTACTTCGTCGAAGTTAAAACACTTGACTTATTTGATACTTTTGTTACTCTAAAGGACCTTTTACGATGACTAAAATGAATAATTATATTTAAAAAAAAATGTGTTTTGACCTAAAAAATAGTTTGCACTAATAATCGTCGAAGTTAACGTATGACAAAGAAAACACATTCATATTAATTTAACTTAAATATTTGCTTCATTTACTTAATGGCGAACATTACAGTAGTAGGTAATATTACCATACGATAAATAATGCACTTTATGTTGATTCTTACATAATTTAAAAACTTAACTTCAGTATGATTTAAAAAAATGTTAAACACAATTTTTAACAACATGTAACAACAACAAATGTGTAATACGTCGTTTATCATAAATAAAATTAAACTTTTTCCCTCTGAAATGTCATTTTTATAGCAACGTACAAAATTTTTAACACAAAACACCAGCGATATATTTGAATTGTCCAAATTTCCACCGTTGATTGTGCGAAATGAAACGCGGTTTATATCCGTTGAATTTCATTTTGCGTCACACCACGTAAAAATTCTATAGAAAATTTAATATAATTGATGAACCAGAAATTCTCCTGTAATATATCAAATAAATCTTTCTGCCCGGGCTTTATCTTCGCCTTGAGGTTTACCCTGGGGAACGCCTATTTGCCTGTTTGCAGGTAGAAAACATACCAGGTGAAATTTATGTATCAAACAATGTAACGTGTTGCAGGTATAGGGTAAAGTAAACATTTCTCTGGAAATTATGGAGGACAGAATCTATCTGTTGAATACTAATATTTAAGTACCATCGAATTGAAACAACATAAGGTGCAAGACCTATGGCCTCTCAAGAAGAGGGTCGTGGGTTCAAATCCCGGCTCGCACCTCTGAGTTTTTCGGAATTTATGTGCGAATATAGATTTGTAATATACCTACCATGAGCTTTAACGGTGAAGGAAAACATCGCGAGGAAACCTGCACAAAATTGCGAAAAAAATCAATGATATGTGTGAAGTCGGCAATCCGTACTGGGCCTGCGTGGGAACTACGGCCCAAGCCCTCTCATTCTGAGAGGAGGCCTGTGCCCTGCAGTGGGATGATGATGATGAGGTACAAGAACTGCGATGTACCTAAGTAATTATCTAATGTCAAAAGTATTGCAAGAAAGTTAGTAGCTTTCAGAAGTCCGAAGTTCTTAAGGGATATTTTATGCGTTTGGATTCAAAAACTCAGTTCAGGTAGGTAGGTACTGACTGATCGACAATGAGAATATGAAATATTGAAATTCAGTCAATGTTTCCATTTTATTTAGGTATGCTAATTTTGTTTGTGGACGAGTCCCAATGCTCAGCTGCAGTAATTTCTTAAACATTTATTTCATTTTAAATAAATAAATAAATAAATATTAGGGGACAATCTTACACAAATCAACCTAGTCCCAAACTAAGCAAAGCTTGTACTATGGGTACTAGACGACGATAAACATACTTATATAGATAAATAAGTACTTAAATACATAGAAAACATCCATAACTCAGAAACAAATATTCGTGCTCATCACACAAATAAATGCCCTTACCGGGATTTGAACCCAGGACCTCTTGCTTCGTAGGCAGGGTCACTACCAACTAGGCTAAAGCGGTCGTTTGAAACGTTCAGAAAGATAATAGAGTCTAAGTTACGTAGTACATAATGAAGCCTATATATAATACTTAATTACTAATTAGTCTAGTGGTTTGAACTATGCGGTCTTATGGAGAGTGTCAAGTATTCGATCTTAAACTTGTATCTTTTGTTTTTTTTGGGACTGTGCGAAATTACATTTTTGATTGAAATTTACCATAATAATTATATTTTTCGATTAAACCTTATCGCGAGGAAACCTTGCATACATCTGCGAAGTAGTTCAATGTTGTGTGAGAGGTTCCCGATCGGAAATGTGCCCGCATGGGAACTGCAGTCCAAGTCCTCTCATCCTGAGAGGAGGCCTGAGCCCAGCATTAGGACGTATGCAAGAAATGGGATAAAACTTCCTAATTTTGAATTTTAGATTTAATTATAAATAGACCGTTCAAAATATCATTATGATAATCATCTCTACATCACAAAAATTACCGTTTACCTACCCGTGTATACACAGATCCCAAAACTTTGCTCCGAATTTTTAATCTCTTTTACGTCCTCATTAACTTCCCGCTAATTATTCATCCAACTTTTTTAATATACTCACTGACACTGATGTTTATATTCGACGGTACATTTAATTACACGGAAAGTTCCGGTATCGATTAGGCACCACATCTGTCCCGGGCATTGGCAATAAATATGTAAATTATCCAGGATTAAGCGAGGGGTAAGAAATTCACGCCGTTTGATAAAATCCACCCAGGAATTCTGGGTGCGATGTATTTACTTTTGTGCGTAATTATATTTACTTTTATCGTTGGTTTTTGTTGCTTTTTAACAGTCTTTGAGCCTTTGAATTTGGGGCGTGAATCGATTTGGTGCGAATTGAATTTTGTTTTATGTCATGTTCCTGTCGAGGGGGGAAATAATGCGTTTTTAACACTTTCACAGAGTGGTGTCAAGTTTGGTCGTTTGCAGGATTATTTGCACGGCTAAAACATTTTATGTGCAGGAATTATTATTGCACAAAGCTAGAAGTGAAAAAATGTACTAAAAAAGGGGGCATAAATTATTAATACAAGTTCAGTTTAATACTAATATTATTTAAAATATCTGGCGAGTAAATGATTCTTAATGCTTAGGGCAATACGTTAACAAATGAATCGCTTTCTACAACCTTTGAGACCACGTTCGCTAAACGCCGAGAAATATGCATCAAAGAATTTAAATTAATTTTTGTATACTTTATGTATTTGTGTGCTCTTTATCTTATTGAATTTTTTGTGGAATAAAACAATAGACTTTCCGAGTAAGTGCGCACCGTAAACATATTATTAGGGTTCCCCAGGCGCTGTGGGGATAAATCGCGCGCGCTCCATAAATTTGCAACCGCGGGATTCTTTCGGCGCCATTTTCAAATTAAAACGCGTGCTCTTTGTGGCTTTAACCGTTTTTTATCAATGTTTTTTTTTAAATTTATAATAGAGAGAGTCGTTGGTCGAATTTGGTGTTATTGTATCATTAGTTTTTTTTACGGTCAGTCAGCTCAAATAAATACCTCTACTTATGAACGATAGACAACTGACGCAAATGTAGATACGCTGTGATATAGCAAACACTGTCCCCTAAGCCATCCAATCACTATTGGTTTATAACATTTTAACCGCAAATATGTTATAAATAAGACAAGGCAAATACCTACCGCAATAACGGTCTACACGCGTACATATAATTTCCAAACATGGGCTGCATTTATGACACACCCGGCGTTAAAAGGGTTAATTCCCGATCAATTTCTACATTAAACTCACACCAAACATGATTTATACTAATTGCTCTCGCTGTATCACTGCAAACACCAGACACTTCAAACCTTTAAACACTTACACTGGCGTGCATTCACAGCGGGCACGAGTTAATTCCGTCCGAAAGATTAACGGCATGATTACCACGTCGAATGAACACGCTGTGTACAGATTTAGCGTCGTGTCTTGACGCCACATCAAACTAGTTGAACATCTACTAAAAACTATACACAAGCTAACTACACCATCTTTTATAGCTCACGGTATTAAATGAGGCAGACAGTAGAAGAGGTAGAATGGTCGGCCACGATGAGCTAACTAGAATAAACTATAATAAGGGAAAGCTATAAGGAAACAGAAGAAAGAGAAGGCTCAGGATAGGTTACTTATACATATGTATATCTATACAAAATGATCAAGAAAGTTAGACGCTGTGTCGTATCAGAAGATGAAAGAGCTTGCGTAGAACAGAATGGACTGGAAGGAACTAAACTGACAAAACTTACTCTTGAATGTGGATGTTAATGATAATGTGTGAACTGAAACGTTATCATCATCAAGCGGTCTTTTGAGGATTGGTAATCTTAATGACGACTTTTTTGGAAAGTAGTGTTATCAATAGAGAGCGCTGGTATCCACTAGGTATCACAAAGCAGGCTCTTTAGTCGATTTTTACGACACCCTCAGGAAGAGATAGATCTGTCCTAGTCCAAAACAGGGTCTGAAATAATCGTAATAATATCCTGCTTAAGTAAAATGATTTTGTCTAGAAGGTGATCCATTATAAGTATTTCCATAATAAAAATGTTTGTCTTAGTGGAATATTTTCAAGTTGAACTTCGTATCTAGTATAAGGCTAGGGTACTGTGAGCTTGGCAATGGGTTCTGCGCATTACAATAAATATCCTTTTTTTGTAGGATTCCAGAAAAATTGAACCCTTATAGTTTCGTCATGTCCGTCTGTCTCTTTGTTCGTCCACGTCTTAGCTTAGGGAATATTAGTGCTAGAAAGTTTGCATGGATACATATTATATAGCAATTATCCCGACAAAGTGGTAAAACATGTAGACAAAAAAATATATGTTTATCCAAACTGCCAACGCCGTCACTGTCGGCACGCACACATTCTTAAGGAAACGGAATAGGCTATAATCGCGGTAGGTATTCAAGATTTTGTACAGGATGCGGCATCTGTTGAGACCCCAGTACAAACTTTTACAGAATACTTTCCTCACTGTTGTATACTATACATGCCAGTTATCGTGCACTTCCTAATCAACTGCTGAAAGCTCGTTGAAGCAGGAACTAATTAAGTTTATAACTTTTAGTTTAGCTTGCTCTCTTTGCTTTGTAACACGAAATTTGCAGGCGTTAAATTGTTTGAAATTGAAGCAAACAACAAAATAATATTTTTTAGATTATTTTACCGGTTTATGTGTCTAGACACTAGACTAGCTATTATAATTGACACCCGCAACACAACTTATAAAACAACACGCAGCCAAACATCAATAAAAATTAATCCTACTACTATTATATAAATCCGTGAGAAGGGAATATATTGGAATAAAAAGTAGCTTGAGTTATTTCAGATTTTCAACTCTCTACATTCTAAATTTCATAATAAACCATCCGTTTTAGCGTAAAATAGTACCTAATAAACACACACACACACGACACAAATTAATGTTTAATTATTTATTGATAGCGAACAGAAGTTCATCTGAACAATAAGATAGAAGTACATTCACCCAGACGAGTCAGAAGCGAAAAAACTTCATAAGTTTAAATCATAACGCGAGTGGCGCGTCGCGTGGACAGATTTAAGGCGTCAATTAGTACGGGGCTATATTTGTAAACCGAGGGAGGTAAAAATAGTTTCATTGTGCTTGACGTTGAGCGCGAGGAACTGGAAGTGGCTTCCATGAGTAAGGAAGAGTGCGTCGCTGGTGTTTATTTATTTCTTCCTTTTCTTAGCCATTGACGTGTTCCACTGTTTACCAAAGGGTTTTTATTCTACCATTAATTTTTGTTGAGGGCATCCGTTTGATTTGAGTCCAAGTCATGGCTCCATCTCTTTATTGGTCTGCCTCTATTTCTATGGCGATTCCTCGTTTAATTACTATCCCATTTACATTTATGCAAGTTATAATAAAATTTTCACACACTTCACTAAAATAGTCACGGATATCAATATTTCAGGCCGCACCGAGCTTTTGACGTATTTATTGCATTCATTTAATCCCGCGCTGTATCATTACACTAGCAAGGCTTTAGTTCTGAAATTCATGTGTAATCTGATATTTGAGGACTCACTCTAATGACCAGTAATTTTCGAAACACAATTACTTGTAGTTGGCTCGATAAAAAAAAACCAAAGTCGTCTCTAAAAAAAATCCTTAGCACGGCGTAAATACTGCGGCAGGTCATGAGTTTTTGAAAGGTAATGAAACAAGATGTTTTCTTGGGCCTAGTAATGCTACATTTTTAAAATATGTATTTGTTTTAGTAATGTGATGAAAATACTTAAATACACGCGCGATCTTTATGTCCGCATAGTTAGTTACGTAGTTCTCTTTCGACCATCGGACGGGGAACTTTTGTCGCATGTGCTTACGCACGGCTTTGATTCTAGCCGCTCTCACGCACACATACACGAGTGCATAGAATACCTAAAATTGATTAGCGCAAGAAGCTCGGTGCCTTAAGTAAAGTAAAGTAAATATAATAAAGTATAATAAAGTAAGTAAAGTTAATTATATTTATTTAAGTAAAGTAAATTATATTTATTTTAGTCTATTGTCATTGAGTAATGATAAATTTGAATGATATACAATAACCATTAACAAAAATCTAGTTTCTTGTTCAATTAATAAATTCTGGAAAAGTCCAACATAAATCATACAATTAGATATTGTTTTTCTATCCAGTTTCTTGCAGCACGTTGTTCTCGCCAGTGATCGCTTTTTGAAAGCCCTAGTAGACCTAGTAGCCTTATGTGACCTATTTACAAATTATTGACACCCGGATAATGATTTGGATAATGGATACAATTGTAATGAAAATTCTTCAGAGTAGTAGCTAATTACGGTCCTAAAATATTATCTATGAAGTGAACGTAAATGTAAAAGCCACTCCTACAATTTACCAGTTTACCAAATACTTCCCTCTCTTTAACTCTTTGTATAGAGTTAACACCACACAGCTGTCGTGACGTTTCAGTTTCGGTCTTAAAACTTTCTTCAATTGCCGTCTAAAATTCAACCAGCACACCCGCTAATAAAGTCTGTATTACTTCGTCCGTGGTTTTGTTTACGAGTCTCGCGCCGTTTGGTGATGTTTAGTAACGCTTCGGGTTCCGACTGTACTAAATGAAAGATCCAGTTATAAAAATTACAAAGTCCACGTCAGGTGTTTGGCAAAAATAAACCCTGCGGCGCTTCACATTGTTTCTAAATTTGACGATCGTGGAGCTGTACTTAGTGCGTTTTGGGATTGGGTTGTTGATACGCGGGCTTTACTTGAAAGACAACATTATGTGTGATTGTGGTTATGTTGGCACCTAAGTATTTTGTCAACGATATTAAAGTATTTGGCCGTGCGGTATTTTTAGATTGTGACAACGCTAGTAAAGCGGTAAGTGAGGCATGGTATTGTGGGTTTTACTTTCAGCGGTGTGGTGTGTGGTATCATTTACTGTTTTTTTGTTTAATGACAGTTTTGTTACAATCTTCTTATTTGTATCAGATTACTTAGAAAAGGATGGAATGATACCCTTACATCGTAAAACTCTCACTATTACAAAACCTGGGGCCTGTTGCATAACAAAGTACATCTAATATTACAAGCGGAACTCTCGCTTCAGTTATTATTAACTAGAAAGGGAGTTCCGCTTGTAATATAAGTTGTAAGTACTTTGTTATGCAACAGGCCCCTGCTTGTTATATTGTATTTTTTAAGTAACTCTCAAAAGGTACCTAAATATTAATAAAAAATAATCTTCTACTTCCTGCAGTCAAACAAAATAATCTTCTAATAAAAGCTATAAAATGAGGCACACTGCACAACTTTATTTGGAACATTCAATAAGTATCCACCAGATGCAAGTAACTCTTACACAAAAGCATTCAGGATGTAAATGTCCCATATACGAGTATCCATGTCATGCTCTTACGAATCAGGTCAAAGAAAATCAACAATATCCAAATATCAGCAATACGGAATATTATTCCGATAAATCGTCGCTTGTCGACAAAGAGCTTTGTATAAAAACAGCCAAGTCCTATCCATCATATAAAATAACTACAGCATAAGCCAGCTTGAGGGACGCAGTATGAATATTAAAGCAGAAGATTAAGTGGGAACACTTACTTGTTAGTTTGCTCGCGTGTATTCTCCCCTGATTTTATCTACCACAATAAGGGTTAATGTACAAAGCGATAAGATTCGAGATATCACTAGTCTGATTAAAACAATTGGTGGAATTTTAAATAGTGTGCTATCTTTCGGTATTCATAAAAGTAATAATGTTGAAATAAAATAAAGCAGTCCAACTAACTAAGACATGGAACTCCCTTCCGTCGTGTGTTTTTCCGTTGGTATAAGTACAATTTAGGGCTATTCAAGGTCAGAGTGAATAGGCTGTTGCTTGTTACTGAACCAGTAAGCTACATCTTCAGTTCATCTGTACACATCAGGTAGGATAGAGGTGAGTCGCTGGTTAGTTTTTAAATAGTTTTTTTTTTCAAGTACATGAATAAGGAAACAAACAAGAAAGGCTAAATGAGGAAAAATGTTTTGATAAAACGAGAACCCATTATAATTACTTGATTCTGACAGTGTTATTTTAGCAATGAAAAACAACTTCTATATGTAATAGTCAGCTTATTTTTTAAAAGTCACAAAAATGGACAGCCCAACGCTTCATTTATCAAATTAGCCCATAAATTATGCTTCCTTTTATCAAAAAGGAGTAGATACTATTTGCTCCACTGCATCTATGTTTTAGCTAAGTTACAAGAGTGTTAGCTATCCTAACCATACTGTTATTACTTATCATACGTTGACGCGCAAAGTCTTAGAACTCCCTTATCCCAAAAGTTTTGTGGGTCACCGAGACTTGTGCGTTGTTCGGGGACGTGTTTAACTAAATGTGTAAACAAATAAGAACAAAGTATGTACCCACTTTATGAACATGTTTAAATAAAAAGATGCTGTTTATTGTTTTGCATTCGTAATCATTGTATTTTCACTATACTCGGTGTGTTATGATAGATATAAAACATTTGGTATTGGTAGAAGTACACTAATAGGTTTTGAGTCCATGGCAATACCGTTTTAAAAGACTATATATTTTGCTTGCGTTGACAAAGAAGCTTCGCCTTTTTGACAGCTTCAAGAGATTGCAGACTTGACTATTTGATAGTAATTTCAGCTTGATACCTCCACGCGTTACTAGGAGAAAGGGTTTTGACAAACAGACAAACAAACGGACAACAAAGTGATCCTATGAGGATTCCTTTTTTCTTTTGAGGTACTGAACTCTATTAGTATCAAACAAAATGGCAAAGTATTTACATTTTAATTTCATGTAATAATAGAAAACAAAACAAATAACCATTACATGTAGGTAATCGAACGTTCGAATTATTCTACTTATTTCTCATTCCATATTACTAAACTTATTAATTACTTATTCCTGTCCAATACACCAAACGCTGGTTCCAATATTGGTGCCAACAGTAATCTGATCCAAGTCCCGGTGAGTAAGCACAAACCTTTATGACTATTTTAGATCTAAACTTGCAACATGTCTCACCCACGTCCCGAGAGGCTTTTCCAGAATTAGATGGAAGCTTTGAATATTTTGACCGATGTTTCTTTTTTACAGTTAATAGCCTGTTATCGTATTCTACTGTTGAACTCAGAACTCTCCTTTGGACTTCTACAACTCCAGACGCTCTAATTTTTATCATCATCATCCCAGCCCATGTAAGTCCCACTACAGGGTACATACCTCCTCTCAGAATAAGAGGGCTTGGACCGTAGTTCCCACGCAGGCCCAGTGCGGATCGGAAACTTCATGCACACCACTGACTTACTTCACAGGTGCGTGCAGGTTTCCTCACCATGTTTTTCTTCACCGTAAAGCTGGTGGTAAATTTGAAATGTAAATTCACACGTAAATCCTGAAAACTCAAGAGCGAGTCCGGCACGAATCTACGATTCTCTTTTTGAGAGGCATAGGTGAAACCAATAAGTAACTAGGGCTTTTTTTGTATATTGTGGATCAAGAACGAGATAGCGGTGTGACTTGGACGTACATATATTGCATATTGTTTAACTTTTTTCTATTTATTATTATTTTTTCTTTTTTCTATTCATAGCATTAGCTAGCATTAGCTATTCTTTATTTGCTTGTGTTATTTCTAATGAAATAGTGACCAAAAGTAGGGTATCCCTGTAAGTAAACAATAGGAGCCGAGCGCTTGACCTTTTCTTTACCTTTAGAACCTTTAACCTTTAGGTTTCAAATTTTAATCCCAGTTTGGACGTCCTAGTTTAACACAAATAAAGATTTAAATTATTTCAACGGCGGAGGAAAAACATTGCGTATAAGGAATTTACGACGCAACGTAGTGTTGTCGTGTTTGTTTACACTACATATGAAGTGATTTTTATGGTCTATCTTGCAATGGAGTGAGATGTGCCCCTTTAAAGCGGATCAAGTGAATTAAGGGTGGCAAAATATAGATGAGAAACTATAACTCAGGCCGAATAAATTATCAAAGCTCAAACTACAACAAACTAGGATATTTTGCTCAGTACACCGTCGGTTATTAGACCTTAGCGTGTCTTTTCATTAATTTTATCATCCCGAAAATATATATCGCATTTTTATTTCATTTTGCTATAGGTAAAAATCTTTTTACATTCGAAAAAATCGAGCTAAAACGTGAGTTCCATCGTATCTTTATGCTTCAGCAGGTATGGAGAACACCTCAATCGCTTCAGTCACTGAACCGTTCATACGATCCCATACACGTGTGCTTATAATCTAATATATCAAAAACTCGTGTCACGGTGTTTGTAATCGAACTCTTTCGGATTGGTTCGACCGATTATTATGAAACTTTTTTCTCTGTATTCGGTAGGTCTGAGAATAGGTCGTAGGGCATTTTTTATGCCCCTACTCTTCGCGGACGGAGACGCGGGCAACAGCTAGTGATATTATAATATTGTTTACGGATTTTGTTTCAGTTTGATGCTTAAACAGCTTGTACAATTTAGTACCAAAATAGTATTTATAGGCAACTAGCCGTTGCCTGCGGCTCCGTCTCCAAGGAATTCGTTTATCGGTATCCCGTGGGAACTATTGAACCTACCGAGATAAAATCTATCCTATACCCTTCTCCGGGACTGAACTATCTCTCCAAATTTCCTGGTTAATGGTTTAAGAGTGAAGAAGTAACAGACAAACATACAGGCACACTTTCTCTCTCATTTATAATATCAGTATAAATAGAGCGTTAGTTCTTCCCAAAAAACACAAAACTAACGAAGCAAATAAAACAAGTTTTGTAAAATTTTCATTTTTAGTACTGTACTTTCTCTCACTGTACCTAGTACTTTTTGTTAACAGTACTTAAACCCAACCCAACCCAATCTTTACACGCAATCCAAATTTCAAGTCTAATACTGAAAGTACTAGAAGTTTATGAAATTCGACTTGAAACATTTGACCTTAACAAAGAAACATGCACGTTAAATAAAAAGCTTTTAACACAATATTTAAATACCTCTGTGTATTATTATTATATTTATATCAATATTCTTACCTGCCAGCTTCAGACCAATTCGCTTCCCTAGTGGCTTGAGTAGCTCGATGTGTGTGCGCCTGAGTCCCCTCTCCGTGCATAGACCGGAATCAGTCGATAGGGATGTCTGGGATTTAAACACTGAAAACAAAAGAAAAATGTTATTTTTTATAATAAACATTCCCTGACTAATAATAAAAACATTAAGGGGGTGTTTCACCACCTTATTGTCAAACTACTGGCTACGTAACCAATGAATAAACTAAGTACTGGACAAATCTGTCGGCTAGAGTTTTTTCAGTTTCACCACTCCGGTCCTGTACAAACTAAGTACCACTTAACTAATCGTCGGTTTGACAAAAAGTCGGAATGGCAACGTCGCATTTCGCAACCACGCGTTCCTGTTCGCACACTTTCGTTCAAAGAGTGGCTCATTATTAACGCAAAAGAAATCATTAACTATGTAATTTTTAAATAAATCTATTTTTTTGCATAAACAAATATATAACATTATAATTAATCCAAAAACGGTATTTATTTACGATACTTTGTTAACAATAACAAAGAAAAATAAAATCACGTAAAACGAATCCAAAAGTGGCGCCAAACCATGACAGATTAACTTTTTTTTTAATGGCGATGTACAAGTTCAGGTAGAACAAACGAATGTGCCACTGAAGAAAAGTCTATAATAAAAATATTACGAAATTTTGGATTTATTTTTACATACTAAAAGCGTACCTATATTTTTTTATTCAAATCTTGACGTTTAAATTCTTGTTTGCAATTTAGCATGACTTCTTTCTTTAAAAAATAAAAAAATACTTTGTTTTATTTTTCTGGAACTAGCTGAAGGGCTCTCCAACCATGGCCACAAAAAATAAACTAACTAATTAAAAAGTTATGTGATGGATAAAAATGCTAAATGCCACCTGATCTGACGGTCAAATTAAGGAATAGTTTGTCCGTCACTTAGCGCTAATCAAGACTGGTGAAACACAAATTTTAATTCGATCTGACAAATAAGGTTATGATTAAGCTAATCCGAACTTTAAAAAAAGTGGTGAAACAGCCCCTAAATCTATACTAAGAAATTTTTCCTTCACCGTAGATAGGTGAAGATAAAACTTTAGTTTTATTTTCCAATAAGCTTTTTTTTAATCTTTATATGCACTATTTCTTGTTCCTAAAATCGATGATAATGGTTCCTAAGAACAGATCTTTGTAGGTCTTATAGTTATAGACTTGCCCATACTGACCGATCCAAATGTACCACCCTGTATGTCTTATCCAGGTTATAAACTATCTGTGTGCCACATTTCATCAAAATCCGTCAAACCGTTTTAGTGTGAAAGAATAACATCCATAAAAATTTTCGCCTTTCTAATACGTAAGACTAACTTAAGAGCGTTTACACGGAACGCTGAGGACCTGGGTTCGATTCCCAGCATTGGTCTTTTTTCTGGGGTTTTTTCTGTGCATCTATATTTCAGTTTGTATTTAGTTTGAAATATATGGTTTCACGGGATGACCGTAAAAGTAATAAAAAATGAAGTTGAAAAATAAATACAAAAAGAAGATACTTCATACCTAACTTGTTTAAAGTTGCACAGTAGCGCCATCTCTTGGTCCAGGTGAGCGGTTAGTTCCGAAGGAGTGTTAAGTCTCTCGGTAGAGGGCATAACATAGATGCGCGTTTTATCACTGCATAAGGTGATTATAACAGACTGAAATGTACGATGTATGGGAAAAATTCGTCGCTAACCTCTAGACAATGATGGTGTAGGGGTAAGCACGCAGCACGGAACGCTGAGGACCTGGGTTCGATTCCCAGCATTGGTCTTTTTCTGGGGTTTTTTCTGTGCATCTATATTTCAGTTTGCATCATGAATTGTAAAATAGGTATTTGTGTAACTATTGCATGATTTTGTTAGTAGACTTTAAGTAACTGCGGAATGGAGCATCGAGACAAACCACTCTGGTTTAACGATGGTCTTATATTATTGTTATGTAAATTTGATTTATCTCTGTAATAAATAAATAAATAATAATTGTATTTAGTTTGAAATAGACGTTTATACCTGCTGAGCTGGCAACGTTGCATTCTTATTAGTTTTTCTCGATTATTCATAAAAATTTAATGAAAATTAAAAATGTGGTGTATACGAATTATTCTAATATATAAGTTAATGTGTCTACTTCAATAATAATTCATGATAGCCTTTTATTTTCTTTAAAAACGAACAAATTATTACCTAACGGTTTTTAAAGAAAATAAAAGTCTTATCACGAACAAGTATTGCAGTAGACACATTAACTTATACATATATTAGAACAATTCGTTTACAAAACATTTTTAATTTTCATTCAATTTTTATGGAATAATCGAGAAAAACTAACAAAAATGCAACGTTGCCAGCTCAGCAGGTATAAACCCTCTTATTAAAAGATAGATTTTAAATCTACACTAATATTATAAAGAGGAAAGATTTGTATTTTTGTATATAATGCCAAGATCACACGTGCCGAGTAAAATCGTGCGAGTAGCATTACATTGCGGCTCTCAATCGGTCACTTGTAACTCGTTAGCCCCGCGGCCCTGCAATGTAATGCTACTCGCACGATTTTACTCGGTACGTGTGATCTTGGCATTACGAATAAACTTAAAAACTACTAAACCGATTTCAAAAATTCTTTTGCGTTAGAAAGCTACATTATCGCTGAGTGACATAGACTACTTTTCACTGCGGGAATATACCTTTTCCTACGGGAAAATTAATTTATCGCGGGCGAAGCTACGGACGGAAGGCTAGTATAATATTATAAATATGAAAGTATGTTTGTTTGTCCTTCTTTCACGTCAAAACTGAGCGACGGATTGCCTTGATATTTTGTAAGGACATAGTTGGAGGGCTGAAGAGTGACAAAGGCCACTTTTTAACAAGGTAAGACACGTTTTGATTTACTTCAACGGGGGTGTTGCCATAGGCATCTGCTAGTAGGTATAAGTATAAAATTATGTGACCGTTACTGCAAATTAACAGCAGATTCTTACCATATTATATATTATAATAATAATTATAATATTTATTACAACATGAAAACTTTTTGGAAGCTATTTACAATAATTTATCATCTAAAATAAGTAACAGAAACTCACTTATATTTAATTACGTCCGGGATCTGGATTAAGAATAATTACCGACTAGATTCATCTTAATTTCAGTTTTATTTATTCATAGATGTGAGAGTACCATCTAGTTATATAATATACCTAATGTAATAAAATTAACCGACATCAAAAAAGGTGGTGGTTCTCAATTCAGTTTTATATTTGGTACCCCATAACTCCATCATTGTCCCACCAAAAATACCACCCCTAGGAAATTTCTTGGCATTCAGTTTTAAACTGACCAGTAAGAAGCGCACATGGAAACATGTTTGATCTAGTCACCAGTTCCACCTCACCAAATAAGAATAAATGCAGGAATTTTAAAAAATATATACTTAAATCACTGTAGCTGGTATGCCTAGTTACAATATTTAAAGACTCCTTTAGAAATTTGGAATTGGAGAAGGTACATATACTGTTTCGGATAAAAAAGAGATTTTGAAAATCGATACATAATTGACGGAGAAATCAATTAACATAGATACCTACACAAAAAACATACACACAGTCGAATACACAATCTCCTCTTCTTTTTAATGACTGTAGAATTTTATTATTGACTTAGTTATAAGCTTTGACATTAATGAAACAAATAATGAAGGGTCACATCAATACCACCGTCTCTTTATCATATGCAATAAAACTAGGAAACACTTAAACGTGTCTACGGGAACAAATCTCTGTAACTTTTACTGTTACGGCACTTGGTAACTGCTTAGCGCCTGATATAATGCGCCTCGCGCTGTATGCTCCATTTGTTTCACCTTTATTGTTCTGTCTTGGCAGAAACTGCTTGTATAGCTTATACTTAAAAAGATAAAGGATATTCAGAGAATATAGTTTAGTAAACTTGCTCTTGTTGGAAGTTATTGCAGTCGCAGAAGATTGTTGACGCCGTTGTTAATTACCTGCGATAATCGCGCTCGTAGCTTTTTTGCCGAAATGGTGTTAGTGTACGTCTACATCCCATAGCAAATTATGTTCAATTTCGATAGTTCAAAAAACTATAAAATTATTTGTGCATGAAAACTATGGACATTATGTCTATAGTCTTAATGTGTGTTGTTATTATCAGTATTATTATTATCATACTATACTTTCAGACACGGACATAGCTCGAAGAATCGCTAGACTTAAGTGGCAGGGGGCAGGGCACATCGCCCGTAGAACTGACGGCCGATGGGGCCGAAAGGTTCTCGAGTGGCGTCCGCGGACCGGAAGACGCAGTGTAGGTAGGCCTCCAACAAGATGGAGCGCCAATCTGGTAAAGGTAGCGGGAACGCATTGGATGCGGATGGCGCAGGGCCGATCTGTTTGGCGAGCCTTGGGGGAGGCCTATGTTCAGCAGTGGACGTCTTTCGGCTGAAATGATGATACTTTCAGAAGAATAATGGATGAAAGATTCTTCGATGCTTCTTGCAAAGTAAAAAGTAAAAGCGACAAATTTTGGGAACAAAGCAAACCTTTCAACAAAAGAGTTTTATTTATGAATATTTGAAACATTCGCAGATAGCCAAAACATGACGCTTCTGATATTAGGCAGTTGCTAAAAAAATGAAACAACGCAGCAAAACCGATCTGCATATTCAAGCATTGAAATTCTCGTCAACCTGTGAACGTTTCAGGCACGATACGAGCCAAATCCTAACCGTATCAAATGTGACTAGTGGCAGAAATATCAAATGTTATTTTTTGTAACAAAATATCGATGTAGCGGTAACAGCTTCATCGTGTAAGCGGAACTCGGTCACTGTTGAGCGAAATAACAGACGACGGCTTAGGGTAGGTATTTGGTTTCAGACGTTGGAGTCATAAAAACAGAGCAATATTGGATGTTTGTGGAGATGAAAATGATAAATCGTAACTAGCGTACAATCGGCATTAAAATCTATCTAGAGTCAACGAAGAAACATAAAATCAAGCAATATGGCTTATTTGAATTATATTTTAAACATGAGATATATTTACACAACAATAAAATATATTTTCGCAGATTAAAGGATTTCTTTAAAATACTTGATAGCTTATTCATAAAAGTTAAAAATCAATCTAAGGAAGTCACTTATTTGAAAATCAATGCACTATAGACAAATGCACAAAACAAGAGAATACTACCTGTTGCCCGCGACTCCGTCTGCGAAGAATTCGTTTATCATTATCCCGCAGGTGTAACTGTGCAATTTTCGGGGGTAAAATCAATCCTACATCTTTCCCAGGGTCTCAAACTATCTCCATAACAAATTTCATCAAAATCGGTTGAGCGGTTTAAGAGTGAAGAGGTAACAGATAGACAGACATACTCTAACATGTTATTAGTATGGATTGCTATGAACAGACATCAGTATTCACAGAGAGACACAGGAAGACAGGGAGACAGGTAGAGAGTTCCTTTATCGATAAATTCGACTATCGCGCGATGTCCACTAGGATCACCTAATCTATCTATCTATCTAATACCATTAAACGAGCAATTCTTGTATATACATATATATATATATATATATATATATATATACATATATATATATATACTAGCTTTTGCCCGCGGCTTCGCTCGCGTGTACCATGAGTATTCCAAAACTTAAAGGAAACCAGAGTTTGGCAGTGGAAAATGGTTAAATATAATATATGTTCAACGGTAAAAGTTTAGGAGAAGACAGAGGTGACAGCAGACAGTAAAAGAATGGAAAAACAATATTCAAAAATACAAATCATACACATGGCCAGGGTGTTTGATATTATTAAAATAAACAAGAAGGTTTAACACCCCCCCGTAATATAAACACCCTGTATATATATATATATATACAAGTAGACAATCATATCAAAAAGCTAAACTATTCACTAACTTAACACTAACACAAACATAAAGAAAACAAAAAATGACATCCTGTATATACACCTACTTAAGGCTAACTGTACACACCTAAAACAATAAACCTGCTATAAAAGCCCAATCTAACTTAAACCTAAAAGATTGACGCATTTGCAGTGCTTGAGCTTTGCCAAAGGTTTAGTAAGAATGTCAGCGATCATATCATTCGTGTGAATGTATGTGAGGTGTAGGTCGTGGTGTGTCAGTGTGTCTCGTATGAAGTGGTGTTTGATGTCGATATGTTTTGTGCGTGCGTGATAAGTGTTGTTGTGTGCAAGTTTGATAGAGCTTTGATTGTCTGTGTGTATGATTATGGGATGAGAGATGGCAAATACTTCCCATATGAGCGTTTTGAGGTAAATGGCTTCTTTGCAGGCTTCTGCGAGAGCCATGTACTCTGCCTCAGTGGTAGATAGCGCGACAGTACGCTGTTTGCGCGCTTCCCAGGAGACAGGTGCTCCACTCATGAGAAATGCGTAACCAGTAAAGGATCGCCGATCAACCATGTTACTCCCATAGTCTGCGTCTACGTAACCTACTGGGTAATTCTGGCCTTTGGTGAAGTGAAGTTTAAGATCCTTGGTACCTTTGAGGTATCGTAGGACTCTCTTAGCGGCTTTCCAGTGTACCCCCCCGTAATGTGCGTTGAATTGAGATAGATACGACACCGTGTGGGCAATGTCGGGTCTAGTACCAATCGAAACGTACATTAACGAGCCGATAAGTTCGCGATAAGGCACTTCCACTTCATCTTCCTTCTCTGGTAAGGTAAGTTTAAGTCCAGGCTCCATAGGTGTAGTTACGGATATAGCGTCGTTCATGCTATATTTATCGATTAGTTTATCGATATAAGTCGTTTGGTCGAGAGTAAGCGACCCATTCTTTTGGATAACTCTCATACCGAGACAGTCCTTTAGAGGACCTAGGTCTTTTACCTTAAAAAAGGTTTTAAGACCATTTTTAAATTTGGATTTTAGCCGGTCATTGTTGCATAAGACGTAAAAATCGTCCACAAATACTGCAACGACTAGCAAGTCCTTTTCGTCTCGTTTGTAGTAGAGACAGTGTTCCGATGTGGCTTGTGTCAGTGATAAAGCTGACATTGCGTCACATACCTTTTTGTTCCACTGACGCGGTGCTTGTTTCAAACCATAGAGAGACTTCTTAAGTAGACAAACTTTGTTTTTAGGGTCAGTTGAGAAGCCTTCAGGTTGCTCCATGTAAATTTCCTCTTCTAAATCACCATACAAAAATGCCGTTTCCACGTCCAGGTGGTCAATTTGACACCTGGACGTAAGTCTACTGCGAATGCCATTAAAATTCTCACAGAGGACAGTCTTGCAACTGGCGAGAAGGTTTCGCCGTAATCAACTCCTTCAACTTGTGTGAAGCCTTTGGCTACAAGTCGCGCTTTGTATTTCACAACTTGCCCGCTTGTGTCCTTCTTGAGTTTAAAGACCCACTTACATTTTGTGGTCTTACGATCCTTAGGTCTGTCCACTAATGTCCACGTCTTATGATTCATTAATGAATCATATTCAGCCTTCATAGCTTCGAACCATTCATCCTTTTGCGGATGCTCTATGACCTCTTTGTAAGTTTCAGGTTCCTCTGAAGACATCTGCACTGTACAAACATACCGCGCAGGAGGATGCCTGTCTCTTGACGGGTATCTCCGTTCCGGTACTGGGTCTAGATGGGTGGCTTCAGGTTCAGGAACTGGTTGAGGTTCTGCTTGCTGGGGTTCAGATTCAAGCTGCGCCGACACAGGTGTCTGGGTGTTCGGCTGGAGTGGAGGAACTGACTGTTCAAATATCGGAATTTGGACTTGAGTTGATTTTGGCTGGGAATCTGGCATGTCGATTTGAGGTGAATTCTGAGTGGACTGCTGCTGCGTTTTGTCTTCTATGAAGACAACATCTCTCGCGACAATTATCGCTCGAGGATTTTGGGGATTGATGAGTCGATAGCCTTTGCTTTCGGTCGCGTAGCCAACAAAGATGCACGATTGCGTCTTCGAGTCAAGTTTCGTACGTTTTTCTTTAGGTACGAGAACGTGAGCTTGGCAGCCGAAGACTCTCAGATGAGACAGGTTGACTTTCGTACCAGTCCATATCTCTTCTGGGATCCGATTTTGAAGAGACTGAGTTGGCGTTCGATTCTTCAAATAGATAGCTGTGTTGACAGCTTCTGCCCAATACGCTTTTGATAACTGCGAGTCTTGAAGCATAGATCTTGCTTTCTCAATTATGGATCTGTTCGCCCGTTCTGAAATCCCATTCTGTTCAGGAGTGTACGGGATTGTGGTCTGATGAATAATCCCGTTCTCCTTTAAGAAGGTTGACAGTCCGTGGTTAACGTATTCACGGCCGTTGTCCGAACGTAAAATCTTAATCCTATGACCTGTTTGATTTTCTACTAAATGTTTAAACTCTACAAATTTACTAAAAACTTCGTCTTTTGTTTTTAAAAGATATCCAAAAGTTTTGCGACTAAAGTCGTCTGTAAATGTTAGCAAGTAAAGGGCTCCGCCCCACGAGTGCATACTCATAGGACCACACAAGTCCGAATGAATCAACTGCAATACGCAACTCGACTTACTGGTAGAGTTCGGGAAAGGTCTCTTTGAAAGTTTACCTTGTAAACAGGGAACACAAGTTTCATTTAAACTACCTGCGTAGTCTATGCCAACGTGTCTGTTTTTTAAAATGCTTAAACATTTGGCATGTATATGGCCGAGGCGTCTATGCCACAACATAGCAGACTCTTTGCTTTTAATAAGAAAGGCGGTACTCGAACTCACGTCTAGTTTGTACATGCCTTTATGGTTTGAGCCTGTGGCAATGACATTATTTGTCACTTGACATCCCCCGCTAGGAAAGATGCTCGCGCCTTTGGATGTAAACAAAACATCGTAACCATTTTGATTTAGTTTACTAACTGATAATAAATTAGTAGCTAGGCCAGGGATATATAAAACGTCGCTTATTTTACTTACACTAGGAGATATGTTTATATTTACAGTACCTTTACCATGACTTAGTAATTGTTCCTTGTTCGCAACAGTAATAGGAATCGTATGGGATGACAGATTCGTAAACCAATCGCTCCTGTTACTCATATGGGAAGTTGCGCCAGAATCAATGAACCAGTCTTGATGACCTGTGGAAGGAACGTTAGAAAAACAAGATGAAAGTGTATGTTCGGATGTATTGAAGGATTTGATCGCCGAAACATTCTTGTTTTTGTTAGTTTTGATGCTCTTACACTGCGAAACAACGTGCCCTAACTTTTTACAATAATTACAAAACAGTTTCTTCGATCGGTTCACGTGTAGCGCGGTGTTGACAGGTCGTTGTAGGGTACTCGGTGTGGTGGGTACAGCTCTAAGGTCTTCCTTGAGGAGAGCTGTCACCACATTCTCCGACGTAAGCTTGACGTTGGCGTGCTCCAGTGTGACAACGAGTGGCTTGAAGGACTCTGGTAGTCCCGCCAGCATGATGACTGCAAGGAACTCGTCTTCAACTGCTGCTCCAATGCCCTGTAGCTCTTGCTGTGTAGTCAGCATATTATTGACATATTCTTGCATACTCCCGTTGAACTTGCATGCTAATAATTTCTTGATAAGGCCAAGCGCCTTGTCAGCCCGCTGTCAGCGTAGGCCTTCTTCAGACATTCTAGCGTTTCAAAAGCTGATTTAGCTGACCTTATTATCGGGTACACCGATTCGTCGCAGGCTAGGCAGATCTTCGCTCGAGCTTTTGCATCCTTCCTCTTCTCGACGGGGTCTGACGGTTCGATGGGTCTTGAGGAAACGTCCCAAAGATCGAGGTCGGTGAGCAAGCACTCTAGGCTAAATACCCACGTGCTGAAGTTATTGCCGTTGAGCTTGGTAAAGCTCACAGAGCCTGACACTGACGTTGATGCCGATGGTGCCGACGATGAGGGCATCGCCGATGAATTATTAGAATTCATAGCACTTTTTCTTATTAGCACTGTTTCTTCTATATTCCGTTAGCGGCTCTGGGCCCATAACCACTTAAAGGAAACCATAGTTTGGCAGTGGAAAATGGTTAAATATAATATATGTTCAACGGTAAAAGTTTAGGAGAAGACAGAGGTGACAGCAGACAGTAAAAGAATGGAAAAACAATATTCAAAAATACAAATCATACACATGGCCAGGGTGTTTGATATTATTAAAATAAACAAGAAGGTTTAACACCAAAGAACCAAGATATCAAGCAAGCAAGCATACAGGCAAGCAAGCAAGCATGCAAGCATGCAAGCAAGCATGCATGCAAGCAAGCATACATGCACGCAAGCAAGCAAGCGTGCAAGAAAGCGTGCAAGTAAGCGAGCAAGCAAGCCCGACTAAACTTCAGGTAGATACGGTCCTTTACAGTATTTCTTTATATACAATGTTTTTTACTAAGTATTCGAAAGCGGGCACTAAAATAACCAGGTTTGTTAATAATATAAAACCTATTATTAATTTCCCCTGTCTTGCATTAGGTATAATTCAATGTTTTCTTACCTTCTACGGAAACTTGAGTAACTGGAAGCGCTGTGTACCTACTTAGCATTGATATTATACATATTGTAGTATTTTGTTATGGTGTTGTGTGACCTAACCGTTAAGGAGTTATACCTTCCATCATCAGCTCATCTGAATAACCAGAAAGAATAAGACTAAAGGTCTATACGTGCATATGATATTTAAAGAAACTTCCTATAACTCCTAACCGTTAAGGAGTTTAACCTTCCATCATCAGCTCACCCGGATAAACTGAAAGAATACAACTATCGGTCTATACGTACCTATAATATTTGAAAAAATATCCTCAACTCCTAACCGTTAAGGAGTTTTACCTTCCATCATCAGCTCATCTACATGAGATGATGTCTACCAGACGCAAACACTTAAATAGCTTGAGAAAATATATGAAAAACGTAATGCGTGCCTACAAAATTTGAGGGTTGCCCTCGATTTCCCTAAGATCCCGACATCAGATCCTGATTTGGTGACAATGGAACCATCTCAGGAGTATATTGTATTCTTTCGAATAAAAAAATAATTTTTATAATCGGTCCACAATTGACCAAGAAATCGGCGAACATACCTACATAAAAAAATACATGAAGTGGAATGCATGTAATCTCCTCCTATTTTTGAACTCGGTTAAAGAGCCCTTTGCGGCCTATTTACAGTGTGAACTTATGAATTTTGAAATTTTAGCTTTCTAAAAACCAGTAAAACGCAAAATCCCGTTTTTTCCCGTTCCCGTAAGAATTTCGGGAAATGCTTTCTTAGTGCTCCCGTACACTCCCAAAGGAACCCACTTGCCAAATTTCGTGTTTCTACGACCCGTAAAACGAAAAATCCCGTTTTTTCCCGTTCCTGTGGGAATTTTCGAAAGTCCTCTCACAATGCTCCTCTACACTCTCCAAGCAACCTACATGCCGAATTCAGCTTTCTACAACCAGTAAAACGAAAAATCCCGTTTTTTCCCGTTCCCGTGGGAATTTTGTAAAGTCCTCTCTCAATGCTCCTCTACACTCCCCAAACAACCTACATGCCGAATTTCAGCTTTCTACGATCACCAAAACGAAAAATCCCGTTTTTTCCCGTTCCCGTGGGAATTTTGTAAAGTCCTCTCTCAATCCTCCTCTACACTCCCTAAGCATCCTACATGCCGAATTTCAGCTTTCTACCACCAGTAAAACGAAAAATCCCGTGTTTTCCTTTTCCCGTGAGAATTTCCAAAAATCCTTAAAACAGTTTTTTACTATTATAATTACCAACTTCTATGTCAAACTTGAAGAGTCTAGTAATTATAGTTCATTAGGATTTATTCCGTTGAACTGAATATATAAATCCCGTTTTCCCGTTCCCGTGGGAATTCCCAAAAATCCTTCCTTAGTGGATGCCTACATTGTATAAGGTATCTATGTGCAAAATTTCAAGTCTCTAGATCCAGTTGTTTGGGCTGTGCGTTGATATATCAATAGTCATTTAGTTTATTTAGACATTTCAACCCCATCGCACCCCATCCAGGGAGATGGTATTTTACGTCCGCCACGTCGGATTTTAAAACCGTTGTTGTTTTCATAACCAACGACCCGATAAACCATAGAAACAACACCCATGTTGATTTTCAGACTTTGTTACCCCTTTTCCCCCTTTTCGGGGTTGAATTCTCAAAAAACCTGAAACACGTGTTTACTCATTTACCATTAGGAGTACTTCTGTGAAGTTTCGAATAAAATAGTCGAACTAATCTTGTTTCCCCATACAAACTTTGGACCCCCTTTCCACCCCCTTAGGGAGTGAAGTTTGAAAAATCCTTTCTTAGTGCACCCCTAGACCTTATAAGGAACCTACATGCCAAATTTGGAATCTCTAGGCCCAGTGGTTTGGGCTGTGCGTTGATATGTCAGTCAGTCAGTCAGTCAGTTTCTTCTTTTATATATATAGATATATATATATATATATATATAATCAGGATCTCAGAAACGGCTCCAATGATTTCGATGAAATTTGGTATGTGGGGGTTTTCGGGGATGAAAAATTGATCTAGGTTGGTCTTATCTCTGGGAAAACGCTTGGTACCGAGTTTCAGCCCGAGCGGAGCTCGGTCGCCCAGGTACTATACAATTATTGTACCTCGGGGATCCAAATAGGTGATCCTAGTGGACATCGCGGACTATCGACGCTTTTCCCATATTATTATACTAGTGATCGCCCCCAGTTTGATTTGTAAGTTTTATTTCGTAATGATTGAGCGTCAACGAGGGAGGCCTATGTCCAGCAGTGGACGTCCTACGGCTTAAAACATGATGATGATGATTTCGGAGACGATGATTAAGTTTACACAAAGCGTTTTATAAATGATAGCTGGGTTATGAGTACCATTGCACTATAAAGTACAATACAATACAAATATTCTTATAATTATATTATTTCTGTAATAAAGAAGGGGAGAATTGAGTTATTACTATGTTTCGTTTTAATACTTTGAATTAAATTATATTTTTACAAACGAAACTTAGAGCGATCACTAGTGTGGCAATCGTGCGGTGGTAGATTTTTCGACATTCACAAGAGCTTCAACTGAAACTGAATAAAAAAATTTAATTTGACTTTGAGTGAATGAGAAAACCATCGATTGTTAATATTATCGATAAGAACTCCTTAGCTGTCATTTAATTTTGCCCCCTAAATTCCGATGTCCGGCTATGAACTTCTTACTTACTGCCAGGGCGCAGTGACCCAAAGTGGGTCTTGGCCTCCAACACCAGATTGCGCCATGCTTTGCGATCTTGAGCCAGCTCTTGCCAGTCTTCGACCCCGAGATCCAAAAGGTCTTTCAGGACCTCGTCCCTCCAGCGGTACCTGGGACGACCAACCGGCCTACGTCCACTCGGTCGTCCCAAGTACGCTCTCAAATGAACTTCTTAAATTTAATAAATTGTTTCTGATTATACATTCGATTCACCAAACCGAACAAGAATAATAAATAATGTCACTGCTACTAGCACCTCCTAAGATCCACTAGTCCATTTATCATCTTCTTGTTTTGCAGATCCCGCTTCCGTTGATTACTTTAATTCTGTTTGTGCTGGTCGTTAGTAAAACTTGACGTTCCGTTCCGATCAGTAAGAAAGATTGTTCCTCATTTAATTTGTTATGAAATAACGAAGTTTTTTTTGTAGCTTTTATTGTTACATCTTAAAGAATATCATCATACATGTTATATCTTAAGTTAGTTTTCGCTAGTTTCTTTATTTGCTAAGTTTTCAAAAATGTTTAAATACCTACCTACGAGTATCATTTAGCATTTCTGTGCAAACAGGATTAGGACTTAGAAGTATTAAGTGATAGTTACCAATAAACTGAAATCCTACATAGTTAGTGCTAACAGGTTCTCAGTGCCCCTTACCGACTAGTCGCTATTTTTTTCACAATGCAGTAATGTTTACGAATGGTCCGTCCATGTTATTTATTGTTAAGGGGTGAGTCCCCAAAAAACGCTTGAAAGATGTTTGCGGTTTGCAATAATGCCACGAAATTCACCTTATATTTAATACTACAAAAATTATTTTAGAAACTTAATAGATGTATCTACAGCTTCACCGCGCTACATTTGTAAAATAATAATTAATTTCCGAGAAATAAAATCCCAAAGTCTTTCAAAAACATCGAAATCGTCATTTTCTATTTACGCTTTTTAGATAATAATGAAGCAAATTCATGAAAATCTCTTTGGTTGAATCGTAACACAAAAGTATGAAAAATATTATCACCGTTTCATTTTAGGCTAAATATAATCTCTATAATGATAATATGCATCTAAAAATTATCTATTTTTTACGCAAAAATGTTTGCCGTTTTACATACTTTTTACTATGGAGCGAACATTTCCCGTAATTCGATTTTTAAATAGCGATCGCGGCCGAAAAATATTCAGTGCTGTCAAGGAATCCAACGAGAGAGCACGCTCCGTTTGTAGCCGCGCACGCACACACTCGCACACAATACTACTCCTGTGGTAGGGTAAGGGTGGATCCCGACTGTTCGATTTCAGCTGTCAAAGAGGTCAGACTTTTACTAAGGTAAGTAAGTCTTCTTAATAATTACAAGCTTTTATTTGTAATTATTGCAATCGTCGTATATAATTATGTGTGTTTTTAACACGTTTTTACAAGCTTTTATTTAAATTGCCCTGTTAGTTTAGGCCAAATCTTGTAAGCTTTATTTAACCCGCTTCTAGTGGTCGGATCGACTTGAAATTTGGTATGTGTAAAAAAACGAAAAATTAAAAATAAGTTTGTAACAGAATGTCTTGTGCCATCTTCTTTACTAATGTCCTTTTTGTCGATAGGAAAGTTCTTTGGTCTTTGTCAAACTCACATTGCACCTGATTGATTATAAGAATATTGTTAAATCTTATATCTTTTTACTATTTATTTGATGTCTGTATCAAGACAATGTCAACTTTTTAATTAAATGCGTGTTGTACTTTATAAACAATCGAATCGTCTCGCACGCAGGTTAGACGACTTCCAGCCTCCTGAACAAGTAGGATTCTGAAAGGGCTTTAGCACCGTAGACCACATACATGCGTTGCAGCAGGTTATACAGAAAACCGAGGAGTTTAAACGCCCCCTTCGCCTGACATTTATAGACTATGAGAAAACCTTCGATTCGATCGAGACTTGGGCTGCACTGCAGTCCTCCAACGGTGCCAAGTAGACTACTGGTACAGTACATTACATCGAAGTGTTGAAGTGTCTATATAATAGCGCCACAATGTCCGTCCGACTTCAGGACCAGATGTCGAAGCGTATTCAATTGCAGCGGGGAGTCAGACAAGGAGATGTTATTTTTCCAAAACTGTTCACCGCTGCACTGGAGCTGAAGGATGCTTTCAAGACTCCTGACAGGGAAGGGCGAGGCATCAATGTAAATGGTGAAATACATCACTCACCTTCGACCTAAGTGCGATGCTTTCTAACCTCGGGACGATCTCCGAGCGAGTTGGACTTTAATTGAACATAGAAAAGACGAAAGTCATGTCGAACGCCCATGTTGTACCATTTCCCGTCATAATTGAAGACTCTACGCTCGAAGTTGTTGACGACTATAACTATTTGGGATATAAGTACAATCCAATTAGTGGGTTTAACTTCGAGAAAGAGGTCAATCGACGAATTAGACTCAGCTGGGCAGCGTTAGGGAAGCTTTGCAATATCTTGTCAGCTAATACACCGCAATGTCTCAAGTCAAAAGTCTTTGACCAGTCTGTGTTGCCAGTGCTGACTTATGGCACTGAGACGTGGCCGCTAATGATGGGCCTCATAAGAAAGCTCAAAGTCACTCTGAGGGCGATGGAGAGGGCTATGCTCGGAGTTTCTCTGCGGGATCGCATTAGAAATTATAAAATCCGCGCAAGAACTAAAGTCACCGACATAGCCCGAAGAATCTCCATACTCAAGTGGCAATTGGCAGGGCACATCACTCGTAGAACTGATGGCCGATGGGAAAAAAAAAGTTTCACAAGTGGCGTCCATGGACCGGAAGACGCAGTGAGGTAGGCCTCCAACAAGATGGAAGACGACCTGGTTATGGTTGCGGGATCGGGTTGGATGCGGATGGCACGGGACCAATCTGTTTAGCGAACCTTGGGGAGGCCTATGTTTAGCAGTGGACGTCTTTCGGCTGAAATGATGATGATGACTTGACAATAACTGCGCACTAGATCTCCTCTACGAGATTTGGAATTGGAATTGTAAATACACGGACAGGTCAACAATAATTTATTGAATCAGGCGTTACCTTTCGGAGGTCCATATCAATGAATTGAAACAACTTCTTTGCTCACCCGCGACCTTATAATAATTAAGTTTATGCAAAAAATACGTGTTCATGCAGTTCCTCCACCTCCACACTGTACGAACACACACAAATCACATAAACCCAACTATCACCACCACTAAACTACACGAGCTCTAGTTGAGTTTCGAACTCAACCAGAGCTCATCTTCAGAGTAAGTATCGCAACCGTTTACTAAGCTGCATAAGCATATACATTTATTTTGCTTTTCTTGCATAAACGTAAGTATCATAAGGTCGCGGGTCAGCAATGTAATTCTTTCAGTTTTTTTTAGGTCAACAATAATAGTAATTTTGAATAAAGACATTTTCGATGTTTATATTTTTTTGATGTTATTAAAGTTCTGATTATTAATAAAAAGATCCTTTAATAATGTAAAATCGTTTTATTTGTACTTACACCAAGTTTGAATATCGAAAGTCATCAAAATAATGTAGATTACATTTGTACAAAATCGGAAGGAGACTCTTTAATGTTCCCTTGTAAGTACTTACACTGGGACTCCACCCTTAGCTGACGGCTGTATAGCGTATCACGCAAAATGGTTCTGTGTAAGTGAAAACTGTCAATGTGCGTACGAAAAATAAATTCTCAAGGTCAGGGAACTCACTCTTAATAAATATACCAATACATCTATGGTATTGAACTATGTATACAACCATGAAAATGGTCATAAAGTACTATGGCATAAATACATTGTTCAAAGTATTTAGAGCAAAATATTTTTAAAAGCAATGGCAAAACAAGTATAAATGACAAATTTTACTTCCTTGTCAAATGGAAAATAGCCGTTTTACTGATTGTGAATGGGCTAGCGCTATTGATAGCGCCAAGGTAAGTTTTTCATAACCAAATGATTAACAGCTTTGAATGGGCACTATATTGCCGTCTAAAATTGTTCTAGCGTGTGGACGCGGTATTCCTAATTAAGAATAAATAAAAAAGATAGCCATTTCAAAGTGAGCAACATACATATACATAGATATTTAGATTAAAAACTAGGTCGCGTAAGTAAATAGACCTAAAAAAAAACATAAAGTTGTTTTGTATTGAATCAACATAAAGTTACGAACGTCTGTACTTATAATTTAACAGTTTAAAACATTTGTATCGTAAGGTAGAACGGTGAAGCAGTGTCACAAAATTATCATGGTTTTTCTTACATTGCTACGACCCGATTACGGTTCTCTATCGTTTGCTCGAATTTCATTTGCCATAATTTTATATTCCATAACGAATCATTTGCCATAATTTTAGTTTCCATAGCGATACTTTTGCCCTACATTTATATCATTTTCCCTATTATCAAATGTCCTATCATACGCCCGGAAATCCTAGTGGCCTAGTGGTTTGACCTATGGCCTCTCTAGCAGAGGATTGTGGGTTCAAATCCCGCCTCACACCTCTGATTTTTTCGGAATTTAAGTGCGAAATTACATTTGTAATTTACCATGAGCTTTACGGTGAAGGAAAAAATCGTAAGGAAAACTTCAGAGACCTGCGAAGAAATTCAATGATGTGTGTGAAGTTCTCAATCCGCACTGGGCCCGCGTGGGAACTACGGCCCAAGCCCTCTCATTCAGAGAGGAGGCCTGTGCCCTGCAGTGGGGCGTATATAGCCTGGGAAGGGATGATTCGAGTCGTTTCTGCTCAGAACCGTCTTTCTCGCTCGCCCGCTTGCGTGGCGTGCCACTCCGTATATTTATATATATTAACTATGGCTGTTCGTTCTGTTCATTATGGCAAATGATTGTTATGGCATTAGATATTAGGGATTATGAACATTACAGAAAGCAAATATTATAGAAAGTATAATTGTGATGTTGAACATCATGGCACTTGAGTATTACGCCACTCAAAAATTATGGCATGTGATATTAGGGCAAAGGAAGATTATGACCAGTGACCATTATGGCAAATAAAATTAGTAAAAATTAAATTATAGGAAATGAAGGGATACCGCCTACAACATCTTGTTTTATTTTTCTACATTCAATTTAGACCGAACAGTACTCTAACTGAACCTCCCTGAGTCGAACAATGTCAGCTATAGTTTGTTCAAAAACAGATTAGGTGGGAGGCTGGCAATATGATGTGTTGTTTGTTATTGGTTAACTACACAAATACTGATAACGCTATTTTTGAACCATCATCAATGGATAAACCATCTATCACTAAAACTACCATCATACAAAAATCCGTATGTACGTCCATCAAAAGGAATATAAAAAATCAGCAATTAAAGATAAAAAAACGAATAAGACTACAAAGAATAAGCAATAAGGGCGTCCTATTATGAATGCTATCACAATGAAAGCGTGAACTTCCCAATATTTTTTCGAACAAAGAAATTAAGGCGATCCTTTTGTTCATTGGTCTGTAACTAAACGAATGTTTTTCGTGCTTAAGCTGTAGTTGACATTTTTAAATTCCGACCTCTGCCAGAAATTAGCTGGCATTCCGAGACGAATCATTTATCAAGAGGGCGAAATAAGAAGCAAACGCGAGTAAATTGTGAGCTCTCGTTAAATCTGCAGTCGGGGTGAAGCATCAATGTTAGCGGTTTCTTTAATTTAAAGACCAAATTTAGAATATATTTTGATGTGACGCAGTTATTCATTGTCGAAATAATCGACATTTTATAACTTTAAAACTATAAGAAGACTACGGAAATAAAAATTGCGTGTGACACCTGCGCTGTTAAATTGTAAAAATCTTTTAAGCTGTTTACTTATACCGTAGCAGGGAATTCAACACCTACTGGATGTCAATTCATGATATGATAGGATTATGTATGAACGTAGGTAAGTATACGGTTAATGTTGACATAATCGTTGTTTTGAACTCTCCCTGCTTAAACTTTTCGTTTTGCATCAATCAAACTTAACAACAGTTTTCATATCCCTACGTGTAGATCAATAATTATTAGATTCCTATAAATTAATATAACAGTATTTCCAGTTGCAAAATGAATGTCTTTTTCCCACTCCTTGCTGACATTAGTGACCCACAGAACGGGGCACACCAAGACGGTATTTACAGCCGCGCTCCCGACGACAAATTCAACGTTATTTTTAACACGCTTTACTCCGCGATACATATAATTTGAGTACGTAATTGGGAAGCAAATATGTGGTTAAACAATGATGTTTAAAGTTAGGTTGACGAGCACTGAATTCCAAATGTCTTGGCAATCGAATGATGATTACATTTACATAATGTATATTTGATGAAATTGTTGGTGCAAAACTGATTAGTATTTAATTAAGGGAGTGAAATAGTAAAGGTAAACAGTTTGCACCGATTTCTGAAATGTTTGCGAGTACATAATAATAGATTATACAAGTATTTATACTAACTAAATAGAGTGTCTGCCTGAAATAAAAAAAATATATATTTTTACCTACATTTGTTTCTTTTAATTTTGCTATAGAATAATTTTGTATAGATGGGGCAAAATTTCGTATACCTCTTAATCTCTAGTTGCTTCGTACTGAAAGTGTTAAATGCCCCAAATCCAGTTATCTAAATTTATTTTTGAAATTTTATTTTGTGAGAGATGTTTGATTTATCTTTATTTTGCCGACTTAGGGCCTGTTGTTTGATCAATAGTTAAACAAACTAATAGTTAAAATGTATGGCAAAAATAACAATAGTTAACGCATTTCAAAGGAAATTTGACTATTAGTTAGTTTAACTATTGATCAAACAACGGGCCTTCATTCGTACAATTAACTAGGTACGGAGAAAATTGTAATCCTGATCAAAAAGAGTTACTTTCACGTGCTGCTTAATGCAAATTTCCGTTCAACGAAATAAATGGAATTAAACTGTTTTTGATGTATTTCAAGCTCTTTTAAAATCTCTGTCGTGACAAGATACAAATGGACGTTATTTTTTTAATAGGCTATTGGACACTACCAATCAATTGATATTATTTTTATGGGCTGTCAAAACGCGATACGGCAATAGATTATGTTTTGGTTTTACTGAACTGTGACGCCACTTGTTAGCCAACTCAGCTACTATTAATTTATTTTATAGCTACTAAAATCAAATTTTGACAGTTGATGGAAAATTAATCTAGTTTTCAGGGTTAAAATGATAAGGTCGTTGTCTTACCTTATAATCTTTGTCCTGTGAGTATTGGCTAACAGATAGTGCCAAATAAATTATTCAAACAAAAAACAATAATAAATTTTAAAAGTTAGTACATTATTCCGTCGAAATTTTCAACAAAACGCTTGCATCGCGTTCTCGCCGAAATTTAAAACGATTCAAAAATGCATACCGAGTGAGAAAACCTATAGACGCGGAAGGTATCGGAGTCAAAAGATCACGTAATCCATTACTATGGTTGCGCGTGACTCTTTGAAACGACGGGCTGCTGTCGGTAATTTTATTTATCTTCAGCCTGGGTGGTGTAAACGAGAGGATAGTGTGAAATTACGGTGAGACGTTGACAGGGCGTTGCGAGGGCTAGACATGAATTTGCAAGTTGAGGACTCCTAGTATTCTTCTTTAGAAAAGAGCGTTATTGCCCAAGTGAAAATATTGCAAAAGTTTTACTACTCTTCTGTAGTAAAACTTAGTCAAGAACATAAAATAAGTCAATAGCCGGGTTCTAAATCAGTTTATTAAAGTACCTACTAGTATTGAATTATTCAGGCTCCATTATATGTAGATAATTATTTTTGTCTTTGCATTTTTTTTTTACTAAACAAATACATAGTTAATCAATATGTATTGTAAACTAAACTGAATCTAACACTTAGCCAGATAGATCAATTATGAGATACGAGCTTTTTTCAAAGTAGTTACGATATGCTATTTAAATTTAATTTTATTTCATCTGTTTACTTATTAATTCACCACATATTGGGCATTTCTTAAATAACTTTCAGAGAGCCAAAAAAAAAAATAAGTTTTTTTTACAATATATTACGATGCACATTAAAAGTATATACCAATAGCATATTTTTTATGTACCTAGGTATATGGACAAGCTTTGCTTTTATACCTGAAACACAGGATTTTATTTTATCCTAGTTCAGGGTGTGTATTATTTACATTTTTTACTGTGTTTGTTTATCTTTTTAGTTATATTTGTCAAATACGATGTAAAAGTTAATAAAGATTATTATTATTATTAATGCCCTCAGGAAGCAAAAAAAAATAGTAACATAGACACGGTTGCGACAGACGCCTTATATATATGTCACGACCATACTCAAAAAGTCCACGGCGGTGACATATTTTCATCTTAAGTAATTATCTTAAACTACACCACATTACCAACTTAATTATGTTTTAAGTAATAGTGTGACACTGGTACTTATGTCACACGGCGGACACGACGCACAAAATACGCGTTCTTGAATCTACATAAGCACGACGTCGTCTGTACACGTGTCAATGTATGCGCAAGATGCACAGGGCTGACTATCGCAAAAAGAGATAGAAAGAGATAGCTGCGGAAAGTAAATGCCGCGCCGTTCGTTGAGCGCGAGCAACGTTGTAATGTAAAATAAAATGAGTAGGTAATCTAATTATCGTAGTACTTACAATTAAACTTATCGTTTGTCTAAATTAAGTGTTTAAAAATAAGTGAATGAGTGTATACCCAATTCATTTTGTAAAGACAATTAGAGAATGTAATTGTAAATATTGGTCTATTGATAGGAAATAATTACCTAACAAATTAATTTTACAAATACCTACTAATATAAGACGTCTATTTATACATTATAGGTAACAAACTTTTAATCCTAGTTGGTTATCTACCTTCTTTCGCCCTTCGGAAATCGAAAAAAACTCCTTTCCTTATCTTTGCCTGTTGCCAAACACCCATACAATGCACAATATATTACCATTTCGCAACTGGTGAACAGCGGCGTCAAGCAATCGGCGCCTTGGGGGGTGGGGTAACTCGAATCGGTGCGGGGCGGAGTGTGGCCATTCTGTACGTTAGTACTATTATATATTCTGTGCTTATGTTCAAAACTCGTACACGGCGTTGTAAGGTTGTCCTTTTTTTAATATAAATGAGAAAAAACTTTTTGCGAGATACACACTACATTCAGCCATTTGAAAATCTGACAAGAAGACAGTGTTGCTGTTTAAAAAAAAATTAAAAAGGCTTGCCAATATCAATGTTACTTTTGTACCGAGTACCGTAATTTTTTAGTATCGCACATGGTAGTGACACAAAACCTAATCACAAACATTATGTTGTTCAAAATCACAAATAGTCATTATTATTTATATATTTTTTTAATGCATTTTATAGAACAAAGGTTAGTCTTGCATAATTGCTGTAATATTTTGCAAAATAAAATAACATTTCTTCGGGAAAAAACCTTTTATTTCGAATTCCGGCAATCTCACACTACACGGTCCGTGACATTTTGGACTTGAATGTTTTTTTTAGATTTTTTTTAATTACAAAAATTAAAAAAATATATTAAAAAATTATTCTAGATGTAATTTGCTAAGTGAATTATTATACAGTTTACTGATTTTCCTAAAATATATACTCAATTCTTACAAGTCACACAAAAAAAACGTAAGAATAAGAAATGCCCTATTATACACAAGATGTGGCCCGCGACTTCGTCTGCGAAAAATTAATTTATCAATACCTATCCTGCGGGAACTATAAAATTTTCCGAGATAAATATGTCCTTTCCCGAGACTCCAGCTATCTTTATATCAATTATCATCTAAACCGGTTCAGCGGTTTAAAAGTGAAGAGGTAACAGACAGACAGACAGATAGATAGACGGACTGACACATTTTCATATTTATAATATTAGTATGGATAGAGTGGATTACTTAATATTAGGTACTAAGTTCGTCTTGTGAAGGTTTCAGTACACTTTTTTGTAACTTAGTTAATTATTTGGCGTTTGCAACCCTAGAGAATAAACCCAATTTGGAAGCTCAGACAAAGCAAATATAATTTATATTTTAAACAGTATACATTCATTGCTAGTGTAAAAAATTCAAGACAAATTTGATAAATTTTCAGTTAGGGCCGCAATTTATTTTCATCATCATCCCGTCGTCAATATACGTCCCACTGCAGGGCACAGGCCTCCTCTCAGAATGAGAGAGCTTGGGCCGTATTTTCAACGCGGGCCCAATGCGGATTGTGAATTTCACACACACACCATCGATTTTCTTCGCAGGCATGTGCAGGTTTCCTCACGAGATTTTCCTTCGCCGAAAACCTCGTGGTCAATATCAGAATCATCATTTTATTTGTTATTTACAAAATTTCGCAGCCATGTAAATTCCCCTTCAACTTGTTCTTGAAATTTTATAAAGTTTCAAAGTTTTCACCTTCTCTATTTTCCAGACTACGGTATAGTTCGTAAACTTACGTGATATAGCTCCACCGGGTTACGATTAGGTTGGACCCGCAGTTTGTTGGGCCTAATACGAAGGGGTTTTTGTTTTACTTATTCCCTAACCCCAAATAAAAGATGACCCAGACCTGATAGACCTAGCAAACTTTTTATGGGAAATGTTTTACCATAAAAATAAAATACTTGTAATGTAGTACGTATGTATGTATATAAACTCATTATTTCACAAAAAAAAACATTGAAGGTCAATGACATTTAATTTTATAAATTTGAATAGTCAATTATATTAATTACTAGCTTTTGCCCGCGACTCCGTCCGCGAAGAATAGGGGTAGGTATAAAAAATAGCCTACGACCTATTCTCAGACCTACTGAATATAGGGGAGAGTGGTCACCATTCGTACGCGGGGCACATTCATACAGTTAGTATAACAGACAAACTAAACGGCACACAAGCGCGCGTTTGCTTGTGTGCATAGACATACCGGCCGCCATGTTGCTAAGCAGAGTGTCGCGCCAGTCGCACCACGGTGCATCGGCTGACAAGACGTAACGTGTTTTCGCGCGCGGTGAGTAAATTTTTTACGTAAATTCAATTCGCAATTGTAAGTAGAATTATTATGTTTTTGACAAAATAGTGTTGATTAATATTAATGTTAACATTGATTATTTTGAGCTTTAATTGTTATATTTCTCAAATTAAATTAGAATTTGTATAAAGTAGTATTTTAATTTTGTGCAAGGCATGGGGTGCATTCGGACAGCAAAACAGGGGGCACATTCGTACGCGTACGAATGCTCCCCTTTAGATGTTATTAACCACCAGAACATCACAATAACATTTTTCTTTATATGAAGTATTCTAATTCTAACAAATCTATATATTTTATAAAGTAAGCCTTATAACTAATATTTTATTGCAGAATCATGGTACGAAAATATAAAAAAAGGGTACGCGTACCCAAGAGGTGGATGAAGAGTTCATGAAATTAGCAATTGATGACGTAATTCAAGGACGGCTGTCATATAGAAAAGCCGCGTTGCAATATAACATCAAGACATCGACGTTGGAAAGCAGAGTCAAGAAATTCAAAGATGGCTCTAACACCGATGAACCCTCACGAACATTTCATTCCAAGTTCACTAGTCTACAGGTCTTCTCCTTGGAAGAATAGACACGCTTGAATGACTACATTATTAATTATTACCCATATTATGGCCTAACAACAATACAGATTCGCAAACTTGCCTACGAATACGCGAAAGCGTCAAATTTTTTTTTTTTTTTAAAACTTCTAAAGTAACAACCAAATATGTATGATTATTGACTTTAAGTTTAGATTGTCAAAGACTGTGCAACATACTCATAAAAAATGATTGCTAAAAAATCATTAAGACTGATTGTTAAGCTAAGAATTATCAATAACTAAACTGTGGATAAACGATTTAATTTTTTGTTATGTTTCTAAAGAAAATTTATCGGCTATGAGTCAAGTCAAATATTTTAAGTTAGTTCTTTAATAAATAAATATTTTTGTAATAATTAATAAAAATTTAACGGCTTTAATAGGCTTTTTAATTACCCTGTATGAATCTACCCCATGGCGTATGAAAGTACCCCACCTACTGTATATCTTATCGTAGAAAAATTACTATAACTCTTTAACCTTTTGACATAATAGTTTCGGATTTTTTTGTAACAAACTACAATATATTTGTTACGCTTAGGTATATAAACTAGATAAATTCAACAATCCATCATAAATTAAAAAAATAAAATATAAAAAGCGTACGAATGGTGACCACTTTCCAAGAAAAAAGTTTCATAAAAATCGGACAAGCCGTTTCGGAGGAGTTCGATAACAAACACCATGACACGACATTTTTTTATATATTAGATAGATAGATGTAGTTCAAATATAGATTATGTAATACTTTATTGAATCAGGCGTTACCCTTGCAGAGTTCCAGTCCAATGAACTGAAACAATTACCTACTTTGCTCACGCTGCCGCAAATAATAAAAAAAAAAATAGAAAATAAATATCACGGGACAATTCACACCAATTGACCCAGTCCCCAAAGTAAGCTAAGCAAAGCTTGTGTTATGGGTACTAGGCAACGGATAAACATACTTATATAGGTAGATACATACTTAAATACATATTAAACACCCAAGACCCGAGAACAAATATTCGTATTTTTCATACAAATATTTGCCCCGACACGGGAATCGAACCCGGGACCTCAAGCTTCGTAGCCAGGTTCTCTAACCACTAGGCCATCTGGTCGTCTAAAATGTCGCGGGTGAGCAAAGTAATTGTTTCAGTTTATGTAATACTTGTTGTAAGAATTTGATGTCAGGCTGTCACTGAATTAGAATTAGATAAAAATGAGATAGCGAGTAAAACCTACAAGTATGTGCGTTCTCTAGGATTCAAATGAGCAATTAAAAGAACCCATTACAAGGACGCTTTTGACCAGCTAGAAAAAACTTGTATGGAGTCTAAGCTACAAACATCAACAAGTGACTACGTACAATATTACGTGCAATATAAATTTGACCCACTTCCCGCTTTCCGATTAAGCTGAAATTTTGGAGTACCTACGTGTATAAATCGGAAAACAATGTTATATAATTATGACATAGATCTGATCTGATGATGGAACTGAAAGGTGACCGCTGGAACTGTGTGGTAAATGATACAACCGCATCAAGTTAGGGCTCATTTGATTCGTCTATAACACGAGTACTTTGGTAACGAGGGGCAAAAAGTATAGTCATCAAAACAAGCTTGTTTTAAAAATATAATTTTAAACAAATACTTTCTAAGCATTATGTCAAGTAAACATTTGGCTGTCACTTTCTTGCCATTCACTTTGCTATACATTGGTTTGTGTCCGACATATCACTCATGTAGAAGAACACTGACACAATTACAAATTATTGTCATTTCAAAACTAAACTTCATATATTTTTTAGGAATAATAGAAGGCCTTTGCCCAGCAGTGGGACACCAAAACAGGCTAATAAAAAAAAAATAAAAAAAAATAGAAGTTACTGTCTAAACCTTCTTGTACTGTTGTATAGAGAGGTTCCCTTCAAAACTGTTTATCGAATCAAATCTAACTTCAAACGCATTATTACCCTGATGGTGATTTAGTTTGATCTCAAGCGACTTATGAATGGGTCGAATATCTCAAGTTACCCAATAGTTCTAGTAACACGATTGGATGCTTCACTCGAGAGCCAACAGAGTAAAGCCGATTCAATAGTCTCTTTAGGGATCTCAATTTGTGTTAGTGATAATTTCAGAGAGATTCCCAGTTAGTACGGTAATAGAATTACTATAAGTGTCTTTGGTGAACTGTGTGAAGTTCGGACAACCAACAGTTGGTTTGCTTTATCATGAGTTTTCAGTCCTAACTGTGAACTCCACACACTGAGATTATTTTGACGACCAAATGGCCTAGTGGTTAGAGGACTTGACTACGAAGCTGGGTATGTATTACAATACCGAAGTACTAAAGACCGAATGTATTGAAACATCGAATGGGTCAAAAGACCGACACGATTTTTTTCTGAAACCGTTAACTTTTTAAGATTGTTATAAAACAAACCTAACCTAACCTAATAGGTTCTGTATGATGCCGTTTCAACAAATTCCGAAAATTTTACGGTTTCAGAAAAAAATCGTGTCGGTCTTTTGACCCATTCGATGTTTTAATACATTCGGTCTTTCGTACTTCAGTATTGTAAAACACACCCACGAAGCTTGAGGTCCCGGGTTCGATTCCCGTGTCTGGGCAGATATAAGTATAAAAAATACGAATGTTTGTTCTCGGGTCTTGGGTGTTTAATATGTATGTATTTAAGTATGTACATGTATATATTTTTTTTTTTCAACTGTCTATTCTATTAGTTACAACGAAAGAGACCCCTAACATTTCCGTGTTTAGATCACAGGGGGTCTTAGAAATGCATAATTTCAAGTTGCAGGGTTAGATTTGGATCAAATTGGTTGAGATTGATGGACAGACCGACACATGAGTGGTCCTATAAGTTTTTCATTTTTACTTATTAAAGAACCGTAAAAATGCAAAAAAAAACACAAGTACTGGAGAAAATCTAAGTTATGGCACAAATCACTAAAAAGGAAAATACCAGCGAATCTTTATCTTTTGACACACTACTACCATAAAACAAAGAAAAAAGTAACACCTGAATCCCCATTAAGGCTGCCACGACCCGTTACGGCCAACTAAGGTTTACGTTGTACGTGACGGACGGACAGTGTTTAATTAAATTTCTACTGACGCTTTTTATGGGACGGTCTCAGTGGGATTGAAAAAAAAAAAAACTTTTTTTTTCTAGTTTAACAGGTAATACAGATAGGTACTTAAATTCATTAAATAATTGCGTGTGTAAGGCAGATAATTCGAACGAGAGATTGACCCCCTGTTTCACCATCCATTGGTCAAATTTATTTGACGGATAAATGTGATGCCGTCTCTGTTTGTTTTGTTCGAATAGACGGAGACGGCATCACATTTATCCGTCAGTTAAAATTAATCAATGGGTGGTGAAACAGCCAAGTGTGCAAAATGAACATAATTTATTAATGTTTAAAATTTAAGAATATAGAAAACGAAGTGGGTTCGTACAAAATCTGTATTTCATTCACTAGTATAATACTTGGCTTTATTATATTCATGGTCAACTACTCGTACCATGCGATTGGAGGGGTCAGTTAGATAATTTAGATACAAAGTTACCTCAGTTCAAAAGTTACCGATTTCAAAATAATCAATTTTCAACTGTTCTAAAAAATATATTTTGACCGTATTTCGTTTGAACGTGTTACAATCCAGCAAAAGTTTACGAAAATAGTAAATATTTGAAATAAAAAAGGCTGCTTGACAATTACCTCAACAACCTCCCCATTAATCCCGTAAAGTACCCGCATTTATACCTTCAGTTCAGTCTGTTCCTTGAAGGTAAGGTATATTTGTTCTTTTATAAGTGTCAAAATACCTCTTCCATCTGTAGTTTTAAAACAAACGATAATTACGTGTTGATGGCCAGCTAGATAAATAAGACTATTTAGGACTTAGGTGAATTCACAAAAAGGCGACAGAAAACGAGTTTTTCTTATAGAAGCACCGTGTCGTAACCGCAAAGTCTAAATGCCTTGTGGAACGAAGTTCGCTCGTAACTCGATAAGTTCACTTAAATGAAGACTTAAAGGCGATGGAATAAAGTTGATAATAGTTTGATTAACTTTGGCTTAAGTGAAATGAGATTTTCTTAATGTTGTTTAGCAGTTCAGGCGAAGATATGGATGTTTCTAACATCGTATTTCAACTAACTTAAGTATAAGATGCATCAGTAGTGAAAATATTCTTTAATTTTTACTAAGCGACCCATGAAGTATTCGTGGAGACGTAGCGTAAAGGAAGTGGTAGTTACCAGTAACGTGGTGTGAATTTTTTTGACAACCCGGAGCATAGTGGACGCGTATCTTATAAATTACTAGCTTTAACCCGTGGCTTCGACTGACTTAGAAATAACTTCACGAGAGACATTAAAAATCTTAGAGTTTGGCGTAAAAAAGGTTACGGTGACAACGGTTACGGTGTATTAAAGCACAACGTTTGTTCAGAAAATACCACCTATCACGGGCGGATCCACCGTTGTGGGCACGATGAACATTCCCACAACCCTTATAGACTTGTGACGACACACTTTCACTGTCTATTGAGATCGATTGGCTGATGATAAGTCCGACTCGCACTGGGCCGATATTCGGATGGCTACAAACTTTTTGCAGGGCTGGATCCGCGCCTGCCACCTATTGATTGCAGACGAAGTTAACACGTCCTATTGAATGCTAAGGTTCTTTTCCGAGGTCCTTAACGTTCTTGAACAACCCATCCTATTCTTGTTTATAATTAAAATACTTTCCCAGGAGAACGCAACGGAATATTAAGTATCTTATATAATTGTTATCTCAGTGTGTAGACTTTTGTCTATTTGTATTTGTACGCCAAGGTTTTTTTTTACTCCGAGTTTCATACCAATCCATTCAGCCGTTATTATATGTCATGATTGACTTACGAAAATATGGATTTGTATAAATATATGGATATACAAACATCCAAACCTTTTTATAAATTTCTCATTTATAATGTTAGTTGGGTATTAGTGACGAGTAATCTAAAGACGAGTGAATGAAGTGTGACCTAGATATTATGTCTTTGGATGCAACATCTGGCAGTTAAAATAATGTACACTTTGTCATACTTGTCATGTCATCTCATCACTGACATTACGTGAACCGATATCCAATATGGGAAAAGTAATAGGCAACCGGTGAGAATCGAGCTGTTACGAGGCCGCCCTACTGGTAGTAAATTTCATCATAAATACAAAATAGCGAATCCGTCTACTATTCTATTACCCGATACGAAGCGAATTCGAATTTACAGGAGTGAATTCCGCAGAGTTTACCGGGCTATAGGGAGATATTGGACACCTGCAATTTCAATATCTCACAAGTCAATTGAGTGCTTAAATGTTATGCTGTAATGTTCGGCTATTAATATTGCTTCTGAACTAGAGCCGTCGGTATAACATTGACCAATTATAAATGATTTTCTGTCGATCATCAGTCAAGTCGACAGAACTTAATAATAACACAGCTAGAAATATTATCATATGTTATGTATGTATTCCCTTCCACAATCGACTTCGTCACTATCCTCACCTCTCCTACTGTCAATGAGCACACTATTTTCGTGTTCTATGTTACGGTACTCGCCAGTGAAATTTAATCCTATTGATAATCGCTGTCTCTGCAACAACCCATTGTTAGGTCACCGGAGCCAAAATTGCAAAACTGAACCCTTATAGTTCCGTCATAAAAAAAAAAAAAAAAAAATTATATCTGTTTATTTCATAACCAATGACATACCTAGCCAATCTTTATTTTTAAAGATTTCTAATTGCTAGGCTATGAGTTGCCCTTAATAAATAAATTCTTAATAATGTTTTTAATGTTCTTAGGATTACTAGTTATTTTATTAATTGTAGTCCTGGGAAAATTATTTAGCATTTGAGGAAGGTAGTTGGACTAGATCCTTTTGCCATAAATATTTTGACATTTTGGAACAAAGAAATGATCAATATTATCTAGGTTTCGGAGTCTTTTAGATCTGTTATATCTAACTAATTCTCCCAGCCTATCCTTATATTCTAAAGCCATGGCTAATTTGACTTTATCAAATACATTCAAAATTCTGCAGTGCTGAAACAATTTATCGTAATTATTTCTATACTTAAGTTTAATTTTAAGTGGTACAATGGTTTTCAGTATTCTAACTTGTATATTATATATTCTCTGTAAGTAAGTTTTATATGTCCTGCCATAACTAGAGATGCCATAATTAATAACAGAATCTGCCATTGCCATGTATAGAAGTCTCAAAGTATTATATGGCATTTTATGTTTTAATATACTAATATTACAAAGAAAAGCTCTTAATTTGTTACATATGTATTCAATATGAGGGCCCCAGTTAAATTTACAGTCAATTTTTAGGCCTAGATATGTATGGCTAGCAACAGTCTCTAGAGGTTCACAACTGCAGCATGCATGAGAAGCATGCATACATAAATGGTTATGGGCCACCACTTTGGGGACTACATTGAACCCAATATACGGCGAGCAGACATGCATTACTTTAGTTTTTTGGTAATTGATTGATAGCCCAATGTCATGTGCCCACTTGCACAGTAAATCAAATTCAGTCTGAAGTTTACCTACTGCTACATTTATATTTCTATCAGCTGTTATTAGGCAGGTGTCATCAGCAAACTGGTACACGGAGGCCTCCCTGAAGATGTTATACATATCATTCACATATATTATATATTCGGTGGGACCGATTATGGAACCCTGAGCTGTGCCTTGTTTTGAGGGTAGCGGTTCACTTTTCTCTCCTGCAATGCTCACCATATTAGATCTATTTGTATGATAATTTTCTAGCAACCCCAGGGTAGGCCCCTGTATACCATTCTGCTGTAACTTACTCGACAGCTTTATATGATCCAAAGTGTCAAAAGCTTTACTGAAATCAACCATTACCATAAGTACATGTTTTCTCTCATTTAAGTGTTTGTTAACTTCATCTGTAAATAATGACAATAATTTTGGGGCACTTTTCCCTTTTAGAAAGCCAAACTGCCGCTCATGGATGATACTGTTCCCTGACAAGAAATCATTAATTGATTTGCCTAAAAATTTTTCAATAATTTTGTCTATTACAGATAATATAGTGATTGGTCTATAGTTATTTGTATCAGTGTAGCTACCTTTTTTGTGTATTGGCCTTATAACACCGACCTTTAGGTTGTCAGGGTAGCAGGAATAAGTAATACACTGATTGATGAGATGAGTAAGTACTGGAACTAATTTATCACTAATGTATTTTATGTCTTTTGCTCTTATGTTATCGTATCCAGCACTTTTTTGCTCATTGATATTATTTATGATTTTTTTAACGGTCTCAGGTTTTACTTTATTTATTTTTAGCGTTAATTTAGGGGTATTTATATAAATATTCTCGTCAAGCAACTCATCATCACAAGAGCTCAGTATTTTAGTTACATTGTCTTCAAAGTCTTTTGCAAATTTGTTACACAGTTCTTTGGCTTTGATTTTAAAGGACAGGAAGGCCATGTCCGTCTGTTTGTCCGTCCGTCCTCGGCTTAGCGTACAGACAATAAAATTAGTGCTCGATAGTTGTTATTTTGCATGGATCTAAGTAGTAAATTACCCCGAAAAAGTGATAGAACAAAAATCAGAAAAAAAAAATTTTTAGGATACTTCCCATAGTCGTAATGACGATGGTTTTTTTTTCTCGTTTAACCTTATAGTGTGGGGTATAGTTGCATACGTATTTTAAGCTGCGAAGACGATTTTTCAATAAGGTGATTCGTTTGCGAGATACTTTACTTCAAAGTGCAAATTTTTGTTCAAATTGAGCGTCCCCCCCCCCCTCTAAAACCAACATTGTTAGTTTGAAAATTTTTGAAAAAATTCATGATGAGAGTAAATATATCAAATTAACACTATAACGGCTAAGCTAAGTTGCTTGAGAATTAGGTATTAGTAGTTTTAGATTAAATAGCACCCCGACCTAGAAAATTTACATAAGTACGTAGTTTGGAAGTTCAGGACAAAATACCAAAGCCTTAGAATAATAATATTAATTATTGAATACAGATAGTACACGTCGTAATGGCTGCGGAATCCTATCCTGGGCGTGTCTGACACGCTCTTGACCGGTTTTTTGAACAAAAACATTCGTTACAGAGTGAACTGAGAAAATGAATATTTGTTTTTTTAGCTATATACCTACGCGTCGCATTTCTAGCTCGCGTTAGGGTTTTAGTCAAGAAAGCAAAACTGCTAAGTAATTATGATTTTATAGCCTTTTACCCGTAATTTCACTCCCATTTTGGGACAAAACAATTTGCACCGTTAATTGGCACAGTAACACTCTAAGATATTTTTTATACTGTACTAAGCTCTACGAGTATCCCAAGGCATTAGACGGTATATAGCTCTCTATCCCGTGTGATTTAAAAAGGAACCCCATCTAAGTGCACTCCTATGATCCTCAATGAATATGTCTCCCAAATGTGAATTATCTAGCTCCTGTGGATTAGATTGTGCTCTGTCAGTCAGTTAATCGGGTGTAAGATTCCTTAACAGGTACCTACTGATATTCCTTAACTGTTATGATAAAAAAAAATTCTGATCCATACACCTCAGAATCCCTGAAAACAAAGCACATTTCATTTTAGTCCAGGTCTGTACATATCGATTCTAGCTGAAACCCTTTCAGGAAGTATTCGATCACAGTCCGTAGCCCATTATTCTGTAATGAATGGTTGCCTTATCAACATGTCGGCGACAGACATTCGCTATAAGATTAGCAGTTGTGTGTGAAAACGGGAACGTAACTAAAACTAATTTAGGATTGGATATTGAAGAAAAAGTATCTGGGGATATAATTTTGGTACAAGCTTTAACATTATTTAAATATTAGTGATTAATATTAAATATTAAGAAATAGGAGTAGTTGCCGGAGTAAAGCTCCGATTTATAAAGGATTTGGAGACTTATATTTTAGGGGGTGTTTCACCACCTTATGGTCAAACTACTGGTTACGTAACCAATGAATAAAGTAAGTACTGAACAAATCTGTCGGCTAGTGTTTTTTCAGTTTCACCACTCCGGTCCTGTGCAAACTAAGTACCGCTCAACTAATCGTTGGTTTAACAAAAAGTCGGAATGGCAACGTCGCATTTCACGACCACGCGTTCCTGTTCGCACACTTTCGTTCAAAGAGTCGCTCATTATTAAAGCAAAAGAAATCGTAAACTATGTAATTTTTAAATACATCTATTTTTTTGCATAAACAAATGTGTAACATTATAATTAATCCAAAAACGGTATTTATTTACGATACTTTGTTAACAATAATAAAGAAAAATAAAATCACGTAAAATGAATCGAAAAGTGGCGCCAAACCATTTGACAGAATAACTTTTTTTTTAATGGCGATGTACAAGTTCAGGCAGAACAAACGATTGTGCCACTGAAAAAGTCTGTAATTAAAAAATATTACGAAATTCTGGATTTATTTTTATATACTAAAAGCGTACCTATATTTTTTTATTCAAATCTTGATATTTAATTTCTCGTTTGCAATTTAGCGTGACTTCTTTCTTTAAAAAATAAAAAATACTTTGATTTATTTTTCTGAAACCGGCTGAAGGGCTCTCCAACCATGGCCACAAAAAAATAAACTAACTAAAAATTTATGTGACGGATAATAATGCTAAATGCCACCTGATCTGTTGGTCGAATTAAGAAATAGTTTGTCCGTCACTTAGCGCTAATCAAGACTGGTGAAACAGAAATTTTTATTCCATCTGACAAATAAGGTTATGATTAAGCTAATCCGAACTTTAAAAAAAGTGGTGAAACAGCCCCTTAGTCTACTAAAATAATAAAAAATTGTTAAGGATTCTTCACAAAGTTACGTGGAAACCAGCCCGTATTAATTTACTCTAGAGCAAAATTGACAAACTAAATTTAATCTCGTAAGCCCTCATGTATGAATAATGTACAAATCAATCCTAAGATTAACTGAAGAATGAACTACGTATTAGAGTACTAAATTTTCAATGAATTGAGATCTTTATTTAAATTGAAATAATTTTCAAAATCACAAAACTAGGAATTCCCGGCTCGGTTTCAGGCACGACGTCTGCTATAAAAAAGTCAGGACTTATGCGGTTAAGGCGAGTCGCTCAATAGGGAATCGCGTTTGTGAACTACTTAGCAAAAAAAAAACCGGTCGTCTGTAAAGTCGGTTTACGGACGGTAGTTTAACGTGACAACGTCATAACAAAACATTCAAAAATACCGCCGCACCCCGCATCCCACATCCTAGCGTTCACCGCTCTCTTGCAACTGGCCTTCGCCGCTCTTTTGCAACTGGCCTTCGCTGCTCTGTACGCACATGTACGTACGTAACGTTACATTGAGTAAATCGAAATACATATTGATATTATTAATTTATAAGAAAAATCTTAGAACGTACTCGTATAACAATATCAAATAAAGTTCTAAAACTCCATCACACAGATTACCCAGCGAGTTCACCATACCAAACCCGAGCATCATTAAAGAACAAACATGTAAAAGGGAGAACAACATGTCAATGTGAACAAGAACTGAACTCATAACTTCGTAATCACTTGGTTACTCGGTACATTCCCGAGACAGAGAACACATTACAGAATGTTCACTTTTAATATAAAAATCAGCCAAGCACGTACGTACAGTTAAAGGTTCCGTATAAATATGCGACAAATATTCAATACTAGCTTATCCCGTGGCTTCGTCCGAAATTCCTTTACGAGAAACATTTTTAATCTTTGAGTTTGGCCAGAAAAAAGGTACAGTAACATTTTTAAACACAACGTTCCTGGGACCGCTTTAGCCTAGTTGGTAGTGACCCTGCCTACGAAGAAAGAGGTCCTGGGTTCGAATCCCGGTAAGGGCATTTATTTGTGTGATGAACACGAATATTTGTTCCTGAGTTATGGATGTTTTCTATGTATTTAAGTATTTATTTATCTATATAAGTATGTTTATCGTCGTCTAGTACCCATAGTACAAGCTTTGCCTAGTTTGGGACTAGGTCGATTTGTGTAAGATTGTCCCCTAATATTAATATTTTTTTTTATTTAAAAAAAGAAACCCAAGTCGCAAAACAAAACAAAAGCCAAAAATAATTGAGTCTAAAAATAAACGACCTTTCTACGCGGATAATTATTTAAGTGCTACTTTTGGGACGAAAACCAGATTAGTATCTTTTGATCTTTGTAAATAAAATTATCTTTTAGTAAATATGCTAAGTAGGTATATATGGATGTGTGGCTTAGGACTGACTAATTAGGATAATTTATCATCTTAGCTCAGCTTAGCTTAGCACTGCTGCACTGGTGGAAAAGCAGTACCAGCCTTGGTATTTCCTGCCGTCGGTCAAAATATGCAACCGACAAAAAAAGCACTAACTGAAAATTTTCCCGATCACTACAATATAAAAAAATGCACACTGGTGTATTTATCTCTCTCTGTGGTTGGTCCTCTATGGCTGAAAACGGGGTCACTTTAGTTTTCCTCATTTTTCGAAATATCAAAATGGCTTCCAACTAAACTCATATTTCTACATAAGACACAGCGTGTGTATTAGAAAATACTGGTCTGATATCAATATTAACAAAAGCATTAATGATCATATTTTATGGCATTGACGAAAACATTGTAAGCTGTATCAGAGTGACAGCAACGTCAAATTTAGCGTAAATTTCATGAAGTACTACGAGGATCGAAAACTTTCTGCCTCATTTATAATTAATTTTACTTTTTTCTTTGAGGTAAATTGGATACTAACGTGCTTATATTTTTACTTAATTAACTTATACCTAATTACATAGAAATAACAATTTTAAAAGAGCAGCACATTTTCTCTGGCGATCTAATTAGTTGTTACTCGACTACATGAGAAGGAGGGTTATATTTTTCGAGTGTAAGTATGCATATACATACGTAAGTAAAAGAAGAGTTATTAGATTCGTCTTGATTGTTAAACTGCTGAAGTTGATGCTGTTGGCTATAATGGTTTGACCAAAGTAAAAAGGGGTAGGTTACAAAACAATAGGTTGTATCATCTGACGTTGATAATTATAGTTAGGTCGAAAAGAAAAATAAAATTATCGAGAACCCATTAAAGATAATTGTGGTCTAAATCCCGTAGCAAATATGTATTTGCATAATAATTCCTAGGAGAAGCAAACGTAGTTACATCGCTTTTACAAACATGAAGGCAGCTGTTTCAGTTTCAAATTGAACCACTAGTTCATAATAAGTATATACGTATCTTCCCTTTGTAGCGTATACACGTTTGAGGGACGAACTAGATTACTTTGAGACAAATCCAATTTAAAACAGTGACAGCGCCTCTCTGCCATATCAACTAAATAGAAGTTGCAAAATAACTGTAAAAAAATCAAAAATTAACAACAAACTATCAAGCCTTCAAATATAGTGATGCAACAAAGAGTTTTTTAAGATGTAAATTTACCCAATTGAGAAATTTCTCAATTTTCTGTTTACTGCTTCATACGCATTCTCTAAACAATAAAACTTTAATATGATTCGTAAAATGAGTATTTCAGGACTCCAAAGTTTTACGACGTTTCGGTGAACATTTGAAGCGAAAAGTTTTGTTTGAATGTCCGGAGTTAAGTAAGACACATTTCTAAGGCGTACAAAAATATAAATTGGCAATTGCGAATCGAACAGCAACTTCCAACAACAGCAACAAATCATGCGCAAACAAGAAAAATGAAAAAAAAAAAACGAATTTACGTCGCCCCAAAAAACTGAACTTCGGTCATAAACGTCAGCGTTAAACCCCGAAATGGGTGAAATGTACTTAAAACCGGCCATAGATTACCCGCGAAACAGAACAGTCTTCCAAGCCGTTGGGTTTCCAATTTAGCAACAATAAAACGCAAAATTGAAATTATCCGCCGTAGATTTATTAGTCGTAAAGCCGTCGCTGGTTGTAATCGCAGAATACGAACGCGCGTGAATGGTTGAAAGTAAAGAGATGTTTGCCAGGTTTTTAAGGAAATTCTCATGGATAACTTCAACGGCAGCAAAAAGCAAACGGACAACTGTGATTATTACAAAAATCACTTTTTTTTCAAAAAACCCTTTACGATGACTTGTTTTATAATATATTTATATTTTTCTTAGCCCGACATACAGTATATTTGAGAATTTTCCAGATGTACCTACTTGAAGACATCTACAGGTAATATTTAAAAATGCTCTAAGTACAAGCGGACATGTTAGCCAGTTGTCCTAACTCGTTGGAATACCGTCAATCGGCAAAATTTAATAGTAGATTGTTCAACAAGGGACTAAAACAAGCCATGATGACACTATATATTTAGCTCGCGTGTCATTATGGTAGTTTAGTCTTGCGTTAAACACACTACTTTTCACTATGAATGCGAGGAAAAAAACGACGTTTTTTACAAAATTACATACAATATTATTTTTTACAACGTACGCTCAATACGAATAATCTGTTCAAAATTCAAATAGTACTAGGTACCTATACTTTGCAAAAACTTTGTTCCGCGGTTTTTTCTTTTCTTTGTTTTATAAAGTGACGCTTTAAATGCTTGCATATTTAGCCAACAGATTCAGACTTAACAACTTTTTTAAAACTAATTGTAGGTACTTTGCATAATTAAATTAATTCATCCTTAATACAATTAAATAGATTCATATTCGTTATAATTAATCATCTTTCACGAAATTAAATATTTTTTTTAATTATGTTTGTTGTCATTTTGAGGTTATTTCCACGCCCTAAAAATTGTCTATACACAATCACTGAAAATGGCGATAATCCTCCATTCATAAACACCGTGATTGGCTGTTTAGGGTTTTCCAAAGTAAATTAAAAACAAATACTTTAGTCCCTAGAAATTAAAAAGCAGCTTTAGTCCCGATATGCAGAGACAGAGACAGTAACATTTTAAGAGCATGAGAAGTGCAAAAGAAAGATCAGTAAGTTGTATTGTTTTTCGATGTGCTGTCAGTCTACTTGAAAGCACTAAAAAAAACGCTCTAAGATCGTTATTTAGATTGATACAGAAAGTTATTTATACAGGTCGTATATTTATTTTCAAATGATAGCTTTTTTTAGTTCCGTGTAGAGTAATGAAATTCCTTCTGTATAACCAGTGGAGTGGAGGGGCAGGACATACCTTGGTACACCGCGGATGTGATGTTTGTCTCCAGCTTTGAATTTATTAAACGGTGTTCGTATTCGACGCAAGTTATTTTAACAATAAAAATGTTCACCAGCACAACATTTCAAACCTAAAGCGTAGTTTTTACAATTTTGGAGTTATATTCATTAGAGCGTCACTCGCGAGTCATTTGTTTTCTTGTTCGAAATTCGGTGCACTGGTAACGGGATAGAAAAGGAGGAATGTGAAGCCAGAGTGTAAGGGTGCGTTCAAGTTGTGTGTTTTGTTATGTAATGCGTTCAATAAAAACTTTAAAGTCAATAAATAACATGAATGGCACAGCCAACCGGATAAGTGGTAGTTATCTCAACTAAAATTATTTTTGCCCAAACGTAGATGAAGACATGTACAATACTTCAGTAAATATACAAATATATTTATTGGAAATTAATTATCTATAAAATTATTGCTTCTTATGGCACTGGTCCAATTTTTAACAAGATCAGTCCATTAGTTTAAAATATATTAAGTTTTCTTCTTAATACAGCTAGCTGTACTATAAAATTTAAATACCGTAGATAACCTTTTACTTTTTGCTTCCTTCGACATGTTAAAAGAAATTATTATTATATTTTGCAAGATGAAATTAAAATATCAACTCGAAGTTCATTAATAATAAATTAATTTTAGATTATGTAGATAATAATGTGGAACTCTATGGGGGGAGGTCTTAGTCCAGCAGTGCCCGTCTTTTGGCTGATATAAATATGATGATGATGATGATGTAGGTAAAGTAACGTTTTTGCTGGCGTCAGACACTTAAAAATCCTTATCATTTTCTTTTTAGTTCATTTATAACATGAAGAGTCCAAATCGACCTATCTGTTTTTTTTATAATCTGCTTGTTGGCTGCAGACCTAAATATACGATATGTAGGCATTGCGTATGTAGATGAACTGTCAAGTCACGAGGCCTCTCCTGCATGATTCACGAACTCATGGCCATTAATTATAAATCAAACCTTGGTCGTCCTACTTAAAACAGTAACTGTTATAATATTAATTGGCTAAGTAGTGTCTGCTCGAAAATTTACGACAGGATAACTAAATCATAATAAATCATAATGAGGTCGGTCTAACTGAGCATTTCGATAGATAACTACCTACCATATCATAATTATGCACACGTAGGTACAACATAAAGCTATGTTTACACTAGTGCGCTTTCATGTTTGACTTGTCTTCCGCTGACGCGTGCCTGAGCAACCATGGGGCACGCAATGTTCTAAAGCAAGGTTGACACAAGGAGCTGGGCATGCCCCAATACACCCTGATCCGTTACCGCTGGGTTCACTTGCAAATTATAAGTATTTGACGAAAATCGAACAAATAACGTTATAGGGGACCAGAAAAATGAAAAATTTAGAAATATAACTATAAAATAAAAATTTAAAAAAAACCCCGACGCAATTATGTCACTCGTATGTTTGAACATTAAGTAAATGCCCGTTATGCGTCTAAGATCCCTTCCGTAGCTAACAAAAGAGCTGATAACTTTGAAACGGCTGAACCGATTTTGATGAAACATAACTAAGAACCATTGCCAAGAAACCTGCTTTCTATTAAAAAAACCCGCATCCAAATCGGTGCACTCGTTTAAGAGCTATAATGCCACAAACAGACACACACACATAGCGGTCAAACTTATAAAACCCCTCTTTTTGTATCGGGGGTTAAAAATAAAAAGAAACGACGCCTTAAATTATCTGAACCGAAAACAGTCATAATTGTGACGTGAAAACGATTAATTTATTTTAATTTGAATAAAGAGCACCACCACACGTCGCACAGATAAGCTACAAGTTTACATCCGTTCATCTTGATGCCTTTCGGATGCGCACAGGTCGGTCGGTATGCATGGTTTCTTGAAATTAATTCGGTATAGTTCACCAGAGGGCGTATTGTCTAACGCGCAAACGCTTAGGTACTTTCGCATTCACTATTTCTTTCTGTTAAACTGTGTAAGATGGTGAAAGAAAGAAATAGTGAAAACGATGACAAGCGTTAGACAATACGGCCTCTGGTAGTTCGGTTACTTTTATTAAACACCCTCGGAATGGTTTTTTCATCGAGATTTTTGATGAAGTCATCCCTTTGACGGCGCACTCTAAACATTATGTATGGAAACGAAATTAAGTAACCAAACGTTCTGTCAAACTAACTCAACAATCTACAGAAACATTACGGCTTAATTTTAATACACAGTGTATGCATATTATATGCATACATAATATGCGTTGACATACATTCTACTACAATCAATAATGCATACCTACGCGGCAACGCAAATTGAAAGCTGAAGACGCAATATAAACATGAAAGTGCACTGGTATGAACATAGCTTAAGACACATAAAGATGAGTGTACAAGTATGTATGTGTGTAATATAATGTGCAGGACGCCGCACATACACTGTCCTGTTTATGACTGTTTGATTGTATAAACCTTAGTATAAGTTATCATTAAAACATACGCAATTCCCTCTTTTATTCAAATAATGTAGTTAAGTAAGTCGACCGGGTTCGATTCCCGGGCCGCCACGGAGCCTTGTCGTAGTAACATTTACCTCTCTCAAGAGGGCATCTTCTATAGTAAGTTGCTATGACAAGGTTCTATGTGGCCTGGGGGTCGAACTGGCCGATATAGGCATATTAATAATTTGGTTAAGTCGGCCGGGTTCGATTCCCGGGCCGCCGCGGGGCCTTGTCGTAGTAACATTCGCCTCGCTCAAAAGGCATAGTCTATCCCAACTTGAATTTAGTTACTGCGACAGGGTTCCGTGTGGCCTGGGGAGCGAACTGGCCGACTACAAGAATATTGTAATGTAGATTATTGGTAGAAAAAGGGCTGACCTAATTGGCCCTTTTATTATTTGTAGATAAGGACTAAGCCTGATAGGCTACTTTGTAATCCTAGTTTGTAATTGGTCAAATTTATTATTGGTTTAATAAATGCATCTGAAATCCGCTCAGGTCGCCCAACTAGTTGCGCCCTCGAGCGCCGAAATAAAAGTAGGCCTCACGGCCATAGAATCAATCGACTTCGAGGAGCGACACCGAGCGGATCAAGAGGATACCAGCAAACCGGCCTATTATTCACCAGCTTCCAAGAGCAACCAGACCCAAGCTGCGGGCACGTCGAAGGGTGTCCCGCACATTGGTCCATCGAACCGGGATTGAAGCTGCGAAGAGGATGCCGGTTACGCGTTCGGTCGGAAGGCGGGGGGGGGAGTCATCGGCGAGCGCCGCCACGGCGCCTACACACACGACGCCATCGGAGTCGGCGGGCATCACCGCGGACTCTACCGCTACTACCACCACCACGGCCTCCGTCCGCCCCCCTACAGAACGCGGGCAAAATATGTAGAACAACGCCTCTGCCACCACCACCGTCTGCGGCAACGCCACAATCCATCGCGACGACGACGATTCCAACGCACAATACGCGGGCGGCGGCTGCGCTGCTAGCGGTAAACCTCGGGGTTGCGACTCCGAGGGCGGGCGCGACTCTGGGTACACCTGCGGGCCCCTTCGTGTCCGTGCCGCCGCCCCCGAGTGAGAAGAGCGTTGCAGTGACTACTTCAACGAAGCACAGAAGTAGGGCACACCGCGCATCAATTGCGCGGCAGGAACTACTACGCCTTCAAATAGACTTAGCGGCCGCGAAATTGAAAGCAGTTGAAGACGAAAGCGAGGAAGAAGATACGGTGGTGGAAGATCCGGCCGAGGAACCCGCTCGCGCTCGAAGGATTCAAGAGTGGATCGATCAACAGGGGTACTCATCCCCATTTACGGTGCCAGAGCAGGGGCTCGGCGCCAACTCAGCGGTGCCCGGGACGGAGCCCGGCGCCGCCATGCCACCGGCGGGGGGCGTCCCCGCCAACCCAGCGGTGTCCGGGACGGAGCCCGGCGCCGCCATGCCACCGGCGGGGGGCGTCCCCGCCAACTTCGCGGTGCCAGGGCAGCGGCCCGGCGCCGCCATACCACCGGCGGGGGGTGTCCCCGCCAACCCAGCGGTGCCCGGGACGGAGCCCAGCGCCGCCATGCCACCGGCGGGGGGCGTCCCCGCCAACTTCGCGGTGCCAGGGCAGGAGCCCGGCGCCGCCATGCCACCGGCGGGGGGCGTCCCCGCCAACTTCGCGGTGCCAGGGCAGGAGCCCGGCGCCGCCGTACCACCGGCGGGAGGCGTTCCCGCCAACTCGTTGATGCTGACAAGATGGCTCGGCAACTGGCAGCAGCAAGCGGGGGGAGGTGACCCCGCACGTCCGAGGCAGTGGCCCGGAACAACGTCACCAGCGGCGCGCATGCCCGCAATCACTTTTGGCGCAACGCCGGGGCAGTGGCCCGGCGTCCCGCAGCCAGTGAACGATGCAGCTACGGCGCCCGGGCAGGGGCTCGGTGCCGCCGGAAGAGCAAGCATCCCGATCTATGCGCCCGGGCCGTGGCCCGGCGACCCGACAAGAAACAGCGCACAGTACGCAGCGACGCCCCGGATGGACCCGGGCGCCGCCCCGTTTCGGCCGACCTATGACCCCACACACGACCCACAGCAAGGCGTGTGGCTCGGCGCTGCAGCACCACCGCCGGCGGCACAACCCACACCGGCGGGAGCAGGGGAGGTCGCGCAACAATACCAGAGCCCGCTCGCCGACTTGACTACGGCCATTACAATGGCGATCGCGGCGGGACAACAGCAGCGGAGGCCCGCGGACCTACCGGTTTTCGCGGGGGCCCATCAATACTGGCTGACGTTTAAAAAAGCCTACTGTGAAACTGTGAACAATTTTAGTGAATGTGAAAACGTCCATAGACTCAGAAACAGTGTTAAGGGCCGGGCCCGTGAATCGGTGGAACAATTATTTCTGTGCGGCGCGAGTGCGAACGAAATAGTGCGGGTTCTAGAGAACCGTTTTGGCCGTCCGGACGCGATCGCGCTAAGTGAACTCGAACGGTTACGTGCGTTGCCGCGGCTATCCGATAGCCCTAGAGACGTCTGTGTTTTCGCGAACCGCGTGTGCAATATAGTGGCGACATTAAGTGCGTTAGGGCGCTATCAATACATGTTCAACCCGGAAGTGACTAAGAACATTATAGAAAAGTTCACCATGAACATGAAGTACCGGTGGTACGATTTCGCGGCAACACAGTCACCGGAAGAGGCGGATCTAATCAAATTGAAGCGCTTCCTCGAGAGGGAGGCGGACATATGCGCACCTTTCGCCCCGCCTGAGACGATCTCATCGGGCCAATACGGAACGGATCGACGGGCGCCGCCGCCGCACCGCACGCATGCAGTTATGGAACGCCGACAGCAAAGACAATATAAATGTGCGGTGTGTAATAACAATGATCACAGTGACGTTAGTGCGTGTTCAAAATTCGCAAAGGCGGCGCCCGCCCAACGATGGGAGTGGGCAAAAAATAAAAAGCTTTGTTTCAGATGCTTAGTCTTCAGGACGAGGTACCACACGTGCAAGGCGAAGCCGTGTACCATTGACGGCTGCGAGCGGTACCACCACCGGCTCCTGCATAAAGAAGAGGAGGCGGCCAAGGGCGTCACGGTGGACGCCGCCGTCGAAACTGTGACCTGCGCATGGGCGCGCGGGCCACACTCCTTCTTGAAGATCTTGCCGGTGCGCGTCACGGGACCCCGGGGCAGCAAGGACGCCTGGGCCCTCCTTGACGATGGATCCACCGTCACTCTGGTGGACGAGCGGCTCGCAGAGGACGTCGGGGCGAACGGCCCGGTCGACCCGCTGCGCATTGAAGCCATCGCCGACTCGAACATAAACCAGTCTGAGTCAAAGAGAGTGAAGCTGGAGCTCGCGGGCTCAGACCGCGGATTCCACATCGAGGCGAGAACGGTGAGAAACTTATCCATCAGCATGCAGCGCGTCGACGAGGCGGCCGTAAATCAGTGCGAGCATCTGAAGGACATAAAAAGTGAGTTAACTTACAATTGCGCTTTCCCAAAGATATTAATTGGTCAGGACAACTGGCACCTGTTGGTGGCGGAGCAGATGAGGCGAGGACGCAAGGATCAGCCGGTCGCGTCCCTCACCCCCCTCGGATGGGTGCTTCACGGCGCGCAGACACGCGCGCTGGGCGCGCGCATAAACTACATCCACGACGAAGCGATGGAGGAACAACTGTCAAGGTATTTTCAACTGGATAACCTCATGGTACAGCCCGCGCGCCCAGCCAGTGACCCTGAGGAGAGGGCCGAGAAAATTCTAAAAGCCACATTCAGAGAAGCAGAGCCAGGGGTGTACGAAGCCGGCCTGCTGTGGAACGACAAGCAGGTACAGTTGCCGTGCAATTATGGGAACACACTGTCGAGACTGGAAGGGATCGAGCGCAAATTGGACAAAAACCCGACACTGCGGGAGAAATACGAAAAACAAATGGACGAATTCGTATCCAAGGGCTACGCGGAGCCCGCCCCCGCCACCAAGACACCAGGGAAGACGTGGTACCTGCCTCACTTCGGAGTAGTCAACGCGCAAAAGCCGGACAAATTACGCGTGGTACACGACGCCGCTGCTAGAACAAAAGGTACCAGTCTGAATGCGAATCTGATGTCGGGCCCGGACTTACTGCAGTCACTGCCAGGCATCATGATGCGTTTCCGCCAACACGCAGTGGCAGTAACGGCCGACATAGCAGAGATGTTTATGCGCGTCCGAGTGAGGGAAGAAGATAGAGACGCGCTACGGTACCTGTGGCGGGGAAGAGAGCGGGGCGGAGCGCCCGCGAAAGAATTTCGCATGAAGTCGCTCATTTTTGGCGCAACGTGTTCCCCATCTATTGCGATCTACGCAAAAAATTTCAATGCAAAGAAGCACGCAGACTTCAACCCAACAGCGGCCGCCGCCATCATCACGAACCACTATGTAGATGACTACTTAGACAGCTTCAAAACCGCGAAGGAAGCAATAGAGATATCACAGGCGGTTAAGGACATACACGCTAAAGGTAACTTCAACCTCAGGGGTTGGTCCAGCAACAGCGGCGAGGTGATGGCGGCTATGGAAGCGCCCCCCGATCGGCCAGCGGCCGTTGAACTCTCCGACGGCGGCCCGAGCGAACGAGTACTAGGGCTCATTTGGAGGCCCGATTCGGACAAGATAAGTTTCAATTTAGACATGGCACGAGTACCTCCGGCGCAAATGGACAGCGACAAACCTACGAAACGGGTGGCGCTACGAATTGTAATGTCTTTGTATGATCCAATGGGACTTGCATCACCTGTTACAGTGAGAGCCAAGAGCATCCTTCAGGAGACATGGCGCAGAGGCATCGGCTGGGATGAGCGACTTCCGGACGACCTCGCGACACAATGGCGAGAGTGGCTGACTCATCTGAAGGCGCTCCGAGACGTGTCGGTGTCGCGCGCCTACCAAGGATACAGCGACGCCACGAACCTCCAGTTACATGTCTTCACGGACGCAAGCGAGTCTGCATACTCGGCGGCGCTATACTGGCGCGCCGAACACGCGGAAGGTAACATCAGCGTATCACTCATACTCGCGAAGGCGCGCGTCGCCCCGCTGAAGTTGACTTCAATCCCACGGCTCGAGTTGCAAGCCGCGGTGATGGGCGCGCGCATGGCAGACTACGTGAAGCGGGAGCACCAGCAGACAGCACACACCACCACCTACTGGACAGACAGTAAGACTGTGCTACAATGGATTCGTAGTGGCTCGCGCACTTACCGCCCGTTCGTCGCACACCGAATAGCGGCCATCGAGGAACTTACCAAAGTAAACGAGTGGCGGTGGGTGCCCTCAAAGCTGAACGCCGCCGACGACGCCACAAGAAATGTCCCTGAAAATTTTAACAAAAACCACAGGTGGTACACAGGGCCTATTTTTCTTAGGCAGCGTCCAGAGGAGTGGCCAGAAGAGGCCCCGCCCCAATCAACAAGTAACTCCCCCCCCACCCCGACGGGCGAAGAAAAAGTCAACGCAGCGAGGCACAGCGACGAAACGTCGGCGTACGAAGCGGTCCCAGACTCTAGTCGCTTCTCAAAGTGGGAGAGACTCTGGAGGGCTACAGCCAGAGTTTTACAATTCACCGAACTCTGTCGCAAAAGGGAAGCCGTAAATTACAAACGGACAAAGGCAAACGTGAAAGGCGACCCAGACTGGCGGCAGAGGCCCGCGACTACAAAAACCATAGGTAAGCCCCACCCACCACTCCCAAAAGCTGAAGCACGCGACTACGCAACACTGGACGCCGACTTACTGCAACGCGCCGAACAGCTGATCATGAAGGCGGCGCAACAGCAGAGTTTCGATGCCGAACTCCGAGCCCTCAAAGCTAGCCACACACTACCAAATCACAGCAAAATCAAAACAGTAGCAGTATCACTACACGAAGACACGATCGTACTCGTAAGCAGAATTGAAGCCGCAACAAACGTCGTCACAAGCACAAAACGACCGCTTGTGCTAGACGGCCGACATAATGTGACAAGGTTGTATATAGATTACGTACACAGGCAAATAGGTCACGCCGGCGTGGAACCCACCATCAACGAGATGAGGCAACGCTACTGGGTGATCCACCTCCGGTCGACGACGCGCCAAGTACTTCACCGCTGCCGGCCCTGCGGCATCAGGCGGGCTCTCCCGCCCACCCCGCCCACCGGAAATCACCCGCCCTGCCGCCTAGCACACCATCAACGACCCTTTACCTACACAGGGGTCGACTACTTCGGCCCACTTAGTGTCACAGTGGGCCGAAGTCACCAGAAGAGATACGTGGCCCTCTTCACGTGTCTAACAACACGCGCCATACATATGGAGATGGCGCACTCACTGACGACGGACTCGGCAATCATGGCGCTGCGCCGCATGGTGGCGCGCCGCGGCTGCCCAGCAGAGATGTGGTCTGACAATGGGACCAACCTGAGGGGCGCTGACAAGGAGTTACGGAAAGCACTCGACACAGCCACAGAAGAGGAGGGGGCACACCGCGGCATCAGATGGCGCTTCATCCCAGCTGGCGCTCCTTTCATGGGCGGAGCGTGGGAAAAGATGGTGCGAAGCGCCAAAGCAGCACTAGAGGTGACGCTGCATGAGCGTCATCCCTCCGAAGAAATCCTAACCACCCTACTGGCGGAGGCTGAATTTACTATCAACAGCCGTCCGCTAACACATGTCTCAGTCGATCCGGACGATCCTGAGGCATTAACACCGAACCATTTCCTGCTCAGAGGCGCAGCCTGGACGGCGCCCCCAGGGAAATTTGAAGATCAAGACGCGGCCGGGCGCAGCACCTGGCGCACCGCCCAACGCCTAGCCGACCATTTCTGGGCGAGATGGCTGCGCGAATATCTTCCCGAGCTACAAAACCGGCGGGAGCCCCAAGGACGCGGCCCCCCACTTGCCGTCGACGACCTAGTACTAATTGTTGACGGCAACCTCCCACGCAACACGTGGCCGCGGGGAAAGATCATAGCCGTGTACCCCGGCCCCGATGGCATCATTAGAGTGGCCGACATACAAACCAAAGGGGGCGTGCTGCGTCGGCCAGCCAAAAAGCTAGCGGTCCTGCCAACGAGTCCAGAGGCTACAGTCCTGCCAGCGAGTCCAGAGGCTGCAATCCTGCCAACGAGTCCAGAGGCTGCAATCCTGCCAACGGGTCCAGAAGCTGCGGCTCCTGCACGTCAGTAAACTTCAACGCCTGCGGCGATGAACGGCGGGAGCAATGTGCAGGACGCCGCACATACACTGTCCTGTTTATGACTGTTTGATTGTATAAACCTTAGTATAAGTTATCATTAAAACATACGCAATTCCCTCTTTTATTCAAATAATGTAGTTAAGTAAGTCGACCGGGTTCGATTCCCGGGCCGCCACGGAGCCTTGTCGTAGTAACATTTACCTCTCTCAAGAGGGCATCTTCTATAGTAAGTTGCTATGACAAGGTTCTATGTGGCCTGGGGGTCGAACTGGCCGATATAGGCATATTAATAATTTGGTTAAGTCGGCCGGGTTCGATTCCCGGGCCGCCGCGGGGCCTTGTCGTAGTAACATTCGCCTCGCTCAAAAGGCATAGTCTATCCCAACTTGAATTTAGTTACTGCGACAGGGTTCCGTGTGGCCTGGGGAGCGAACTGGCCGACTACAAGAATATTGTAATGTAGATTATTGGTAGAAAAAGGGCTGACCTAATTGGCCCTTTTATTATTTGTAGATAAGGACTAAGCCTGATAGGCTACTTTGTAATCCTAGTTTGTAATTGGTCAAATTTATTATTGGTTTAATAAATGCATCTGAAATCCGCTCGGGTCGCCCAACTAGTTGCGCCCTCGAGCGCCGAAATAAAAGTAGGCCTCACGGCCATAGAATCAATCGACTTCGAGGAGCGACACCGAGCGGATCAAGAGGAAACCAGCAAACCGGCCTATTATTCACCAGCTTCCAAGAGCAACCAGACCCAAGCTGCGGGCACGTCGAAGGGTGTCCCGCACATATAATATAACAGCATTAAACAAAAAGCAAAATTATGCATCACCATCCCCACCAATCCATATTATGTATTTTTAGCGAGCATTAAACAGCTTCCAATCATCATCATCATTTCAGGTGAAAGACGTCCACTGCTGAACTCAGGCCTCCCCCAAAGTTCGCCAAACAGACCGGTCCTGCGTCATCCGCAACAACAACAACAATACAACAACAACAAACAGCAAAATGTACGGAGTGAAAGGTTATTTTAAATCAGTAAGTGGAACCTCACCCTAATTGATTTTTATTAGTTTTTGTTGTGACGGCAATAGAAACACTCATTAGGTATGAGTAAATGTCAACTGTCTGGGTACGGAACCCTAAATATATTTTAATTCAATTTCTAATTCACGTAAATAATGTGTGTAAAATGATATGTAGTACAAATCATATATTCTATACTCTTATATGCTATCCTTACTTAATTTTATATACATAAATGCAATGCGAAAGGAACTAAGTAAGACGTGACAGACATGATCGGTTCGGTAACCCTTTCACGCTTAAGCCACTGAAGATTTAGATGAATTTTGGTATGGAGATAGTTTGAGACCCTGGAAAGGACATAGGATAATTTTATCTCAGAAAATTGCATAGTTCCCGGAGGATAATGATAAACGAATTCTTTGCAGACAGAATCACGGGCAATAGCTACTATTTCATAAAAATAAAGCAAAAACCCTGTAACTTACTATGCTCTCGAAGCTATTAAGTTAGAACATCGTAACTGAAAATTTATTTCTTTGACGTGGCGCCAGGTCGCAGTTCGACCTTTTTCAGCGAAGCCGAGGTAGCCGTGCGTAACTATTTTATAGGACACCAGTTTTAACATTTGGTTTTCTTTGTTTTAAAATACAGAGTCACGGCATATACATCGGACACGCGTTTTATGGCCAAAATCCTTTTTTACAGATCCGCAGGCTTGCAAACCCTTATTGTTTCGTCAAGTCGTACATTGTGCTGTGCTTTTGTCCTAACCAAAGCACTAGATTCCTCCTACTCCCAACTATTGGATTTACTGCCATCAATTATTCACAAACAGCAGACAATCGATCTAAGCACGACTCATTACACCCCGCTCGTTAGCATATTCGTCCAAGCAACCCTTAAGGGCAATTTTTCCCTCGGCCACACCCAGGACTTTCCGAAACTTTCCAAACTTCACTCGCAAGGTTCAATCTCAAGATAATTTACTCGAAACCGTTGGAAGTTTTAACGTTCTTTCCTTAAGCGTGGGACATTTTTTTAACGCAAATGCATAGCTACGCCTTCCTTTTGAAACGGTCTTTGGGAAAAAGTTTTAATTCAATGACTGTGAAATGAAATTTTGGAGGTTTCCCTAGAGGGACGTGATAAAGAGCTGACTGGAACTGCTGTTTTATAGGAACGCAATCGATTCTGCGGATGCAGCGTGGTGAAGCTCGAAGAATAACCCGGCAGATGATAAATTCAAGATTGAAAGAGTTCTTTTGCATCTTACAAGGTCATAATAATAATAAATAAATATTACAGAACAATTCACACCAATTGACCTAGCCCCAAAGTAAGCAAAACTTTTGTTATGGGTACTTGACAACGCATAATCATACTTATACATATAGATAGGTACATACTTAAATACATATTGAACATACAAAGACTCGTGAACAAACATTCGTATTATTCATACAAATATCTGCCTCGACGCGGGAATCGAACCCGGGACCTTAAGCTTCGTAGTCAGGTTTTCTAACCACTCCGCCATTTGGTACTTAGTCTTAATGTTGGTTTTAACATCTTTCTATTTGGCTAGGGACCGTTCAACAATCGATTCACCATCAAAGATTAATCATTATCAGATTTTTACTTAAATGGTACCAGCTGTAACTTCGTCGTCTGCGCGGAATTCGTTTATCGTTTTCCCATACTAGATAATACTGCCTTTTTCTCGAGTATAAGTAGCTTAATTTATTTTTAATGTACAAAACTATTTCTATGCCATTTCATCAAATTACTTCACTGATACTTTGAATAAATAAATATCACGGGACAATTCCCAAAGTAAGCTAAGCAAAGCTTGTGTTATGGGTACTAAGCAACGGATAAACATATTTATATAGATAGATGCATACTTAAATTCATATATAGGTATTTTTAAACACCTAAGACCCGAGAGCAAACATTGAATAGGCCGATCTGACACGCCGAAATAATTAGGTACACTTCAAATCCAGACTACAGACTTGAAAGTCGCCTCATCATCATCGCAAAGGTCTTACTTAAGGCCGCACCGAGCTTCTTGCGCTAATCGATTTTAGGTATTCTATGCACTCGTCGTGAGAGCGGCTAGAATCAAAGCCGTGCGTAAGCGCAAGCGACACAAGTTCCTCGTCCGATGGCCGAAGGAGAACTAACGCAACTAACTATATGGACAAGGGGGAAGCATGATAGCTCTAGATACGTTAATCAGACCGCGCGTGGTATTTTCACCGTATTACTAAAACAAATATAAACATCTTATTTTATTAACATTCAAAAAGGCATGACCTGCAGTGCAGTATTTACGCCGTACTAAGGATTTATTTTATTTTTAGAGACGACTTTGGATTTTTTTTCTATCGAGCAAAAATGAATCCTCAAAATAATATCTTACAAATTAATAACAGAACTAAAGCTTTACTAAAATGATATAGCAAGGAATTGAATGAACACAATAAATGCGCCAAAAGCTCTGTGGGTCCTTAAAATCGTTTTAGTTCAATAAACACTCAACTTATTTTCACTAGGGTTGCGTTTAAAATTTAAATGAATACTATAAATTGTGGTATCTTATTAATTAAAGTTACTTCAAATAAATGCCTTTAGGGATGTCTTGTCGTTCATTAAGCAGAATATGATTTAATTTTTCTGTTTGATCTTAGTGCTGGGCATCCTCTCAGAATGAGAGATCTTGGACTGTTGGCCCGGCCCAGGAAATGGTAATGAAAAGTCAACTGGATTACAGGTAATGAAAAGTCTTGATTTTTCTAATAATTTCGCATATAAGTTCAAAAAAAAAACAGATATGCGAGCCCGGGCTCGAAACCATGATTAAAAAAAACTGTTTAATTCAATAAAAGAAACAAATACATCAACAAAACCTATAGCTACAAAATCTTTAAATTTTATGATTGTGGTTAGCTATATTAGGGTGCATTCGGATACATTAACGGACCTGTGAAGGACTCTTGTGTGAGGGCCGATTGTCTGCGTAAGAAGCCACAGGTCAAAACACTAGACTATCGTGGCTTTTCCTCTTTCATAAATAACGTTTTATACAGGATAGCTGGTAAGGTAATTGATTACTTACATTACTTTTAAGGTCATTTGTTGCCCAGTCTGAAATTTATTAGTTTCCGAGATATTGGGGATATGAGATTTTTATTATATTTTTTGTGCATTTAAAAAAATACATAATAAGAAATACAAAAATATAAGTAAATACATAAAAAAATACGATATACTTAGTTGATATTATTTTTTTACGTTAATTTTTCCAACAGAATTCTACAGTTTTGGGGATAACCTTAAATCACCAATAACACGGAAACATGACCTTTGTTCCTGAAAATGAGTTGTGCATTATCCCTTTAAAAGGAACGTACTCAATAACCTCCCTCTATACCTATAAAGCACGTGCTCAAATTATCATCACCATTACAATTACGTGTGCACACTATCGCATGGTTGATTGTATAGCGTATTTGCGGTCCTTAATTTCCTCCAATATTGGCCGAACAATCAGCGAATGATGTTGGAAATAAACACACCGCCATTAACTGTAATGGCATAGCTACCACGTGTTTCAAACGCGATAATTATCTTAAATCGCATTATTAATAAGCCTCAGATAGTTGGGGATTATTGTGTGATGTAGATATATTTCATGGTGAATCTTTGTCCTTGTGAAAATATGTCTACTTACAATGGCGTGATTTTTCTACGAAACTGAGAGTAAACATTTAATTTTGTTTCTAATTGAAATACTGGGAATTTCAAGAATCGTCCTCTTCCTTTGATAATAATCATTAACGAGAAATTTCACAAAATACATTTTGCTGTATTATTAGATTATCGTTAGGTGTAGTAATAAAATACTGTCTAGTTCAAAATGATATTATAAAATAGCTAAGTTTATTTAATTTGTCATTTCCATGGTACATGTACATATTCCAATCTTGATTAACACTACATTTTATTAAGCTTTATGGGTGAAGACCAAAAAGTTGCACATTGTTAAAGCTGCATATTTTTTTTAATTTATTTAATATAAACAAAGTGGTACAAATGAGTGGAAAAATTACGAGCCACTATTGAAAACTCCTAAGGGGTTTATGTAATTAGCTGGCGAGTCATCGCGTTTCAAACCGCGTACAAACTTAAGCTATAGGTACATAAAGATCAAACCTGGTTAAATCACAGGCTAGGTAGTATTTTTTTAAAGCAGGTAGTTAAAATTACCATTAACTTTTTCCATTGTGACACGAAAATTAACCATACAAATGTATACAAATGTTTGGTTAATTTTCCTGTCACAATGGAAAAAGTTAATGGTAATTTTAACTACCTGCTAATGCAGCTTTAACAGGTTGCAACTCATTGGTCTTCACCCTTATGGTAAACCAATAATGCTAATTGAATAAACAAAAAAAAAGGTTTGACGCAACTTTCATTAACCAATAATTAAAATAGGAATTTCAGACAATAATGTTCACTTTATAATTCTGTTAATTAAGATTCTTTGACGACATCGTTGAAGGAGATAGGGACAGTCGACAAAAGCAGGAGGACAAAGGACGAATTTGTTTTTGTCATGGAACCTTTTTGTAGGTTAGCAACATAAAATACTGAGCAGGCCCGGGGTGAAATGTCAGCGAGAAGCGTTTTTCGTGAATTAAAAATTTAAGGATGAAGGATTAGAGGAAGTGTTAAAAGCTCGTTATTTTTTCGGTTTTGTCGTTTTGAAATTCGTTTTTGCTGGTCGAAAACATGAAAAGGGTGTAAATTTTTTAAATGTGTTTTATGTTTGTTTCTTAGTAATGGCAGCTACAGCTTCATTTCTGTATATATATTGTGTGTACGTGTGTATGTCACTGAACTCCTCCTAAACGGCTGGACCGATTTGAATGATTTTTTTTGTATGCGTTTGGGTGGCACCCAGGATGGTTTAGATTCACAAATCAGACAACGTCTGTCCGGTCTGCTAGTATATTATAATACACAACACCTTTCTATGACACGTATACATAACATGTTTCCATAATGTCACATCACATTATGGAAACGTGTTTAAACGTGAAAATGGCTTAGTACTGTAACATGTATGGAAGTACCTATTACTGAAATACAAGTTTGATTTACAATCGCGTTCACATAAATGCGGTTTTAGATTATTTATTCAACTAGGCCTTATTTCAATACTACACTCTAGACTTTTGTATTTTGTGATAAAATGAGCCAAAATAAGAAGCCAGAAAACTACTAGTTGTTTTTAATCTTATTTTAATACAAGAACGTGATCCAATCCTACAAGGCAACCAGAAAACAAAGAAACAAAGATAAGCTGAACTGTCAGGCGAAAAGTAATAAAAATAAACTTCGAAAATACAAAAAGAGTCCGCTAGAAAGAGAATATTCAAAAGCAACAATCTTGAGCAAAATTGCCAAATCATTGCAATCTCAGTCGTAGCCGGGGGCAAAAGAGCAATACCAAGTATATTGGATCCTTAGGAAATGTTTTCGTGAAACAAAATTCGAAATTAGCTCAAAAATGAGGGCCTGATTCGGGAATTCTCGATAACGATGATTACCTACTTTGCTTTTATTATGAATGTCATATTTAAGGGCCGTAGTAAACTTGAATGGGTAATAGAAGACGTGATTCCTGAAATAATCAGCGGGGCATGGAATCTAATGAGACTTTAACGCTCTTTACGTTATGAAGGAGAACTTATAATATCGTGCAACATGCCTGAACAATGAATTTGGTACACAAACCAGCGATTTTATTAATCTAGCTATACCGAGATAGTTCATGCTTAAAGCTTGCAAGATCAATTCTTGCGCGTAAAAGGAAGAAAGAAATTCCCCCCACCATATACAATATCCCTAATAATATGTTTTCTGAATTGTAGCCTCGTACAAAGCACAACACGAGTACACTACAGCATTTCCAGAGCCATTATTTACTGTTTACTTTTTTATTAGGTAAATCCTTAGCAACTTTACTTTTTATTTGTGATTCACATCATTTTATAACATCTATTAGATAAAAATGAAGTAAAATTCACATGCTTTGAAGTTTTCACAATGCGCAGGCATGTTTCACTAGGCCATGTTTAAATTGGTGTTAAGTGGCCCAGAAGTAAAGCGTCAGGGTAACGTTGCATGGAGGGAATCTCGCCGGCTTATAAGACCCTTTGCTATGTCTAATGGGGCTATAAGTTTAATATATAGAGCAACTGTAGCGTAATGGCGTTTAATGCCATTAGAATAAAACTAATTCAAATGAAAACTAAGTAACTATTATAGTTACGAATATAATCTAAATATATACCTAAAAGAAGAAACTGACTGACTGACTCACTGACATATCAACGCACAACCCAAACCGCTGGGCCTAGCGATTCCAAATTTGGCACGTAGGTTTCTTATAAGGTGTAGGTGTATAAGTATAAGGTGTACTTTTCAAAATTCTCCCCCTAAGGGGGCGAAACGGGGGTCCAAAGTTTTTATGGGGAAACCAGATTAGTTAGACTATTTTATTCGAAACTTCACAGGAGTACTCCTAACAATAAATGAGTAAAAAAGTGTTTAAGGTTTTTTCAGAATTCAATCCTTAAAAGGGGGAAATGGGGTGACAATGTCTGAAAATCAACATGGGTATTGTTGCAATGGTTTAACGGGTAGCTGATTACGAAAACAACAACGATTTTAAAATCTAACGTGGCGGAAGTGAAATACCGGCTCCCCTGTTGGATAGAAATCGGGAGTTGACTATAAAAAAAAATTGTGTGCGGACAAAGTCGCGGGAAAAAGCTAGTTATCTGATAAACGTTGCTTTAAGTCTCTACGTCCATTTATTGACCTTAGAGTCTAGACTTACGTAATTATTAAAACGCCTTTATCGTTTGTCATTTGTCTTAATTTATTTACAGTTTGATAAAATTAATAGTTATCTGCGTTTTAACTTAAATCTTTGATAACTAAATTTTCACGTTTCTTTGCTGATATAGTCTCATAATAATTATTTCAAGAGAAGATACTTTCTCCTCCATACTTTTTCGACTATCTGGATGAAACCACTTGGAAGTGGGCGGCGCAGGACCAATCGTTGTAGAACTCTTTGGGAGAAGCCTTTGTCCAGCCGTGGATGTCTTTTGGCTGATATGATTATAATGGTGGTGAAATTATTTTTCAATAAGTTCTATCCATTTGCTCCAACTAATTTAAATGTGCCTGACTACTACTTTCACACACTTACCGTCTAGCTCATATCCCTGAGGGCCCCATTGTGGCAACTCCTGAGAATACACCTTAGGATCAGCTCGGCTGCCTATCGAGATCTTCAGGCTCTTCCACAGCTTCATCCTGACATGACTGTCTTCCCACACTGCACTGACACTAGACACACACAGCACTGTACACGGTCATGTCTGAAAAGAAAAAAAAACTGTTATAATTATTGGTTAAAATCAACTTAAACAAAAATAAGTAAAATAGGCTTGCGTTTAACAGACCCGCGATGCAAGATGGGTTAAGATAACCTTATAGCCGGGTATATGGATGAATAGATAATGGAATAGTTCGACGATGGTGTTTTGGTAAATGGTGATCGACCCTAGAATCTTGGCAATATACGTGATTTCAGAATTTTAACATCATCCCTTCTATTATTATAGACTTAGATATTATCGAGAATAGTATACATATGAGCCTGGCCTGATTTTTTTCAACAACACACACACACACACACACACCTCATGACTACATTTATTTCCTAGCTTAGCAGAACTAGGACATTTTAGTATACCGAAGATCCGAACAGGTTTAACTTGCATCCCAATTAGTTTCAAGTATAAAGCCTTAATCTCCTTTAAGCCTTGTGTACACTGGTAGCATTTCGACAAATTGTGTCGCCGTCACCATTATAATTTGTGATTGGTACACTCCGTCCCACAAAAGCACGTTTCTGATGCACTGCGTATCGGATCCACGTACCGTGATTGGTAATAGAGACGTGCTCCGATACTGACACGTAGAGAATGGATATTGGGGTGTGATTTAGTAGATAGGTACCTACTTCGAAAGGCTTTGGTATTTACTTTTTAAACGATATCTAATAAGAACTCTGTTTAATTAAATCGATAATTCAAATAATTGAGCTGCTACGATCATTTAAATTTTTACTATTTAATGATAATAATAACAAACCCAATTGTTTTTTTATACAGACGCCTGGCTCGTCGTTGGTACCTTTATAATGACTATTGTTCATATGAAAACAATCGAGTTCATGCCAATGTTAAAGAACGCAAGAAACTCAGTTCGAATGCTTAAGAAAGTACGTAAAAAAATCAATACGATTTAAGTACAAGATTAGCTCAAAGCTAAGCTATGTCAATTTCTGTGGTAGTAGAGTAGGGTCGTCATAGTGCCTGTTATTTTGAGAATTGACGCGTGACAATGTAATCTGTTACTTACATTAATCCATTAATCCATTTTACAAGTGAGGATGGGAGGAACTTGTAAATGTACAAAACTGAAAAAGCAATCGCAATAGTTCCATTAAAATAACTAAAGCGAAACTTTTTGTCCGCAATAAGCTTCGCAATCTTCTCCCCCTCACTCACACCTTTAGTATTCCTAATTTAGTAAATGTATGTTACTGTAACAGTTCTTAATTATTCATGATTTATTAAATTACATATTTGTGACGGGATATAGACTGTGATTAACTTTATGGAGTTCCCGATATTTTGACGCAGTTGCCTGCATTATGCATGATCACGAGTAGGCTAAAGAATTTGAGGGTGGGTGTTAATGTTGTGTAGACTGTGCGCTGTCTACCCTCATTCTTACGCGTCGGAATATTGAGAATTTATTTATTATTTATTTATTTATTCAAGGAGAGCAAACAGAAGCAAGCGTACATCATTTACTTATAAATAAATCACTGACTAACATGCGCTTACTCCCTAAACAGCTCCCACTAAAACATATAAGTGGTATTTGTTACAAACTACTGCACAGCACTGAACGCACAGTTGAATTTTAAATTCATAGACAATCTAGACTCAGATTCAGACGATTCAGACTATCAAATTGATCGGAATATTCTAGATTCAAAATTATTTGGAACAAGAATTTCAATCTGAACGAAATTACAAATCCACTAATTCGATAATCGATTCGACAATCCGAATTCAAAAATCACAAGATATCTCTTCTGTATATATAACAGGGAAGTTAAGATAAGGATGTAGATAAGACTATTAATTAAAAGTAGGTAATCATGGTACAAAGAATACATCTAACACTAGTTTTTGCCCGCAACTTCGTCCGCGCAAAGATAAAATTTAAGGATAATTTCGGTTCTTTATCCCGCGAGAAATTCCAAAATTCCCTTCTCACTGCACCCCCATGATCCTAAATAATGCTGTCTGGGAAGTATCAAGTCTCTATAACAGCTACTACTACAGTTACCTACAGAGATTAAGTCTCTTTAAATAGAATATGTATCCCGATTATTCATTATCTCTTGGAGTTTTTTGCGTAAGAATCTTCTACAAATTATGAGAAATCATTAAAAAAATAAATGAAATCAGTAAAGTCTTTCTCGAGTTTTGCACTTAGCAACACATTTGGCGATTCCTTCTTATTTATATACTTACATAAAAAGATAGATTAATATATTACTACTACCACCAAGGGAGCTAGGTTTCTTAAGATACCAAAATGTGAACCTAGCCCTAGGTTTGCACAGCGTCACGGGCTGATAGCGTTGATCACGGACACGTTCCTGCGAACAATGCCGCCTGCACAATGCTTATAATAATACCTCATGCCTTGACCTGAGGAAGTATACGGTAGGACATTGTTTTGGTTAGTTACTGGAACGGTTAATAGCTTAACATTCAATAGCATAGGTACAGATACAAATATTCATTGAGGTTAATGAAAACAATATCTGTGTAGGTAATAAATAAACTGACAATACTTTTGTCAAAGAAAGTTTTAACACATTTTCTATAGAATGAAAGGATTTCTGATGATAATATTGATAATTATCTTAATCACCTGCTGGTCAGGTCATTGTTGATACTATCCGTATGCTGAACAATGGGCGCGTTGTATTAAAGATAATTGTAAAATATCTGATGAGCTGGTGTCTCGTCTACATCTGGTACATTTAGTATCTTATTTTATTTAAGAGTCTGAATAATTATCAGTGATCGGATCTAGGATGCGATTTCCCGGGGTTTAAGTCCGTTATCCTAACTTGGATATGACTAACAATACCGCGAGTCTTTTTGATACCTACAAAGATAAAACAGTAAATAACTTTTAATTTTAAGAAGTTTACACAATAAAATAAACGAATTATAAAATAAACGTAACTTGCTTGTCTTATCTTTTATGGTATTTTTTATTATTTTGATCTGTTTACCAGTGTATGCAGGTAAAAGTAATAATAATTAATATTTTATCAACTTCTTTTATTAAATGGTATGAATGGTATTAAGTAAGCAGTACTAAATATCTTGACTGATACCGAACTTATAGATAGCGAACATTTTAATTTTGTTTATTTAGTTTAACCCTCGACAAAAGTTATCAATTTTTAACATGAATTTCCCAAAATCCCGGGAAATCCCGAGTCACACCCATGTTAAGCATAACGTTTGAGGTCGTTCACCCCAAATTGCATCCTAGATCCGATCACTGATAATTATACAACGATAAACGTTGCATTAAGTGCTTCATACTGAAAATAATCATAAGTTTAAAATATCTAATTATACAAAATGAAAATAAACTCAAATTTGAGTTATGATAACCCTCGACGTTACGAATTTAGATAAACTTTTTGTGGCACGAATAAGTGTATCTAGAGAGTTCAAAGCAATTGATTTCTCAATAAATTGCGTATTTACTGTCAACCTTTACAACTTAAAGAATATTGGCATGTTAAGTCACTTGTTAGTTGATATTTTTGCCCAAATTTTATGTTATGAATAATAATGTGTCAGCCGACTTATCCTCGTAAATTGAAGTAAATCCGCACTCTCATCCTTGCGGACTCCGGAGTGAAATCTTAGCGGCTATTTAATGAAGTTAGTGTTAGGGTAATCCGTTAACCGGGGTCGTTACTAGGGTCGGGCAACGCGATTAGCGTCGCTAGGCAACCAGCGTAGTCTTGTTTTTTTTTGTTTAGTTAGGTAGGTGATAAAAAAGCGAGCAGGACTGGTAAAATTAACTGGTAAGTTTGCGTAAACCAGGCTTTCTTTTACAATGTTTTCCGGGAGTTTTCATGGGTATTTCCAAAAATATTTTATTATTCTTTGTTTACATGATCTTAGGTTGATTGTACGGATAATTACAGCTTTTAAGGGGCTTTTTGAACTGGGTGTTAAATGGGCTTAGTCAGTCAGTGTAGGACATTTTTAATTAAAATATAATGATCATTCACACCAAGATTTGTATCTGGGACTAAATTGTAATTAGACGCCTTTAGTTTTCATTAATATTATTGTAACCATTTATTTTAGCAGGGAAACACATATCTACTGTTAGATGTTGTATCCATCAAAAAGCACCACAGCTAACGATCGCCAAGACGCGGTACTTTGGCCAATGTGAAATTTTCTAAAGCGCGAGCACTTGCAATCGCATTTACCGTCTTTTTTAACCTCATCGTATACCTCTTACAATCGAAATATTTCCGTTGAAAGAAATGGCGAACTCGATTGTAATTGCGAGTGAATCAGACAAAAATAATTATAGCCTTTGGGCCCGGGTGGTCCCAATCAGATTCACCATAAATATATATACCATATTTTTTTCCTGTCAAACAGTATGAGTATAGGTGATAATAGAAAGAAACAATGAATACGATTGCGAGGCTCCAGCGTGTTATACAACAAAGCCTCAGATCATCAGTTCCCTCTATAGGGATGCCGCTCAACACCCCATCATCATCATTTCAACCGAATGACGTCCACTGCTGAACATAGGCCTCCCCCAAGGCTCGCCAAACAGATCGGTCCTGCGCCATCCGCGTCCAACGCGTTCCAGCAACCTTAACCAGGTCGTCGCTCGTCGTCGCTCAACACCCCGTTTGTATTAGGTATATGGCAGAATTGTGCAGTAGACCTAAGCTTGACTCTCTAAGCGATCCTAAGAAAAATTTATACCTATAATACTTTTCCTACTCGGGTACAACGCAATACAGCACAATACTACAATATTAAAGCACACGTTTTTTGTTTTGATAACCAATAGAGAAGGGGACTTGTGACCGGGTTTTTTAGTCCGTGCAAGTCGGACACTGTCTGGGCCCTCCATTCCCAGTTCGTCCGAAGGGATTTTTCCCGAGCACAAGTCACCCTTCCAATTCTTAAAGTATAAAACAGCAAAGACTTCGCGTCTTTGGCCTCTCTGGCGACTCATTAAAAAAAAAATACTACAATATTTACAACATAATACTTTACATATATCAGTGTTCCACAAAGTGTGTACCGCGGCACACTGGTGTACCGTGGTCATTAGTTAGTGTGCCTCGGAAAAATAAGGTTATCTCATAAAACTAAATAGACGGACGGAAGAAAAATACATACACAGATGTAAATCACACTGATTCACATGATTTTTCATTTATGGTGTACCTCCAAAAATTTTCGTTTTCCTAATGTACCTTGAACACAAAAAAGTTTGCGAAACACTGACATATGTCACTTAAATAATTTATGGAAAAACTATGTTCCAGAATGATAAAATGTATGAGAATTTTATGGGATGTCTATTTGATGTTTTTAAGATATTGGTTAATTTCAGTATGTTGTAAATGTGATGGGCGCTTTTGCGCTCGGAGCAACTCGGCGGACCTTTTGGTTTAATTTAGGCTATAAGTGAGCTATTTATTCTTTATATTTACTATTATGATGATAAATATTCTCATGTCGACATATTTTTCATTACATCAGTACAAAAATTTGTCTCTGCAATTAAAAGATAATAAAATTATATAAAAAAAATGTGTAAAATATGAAAAAACATTGTTATCTAATTCTAATTTGATTAATTTAATTTTATTCATGTGCATGATTGCATATGAACTGTGATAAGTTAAGTCGTTTGAACTCGCCTTTTGTTGGCTGAATTTGTGCATGGTACTTTATTGCTTTTGTTTATACTTATATACACATAAATATTTCCCTTAAATTATTTTAGTAATGTAATTAGTCAATTGTAAAAATAAGTCTTTCTGAGCAACCATAATGTTATAAATTCACTAGTGGAAACTTCTTTGGCTTTTCAAATAATCACAAATGTTATTTTTCGCTGTTTGTTTCCCATTATCAATAAAATAAAAAATAAAATAAAAAATTATGCTATTTTAATTGTAATTTTATTATAGAAGATCTTTTATTTAACGATCGTATAAAAAAATATTGTACATGTGTGACTAAGTTCCTACCTACTGAAATAATACTCAAGATATAATATGCTTTAGGTATAGTATTTCACGGAGAAAAAACAGATCATTTGTAACATTATTAAATTTAATATTGTAACAGATAAGTATAGATTATTAAATTTAGTTGTTTAGTTTCATATCGTTCCGTGTTGAACGCGTGTCAATACTTACTATCAATGCTGTGTCGTTTTTTCTCCTAATATATTCACTCTTAGTGTTTAGTTTCAAAAACAACCTTATCTTTTAAAGATGAAGGATGAAAAAGGCAAATTGTCATATTTTCGTAGGAATACTCGTCAGTCGCTGCCCCTCAAACCCGCGAGTTTCGCAGACAGGTTATTTAAATAGAAACGATATTTTTTAGAAGACATATTTCATTTTGGCTTATTTTAGGACCGTCTCAAACGTGCGACAATTTGTACTTCAAAGGAACGATTATTTTTCGCCGTCCGCGCCAAAGGGTAAAGCTCCGGAATTATAATTGCGGTTTTAAATTGGAAACATAAATAAGGAGTTATGATTTCATTTTACTAAATTGACTTAATATTCCGGTTATTACAAGACCCTGTCGTATTGAATTCGACTTTGCATGTTCTTTTGCTGTTTACCTGTCAGCATAATAAAATTCAGCACCGTAAAACTTCGTCAGCCTGACGTTTATTGTCAAAAAAACTCTTCAGCGGATGATGAAAGGACCGAACCCTTTTATGACGTTGGTAATATGACACGTAAAAGATCCTAGGAAAAAATGTTAGACGAGACGGTCTTTCAATGTAACATCAGTTGACAAATTTTACTTACGTATCAAATCATTTACTTGTAATATGAGAACACAACTCGCTCCTAAGTCGCTGTAAGCTCACGCCAACACTTATTGTTGTCTGCTTGACAAATGTCGCCTGAGGCAATTAGGTGGATTTAATTTTACGGTAATCATTACCGGCGTGGAGCGGCTACTGTCGCGAGGGATTAAACGATGCTCATAACTACGGAGGCGTCAGAGTTAGGTGGATTACTGGAAAAGGCATACAGAGCTTGATTTACTTTAAAAGTCAGTTTATACTGGTATAATTTCTCATTGGATAGCTTAGTAATGCTTCCCAGTAACGCTGCATCAGTAAATAAATACTTCATGTTACTGAGGGAACAGCGCTGCTTAATTACTTACTTTTTACTGTTTAGCAACTTAGTACTTGTAGTTACTGTGTTGCAAATCATTAAAGTAAATGATACTTAAATATAATATTTTGGAAGTTCAGGCAGAAATGTTCTTTTTTATAGGCTAAGTTTAGAAACGCATCAAGCCTTCTAGAAGCTACATAAGCCTAATCTTCTAAATGACGTCAAAACTCAATGTCGTTAATATGTTCATCATCATCATCATTTCAGCCGAAAGACGTCCACTGCTGGACATAGGCCTCCCCCAAGAGGATGGAGGTCCTCACTCCATCGTGTTGAAGGCCTACCTACACTGCGTCTTCCGGTCCACGGACGCCACTCGAGAACCTTTCGGCCCCATCGGCCGTCAATTAATAAAGCCGGCCGTAACTTACATGTAACGTTATGTAACAGAGCAGTGAAGGTCAGTTGCAATATTCGTAACGTTGCATGTACGTTACATTGCTTCATCCTTTTTCGTGTATGTAGCCGGCGTTCATCGATTTATTAGACGTTGTCACGTCAAAATTAAAGTTAACATATAAAATTACGGCTTACAATGGAGTAAATCCACCTACATTGAAAACATGAGTGAAGTCTCAGTTTTAAATGCAAGTTTGGAAGGTCGATTCCGTGATTGCGTAAACTTTGTGTTCGTACAGAGCATGCACATGACGATAATTTATGTTGCAATGAAAGCTTATTTAAGAATTTAGAATAAAATAGAATTTAGAATGAATAGTTTAGAAGATAGCACACTACCTTGTGGGTGACCAGTATTTGCGAGCTCGTATGTATGAAATCTATACGTATTACGGATCTAGACGAGTTACAACTGACACTTTAGTTTCAATATCGAATCAGAATTGGTGCCATTGTGTCAGATTCATGTAAAAAGTTATAATTTGTGTCAAAATTAGAGGAACCTTTTACTAGTGAGATTGTCCCCTCAACTTGTAATGCAGAAGGTATAGTACCTAAGCTATACTGACAATTTATAACTCTCTATATCTGTGCTTTCGTCTCATGTAACTAAAATAATAATTATATTATAAGGTATCATCAAAATACACGCTCACCTCGCTCGTTGGTTTAAACATTAACGGCTTTATTTGACGATGGAAGCAACTTTCAGTTGAATTTAACGTCCCAAGCGTTATTAGGGTTCCGTAGTCAACTAGGAACCCTTATAGTTTCGCCATGTCTGTCCGTCTGTCTGTCTGTCCGCGGCTAAGCTCAGAGACTGTTAGTACTAGAAAGCTGTAATTTGACATGAATATATATATCAGTCATGCCGACAAAGTAGTTAAATAAAATAAAGTAAAAAAATTTTTTTTAGGGTACCTCCCATAGACGTAAAGTGGGGGTGATTTTTTTTTCTCGACTAACCCTATACTGTGGGGTATCGTTGGATAGGTCTTTTGAAACCATTGGGGGGTTGCTTACATGATTTTTGTATTCAGTGATTTGTTTGCGAAATATTCAACTTTAAAGTGAAAATTTTCATTTAAATCGACCGTCCCCCCCCCCCCTCTAAAATCTAAACTGTTGGGTGGAAAAATTTAAAAAAATTCAAAATAGTAGTAAATATATTAAATTTACAAGGAAAATTATAGCGGCTAAGATTGCTTGGGAATTATTTGTAGTTTAAGAGTAAATAGTAGCCTAAGGTATTAAACATACCGTCACTACTTAGAAAAACTCGTACCTCAAATCTGCATGTAAACAAAACTGAACCTTGATGCGCGCGTAATAAAGTTCACTTTGCCAGATTAACGATTTTGAGATACGAGCTTTCTTCAAAGTATTGACGATACCTTACTTGAAAGATTCCGTACACATACGAAATCCGTAGAAAAATATTACTTGATTTTTTCGTAATGGCTACGGAACCCTATCTTGGGCGTGTCCGACACGCTCTTGGCCGGTTTTTTAATTTGCGGACGCTCACGCTGTTTCTAGGAAAGCATTACGGTTATTTTTGATCTTTTGGATAGGTAATCATAGTATCCAAGCTTTTAATTTTTATCATAAATCGAACTTAGTATAAGCACTAAACTAATAAAATTATTATGAATGTACCAAGTTTCTCTAAGATAAGTTTTGCAACTGATTTTACATATAAATATGTGTATAGCATTTTATAACCCGCACCTAAATAAATATTTATTTTCTGATTGATTCAGACGTTACTTTGTGGACTATCAATAAACTACAACATTTTATCTTTAGGTTGCATGCAGTTCATGAAAATGGACTCTTTATTTGCGGTATTCCTACTTTTTTACCTTACTTATTCACTTGAGTGTTTATCGCGTTTTTTTTTACCACGCCTTTGGTCTGCCATGTATTAATATTTATGTAGAACAATATCATTTATAAATCAACGTACTACAGGTTTTTGCTGTTTATTCATAAAATTTAAAAACTACGGCAGTTGTCTACCTAGATTAAGAAATTTCTATTAATGAGTAAGAATAGTAAAGTAGTGTTAAAAGCTAATTATAAAATTACAAGTATTCCTCAAAGTTACCGTTAACACGTACCCGTGCTTCGGCGGAGAGGCATAAATGATTCATGAATCCCAAAGATATATCGCTCAGCACTTGCATAATACGAGTACCCACGAATGTGAATAGTGTTCTCGTCGTCTTCTCGGCAAAGTAAAGTTTAAGTTTCCCATAGAGTTATAATATATTATTCTATCGAATAGGTACCTACTGCTTGAAAACAGTAATAAATATTTAATATCCTAACTAGCTGCAGCTAAAAATCTCTCAAAAAATTGTGTCTAATAAAGCCAGCTTTATTGCAGCTTTATTAAACGTTAACCAACACACATTTTGATTTCACTAGCTTTTTTATAATAAAAGAACAAACCGATTCGAACCTTCCGCCCGGGCTGTCAAACGGAAGGAAAACACTCCTTTTTTAAACGTGTGTTTTTACTCGCAAGTACGTTACAATTATTGGATGTTGGCTAACCCATAAAATAGGAATAATCATATACAATGTTTTCTAGGAAGAATATTACAGTGATTTTAAAGTTGGGAACGCTATGTCATTCTCCGCTGACCATGAAGATGATGAAATACAACAAACAAATTTTTAGATCAAGGTTCTCTGTAATGTTGTGCACGCTTCATACAAACTGCAATGACCTGACCTGACCTGTCAGGTGACAGATATGTAAGAGCTAGTGACGTCACTGCAAAACACAACAATGCCATCATGAAAGATTATGTGGAGACTGCGAAGTTTCTAACAAGTCTGGGCGAGACTAACACAAAAATTGTTCTAAAATTAGATTAAAAGCATCTGGCATAAAACTGGCGGATTGTAGAAGTTAAACAAGAAGAAAATGCGAAATATGGCGTGAAAGGCTAGCATGGTTGATAAGAGCCCGTTCCCACTATGTCGTGTGTCGTTCCGTTTTTTAATCGGGCGTTCCAGTGGCAGAACATTTTATATGTAGCTGTTCACACTTGTCGGACCCGACAAACGACGAAATTTTGTCCGACAAGTGTGAACAGCTTCATATAAAATATTCTGCCACTGGAACGCCCGATTAAAATTGGAATCCGACACACGAAATATTGGGAACGAGCTCTTACGCGTTTAGACGTTTTTTTGCCATAAGCCAAATAAAAACAACCTTTTAAGTATGTATATAATTTAAATCCACTACCCTTTTACACAGTATTTAATTCATGTAAAAGGTTATTAGGTTATCTTTATACATGTACTTGTACTACAACAATACCTTGTAAACTAACACGCGGCGATATGTAAAGATTAACGACAAAGTGTCGGTTAAAGTAAAATACAGATTACCTAATGTAAAACGTTTAGGTATAACGCTGACTTACTTATTTTAAAATACTGTTCATTTACCCCCTGTTTCACCATCCATTGATCAAATTTATTTGACGGATAAATGTGATGCCGTCTTTGTTTGTTTTGTTCGAATAGACGGAGACGGCATCACATTTATCCGTCAGTTAAAATTAATCAATGGGTGGCGAAACCGCCCCTTAATCTTGCATTTTGAAATTTGCGAGAAAAATCATTATTAAACTGTTAGAGGTAAGGTAAAAACTTTTATTCATGAATAGGATGTTTTGACTTTCGAAAAATGGCCGAAACATTCGGCCTCCAAACTACGGCGAAAGTCATCTTCGAAGTATGCTAGTCGCCCCGATAATGGATAGCCTCGGTTCCTTGGGTCGTTAGCTTGACGAGTCTTCGTTTTGTTACAGAGTCCATCCGACTCTTCCCGATGACGTCCGAAATTCCCCGAACTATATTGCTTGAAGTTCACGCTTCATTTAATTGTTATGTTTGTTTTGACGTTATTCGGTATAAAAGTTAATTTGTCAGTATTTAATTGACAGAGTATAAATGTGTACCGAATTGTTTAGAACGGCTAATAGTTAAGTGATCACTAGGATATATACAAGGTGATCTAAATTTAAACCGGAATATTTCGGTGGAGAGTTGGGTCACTTTAACTAATACGCAATGATATTTTTTGTATCGGAATACTTGGAACATCGATCAATAAATTGTATGAAAAAGTTTTACAGCGATGTTCCGTCAAACTAACCTAAGCATCTTATCTTCTTACTAATAATAGGTAGGTATTAGGTAGGTGAAATTTTGTATGGATGGATGGATGTCTGGATGTATGGATGTTTATTACTCTTTCACGCTAAAACGGTTTGATGGATTCTAATGAAATTTGGCACACAGACAGTTTATAACCTAGATTGACATATAATGATACTTTTTATCCCGGAAAATTGCATGGTTCCCGCGGGCAGCAGCTAGTTAATTAAACAACGTGTTAATAACAGGATAAGATAATTAGTCTTAACATTTTTGAAACCGAAGAGATACTAGAAAAAGGACTAGAAAGTAGTCATAATACTTTTCATAATAGAAAAAGCCCAAGTTCAAGCACTAGGTACGTAAAAAAACGTGAAAGTTGCTATAAAAGTGGTGCGCTCATTTAATTTCAAAATCTTTATAACAGATAGTCATAAATCTATCATCATCCATCGCCAGTCTATACAAGTTGCACTGCCGAATACAAGCCTCCTTTCTGATTGAGAGGGCTTGTACTACTGTAATTACCACGCGGGCCTATGCGGATTGAGCAATTACACCATTGAATTGCTTCGTAGACAGATGGAGATTTTCTCACGATGTTTTCACTGAAAACTCATGGCAAAATGCAAATGTTACCGTCAATAATAGTCAAAGCTAACATGTTTCAAACATTCCCAGCAAAAAGTATCAATTCAAACTTTTATTTAATCGAATGCTGTTGGAAAACGCTGTAACGTTTAACCGTTCACTATTCCGAACTGAAACAGAGAACTAAACGCTCGCTCTAACTTTACCAATAACAAGGAAAATATTTTCCAATGCACTGCACATCGTGAATGCTAGTGTTGCCCAAATGTCGACAAACGTTGGCAGCATTTGATAAAGATTTAAAAGTTTTTGTTTTAAAGTTTTTTTTTCAAGTAAATCAACTTATCTTTTTTGGCATCTTTACCTTATCTTTACAGGATAAAATTTAATTACAGTTCAGAATATTTGTTAAAAAATACCTCTGAGTTTGCGGTACGGTACGCTTGTTTGCCACTGACATGGTTTTAAAGAAAAGATAAATTTATGTTAAAATATAAGAAAAAGTTTCTCATCATGGAACAGCTTGTTATGCCAAGTTGAGACCTTTTTGTAATATATAATTAAAATCCATTGTAACTTGTAACTTCTGTAATGTCACGAATTAATGATTTTCTTTTCTTTTTCTTTGCAGTAAATACTTCAAACCGTGCCATTTTTGTCCTGAATGTATCCTAAAAGGTACAAACGTTATTTTTTATATATAATAATAAAATTAATGCAACAGTTCACGTTTCTACACCGTGGTCGACGAGGTACCCGACAGATTTGAAACATAGATTCCTCAGGTCATTTCAAGCCAAACATATAGTATAAAGTCAGATCGATTTGGCTTAGTTTGGGAGATATTTAATTATTATTTGTAAAAAATAATTTTGAAATAGGTATTCTGCATTACAAAACATCCTAATGATTAGTAAAATTGTCTTTTTTCAACCCCAAAAAGGCTTATTTTAACGGATAACGTCGTAATAATTTAAAAAGCTTTGCCAGATCAACCCATCTTGAAGATCGAAATAAAATTTTCAATACAGTTGCTCAAAAAGTGCCCTTTTTTTGGCTGTATTGCGTGCGCAAAGTTTGTTTTTGCGAACTAGTGCGATTTACTTTTCTATTTTTTTAAATTTGTACTTGTTCCAATTCACGACTACTTACCGAAGTGTTATTATTATGTCAGTTTGTACCAAGACGTAATAAAACTAAAAACCTATTATTAACGTGAGAATATCAAAATATTGAGATATATTGAATTCCTAAAAACAGTTCTTATTAAGGGTGTCTGAATGGAACTGAATAGCGTGGGAATAGTTTCCGAAACGCCTGTCAAAGTGGAGGCGTTTTTCCAACTGCAAGCATGGTTTTTAAGGTTTTAAAGGCAACAGCAGTTTTTGTGTTCATACAATTTAAATATTTCTATACACAAATAATTGAACATAATGATACTAAGGTAATAATAGTAAAGTGTTATATATTATAAAATTGTTTCCTCCTTATAAAAAAACGTATTAAAAAAAAATCATTGAGTTGGCTGAATAGCAAAAGCCATTGCCTTATGAAATATGAAAGCTAACAAAAACGCCTTCAATTTGTCAAAAAATTTCATTGCCTAAGTTTGTACTTACTTTACTCTAAAAGCTTCAGTAACGTAAAAAGTTTAAGAAAAGTTTCGTGTAAAATGAGTGGATCAGACTTTGAAATGGATTTAACACCGCCAGACATATGTGAGAAAGCCGCAATTGCGAGTAATTAGTAATAGTAAATTAAAGATGTATTTGATTATTTTGTATTATTACACCTAATAAAAAAGTCGCAAATTATTCTGTTGTATTTTTTTTCGCAACTGTATTAAAAAACGTCGTTCGATACACACGCGGAAATGTCATTCTTCACTCGTCCCGAGTCTATATCTCGATATCGCGATACTCGTAAAGTAATGACATACTTCCCGCACTGGCATCGAAATGTACTATTTTTTCACAAGTTTCATTCGGAAAAGAAGATTTTGCTCCCTGACGACAGGGATCAAAATGTTACTTTTCTGTTCAAGCTACTTTTTTAATTTATTCATTGGCATGTATCATTTACGCAATGTGCCAATGAACACAGACCTTAATAAAATAATCGAATGTAATTTGAGCGTAATCGATTAAAAACGAACATTATTTCAAGTTTTAACTTTAACAACGTTAAATGGGTAAGGTCGCGGATTTTGACCAATTCGGTCGTTTCAAATTTACCTAGCATATTATAAATTACTGGTGACACCTAGGAGGTTTGAAAAAAAATTTAATATATAAAGCGACAAAAACTGTCAAGGTCGCAATTGCAATAATTGATTTAAACTTCTTCAAAAAATTAATAAAAATATATTTGTGTCTAAAACGTAACGAAAGTCGTCTCATTTTTTCGACACCGAGTTATTAAAACCATTTTTTTTTCATAATATTTAACTTGTTATGATTTTATGTATGATTTAAAACAAAATTATATGACATTACAACCATAGTTCAAGCGATTCTTTTATCATATATGAATTCCACGTTTACGTTACGAATACTTATGTGACGCTTTATAACGCTAGTTCTAAAACCAATTTGGGTAGAAATTGGTTTTCGTATACCGGCAACTCATGTTTTATTAGGGCAACACCAGTGAGTAACAGATATCTCGCTAGTCTGATGATAAATCGCAGTCGAAGTAGACGCTGCAAAAGTTTCGCCAAAAAACTAAAAAAGTGGCTATGTGATTTTAAAGGTAAGTAATGTTTATTTTTAACCGGCTGTTTTTTTATATCATAGAGTAGTGTTTTTTAGGTAGGTGACATGTATTATTGTATTTAAATTGTCTTAATTTCACCATGAAAATAAATGCTTTATAAAAAATACGATACACTTTCGTAACGATTACGTTTTTATAAAGTGTAACGTATTTTTTATAAAACGTAACGAAAACATGTAATAAAGGGAAGTGCACACAGGAAAATACTAACGGAAAAGATTTTTTTTAGATTTTTGTATGAAAAAACACAATTAGGTGGGTATTTTCAATATGATAAATAAATTTGCAATACAGTGCGTACATGAGGTACAGAAATCGGCCCAAAACAATGAGGCAGCATATAAGACAAAGTAAATACGTTAATTTAAAATAAGTTAAAGAACAAAACTTTCTGCAACTACTTGGGCGTAAAATTTATTTTCTCAAAAGTGGTATGAAATGTTGCCATTACGTCATCAAAAACGTCGTAGAAAGTAACGCATCCTGGAGACTAGCTGCTAGCTGCCAGGAAGTAAGTATGAAATTCCATTACATATCAAGTGTTTAAATTTGGAACCCATGCTCTACGTCTGTGAAAAACTGAAACTATTAAAAAAGTTCACACGTAAGAGAATGTATGCAAATGTGAGTTCTCTGATTAAATAACTGGAACATTTTTCACTAATTTATGTTGTTGTAATTACTATTTTCGTGATTTAAATGTTTCAAAATCAAGAAAATTCTTATTAAAATTATGACATTTGTAATTTAAAGTTGGCAGATTATCTTAGTGTTGCCGGACAATTGGTTGGCTAATCGTCGATTATAATTGTGGCGCACAAATAATCTAAATATCGATTATTCAATCGATGTATCGATTAAATCGATTATATCTATATAATCGATACTAAGATTCATACAATTATATCGATTTAATCGATTAAATCGATTATATCGATTGTTAATATTTTACAATTTAAGATTATTTAAAAGCGAAAAAGTTTCTCGGGTGCGCCGGTGGGATTCGAATCCACGTCTCCTGGGTATGCGCCCCAACGGTTGTTCTACCAATTGAACCACGTCACATCCAACCGACTCGCCCGAAATTCTTATCGCTTACATACGCCAACAGTGGCGTGTGGTAACATCCATCGCAATTGGTTGGAAAAAAAGAAAAGTTAAAATTTCCGATTAGACTCCAGGTTCACACCTATAAAGTTTTTTACTTCTGAGAGGCTCAGAAATTCAGAGTCTGAAGGATCAGAAAGACCCCACGATGTATAGGTAAGTGTTTTGTGCTTCATATTACACAGTGTACGAACAGTTCGGTAAAAATAAGAAGTCACGCGTAAACTAACATATCGATACAAGCATCGACGCCCTCTCAAACAGCAACTCTATGATTTATCTAAAGCGATTGTTGCCGAAGAAAGCGTTTTATTACCAGGCCATAAAGCTGATAATGGATAAGTTATTGCCGGTCCACTATTTCAAATACACTAACCTTTTACGGGTGGCTTTGATTTCGGAACAATTTAGGAGTTGGTAGGTGCCTTTTGCTGTTAAAGTTTGAGATTTCGAGACCTAAAGGCTTTTTCTTATAGAACGATTAAATGAACAGTTATATAAATTAACGGTATATTTCTTCTTTTTATCCTCAGTATCAATAAACAGCCCTAAATACGTACTATCGCCCCAAGCGCCAGATACCCATTTTCATAACAAATTTGCTTGCAGCCGTTGATGTTTATTGCTATGGATTGTTATGGACAGATGTCTAGCCACTGCACGCAAACTGGGCCTTTAAGGTGGTTATCTGGCGCTTGGGGCGAAAGTACGCGTAAAGAATCATCAAAATAAAACTTAATAACAGTTAATTATGACAAATCATTGGTCTAGTGTCTGAACTCCAAACTCAATCACGAATTAAGTAAACTTACACATTATCACAGACATCAAAATAATCCATAAAGTTCTGTTTAGACCTGCTGCAAGAAAAATCATGCAAGTTGCATTACATTGCGGGGCTGTAAAGCAAACGAGTTCGAAGTGGCCAATCGAGCTCCGCAATGTAATGCAACTTACACGGTTTTTCTTACAGATCCAAACTGGGCTTAAAAATTACTACCGTCGAAATTCTCTTTACATTTTTGAACGTTATTTATACTAAACTATACTTTCAAGCGAAGGAACCATCAAGCGAGCCTTCAATAATATTTGCCCATTACCTATCAACGTAATAGATTAAGTTAGTTGTCTCAAGGTCATAAATCCTTGGATGTTATTTACTTACTGTATCCAATAAATCATTGTTGGTTGTATTTCCCTTAGATTAGATTAAGTTAATTAAGTAAGTCATGGTCAATAAGCCCTGAATGTTATTCTGTTATGTATCTATTTACTGTACCTAATAAAGCATTGTCGATTTGTGTTTTCCTTAAGTAAGCAACCTACATAGATACATAGATAGCAAATAGTCTGGTACCATATTTAAAAAAAAAATTCTTATAATTATTTAAAAACCTCTTTCTAAATAAATTTAAAACACTAATGTCATATTATCATGTTAAATAGTAAATGATTAGCGAACACTTTGGTACCATACGATTTGTTATAATTTGAATCGGAATAGCCTTTTCAATAAAATATGATTATGTACCTAAACAGTCTAATTTCAATCACCATAAACAAGGTATAATCATACATTGAAAAGGTTGTTAATGTTCTACCTTGCTGCACAAAGAACTTAAGTGGGTAGCACTTACGTTCTTTGAGTAGCAACGATATAAAAATAATACAATTATTTGCGGTGGAGCATGTCAATATGTATGACAGCGCCATCTACGAGACCTTATGCGAACTAACATGGCTTCTAGATTGATTGTAATGATTGATAGTTTGTTGTTCTCTGTGTGATTCACAGAGGGCGCTGAAACCAATGTACTTTATTCATGTTCAAAATTTACTTTTTACTTTTCTAATATACACCGAAAAAAAGCACACCTAGTCTCATTTTTCCTTCCTGGCTTTTTACAAATCCACGCCCACGAGCCGACATTGGTCTTCGATCCGTTAGGTCAGTTAGGTCCAGTCATAATTATCGCTAAATGTATTATTCAACAATTATGGAAGAACAAAATCGGTTGGGATGAACCTCTTCCCATCGGAATTGCCACGGAATGGCACGTATTCTATAAAAAACTATTTACACTTAATTCAATAGTCATACCGAGACGCGCGCTTATCAATGATTGCGTAACGATTGAACTGCATGGGTTCTCGGACAGTTCATTGACCGCCTATGGAGCGGCGATATACCTACGCAGTATCGATAAGTATGGTAATATCATAACACGTTTAATGTGCGCGAAGACAAGGGTGGCGCGAAACGAAACAATCCCAAAACTTGAATTGAGAGCCACTTTATTGCTTGCAAATTTATATACCAAGGTAAACAATGCATTGAAATGTAATTATACAAATAAATATTTCTGGTGTGATTCGAGTGTAGCACTGGCCTGGTTAAAAACAAAACAACTCGATAAACTTAATTGTTTTGTAAAAAATCGCGTGCTTCAAGTACAAGCTTTAACGGATGTTGACGATTGGCACTGGGTGTCCTCGAATGAAAACCCGGCAGATCTTTTAACACGTGGTTTGCCGGCGGACAAGCTTTCAGGTTGTACCTTGTGGTGGGGGGGACCCGCGTGGCTGAGTAAATGCAGTGACGAGTGGCCCTCTTGTCGTTACACAATTACACCGAACTTACCGAATTTTGACGTGACTGAGACCGAAACGCATTGTAACATTACTACAAACGTATTACCTAACCGAATTATGACGAATTTATTTCAAAGATGGTCAAATGTAAACAAACTAATTAAATGTGTTGCATTTATGTTTCGATTCATTAACAATTGTTTGAACCCGGACAAAAGGGTAATCGGTCCGTTATCTGTAGACGAATTAAAATATGCATTACATAAATTAATTCAATTTTCACAAATTGAATCTAATCCAAACGAATATAGCTTACTTCAGACAAATAAACCACTTCCAAACTCGTCGAACTTAATATCTTTAAACCCTTTTATGGAGAATAGACTTATACGAGTAGGCGGTCGATTAGGCCTATCATCGTATACACATGACAAAAAACATCCCATTATTTTACCACACAAACATATCCTATCTAAACTTATCATGAATGACGAACACATAAGACTGATGCACGCTGGACCACAGCTGTTGCTGGCGGCGGTTCGGGAACGGTTTTGGCCGATAAACGGTAAGGGTCTGGCAAACCAAGTAGTTCACGAATGTGTGTCGTGCTTCAGAGCTAAACCTAAGTCGCCAACCCCTATAATGGGCAACCTAAGGTCCACGAGAGTAAACCCAGCACTACCCTTTCTGTTCACGGCATTGGATTTCGGAGGTCCATTCACAGTAAGGGACAGGAGGGGGCGTGGTTACAAAACCAGCAAATGTTACATTGCTATTTTTGTGTGTATGTCTACAAAGGCGATTCATATCGAACTAATCACAGGGTTACATACCTCTGCATTCTTGTCGGCCTTTAGACGCTTTATTTCTCGGCGCGGCAAACCGAAGGAAATGTTGACAGACAACGGCACGACATTTCATGGGGCATGTAACGAGTTAAAACAAATTTACGAATTTATAAATGAAAATTCTAACGACTTGACAGCTTCTTGCGCGGGCGAGGGAATTCAGTGGAAATTCTTGCCCCCCTACACTCCTCACATGGGGGGTTTACATGAATCGAATATAAAAATGTGTAAACATCACTTAAAACGAGTATTAGGCCAGGCACTTCTAACCTACGAAGAATTTTATACTATACTTGTCCAGATAGAAGGAATTTTAAATAAATTGCCCACTTATGCTATTGTTATTAGCCAGCCACTTACTTGAATATTAATCGGCGCTCTTTCCTCCACTCTTCTTCGACTCGTCTTCGTATTTTACTTGATATTCGACGCTGATTGATCTTTTCGATAAATTCGGTTCAAGTCCTTTTTGTCTAAAAATTTTTCGAAATTCGATGCCTCTTCTCCCCTGGTTGGCCCGCAATCCATATGCCACGTTTCGATGTCGAAAATGGCGGTGCCGCTTACCGCAAATTTTTCGAGTTTCGTCGTATGTAATCGCTTGATTACCGCTTGCTTGTAATCTTCCGTGCGCGTTCTAATGAGAGAATCTTCTCAACGGGGTCACCAATGTCGGCTCGTGGGCGTGGATTTGTAAAAAGCCAGGAAGGAAAAATGAGACTAGGTGTGCTTTCTTCGGTGTATATTAGAAAAGTAAAAAGTAAATTTTGAACATGAATAAAGTACATTGGTTTCAGCGCCCTCTGTGAATCACACAGAGAACAACAAACTATCAATCATTACAATCAATCTAGAAGCCATGTTAGTTCGCATAAGGTCTCGTAGATGGCGCTGTCATACATATTGACACTTTTGGATTTAGTCTTTTTTTTCACACAAATCACACGTTACATTTAACGTTACGTTCACTGTATCATTTTTATTCCATATCTACATTATTGCCTAGCGTTTTCTCTGTTTAGTGTTTCCAGGCAACTACTGTCCGGCAAGCGTCTCGGCCAAACATAGAGAAGAAAAAACGCCAGCCGCGCCGCCGATCGCGCATAGTCGTGACCAGAGGCCGTATTTAATTGTCTAACGCTCTCGAGGCTTGCCTTCGCTTTCACTACCTCTTTCTGTCATTATTTTATACCATTTGAAAGAAAGAAATAGTGGTTGCGAAAGCAAGCGTTCGAAGCGTTAGACAAAAAGCCTGCGGGCCGCAGAAAAAAAATTAACAAGATTATCCAAAACATATTATTAGCTTTCTGCCTTTCGTTTTAGCGTTTAATTTGAAATGTCTGGACTTATAATAGGGCCACCGATTTAACAAGCATACTCATTTCAATACACATAACGTATGTCCAATAATAACTGTTCAGAAACGTAAGTTCTTGATTTACATGTCATTAGAAGATCCCTGCGCACGCGGCTGGCTTCGGGCCAGCCTATGAATCATAATGGGAATCAATATTTCAAAAGAGCTTAACCTCCTTTCCAATGACAACTTAATATCAACTTAAACTACACAATTATAAATTAGAAATCTGAATTAATAAAAACTTGGTAAATACTCAACTTGAAAAGCTCTTACGCAATGCCTAATAAATAGAAGATAACAATAATGACGCGTTTTGAATAGGTATTGTGGCTTCGGCGTAAAGAATATTTTGTGTTAATACTCAATTTGCTTTCTTGGCGCTTAGTTTGGTACTTATCTTAGAGAGAAACGTACCTACCATTATTGTATATTTTTGCAATGAATCTTAAACTAGATGAGATAGGCAAAATAGAATTTAAGGTACTTATCAGTGTAGTCTAGAAAATCTCTGATGTTTACATTATACAATATTATTCATCAATGAACGAGATAAATAGTTTTTTAATGGATGAAAATGAATGGTCAAAAACCGCTCACAATCGTACCTACTACTTAACTACATCGGTTGACGCATTCAGTGCCTTGATTGTATATCTACTAGATTTCTCATACATTTCGAGAACTTCGCCTAGTGCCTGGAGCGATACTTTGAATTCATATATGGTTACTGTAAACCACTATGAGCGCTTATATGCGTTTCAGGACTGATCACCTGGTTGCAGGAGTCAGATGGATACGGGAGGTGAAGAAACAATCATTGTCCCGTCTTTTCGGGATGGCCTGTGTCCAGCAGTGGATGTATTTATGGCTGACGATGATCAACATACAGGACACAAGCCTACTCGCAGAATGAAAGGTCTTGAACCGTAGTTCCAACGCGGCCCAATGCGGATTGGAAACACACCACTGAATTTCTTCATCATGGTAAATTTCAAATGTTATTTTGCACGTTTTCGAAAAACATCAGTTGTAAGCCCGGACTCGAACCCACGACTCTGATTAAAAGGCCATTGATCAAACTACTAGGTTAGCACGACTTCTGGAACTGGTGATAGCTGACGATGATGATGTGCGTTTGAGGCAAAGCTAGTGGGAACCTTGCGGAAGTTAGAAAAAAAATTACCGTAGTTAATGCGTTAAATAGGACCAAGAGGATCGTAAAGAACCGTAATTAGGCCTAAGTTCATGAGTTATCCACAAAAACTAAAAAAAAACTGACATTTACAATTATGTTCCGTGTTTATAGTATTGTGTTTTATTATGTCAACAAACAGGATACTGAGTAGTGTACTCGTTTAGAGTCCCCAGGCGGGTGTTGCGCGTCCAACCCTCGTCAAAATGGCGGAGGGGCATACTGGGAGCATGGCGGAGAATATTACACAGAAATATATTCGCAATTTTCTTGTTTATTACAGTATACAGCATAATCCTAGCTAAATTATAATAATTTTACTGGAAACTGTATATATTATAATTACTAGCTGTTCCCCGCGACTCCGTCTTTTTATCTTTTTTTTATGTTAGAGAGGCCAGACAAACGAACTAGTGCGAAGAATGCCTACGACCTGTTCTCAGACCTACCAAATATAGACAAAAAAATTCATAATAATCGGTCAAGCCGTGACGAAGGAGTTCAATAATAAATACTGTGACACGAGATTTTTATATATTAAAAAGAAGTAACTGAAGAACAAATTTGTTTTTATAGAAAAAGTCATAACGGAATTGCATTGCTCGAAAAGGGAATTCATTGTGAAACTTACTGAGAGGCCTCCTCTCAGAATGCGAGGGCATGGGCCGTATTTCCCACGCGGGCCCAGTGTGGATTAAGGAATTATTACTAACTGGTAGTAAAGTAATTTTATACGAATTATTGTAAATATTTAGGAAATCATAAATTACTTCTATTCCTTAATGTTTTAATGAACCTGATTTATTTCGCTTTTTTCGCTTTTAACTTAGACCACAAGTTCAAGTTCTTACTGACCCCGGAGCGGTAACAAAAACCCTGTGAAACCCAGCACCGACCAATGACAAAGGTTATGTGTAATAATTTCACGAGGGATTAAAGCGATGACAGGGCGAATTTGAGCTTTTTGTAATTTAGTGATCGCTGGTTAATTGTAACGTTTGGGACACAAAAACAAATTTATCAAAAAGAAAAAGTCGTGTTCGTAAATCAGAAGATTATAAATAGCACACAATAACACCTTAAGCTTTGTTGTCGTTTTAACAATCAAAATCAGAGATTACACTTATACCCGTAATAGGGTAAAGTCGCGCGCGAAACGGCTCAACTGCCGTATCTTCTGCGCTGCAAAAATCGACAAATATGTCCATAAACTGAAACCAATGACCTTGCTGCGAAGACGACCAGACTGGGTACGGATAAAATACGACCTCATGTTTGGCGACACGGAATGAACGACAATAATGCATTACCTGATAGTTGAAACCCTTATGGCAATTTAAAGTAAAGTACCTAATAAATAGTACATTACTATAATATGTAGATACCAGTAAGTAAGCCATACTGGACAAGTACGATTTCTATGTACCTACGAGTCCATTATGGCAAAGGTAAAGTAATTGTTTCAGTTCATTAATACAAACCCTTTTAAGCCAGAACTACCGAATCTGTTACTACTATGCTAGTACTACCGAATTTATTTGTTTGGTTATTTAGGTTAAGTTTTTGTTTTTGTTTTTATGGATCCACTGAAAATCAGCGTCGATGCGCACTGTGCACTGACACATGCTGAATGGACTCCTTTTTTGAGGCAACTCTCAATATTATATCTTTTTCAACTGTTGTATTAAGTATAAACTTGTAAATGTTGGTGTTGTTTCAAAATAAACGATTTTCTTCCTTCTTTCTTTATTTCTTTGAATCAATGAATTAAATTTGCTGGCTGCGTATTTCAGAATCAGGAATTGTACCTAATGTTTCACCCTTCCTGGAACTCCAGTTTCGTCCCGTTCGGTCAGGACCTAAAAAAATACGACGACGTACCGCCTTATTTATCTGCGCGAGTTTTAGACGGAGAAATGTAATTTGGTAAGTAATTATCTTTTAAATTGCCTCGTAAATTATCTTGATATTTTTAGGTATATTAAAAAAATTGGTGAATTAGGACTTTTTGCTATATACGATCATACTTATTCCAATATTGAACGTGTCAACTTGTGAAAAATAATGTAAGTCATGTTAAAATTTCTCGTAATAAAATAAAGCACTCTTATTACTTTTTATTGATTTACGGTTAACTAGGTACATTAGACATATTTGCTACGAGGTGTAGACCGTGATTACGATTGGCTCTGATATTTCGACGCATCTGAAGTAAACGTAACAATGCTCGACACCTCAACGCCCAGTAGATGACACCCATCGGTCACTTCTCTTACTATGACATAATATTGAAGGTGCCATGTATTGGATCAATGTCGAGCACAGGGACGTTTACCTTACCTAAACGTCACAATAATGAGCGTCAGCGCTATGGGCTTCGAAATACATATCGGGAGCTCATGATAAACTTAACCACGGTCAATATTCCTTAGCAAAATAAACCTAACCACTCTAAGTGTACCCAAAATACAGTATAGTTGCATTTGTTTCATGTATTGCGTCAGCACGGTTTTGGTTTCATAAATTTAAGCCGTCACAGCATAATGCAACAGAAGAATATAAATCTCGTCATATTAAATATATTTTGAAGCCGATACTGTGCTGATGCGTCACTACACGACATATCAGACGAATATAAAACTGATATTTCATTCCTAGCCTCTCGTATTAAAATAGTTGGGAATTGCCTACGTTTCACACGTACCGTTTCATACGTTTCACAATGCATCACAATTTACATCAAATGCAAAAATGTACAATGTAAAAACTTAAAACACAAAAATAAAGCTTAACTATAAAGACACTTGCCTCTTTTGTTTAATTGTTTAAAATAATCTAGCTTGGATACAATTTTTCAATTTTAAGGTATTTTTAGGGTTCCGTACCTCAAAAGGAAAAAACGGAACACTTATAGGATCACTTTGTTGTCCGTCCGTCCGTCTGTCAAGACCCTTTTTCTCAGGAACGCGTGGAGGTATCAAGCTGAATTTTATATCAAATACTTAGGTTTACTGTCCCTTGGAGCTGTGAAAAATCAAACTTCTAAGCCAACGCAATCAAAAGATACCTAGCCATTTATGCCGCAAATTTTCGACACTCGCAAGGGAATTAAAACCTACAGGATACTTCCCGTGAACTCAGAATCTTGAAATTTGGTACGAAGCAAGGTCTTATAGCACAGATAAAGTAAAAATTGCGAAAAGCATAATTTTTTTTGTCTGTCTGTCTATATCTGTAACCAATCTACAATGATCCCACACTGCGCACATTTTGTTCAGGAGCGGGGTCTGCTAAGACTGGATGTTCATAGATACATATATAAATTTGTACGGAACCCTCGTTGCGCGAGTCCGACTCGCACTTGGCCGGTTTTTTTTACAATCTTGCGGAATCATTTTGTACTTGTGAGAAAATGACATTCATAAGTCATACACTTGCGGCACCTGTGAGTATATTATGAACTTTCTATGCATACGTAAAAAGGTACTTCCCAAGCATGTAGGTATATTGTAAAAGTTTGCTACCGACATGCAGCGCTAGGGGCGCTCTCAATTTTCCCGTAGTAATTGTGATGTTAACGTTAGCACGTTAGGGTCGGTATTATCTCAAAAACATACACATAGTAGCTTTGATAGTTAGCGCGGCGAAGGTGATGAAACAGATCAATGCTTCATGCCTAGCATTATTCTGTAAGGAGAGCAATAAATTGCAAATCGTAACCTAAGATAAATTTTACGTTACATAAATATTGTATGACACAATATAATTTCGTTATTTCGTTGTGTAAGCGATTAAAACGATTTCCTGCCATTGTCTGCGCTATTGTACTATTGTGGGCAACAACAAAAGACTCTTTTCAATGAAGCCTTCGGATGTAGGCATAAGGTACTTTAAGAATCGATGCGAGGATTGCCTTCAACAAAATAATATGCAACAACATAATAATATATATTTTTATTTCACATTACTTATTTTTTGGTTCAATTTTAAGGAGGCCTGGTAAGAATTCGCTTCCATCTTCTGTTTTTTTGGATTGGAATTTAGGGTTATTTAAGGCTAGAGTTAATTATTACTGGTTGAACCAGTTAAATACACTGTCGGCCTTATCCGCATTTCCCATCAGGTGAGATAGTGGTTAATCACTGGAATGGACAGTTCCAGAAGAAAAGAAAAAAGCCTTTTTAGATCCGTAGCAGATAAATTTTATGGGCAGAAGAGGCATAATCATCTTGACGCATCTTACTTGGCAATGCGTCTACTAACCCGCTGATATTGCGCATGTCTATGGGCATCGGTGATCAGTTCTTTTCTCTATAGTAAAAGATAATGGAAAATAATTCATTGTAACAGATGACAAGACTATTATACTATTCTGATTATTTTGTAAATTATATAAATGTAAAACAAGTTTTACGAGCTTTCATTCAGCTTTACCAACTTCACATAATTTTTTTTATTTATCAAATGAACATGAAATTTGGTTCAAGTACCTCAGCTCAATTTCAATCAAGTAAAGAATAACTATAAATTAAAAACATTAATAACCCCTAACGCAATTATGTCATACGTATGTTTGAAAATAAAGTAAATGCCCATTATGCGTCTAAGGTCCTTTCCGCAGCTAACAAAAGAGCTGATAACTTTGGAACGGCTAAACTGATTTTAATGAAACATATCTAAGAACCATTTCCAAGAAACCTGCTTTCTAATAAAAAAACCGCATTCAAAGCGGTTCACCCGTTTAAGAGCTATGATGCCACAGACAGACACACACACACACATAGCGGTCAAACTTATAACACCCTTCTTTTTGTGTCGGGGGTTAAAAATCAAGGTGGAGGTGTATTTATCTAACAAAATAGAAAAAAAAATGGCCATCCATTCGACTTTCCTTATTTTACTTCCCTCAAACTTTCCTTTTAACATACTAATTGAATCCGTATCCAAAACTCATCAAAAACCAATGGACTAACGTCACCTAGATGTACCTTGCATTCGATATTTCAAACAGTGAACCACGCTCGGCGCAAAATGAGAACGCGCCCGTAGCTGTCGGGTGGAGTGGCGTCGTCCGCTTTATTAAAACCGCGCTGCTCCGAGCCAAGAAAGGAGAAATGTAGCACTAAGCCCGGGGAAGCCTGATCTAGATGTGGCTTGTGACATGAGACGGGAATGCAGACATTATTGCTTTAAAAATGAAATCATGACGATAATTTGATGGAAAGATAGCTGTGTATTGTTATAAAAAACTGGCCACGAGCGAATCAGCATTGCACATTGAGTGTTACAAAGAACACACTAGCGTGACTTATAGTATTCAAATGTTACACGTAAAGTAACATAAACTAACAATGTATGGATTTTATTATCTGAAAATATATATTGGTTTTCGTTTTGTTGTTTGTTTTGTAAAGTAATAATCGGAGAAAAATCAAGAAAATGAAATGAAATGATATATTTCGCACTCGTTTGAATTTTATTACTTTTAATACTTTCACAATTCCATAGAATAAATGGGAAGGATCCTCGCCGCTCTTTGTAATGTATCGCAATCAATTTTAAAGATACATCTAGTCATTTTAAAGCTCCTTGTCCTTGCCTGTCTCTATCCGGCGGACGATTTCCCGCACGTTGAGTTTAATAAAATACGGAACAACTTTTATCATGTTATTGTAGTTCTTTTCGCGTCGCTCCCCCGTGACGTACTTCGGTTTCTGCTTAGTCTTAGCTTATTCTTAGTTCGAGCAATCTATCATAGGTTGAACGTGTTGACTTAGTTTTTGTTGCTCTCGAAGGAAATGGACCGGAGATTACGAAATTCAAAGCTAGAAAAACAAATGACAATTGAAATGGTTTTTGAAGCATTAACAGAAACATATAAAAGCCATACCAACCGAGCCATTATACAGCTTAATTTCTTACAGCGTCTGTAGGGATGCGGACGGATCGTCCTTACCTGTTAGTGATTAAAAGAACAAAAGTAATCTAGTAACTTATCTCGTTGTGATGCCGTTACCGTATTTCATATTACTAATGAGCTCCAAGAATTACTACTATCACCTTTCCAGATTATTTATACCTACTCTTCATAAAATAAAATACTGCAATTGTTTATTCTTTATTTAATTCCTGTAACATGGACATGGTTTTCCCTATCTATTATACATACATATACAACCTCCCCTTCAATTTACTTCTTATATTTTATTTCATAGATTTAAGAAAGCTTGCCTCAGTTATTCAAATCGACATAGACCAAAGGCCGTGCATTTCGCAAAACCAATCCGTGATTTGCTTTCAAAAGATATTGCTACGAAATTTCGTTGTTTTAATAGAAATTCAATATCCCATATTTTCTTTACAGCGAGTCCGATTACGTATTTAATTATTCAAAATCAAATCCCGAATGCGAAGTTCCGAATCGGGATAATGGGGATGACATGGGTTGCAGAAGCTGTCAAATCAATTTCTAATTTTAGGTATATCTGGCGTAAGAGGAAAATCAATTCAAAACCGAACTGCGGATTATTTCGAAGTTATTAATTATGGAAACTTTGTACAGAATATTTTTTCGATTCCATCATCATCATCCCAGCCTATATACGTCCCACTGCAGGGCACACAGGCTTCCTCTCAGGATGTTTTTTCGATTGATTTAGCATATTTTCTTGGGGTACTGTACTGCTTATCTCTTTTTAGGGTTCCGTACCCAAAGGGTAAAAACGAAAACCCTATTACTGAGGCTCCGCTGTCCGTCCGTCCGTCCGTCTGTCCGTCTGTGGCTCTGGTGTCGCAGGTGTCCATGGGCGACGGTAATCGTTTACCATCAGGCGATCCGTCTGCTCGTTTGCCCCCTATTTCATAAAAAAAAAACCAGGCTGTATCTCGGGAACCGTGATAGCTAGAGAGTTGAAATTTTCACAGATGATGTATTTCGGTTGCCGCTATAACAACAAATACTAAAAAATGGAATAAAATAAATATTTAAGGGGGCTCCCATACAACAAACGTGATTTTTTTGCTCGTTTTTGCTCGATATTGATAACGGCAACAGGTAGACGCTTGAAATATTCACAGAATATTTAATTATATAATGACTTTAAAAATAAATCAATAAATTAAAATAAAAAAAAATTATGAGGGGGCTCCCATACAACAAACGTGATTTTTATAGATAATTGTACGCAACCCTTCGTGCGCGAGTCCGACTCGCACTTGGCCGGTTTTTTTTACTTCCTTCTTGAAGAGATTGTGTTTCGAAAAGCTAATTGTTTCCTTGTGTTAAGTACACATTTGTAAATAAAACCTTTGGTTTGATCCCTAATCGAATCGGTTGACTCTTTAATGAACGTCTTGCCATGGCTACAAACTGGCTAATAAGTTTTATAGTTATTCATACATAGATATGTAAGTACTAAATTCTATTTAAGAATTTCAATAATTTAAGTGTCTGCACCTTGTAATAAAATAGCTTCAGAATTTTTGAGTGACGAGAGTGGACGATGTTTTACTTGATTTTGAGCCAAAAATGTTAATTTACATTTTACGTGGCATAGGTAAATTTAAAATGTTTCCGAATCCAACAAACAACATTTGATACCGGGACTCGAGATGTTAAAGAAGGTTAAGGACTTAAAGGCATTGTCGCATACATTCGACGTTCGAGTACCATTAGTAACACCCTGCCTGAGTGATCTCGAATAGAAGTTAAACACTAAACGCTTTGGAGGGAAGCCATAACACTCGAGTATCACTTAGGTGAGAGAACCGCGGGTAATGCGCTTGTAGTGACACTGCGTGAGAGGCGTCTTTTGTTTTGCTATCGAATCGCTAGCTCACAATTAAAACATCCTATAGCTCACTGAAAGATTGACTAATATTTAATTCGTTGAATCCCAGGCATTGGTTATTTATTTGTAACAATTGAAACTAATTGAGCCAGTAGGTACCAAACTAAGACAAACTTGTAACAAAAGTACCTACTAGGATAATATCATATCATAGTTCTGTTGTCTTCCTCAACTGGGTATTGAATCCAGGACCATAATTATGTTCTCTAATCACTAGACTCTCCAGTCTACCTATATCAAATTACTAAATCTATTATTGAATAGGCTCATGTTAACAAAATGAATTAAACACTCAATATCTAATTTGCCTTATAATTTGTTACGAATACGAACTTAAGTCCGCTACTGTATTTGAGTTAGGAGACCATTTTTTTTAAATCGTATCACTCGGAAATAATATTTGAAAGTGGTAAAAATTTGCCTACTACAAAAGTACAGCTCAAATTAAAGTTTTGACTACCGATAATAGGCCCGGCCCTCGTGAAATGGTCTGATAATGAGGTCGCAGGAGTCCGATCATTATGGCGTACCTACCTTGGGTTAAGCTTATGTCCAGCAGTGGACGTCTTCCAACTGACGTTGATGATGACAATGATGATGACAAATATTAATTATTTTATTAGCAGTACGGCTGCTCACCGAATCTAAGATAGAATCTAAGATAGTTACTATTGATTGTGACCTATTCCAATATTTGATTCTATACCGCATACCCATACCGCATACCCATAACGCATACCCAGGAGACGTGGGTTCGAATCCCACCGGCGCACCCGAAAAACTTTTTCGCTTTTAAATAATCTTAGATTCGGTGAGCAGCCGTACTGCTAATAAAATAAATAAAATTTGAATAAATAGATGTGGTACATCATTTCTTACGCATTTCCAATGTAATTTGGAATGTAGGAGTCGTAGCTTCTAATAGTTGCGATGGATGTTACCACACGCCACTGTTGGCGTATGTAAGCGATTAAGAATTTCGGGGGAGTCGGTTGGATGCGACGTGGTTCAATTGTTAGAACACCCGTTGGGGCGCATACCCAGGAGACGTGGGTTCGAATCCCACCGGCGCACCCGAAAAACTTTTTCGCTTTTAAATAATCTTAGATTCGGTGAGCAGCCGTACTGCTAATAAAATAAATAATATTTGAATAAATAGATGTGGTACATCATTTCTTACGCATTTCCAATGTAATTTGGAACGTAGGAGTCGTAGCTTCTAATAGTTGCGATGGATGTTACCACACGCCACTGTTGGCGTATGTAAGCGATTAAGAATTTCGGGGGAGTCGGTTGGATGCGACGTGGTTCAATTGTTAGAAGAACCCGTTGGGGCGCATACCCAGGAGACGTGGGTTCGAATCCCACCGGCGCACCCGAAAAACTTTTTCGCTTTTAAATAATCAATGATGATGACATTAACTAAAGTTGTAATTTACTGCTTCACTTCTCTTATTCAAAATCCGGCACAATATTCAATTTATTTATAGTAATTAGCCGGCACAATGCTAAAAAATCTATTATAATAAACTTTTCAATAGCAACGTATTCTTCTTCTTTAATTCATTTACTTACATCAAGTTCAACCTTCTTTGATTAGATCAATGATTCCTTCCCCATGTTTACGTTTTCTCACATGAAAATGTATGCCCCTTTCACCCACAATATTTCGTGTCTGCTTACGAGCCTTCGAGGTATTGAATAAATAATCGAAACCACAAATATTTGTTTGGAATGTTGGCACAGTGAATATTTTTTTGGTCATATTTTTAGTCTTTTCTGAAAAATCTTCTTCTTTTTCCCTGTTTTTCTAGCAGAACAAATAATTTTGTTGAGTTACTTTTTAAATATTCTGAATTTTGATCATGGATGGCTAATCGGTAGAGGAAATCGTTGACAGAAAGCTGGCACATCCTTGAAGATACGACATTGATTTGAAATCCCCAAACAGCAGTAGGCTTTTTTCTTTCCCTCTCTCCACCATCAACACCAGAAATAACACTCGTATGATAAATTCACAAAAATACAAAGTAAGAGCCACTCTAGTAATTTGTTATAAATCGTGGTGCAAGGTTATCATATTCGTAATTTATCTTCAAAAGCTAAAAATCTTTAGAGTGCCTAAGCTACTTGAAATAAAGTAAACTAAGATTTTTATACACTTCTCAAAAGTCTGTGATACCAAAATAAAGTTTTTATGCGTTGCATGCGTAATGCGAACCATTGCTTACTTCGATTCTTATGGATTTCATTCACCCATAATAATACTCATACATATGATTTCGTTGGAATCATAATTATTACATGTACTAAATTCAAAACAAGTAATTCTTTTGCCCCACAACAAGACGGGTAAAAGTATAATAATGATACAATGAAAAACTCGTTCAGTTTCGAACTCAAACGATTCTCGTTGAAAATAATTTGGACAATGAATCCCAGTGGAAAATACGCCATAGTCGGAACAAATGGTGATCTACCTGAACGATTTTTGCTGACCAATTTATATGTACGCAATTTTTTGCTGACGGGAAAAAGCTGCAGCTTTTTGCGGAGGAAATCACCCATTGTTATTTTACAAATAATGAGGTCCGTCGAACCTTGGATTTCTACATTTAAATTATTGGTATGTTATCTTGTTAGTTCAGAAATTTTAAGCTTCTGTTTAATTTGACTTATAATATTGTTGTTAATTTTTTTGTTAAAAAAGAACTCTCAAAATAAGATTCGACTTAACTATTAGTAGTTTGACAAATCCAACTGACAACCTTATATCCTAGCCAAGCAGATAGTATTTTATACACTTTTGTAAAAGCTCAGACGAGGTAAAAGCATAGGTTGAAAATGTCGACGGCGCACTCTTCAAGAGGAAGTATTTGGCGAAAACGCAAATACGTTCTATCGACAGTGTTTTCGCTTTTGCGTCATGTTCAAGAGTAAGTAGTTCTTTTTAGAGTGTTCGGTGATTTCGACGTCGTAGTTAGATAAGACGTTAGCAGTTTATGATCGAATAACATTTACTTACTTTATACCTATATTTAATTTAAATGCGCCTTCGGATTGTGGGTTGTCAGTTTTACTTTAAACGACGTTATTCCCGCTTTAAATTTACATTTCAAAAAAACCCTTTAAGACCTTGACCCTTTTTATTAACACAAAGTAAAAGGTTTGTTGTAAATATTTAATTTTGTTTGCTCTCCGTATCCCGCGAATAACAACAGTGGGTTTTCCGTAAGGTTCACCAAAACATTGGTTTACCTAAAGGAAGGTAAGCCCAATTGTCAGCGCTCAGCTGTCCAGTTTCAGGTCACGGCTCAAGATTTTTTTTAAATAAAGTACCGTGTCTCATGAGCTTCACTATTGTTATGGCTATTTGTTTGGCATTCTTCTTTTTTCTGGTGCTAATCGTCACATAATAATATACTATTGAATGTTGATGCTACAGAAGATTATGATAATCATAATGTATGTAATGTAATGTTCACTTTATTCATTATTATGCAGCGACATTTTGGGCTAGTGCGGTGTCTTTAAAAACATACAGCATTTCATTAGCAAATGTTACCATCACCTGTCACGTTTCGAAGACTTAAAAAGTTATTTGCTCTTTTAATGGATCACGTACTGGGGGCATTACACTCGAAGCTGCAAGAACGGCTTTGAATCCCATTTTGTGGGTTTAAACTTTAAAAGTCGGAGTTACACTTGCGCGATTAAAACTTTTTTGACGTAACTAGCATGCCTAATGTGAACAATGAAGATTTGTGTGCTGCTTTAATATTGCTCGGGACTCTTGAAATGCGGCTTAGATATATTTACTTAAACACTCAGTTTTTAAACTCGTAATTCTTACAGAAAATCTTTTATTTTTTAAATCTTGATGATAAATTCATGTAAATTGTCATCACCGAGCATTGCTGCGATCTTTCAAAACCAATGTTAGAGCATTTATCGTTACAAAAGTAAATACTAATGAATACTCGCTTTTATAGCACTGTGATTGCATTCGGTATTTACTTAGTTATACCGTTCTAATATGAAATGTAATACGTTACAAATCAATCCAACGACTGGAAATTAGTTCTAATTTACGGGCAAGAATCAACTCAAACGACCAAAACAGATAGACAAACTAACGTAGAAAGATTTTTGTATTAAACTAAAATTAACAACAGCCTGTAGCAGTCAATGTATAAACCTGAATCTCTCCTGAAACTTTACCTAACGATATATAACGTTTTGAGGTTGGAATATAAATAATGCTTTACGATTACCTTTTGTAAAACGTACATATATTGAATCCATGAGTTAATACAATCAAATTGTAATTTTAACACAAAAATCCCAAGGGAAATTGGGAGCCTCTGCATTGCCACAAAGCTTGGTCGCAGATAATATCATAATTCAATTATTTGATGAAAGTAAGGGTCCGATATGAAAAGGATTATTCAAATGCTGAATGAGTGTATGTAAAGGTAATTGATTCAAGAGGGGTCAGGCTCTTCTAGGGGCTTGATTCGGAACATGATGTATAAATAAAATGATCATTACCTAGGTAGTTTTGGATGAGTGAGTCGAATTACAAAATACACATAATAGGTGAAGTATTCTTTAAACACTAAAGATCATAATAACTATATATTTTCTACTGCCATTATTATTTATTATTTTGAAATATTATGTATCGCCACTTTGACTACGAATAATTCTTATATCTCAGTCCTGTATAACGATCATGTTCTTAACACAATTAATATTTAAATAGTGGATTAGACTAGTTGCGATATACATGGTTCAGTGAAAAAAAAACCTATGTTATTGAACTATTTTAAGAAAAATTTTATCATTTGGTCATTAATTGCATCATTTATTCACCAGTCGTTTGAGGCACTCGTGTGGCGTAATTTAACCCTTTGTCAATCATTCGCGTAGGCGCCATTACCGTCGTTTAATCATCACCGGTTTCGATAACAATGGCAATGATGCCCGTAATCATTACCCTCTCTGTCATTACACGTCCGCTCGTACAGTCAAGGGCAAAAATATGTATACACTTTAGTACCTTGTCACTTTAACCACTGTGACAGTTCATATATGGCAGTTCAAATATGACGAAAATAGACAAGGTACTAAAGTGTATACATATTTTTGCCCTTGACTGTACTTGTCACAGGAGGAATGGAATCAAATAAGTATATTGATTTACAGATGAAAGGTGCGCACGTTGAGGCGTGCGAACTAATTTTAATTTTATATTTAATCACCTTTCCCCCGGCGACAATTATTTAAAATTAAAATTATTTTTTTACGTATAAATTCATTTTGCACAACAAGCCAGGAAATTACAAATTTAATCAGTTTTTAACTTATGCTCTTACGGGAAAAAGTTTTTATCCGCACCCAACGAACGCCAATGATGTGAAACTTAAAATTTCTGCTCTCAAGATTACTTCGTTTTCCCGTGAAATTTGCCCCGGCCACTTGCGAGTCAGCCAAACGCTTAAGTTTTTGAAACTTCCAAAATTCTAGTCGTAGTTTCCAAAAGTTACTCAACACTTGCATTCTACGCTTGAATTATTGCATAATATACATTGGCAATAAAAGCGACTAGTCGATTCATTGTTCTGAACTGTTATATGGCGGAGTAAACCGCTGGGAGTTCGGCGTTTGCTTCGCTTTTAGGATTTTATAGCAGCGTTAAAAGTAGTCGAATGTTCTTGAACTAACAAGGTTGCGCTGAGCAGTTAAAAATTCGTGGGAATTGCGTTAGTGTAATTCTGTGAACTATGTATGTCTCGAGTATCTTTAGGGCTTGAAATTAAGGAAGCAGTAAGAAATTTGTAATTTACGTTTACCTTGGAATTAACGTACATCATTGGGGTTAATCCGTACCAAAATCTTTAGGCCCTCATCACTCGGCTTTTTTGAACCCTCGTTTTATTTATCCTGTCTAATAACGGCAGAATAACTTAGAGATCACTGAAAATTAAAGTGTTAGAATGTTTGATGCAAGCAGGTTTTAATTTGGTATTTGGAATATTCTAGCTAAAACTTAACTCAAAAATATACATGGGATGCGTCCCACGAGATATAACTACAAAATATCTAATTTCATATTAATAACGTTCACAAGATATAATGAACGTTAGCTATAACAGCAAAAAGTATAATTTTGTAACGTATAACGCTTAAATTATATAACGTTATTTTTATATAACTTCAATTTGTATAAGATTTATATGGACTAATTTCTTTTAACATAACAAACATTAGGTATAACAGTCATGATATATAATAATATGTGTAAATGTTAAATTATGTGGCGGCAAGCGAGCGAAGCGAGCGAGCAAGACTTTTCGGGGCAGGAGTGACTTGGATTGGTTAGGTTCAGTACGCTTAGTATAAGTTTTACTTCACCAAAATACTTCTCGATCGCGTTTACGTAAAAATTTCAATTCTATGGAAACATGGACGCGCGGCCGCGGAGGTGCTCTCCATGTTTCCCTAGTAATTGATTTTTTTACGTAAACGCGATCGAGAAGTATTTTGGTGAAGTAAAACTTATACTAAGCGTACAGTACGCTTAGTATAAGTTTTATTTCACCAAAATACTTCTCGATCGCGTTTACGTAATAATTTCAATTCTATGGAAACATGGACGCGCGGCCGCGGAGGCGCTCTCCATGTTTCCCTAGTAATTGTTTTTTTTACGTAAACGTGATCGAGAAGTATTTTGGTGAAGTAAAACTTATACTAAGCGTAGAGAAGGCTAAGGCGGGAGCGAAGCGTAGCGTAGCTCCCGCCTTAGCCTTCGATGTTAGGTTTTTTTTGTAACAGAGCGGAAAAAATGAATGGATTGCTTGATTGTTTGCTTGCATCAAAGTTTTTAATGAATTTATACGTTTTAAATCTTAGGTGTTATGAACATTATACGCTTTGATCGTTATATCAATTGAAATTATATATAAACAACGTTATACATAACAAAATTAGATATTTTATAATTATACTTTTCGTTCATTATATCCAGTGAACGTTATACTAAACGAGTTTATATAAAGTGAGCGTATAAATTATGAATATTAGATAATAAGTTGTTATATCTCGTATTACTTACCCATATACATGATACTTAGGTATATAGCCGCAAACGAGAGCTTAAAAGAGAATGAAGGAGGCATCTGAGCTGTGCCTGCATGCTTTTACGTTCAGTGGTTGCTCTCTATACTAGAACGAAAATTATACTGTAAGCGTATGTTTTTCCCGTGTGACTTTCCAAGTTATTAAAATATATAAAATAGCATTTATTATTCTTTATTCAAATTCCCTGATTATCAACTATGCCAAGTTAGAAGATAATGAAGCGACATAAATCTTATTTTTCTTTAATATTCAAATTCAAATTCTATTTATTTCAGACAGCAATACTGGTCCAAGTTGTAAGTAACATAACATAAATATTAACAAAATTAAGGTAGATAACGTTAGTACACAGAACAAAAAATAATTAATAATAAGAACAAACACAAACACACACAAACTACCGCCTCGCGAACATAATCTTTTCATACTGCCGCATTATAGGGGAGTCGTATCTGACTGCTACAGTGCTCAGGATGAGCTTTAAGTTACTCCAAAAGTTGCTGCCACCGTTTTTTATAAAAGTATCTCGATTGGCATAGCCACAATATTTTAGCAATCCAAAACAAACTCTGCAATGATGATTGACGTTTTCACTAAATCTTCAAAAACGTGGTAGATCTTATTAACGGCCCGGCCACGAATACGCGCGATATACGGCGCCGCGAGCGTTTTCTCTCTTCATTGCGCTGTCGAGACGCTCCCCGCACAGTAGTTACCTGACAGAACAAGCAATGAGCATAGAAAAAACTCGTTGCGCTGCCGGTTACGCGTAGCCTAGCTGGACTTTAAGGCTATTAAGTTGTATATCATTTCAGCTATTTTTTTTTTCAGCCGAACTTAGACTTTTATAGAACTAAAAATTCAATATAACAATCAATCTTAAAAATGGTACAGCATACTAAAAAACAAAATATGTGTAATCTAGTATGAAAAAAAACATAAAGATGTATTGAGAACCTTTTCTAATTTGAAGTCTGTTGAAAATATATCTGAACAATGAAATTAAGTCAATCCTGTATTTTTCGTTTCTCTCCGCATTGACAGCTGAAGACTAAATCTAATAATAGGTATTTCAAAAGTGCAGTGGTATTTTATCTGATACAAGGCTTTCTTTGAGAAAGAAAAGACCTCGTCCGTTCTACATAAGTAGCACAATTTAAAATGAAAATAACATGATACCAAACATGTACGGATACAATTATAGAAATTTACAAATGATACGAGAGATTTTGTTATACTTTCGTCGTCAATAATTGAAATGAAGTTATTAACCGTCAAAACCGTGGATTAAAATAGACTTAAATTTTAATTTTAACCTTTTCATGGGCGATGATAGACAATCAGGTAAACGCAACAACGGAAGTGACAAACCATATATTTTTATGCCATAAACTCGAAATGCTAACCTTTCTTAATATAAGCGCACACACATAAAAGGTCAAACATTAAATTCCCAAGGCACCGCACATAAACAAATAATCGTATAAACACTGCCATAGCTTCACACTGTAATATTGATAATAAAAATTCCTTATCCGACCACTAAGGGAAGAATCCGGAGCGCGAGCCTGAACGTCGGAAAGAATCTCCGCTATACTTTGGATTGTTTTTGTGGGCTTATAACACTTGGGAAAATTGAATAAGATTTTTTTCTAAGCATTTGAAATAGCCATCGCAGCAGAGGCAGATCGATTAGGAGATAGCGAGACGACTTGCACGCATATGAAATAGAGTGACAGGAGGATGTTCTTCACAGAGCCTAGTGCCAAAAATAAGCGAATGCCCAGCAGTGAGGTAGGTACATAAAAATATATCACTAAGTTAGATATACATGACTGACTAGCATATTTATAAGTTCTAGCCCCAATTATTTTCGATTTTAATGCGTGTTCCTCTATTTCGATTGATGCTCCAATATGAAAGAAGCACCTATTTTACGAAAACTCAGAATATATTATCATGCTGGCGTTCGAATTTAACATTATAATATTTATTGATTACACATAATATAATTTAAAATTATCGTTTGTAGTCACTACTTCATTAAGTAGCAAGTACTTAATTAAAGATCCCTCCTTCTCCTAGGTCGGTCCCTCGTGTCTGAGGATCGTGACGTGGTCAGTATCAGAATTGCATCTGGAGCGCATAATCTACATCCACCAGTTTCTGTCCAGCCCGTCTATTACGACTGCGTAGAAATTGGCGGACGGCGAGCATTTTACTTCATTGGTCCATCTTCGTTGGTGAACGACCGCGCGATCGCCTAAGCTACCTTTGGTATTCCCAACCACAATCAGTTTCTTTCATCCTCTCTACGTACTGTGTGTCCGAAATGTGAAAAAATGCGTTGCTGATAATATGGCCGACAACCAAGTTAACGATTTACGAATAAAGATAATTTATCCTTTATTATCTTAAGTGCCTATAGCGAATATTTAATTTTATTTATAGTGATACTTTTATAACAAAGCGTTCATAAACCAATAATTTAAGTAGGTATTTACCAATTTATTGCAATGATGATAGATAACAAACAACCACCCAGCATTAACAGTAAATGTGCGTTATATAAACTCACAGCAGCGTGCAGCGTGTAGGACACTGTACAAAGTTCTCGAAATTTAAAAACATTGTGCTGTGCATTCAAGACAGTGAATAGTTAAGACAACTACAGTACGAAAAGACTGTCATTAAACAATGAGCATTTTCCAACAAACGAGATAACGTGGCAACAAACGAGCGAAACTTTTTATGCATTTATTCCAAGAATATTATAATAAATTTACAAAAACTTAAAGAAAACATTAATTTCAAGAAGGACTTTCACGAGTGAAGTTGAAAATAAATGAGACCGGCAATAACGTTCGCGACGAGTCATTACCAACAATAATTTACAAACATGTCTACCCGGTAATGACTTTCAAACAAAATTAAATACGTTATCGATTTTCTTGGTAGGTACATGTTGAGAAATAATTCTCCGATACAATAACAGTAGGGTACGCCTTTCCTGAGCCAATAAGATCGAACGTCACACAAGACATTCCAAATACGAAAAAAATAAATGCCGGAACTTGAAAGGAAAATGCTCAATACGACGTAAATAAAATAATTCAATAGCATCGTATCTATGAAATAAAGTTATTATGTTAGATTTCCCTCGCGTGGGGTAAGCGCTACGATTGTTGACTGGCTACAAATAACGTTTCAACAGTTAGTCCATATACCCTGTTTTGCTTTTATGACCGCCCCCGAGTGATTGTGAATGCGAGGGTAGAATAAACAAGAGAATATTCCCAAATGTTTGTTTAAAAGCAGTGTGACTTATTACTATGGGGTGTATTTTTTAAACGTCGTCTATAAAATAGTATAGTATTATTTATCAAAAACATAAAACTTGCCAAGTTTCGCAACGCAAATCTTTTACTACAAAACGAGATAAGATCTCATGATAATCTTAATCAAATATTTTAGTTAGTGTCTATACAAGCATATTCAACAACTTTGTTATTACATGCTTATCTAATCAATTAACTGTCAACATTTTTACTGACTCTACTGACTGTGTCAAATAGTAGATACATCTTTATTTTTATTTTTTATTATGACTTGGCAATTGCACGACTTTATATTATAAAATAACATTATTATATTTCCATTACTTAGTAAATTTAAAAAGCGCACTAAGAGTAAAGTATTTTAATTAATAGAATGTATATATTAGGCCAAACGCTAAATACTTAAAATTCAAAATTTGTGAGTACTTTGATGATCGGTCAGTGTTTAGTGACAAAATTAAGAACTTTAACTGACAAAAATTGGTAATCTATAAGGTATAACTATATTAACTATATTGAAATATAGCCAATTATAATATTTCCTCTTGATACAGATAAAAACTTTTTAACAAAAAAATTAAACCGCCGAAAAAACTGAAAAGCAAACAATAATACCTTTTTTGTTTGACCTTAATGAAGTCGGTGCCTCAGCACGAGCCAGGAGGAGTGATAGTTAGAAGCCAATCAGGTAGACGATTATAGGTCCACTCCTCCTGGCTCGTGCTGAGGCACCGACTTCAAACTGGTACCTAGATTAAGGTCAAACAAAAAAGGTATTATTGTTTGCTTTTCAGTTTTTTCGGCGGTTTAATTTTTTTGTTAAAAAGTTTTTATTTTATGCTTTTTTCCCATCCTTGGGGTAATTTTTTTTTCCAAATTTATATAATACCAACTTCACGGTATACTCTATCCAATAAAAAAGAATTATGAAAATCAGACAACTCTGTAAAAAGTTAGTCAATCATCCCCTGTTTTCCTACCCTTAGGGTAGGAATATTATTTTCAAAATTAAATGGGACCACCCTTGGGGTATACGCTTTCCAATAAAAAAAGAATCATCAAAATCGACTACTCTGTAATAAGTTATGCGTGGTCATATAGTACAATCAGTGACTGAACAATCAATCATCCCCTGTTTTCCTACCCTTAGGGTAGAAATATTATTTCCAAATTTAAATGGGACCACCCTCGGGGTATACGCTTTCCAATAAAAAAAGAATCATCAAAATCGGGCTACTCTGTAAAAAGTTATGCATGATCATACATAAAATATATATATATATATATACACGTCGACTTGAGAATCTCCTCCTTTTGTTTTCGTCGGTTGAAAATTCAAACTTCTTGATTTATATACAACGATATTATAGGGGGTCAAACAAAAGTGCCGCGAGTCGCTTCGAGAAAAGGATGCTACGGCAGTAGTCGACTTGGCGGAGGCACAGCCATGCCCCAGGGTATTATATGTGTCTCTATAGCAGGGAATTTTTGAATCTTTTTGGGGTCAGTATTATTTTTATAATATGACATTTGTCAAAAAACCTAAATTCCTTCATCCATCAGTATCATGTTTAATCGCTAAAGCTTGGCACAGTCGAAGAAACTGAATCACGTACCGGGGTGAACCCTTTTCATTGCAAATGTCATGTTGACATTCCATACGTCTGCCAAAGAAATCATTGTGAAATTGGTTGTGAAAAGGTTCCACCCTGGTTCAGTTTCCTTGACTGTACACAGTAAAATTATATCGTAAGAACTGAAACAAGCGACTATACTCCATTTAATTTAGAATTATAAACCACAACAACATTATATTGCGGCTCGTGAACTGTAATCTCTTTACAATTTGTACTAGAGTAACAATTGACGACACGCAAATAAAGTGACATTAAAACAATTTTATTTTGCGGCTCCCAGACTATTGTACTGTACTATTTGCTAGGTAAGAAATAGTTGACGAGCCGCAATATAATAATGTTGTGGTTTTCAATTCTAAATTAAATGAAGTATAGATGTTTTTATACTGCCCCGAGATATTATTGTGTTGGGGTATAAAACAGGGGTGTGTTATTTAATTTAGCGGGGATCCGCAGCAATAACTCTGGGGTCTTTTTTGGGGTTCATTCAATTGTGTGACATCTTAAGTTATAAAATTTGATTTATTTGAGGAAATAAAGATACGGACACTCCTGTACAGCTTTTCTCTTCTCTAGGTTACATAACTTATAGATATTGTGGATATAGACAATATGACGCAGGTAGTGGCCAAGCTAGTAGCAACTATTAACCTATTAATATTCCTAAAAATACTTTAACATTGATGATAATTGATTTAAAAAAATCTCCACCTGAATGCAATAAAATATTTAGAAGACATTAAGGCTTTGATCAATTATAACCAGATCCACAGTCGCGCGCCCGAAAATGTCCGAGCCAAATGAGCGCCACTTTGATAAAAGTGGCCTTCTTTTTCTCAGTACGTTGCGTGAAATTGTCAAGTTTAATGAACTAAAACAATTACTTTGCTCACCTGCGACCTTTCGCGAAAGGTCGCGGGTGAGCAAAGTAATTGTTTTAGTTCATTAATATGGACCTCCGCAAAGTAACGCCTGATTCAATAAATTGTCAAGTTTAGCTGTCAAGTGTCAACCGAAATTCGACTGTAATGAAGTAAAGACTAGGTTCAAATTTCTGTGTAGGTGATGATTTTAATTGTTATGCAAACAAATAAAAAAGTTCGGACATTCTTTGAAGGGGATTTTGTTCGGCAATGTGTATCTTCAGTTATAATTGATCAAAGCATTAAGGGCTCGTTTTACGACTCTCTGATAAGTTGATGTGACAGATATTTGTAATTCAGTCTCATTTTAGCTAGGTACTGTTTGATAGAATAAACAAAGACAGCTTGACAGGTATTAGTCACATTAGGGCAGGTACAGACGGATATTCTCCCAGCTGCAAAATGGTAGTTCAAGTGCAGTTCTGATGCAGCTGAAGTAACTGCATCAAAACTGCAAACCGACTGCACAGTTACAGTGCAGTTCTATTGCATTTGCTCTAACTCCAATAGGATTGCATTAAAACATCGGTGTGCAGTCAACAGGACTGTATAGCAGCTGCAAGCGGACAGCGCAGTCGGTTTGCAGTTTGGATACAGTTACGTCAAACAGCATCAGAACTGCACTTGAACTTCCATTTTGCAGCTGGGATGCAGTTCAAATGCTGTCCGTCTGCACCGGCCTTTAACCTTTTCAAAGCCAACGACACATATATATATAGGTCACAAAGTACAGTATCAAAGTGACCTTGACACAATGACATAAGATTCAAAGCAGGTTTACGTTTTGTCGAGGCGCGGCGGTGAAAGGGTTAAATACTAGGAACTTTTTTCAGTAGTGAAAGGGGCCCTAAGTCGCATTAAATTCTATTAGTGTCCGACCGAAAGTTCGATTTCGGTTTCGGTTTCGGTTGAGTTTCGGCAAAAAACGGGTTTCGGTTTAGTTTCGGTTTCGGCGGCAAACCTGCCGAAACTACTACCGAAACCAAAACTGTATTCGGGAGTTCCCGCGCTGCATTCGGTCATGTTCGGCGCGTTGAATTCCAAGCGACGAAGACATTTTTGCTGCGTCCACATGCCTAATCATGTCGTGACTGGCTTGTGTTTGCAGTTCGTTTTGTTTGTAGTGGGTTTTCATGTGATTTATTTTGAATTCGGTAAGTTTTATCACGTGATATAGCATAAGAGTAGGTAGTAAACATCAAAAAATAATTCAATATAACAAACTAATACATAAATATAGTAGAATCAAGTTTAACCTATTTACCTATCTAAATATTGTTTTGGTTAATTTACCTCTCTCGCTAATGCTATACCTAAACATACATTATTTAGGCACTTGGTATTTATTATAGTGCATTAGGTGATGATAATATTATGGATTCAGGGTTGTTATGTTGATTATCAAAAAGTTTAAGATAAAAAAATAAAGACTGACTGATTATAATAACATTTTCTGTATTTTGCCCTCAAAACATGATCCTTGAAAGGAAGTTTCGGTTTTGATTTCGGTTTCGGCCGAAACTGGGACCTTTGCCGAAATTCGGTTTCGGTTTCGGTCGTAAAAACCAGTTTCGGTCGGACACTAAATTCTATTATCTAAAACACATTTAATTTTAGATCGAGAACTGGGTTCTCAAATAACCAGTTTAATGCCTTTAAAATGGTGCTAATAAGAAATAACGGAATTCACGGCAGTTTCATTTGCCAAATTGCTGCACTAACTGCAGTATGCGCTTTACATTTATTGCGTGCAAGCTTCCTTTGTGTTCCGTTACTTTAATTTTGTTCCGTTCAAGTTTACTACCCTGTTAGCGCAATGGAAACACGCCATGTTAGGCGAAGCTGATTTTTTTTTATATAACAAAATTAAAAGAAAAATCTAGAAACTTAGATTTTTTATAGGCTTTTCTAAACTTGCAATGTTGTTTGCTGAGGTGGAATCTTGCAACTGAATTTGATAGCAGTTATCCTCAACCGATTGAGATGAAATTTTGCATAAATATGTAAGTCAGGTGACAGTAAAATAATGTAGTACCATGGTACTAATCTGATGACGGAAACGAAAGGTAGGACACATAGGAACTCCTCAACAACTCAACATGATCTCACCGTGTTTGATCTCTTTTGATGAGTATTTTATCACTGTTTAAAGAAAAGTACAGTCAGCAATAAAAGCTTGTCACAAAAATGGAAATTTTGGAAAAATTTATTCTTTTTAATAGAAGTATTTGGTTAACTTTTAAAGTGATGTTATAAGATTGAAAGCGAAATTAAAAAGTTGACAAATCCCCTATAATTCTTTGAATACTATGGGCGTCTATCGTCGGCGGTTGTTACTTACCACTATGGTGTTTTGGTTTGCCGGGTCGTTTGCCACATATTATAATTATAAGCTCAAAGCGATGCCACAATAAAACGCGTGGGTTTAGAGTAACAGTTGGCATGTTTTTACTTTTTACCTTTATGATCTGAGGCACGGTGACAACATATAAATTGATTCGATTCGGATGATTTTATTGCCCTGGCGCTTCCTTGCAAATACAACACGAATATCCCTCAAAATAACAATAATGAATACTCCTTACGACTCAGTATATATTTTATCGCTATGTTGTTTATCTTCCGTTTTATGATGCATAAAATAAATCACCAACACGTATTATTTGTTATTTTATCGGCCCCAAAGTTGAATGTTACCCCAACTTTACTTAAGGGGTGATATAAAATTTCACAGTTTGGTGACTGATGGGTTCGCCCGCATTTATCTATTACACTTAGTAATAAAGCGATGTAATAAAATTATAGTATTCATAAAAAGTCCCCTACAAAAAGAATCGGGGCATCATGTTTGAAACATTGTTTGGTTTGTCTTAAGTCCTTAGCAATTGCATCAAGTATTTTTCGTATTTTTTTTTAACAAGTAAAATCTTTGTCTAATATTGCTTGGAATCAACAGTGATTTCACATAGATAATTTATAGGTTTTTAGTAATATCATACTTATCTTATTACCATCATAATTTTAATTTCCTATGTATAAGTACCTTGTCTAACAAAGATAATTAAATTGATTGCCAATTTTCCTTTCAATATTGTAAGCAAAGTAGTAGGTCTAGTGAATTAATTTATTGAATCAGGCGTTACTTCAGTTCTACGGGCGATGTGCCCTGCCCACTGCCACTTAAGTCTAGCGATTCTTCGAGCTATGTCCGTGACTTTAGTTCTCGCGCGGATTTCATCATTTCTAATGCGATCCCGTAGAGAAACTCCAAGCATAGCCCTCTCCATCGCCCTCTGAGTGACCTCGAAGAATCGCTAGACTTAAGTGGCAGTGGGCAGGGCACATCGCCCGTAGAACTGACGGCCGATGGGGCCGAAAGGTTCTCGAGTGGCGTCCGCGGACCGGAAGACGCAGTGTAGGTAGGCCTCCAACAAGATGGAGCGACGACCTGGTGAAGGTAGCGGGAGCGCATTGGATGCGGATGGCGCAGGGCCGATCTGTTTGGCGAGCCTTGGGGGAGGCCTATGTTCAGCAGTGGACGTCTTTCGGCTGAAATGATGATAATGATGAGGCGTTACTTTGCGGAGGTCCATATTAATGAACTAAAACAATTACTTTGCTCACCGCGCGTTTGTCGCAGGTGAGCAAAGTAATTGTTTTAGTTCACTAGTGAATTAAATTATAATTATGTTATTTTACATAATATATTTTAACGAAATTATACATGATAAAGGTAAATTTTACCAGAAAGCTTGCTTTTGAGCTTCAAAGTAGCTTCTTCGAAGTATTAGCATTCATAAAAACTACCTAATTTCCAGAAACGATCATCATCATCATCATCATCAGCTTATGTTCGTCCACTGCTGGACATAGGCCTCTCCCATGGCACGCCACTGAGCACGATCATCGGCCACTCTCATCCAGCTCTTGCCAGCCGCCTTGCGAAGATCATCGCTCCACCAAGTCTGAGGACGTCTTACGCTACGTTTGCCGATCCGTGGTCTCCACTCAAGAACTCGTCTACCCCAACGGTTATCGGTTCTTCGGGCGAACGATAATAATGTCATATTTCTAGCAAATTTGGGTAAATCATTTTAGGCTGCGTTTCCACCAGAGATGTGCGAGGATGCTTTGCGAGGGATGTGTCTGTCATGAACCAATAGAAACACTTCATCCACTTAGGACCTTTTAAATGAAGTGTTTCTTTGGTTCATGACAGACACATCCCTCGCAACGCATCCTCGCACAGCTCCGGTGGATACGCAGCCTTATTGGGGCCCAAAGCTAGCAGAGGAATTGTTGCCTCGTCTTAAACCAGGAGTCCCTAGTCTTGGAATGCGACGAAACTCCTCAGTTGAATTAATTGCTTGCTTTCGTTGAGAGCAAGCTCAGTTCAGATAGTTAGAGCTAGATACTGTAAATGAGCTTTAGAGCACGGGGAATAGGGAAGAGTGAATAGGTATAACATATTCGCGGCGTGAAACGAAATGAAATAACTTTTTTCCTCTAAAAATAGACTTTCAAGTATGAATTATTTTCAGTACTGTTTTGTGCAGAATCCGAAGATTCTAATTAAACTAATATTATAACCCCTCTTTCCTTTTAAAACAAATCCGCCTTGATGTTAATTAGGTTGGAAAATCGTCAATAGCCAATATTAATTTATAACACTTAATACTTACTATATTGTACTTCAGGCACCTGTAGTAAATCAACAATGGAGAACCTTATCCTTAATGTCTTGCTCTGAACGCTCTAGAAATAGTTCGTTAACTGGCCTAGTTCAACATCTGCTCTGTAACGATAACTATCAATTAACGGTTGTAATCGACTAGCCACTAATGGACTGGAATTGCATCTGGCTCTCAGATCAGGAGGATGCAAACATTACGAGATCAATTTAAAGATGCCGACTGCCAAAGGCCTATCACCTAGCATCGTTGGATATGCGTTTTCGATCAAAAGTATCATGTAGGTATGAAAATGTATGTTAGTAATTTTTATTTAACATGTCTTTGAAGAACGATTAGTAAAGCTTGCAGGGATCCATCTCCTTCGGTTAGCACAACATTGACCATCGTAAAAATCCTCGACAAAGGACTATATTCGGTGGACTTCCAGCAGCTAATATGATGTTGATGATGACCTTTTTGAGGTAGGAACTCTTGGTTATACATTTAATTTATATTATATAAAATATACGACCACGCGCAGTGTAGTTAGGGTCCTGTGATGACCTACAGTAAATAATCAAATTAATAAAATTTTGATCTCAGATCACAAAAAGAAAATTAATATTTCTACGGTTTTTATCGACGATTACTTCTAAAATCTACTAAGTTTTGAAAGATTTCTTTTAGGTTTAATATATCTATGTAGCCTACTACCATTATAATTATTGCTTTCAGATTTTTCAAGCCAACGGTTCAACTAGTAAAGGTGGGAGAACTCTAAGATAAGCCACGGACAGACAGACAAAGATGGGCATGACGAAACTACTAATGGCTCACTCACTGACTGTGGTTCACTGGAAGGTTGAAAAAATAAATCCTTAACCCAGGGTTGTGAATGACAGCTTCTTACATTTTGACACTACTTAATCCTGGTTTAGCACTTAACACGGAGTTATCGTTAACTCTTCTGCAAAATTACAGCCAAGGCTCCTTCAGTCATTTAGACAGGTTTAGGTTTGCGACTTTTTCTTCCACGAAGACGATGCTACGAACACAAGCAGGTATAAATGGAAGCAAGTTTTCCAACTTTATTAGGTTTTTATTACTTAGTTTATACTTACTTGTTAATTTTGTGAAACCGTTTGAAGCCAAACCATATATATTTAATTACAAACTGTTCATAGAATCAACACGAAAGGTTACTTTTAATCTCCTTTCGTCTGGAAAATATGAACTCTTTTCACGTAAGAATACAATTTACTTTACAACGCGTTGTTAGTTAAGAAGCATTGTTGAAATTGAAAACTTATTTAAGTCTTTATTAAGTACAAGATAAGGTTGCTTTTTGTGTATAATTTACGGAGTACTTTGATGGGATATCGATCTATTGTAGGAACATTGTAGCGGAGGTAATTAAAGACGTGTTTGGTTCTATTTTGGTTTTTGAACAGATCTCGAGTAGTGAATCCTGAATGTACGAGCAATTTGTGTAAAGGAAATAGAACGGGGTTCAAAATTTGAATACTATTAAAGGTGCTGTAACAATGTCTAAAATGGAGAAAGGAAGAACGATTGTCACTTTACAGGTTACGGGATTCTGATCTCTAAATTATTACGTAGCCACGTAGTTCGCAAATGTATGTAGTTATGTATAGTTGGCATTTCGATAATTTACATACGGGTTCGAACCCGTTTTGTCTACAGTCGAGGAAACTGAATGGCGTACCAGGGTGGAACCTCTTCACAGTCAATTTCCCGATGATTTCTTTGGTAGATGTAGAGTACGACAACATGACATTTGGAACAAAAAGGTTCCACCCTGGAACGCAATTCAGTTTCCTCGACTATAGGTACATATTTTTTTCTGTGTCAAATTATTTATGAAACATCCTCATAAAAAAAACTAAAAAAAAGCCTAGATTTTCTCAGATTTATGCCAAGCAGGGTTTCCATCACAACTAAACATTTTCTAAATATAAAATGAACGTAAGACTTTGCGCCATATATTCATAATTATTTTCAAACGTATCACCTCTACGCGAACAAAATCCATTCCTGACTACGATCAACATTCCCAGCTTACAAATACCAAAACATCCCGACACACTAAACTTCTTCCCACTTAGACAATAACGTTCAAATTCTCGCAACGTAGCTGGTAATGAAACTATGGCATATGAATGTTACTTAGTTTGCAGTAAGCATTGTTGTTGTGTTCCAGATCACAAAGTTCACTTTAGTCTGATTTAAATGTAGATACTTTTGAAAGGAATACATGGTCATGGTCCGTAGAAAGATGTTATGCTTCAGCAGTTTAATGCTTGCAAGTCCTAAGGGGAACTCGTTCCTCAGCCACTCGATTTATTTATAAGCAGGATGTTGCTGTCATTTCAATCATGTCTGCTGCTTCTTGAAATTCTGGTTATTTTTAGGAGAAAAACACCGCAAGAATGGCGAGCGACGGATGTAGAATAGCTAGAAAAGCTTAAAACGGTACTTATTTAGATTATTCTTATTCCTAAAAAAAAACAAATGAAATATTTTATTGTGTACATGATGTTACCTCTTTTCTTTTTCGTTGTAATCTTGATAATGTAACGGCGGAGAGATTCACGTTACATAATTTGATTGTGTTTTGCAAAGACAGGTCAATAAAACCTAACTATAAAGAATGCATTCGTTCAATAATAGGAACACATATAAAGTCTCGAAGATCAAACTCTTTTATCTACGAGTAGAATAGTCATATTATATTTTTTATACTCAATTTATTCATTAAGATTAGTTTGTTTTTAACAAAACATTTAAGTGTATAAACCATGTATAAACCATTTAACTTGAGCAGATTGTTTTCTTATTATTTTTCCCCGAAAAACCCCAAAAAAATTCTAATCTTAAAAGAACTGGTCAAACTTTACTGCTTTATAAACATTAAAATCAAAGTGTCAGTGTTCGAGGCAATTATACTTGCAAAGATATGTCGGAACCCGAGGATTTAATTCACTGTGCGAAATATTAGCAAATAAATTGCTTGGCCGTAAATCGGGACTTCTGGGATGTTTGGCGTCAGAAGCGAAATAGGTTTTCAGTACATTACCGGCTGAAAGATCCATTTAACTTGAGTTAGTAGTAGGTACTTAGTGTGTATTGTTTTGAAAACATTTTTCAAACTCACGTAACACACCTACCTATGCAGGATTACAATGGTCATAATTATATCTACCGATTCAAGTCGCTGAGTTTGTTGACCTGGCCATATTATAAAGACAAAATAAAAACAAAATTACTAATTATTTCCTACTTATAATTTGGCTCTGAAAAGTAACTTTGGCCATTGAGATTAAACTTGGTACAGAATTTATCATTAAATTAAAATTATGTCTCTATGTGTTTGGTTTTAGCTAACCGCCTACTTTTTTACGTTTTTATTCGGCCCTTCGGTATTATGTGGTATTCATAATAGGTAATTTTTTTATGATTTTTTTATTAGATTTTATTCAAGTACCTACTCACACGACAAAGCTCTCATTACGCCAAATTAACGGTGCCAACATTTACTGCAAATCTTCACATGAGCAAAGAATCACACTTTTTTACTTCATTACAAGCTAAGCACACAAAGACATTCCATGTCATGCTTGTGCGGGTAGCTAACAATGGATGTGACTGACGTGATATCCGAGAATGTATGTAGTGAATTAGAGGGATTTACTGACTTTCCGACTAGAGTAGTATCTCGTACAGAAGCTCAGTGAGGCGTGGATTGTTCCTCTGCGGCATTTGAAATTTATTCAGTTTGTGCTTACTCATTTTTATCAATGATGCTACCGTACTGTATGAAAAATAACCTATTGTGAACAAAATTTTTAATTTTGCTTTTTATTATCAATGATGCTACCGTAAGATCTGGATAACCTCTTTTGAAAAATTTCGGCAAGGAACTCTACGAAGTATTTAATCTTTTCAACACAGCATTTTAAAATGGTTAAAATCGTTTCAGTTTGTTATTATAATACTATATCTTCACTAATAGTGAAATAATGAACATTTGAACAATTGAAAATTTTACGCAAGATGCTATTAGATTACCGAAACCGAGAGTTCTGTGCTTGTTCTTAATATTCGGAAGGACTAACAATTCGCACATTAAGCCGATTTTAATAAATAACGTAGACTTGTCATTAGTGCGACTGTTCGATCAAGAATATATTTTCCTTTTTATATGATATCGAACGTCATTCTGTCGTTTAACCTACATGCAAAATAAACTAAACACAGAGAACTCTCAAGCGATCCCTGACAGCTCGTTTTGTAAAAGTAATAACAAAGGGCCACTTAACTAAAAAATGATAATAGGTAATAATAATAATATAAGATTAATGAAGGTAAATTTAACAGAATGGGCTTATCCATCAGTTACCGGTGCGTGTTGCTATCGGAACGACGCGTTTCCATACTAATAATATACCTATTTAACGTTATAAGACTATTAACTAACCTACCATGTATGTTAATACGAAATTAATGAACTTGATTCGATTTGAAATGTATTACGAACAAACAAATATTATTTCGACTGATTAGGCGTTTGGACGCATGTGGTCCAAGTCAATTACCCCGAGATCTACAAAGTTTTGCGTAAATCCTGTTTTATTAAACCCATGACAGAAAGCAATCGGGTACACTATGTCAGTGGTAACTGATATTCCATGTGATATGGTATTCACGTGACGTGTCCTCTTGATTTTTTTTTCCTCTTTACCCCCTAGTTCTGCTACGCAATGTACGACACACCCATTCCGGTTTATCAAGAGCGAAATGCTTCACGCGCCCGATTTTCTAATTCAAATCAACGGAAGCCCTTATCTTGTACTTAGACAAAGCCCGCTACGGTCCGTGCGGATATCGGACTAAGGAAGATAAAGAAGGGTCATTGGGTCACTCCTTTGTCGTGCTTTTATGAACGCAGCGTATTGTTTCTGTTGTATTTTTTTCACGTACATTAGTTGATTTTTTCTGTGTGGACTCATTTTCTGAAGTCGGTGTTTCATAAGAAGCCATGACTTTAAAAGACGAGCTACTTATTCTGCTATTCCATGAATAAAACTCTAAAATGGAGTTCATAATATTACTTGATTTAGCTACTATACAGCGTGTTAATAAAATGGGTATTTTTGTAATCTATTTACATCAAAGAATAGAGCAGATACAATTTAACACCTAAAACAGTACAGAAAATTAACAAATATAAAAATAAAGGCAGACAAATTATAGGCGGTCTTATCGCTCAAAAGCTACTACATACTACTATTAGTATTTTTTTTGGCGTTCGGTGAGTCCAAGAGATAAATAAAAAAAGAGATAGAAAACTCATTATAATTGCTTCACCATTCCAGCAACTGTTTACAAAAATAAACTCAGGCCTAATTCCCTAGTCCTATTTACTACGTCAGCTCGCATAAAGGTAGCATTAAAACTTAAAACTTAATTTACGTAGTTAACAACGGTATCCCCAACCGATGCTGAAACTACTTACAAAATTAGATCTTGCTTACAAGAGTTGCAAGTAACTTACATTCTATTAGTTCTGTGGGCCACGTTCTTAAAGTTCAGTCGCAGTCAGAACTGCTCAAGTAGTATCGACTATCGAGGAATCGATACGAGTAACAGCTAAGTTCCAAGAATTTGGAACTTACGAGTTATCTGTCACTTTGTTTTAGTTGATCCTGTTTCTAGTTATGTTATGACCTAGTTAATGTGGAGATCCAAACAAATCGATTGATCATATCAATTGGTGATGACAGTGAAACCACCACAGAGTGAGAGGGTTTTGCAATATCTTTCGCACTATCAAATTATTTTTAAGAAATACATTTTGAGTATTATCTCAGAGACTTTTCAAATAATCGTAAATGTAGCAACAATTTATTATTCAAAACATAAGTTTGAGCTTTCTGATTTAATAATTTATTTTATCCCATCCCAGACAATCTAATTAGAAGTGTTACTGTCTAATTAAAATGTCACTGACACCTCGATCACAGTAAAAAGAACCAATAGCAACAAACAAAATAGATCACCGTTTAAATTTCAACCAATCACAAGGCCCGTATAATTCAAGCGGATAATGCCTCCTCGGGGAATAGCGACCGATAGCCTCTGGCGTCTTTGATACGTCTAACAGCGACAGACGTGACAAAGCACGTAGCGTCGGACTGTTGGAACGACATGCCTCTCTCTGTTACTCTATGGTGCATCTCTTGCACAAAAGTGCAGTTAAAAATATAACGCGAATCACGTGCGAAACGTAGTTTTTGACTTTCATGCCCATTCTGAAAGCAGATTGAAAAGTTTTAATAGATTCTATTCTACGGATGAAACTTGGTCCGGACCAAATGTTTTACCGACTGAATTATCTAGACTATTGTAACTCCAGCTCAAAAACTATTATACTTACGTAGCTCTTGGCGTAATGTAAATAACTTCAAAATGCCGTCGTTATTCTTGATTAAAAAAATAGATGTAAATAATTACCCAAATAACTTGCATCATCTATTCTCCCAAGTCCATAGTCCCGTTCGTCTTTGTCGCTTTATTCTCTTGATGATTGATATCTCTGACGTAGAAGCGGATTACATATGTTTTTGTTCCCTAAGATTAGAACGCAAGAAAGATGGGGCGGAAGGAAGAAATATGTAACGCTGACCGTTTGATTACGGGTGGTTTTTGATGCTTCCTTCACTTTCTTTTTTGCAATAGATTGAAGGTAATATACTGTTTTCTCGTGCAGGAGGCAACAACCTCATTATTTTATTACGAAGCTTTTGCACTGATTATCACAAAGTTTGACTTCACTATGTAAATCTTTATTCGCGATGAAAAATAATATGCCAGTTTCGTAATATTTATAATACATAGGTAGTACCAATGACTCATCCATCATACCTACCAACGACTCACTTCTGTCAAGTTTTATTTATAATACATATGTTTTTAATTACATACTTGTTGCACTTTATCAATTCAACATTATGGGCTCATAATATTTTTCATAATGGAACCTAAACAAGGGAGGATGCTCAAGAAAGTAAATACATAATCCCGAGTACAAAGTCTAAATTCAAAACTGGTGCCATGTTAATTCGTTTTAATATCTTTAATTTTGGAGAACTGTGATTTAATAAAAATGTAAGTATATTATTATCACTACACATTTCTCTCACAGTGAATTCATGCAGGAAATATCCTTCTGACGTGTTGATATCCAATGAACATTAGTATTATGACAGTGATATCTCACAATAATTGTCCTTCTCATTCCTGAATCCTACAAGGGTACCCGTTTTACATATCTGTGCGATTTCATAAACGTAGACTGTTAATTTGGTTTCACTAATGATTTGACACGCTTCGATTCAAACAGCATAATTAGTTGAAGCCATGGCTAGAATCTGGCGGTGGTGGTTAATAATAAGGGCATTTTCACTTTAAATGAAGCAAAAAAAAAATTTAATAAGGAAATACGAGTAGTGGTGTTTTCTTACTCAGATCAGAACCAAGAGCGGTATTAATTTTGATGATTAAAAAGTGTCCCTGATTTTCCATACAATTTTCACCCGACCCGTCGAAGGAAGGTTATTTTGTGTCCGTTTCGTGACGTGCCATAAAATTTATCTATATGAAAAAAGTCACAAAACTGACTCAAAAATAAACACACTTTTTTTTTATAAAAATGAATTGTTGTCATGATTCTGAGTAAGAAAACACCGAAATTTCCTCATTTAAAAAAAAATCTGCGCCATAAAGTGAAAATGCCCAAATAAGCCATGACTGACTTTATCGTTATCCAACCTAACCACATGAATCTAGAAATTTTACATACAGTTTCACTTTATGATGTAGACAGCAGTCTGGATTCGGAAGACACGAGAGAGATAAGACCGAGCGTTAGCAATGTTTTAGCAATAAATTGCTATTTGGCGCCGCAAAAGTCACAGGTCCGCAAGAGACGAGCAATCAAAACGCGTTGCGTCTTAGTTTGTTATTCCGACATTACGGCAATTAAATTGTTATAACTAGAAACAAAAAGAGACTGAACGCATTAGCTTGCGAATATAATAAAGAGCTGACTAATAATTACTTACTTATTCAATGCGGAAATATCATAATCATCACAATTATTTAAGTTGTAAATAAGGATAACTACGATCCCTGAACCTCTAAGTAGTCTTAGTAATCCGCCTTTCTAAAGTATCTCATGTCAATTCAGTAACCGGCTGTCACCGCTAAATTATTGATTATACTTAGGTACATTACATTTGATAAAGTTACTTAGCTGTCATTTAATAAGGACGAATTTTACAAAAATTTCTCGAACAAGTCCTTTATAAATAAAAACCATGAATGAGCATGGGTTAAATTAGCCCCAGATTGTCCGCCGTCACTAAAAACTTATTTTTTACTTACTATTTTGTTCACACAATATTTATTAATGTTCATTTATGTATATGTTTTTTACTCAAGTTATACTTAATGCGATTTTCAGGTCGATAAAATAAACTTTAGAGGTATTGTCACGCGCCGAACTTTGCTGTACTTAACAAATGACAAACAATCTGCTCATTCGAGTTAGTAAGGTACATACTTCAATAATCTCTGCCCTGATGTGTTCACGCATAACCCAGTTTTCTAAAATACAAATAAACTTAATGTTTTTTTTCTAGGCTTAGGACTTGGGAGTATTCCCTTGATTATGCAATGGTAACCGCCCGCGTCGATATGTGTGTACATAGGCAAGTACATAAACAAGCATTGGAAAGTTTTGTCCATAACATGAATTTAAATTAGTTTTGACCCCATAGATAAAAAAACAAGAGTTACGAAACTTTTCATGAAAACGAATAAAACATGAACCGAACGAAAAAGACGCAAGTGTAAACGGAAAACATGTTTTTACAAGGTTTTTTTTAAAAGAACAAATTTTTAACAACAATATTTGTTAACTCCTTCAGCATCTGTATAATTTTACTTACTTAGCTACCTACCTACTTCAAATTGGGAGTGTCGTATGTGTGAGTACTTTTTTACGCTAAAACAGATTTGAATGAGGATTGTAGATACTTGTAACTGAATATACTACACATCATCCCCTTTATTCTAAAAACATCTTTGGTGAATTATTCATTCTATGCGGACGAAATCGCGCCAGTAGAAAAAAGGAAAGCAAAAAAAAATCTTTACTTCAAACAGCAGTACGATTTATCAGCTTGTGCAATAGAATTGAAAAAATCTAGAAAGAAGAAAATTAAATCGCCAAGGTAAAGTTAGGTACTATTAATGAACTCTTTTGCTGTTGGCTGTCTATGTCAATGCGAAAGCTATTCTTTACTTCTACATATTTTACATTCACGCTACTTTTACATTCAACGTCACTTGGTTTCTTTAATTTCATAATTAAAATAAAGTTACTGAACGTAACAAATTATACCAACTTAAACCAAAAAATAACAAGAGAAATATAAGGTAAGGGTATTAACAATGTTCAATGTATTAATATTTACTATACGAGTACAAGCAATAGTCGGGCTCATAGTCAAAAGCCCAACCCAAGGTCCAATTTTTTGGTCTCCACTCATTTATGAAAGTAAACATATACCTAAATTAAATAACGGGAAAGCCGATTAAAACAATGTACAACTTAATAACGTTAACTAGAAAATGCGGACTAAACTGTTAATCCAACTGACCCGTAATGTCGGAGTAGAGTCCGCCCCGAAACACCTTTCAATTCAATATATCGATAAGTATCTAAATCAAAATAAATAAACTTCCAGAATAATTAATAAGGAACACAAAGACTTGTTAGTAATAAAAGGCTGAGGAGGTGGTTACAGCAACAAATTACATTTCAGATTTTTCCCTATACTTGTAGTATAAGACGGTATTACTTGCCAAATTTCATAGCTAGGTCAACGGAAAGTACCCTATAAATTTTGGTTTCCTTGAGAGTGTCAAAATTTATGTTTTTGGCGGCATAAATGTCTGTATCTTTTTTACGTTAACTTGGAAGTTTGATTTCTTCACAGCTTTAAGGTACCGTAAACCTGAGTATAAGGTTTTAATTTCATCTCGATACTTCCACGCGTTCGCGAGATAAAAAGTCTTGACTGACAGATGGACGGACGGATGGACAACAAAACTGAACCCATAAGGGTTCCTTTTTTCCCTTTTGAGGTATGGAACCCTACAAAGAATCTGCTGTATATGTTACGTTTAAAAAGCTAATTAAAAGGAATATAAAGTAGCGATACATTTTTGGTATTTTTTTGCATCAATTAATTATCAAACATTCACCTACCGCATTTCTAAAATTTTAGAAAGCTTTCCCGACCACTTCATCACTCGTACTTTTATTTCTTAAAGTCATGAAAAATCGAACGTCGAAATGGCAAAGTCGGCAACCTCTAGTTTTCCGTACTCCTCAGATAGCGGACTTGGCGAAATCACTGGAATCCAGGCTTAATGAAAAAAAGATGAAAGCGGAAGGGGGTCATTCTGCAAGATTGATTCGTTGGAAGTGCGGAGGTTTGCTCGCTGCTTTATTAAGAAATTCTAAATCTAAGTGCTACAGGCGCGCGATCTTATATTTGGCTAAGGACGGTCGTAATCGTAAAAGTAAATGACAAGTATTAAGTTGAGAGACAGTTTGACAAAATTATACAATTTGCATTAGGGTGCGCCAAAGTTGAACTAATTTTTCAATGTCGATTATCGGAAGTCCGAAAATGTTGTTCCTAAAAATTTACATCATAATAATCACTACTCATAACTACTCTGTTCCTAACGTTCTGAATTCCTAATCATTCAACTTCATAATGTCCGTTGCAATAAACATCTATCATACTACTATTTGTTTTCCTATATTTTCTCAACATAACCATCTTTTACACTATTATTCATCATCATATCTTTTTTATGTAGATTTGTTTTTATTCATAAAATTGAACATTATTATACATTAAACTTCATAATGTCCGTTGCAATAAACCGAGTTGCTCCCGCCCTGATAGGTCTTGCTCGCTCGCTCGCTGACTCCAATGATAGCGATTGAAGCCAGCGAGCGAGCGAAGCGAGCGAGCAAGACCTGTCGGAGCGGAAGCGACTCGGTATGGTTAGGTTCAAAGGCTAATGAGGGAGCGTAGCGCAGCGCAGCTCCCGCATTAGCCTTTGGTGTTAGTTATTTTTTTTATGACCACCCGGATAATCTAATTTGTTTGATAAATTTCAACAGTGAAGTTATTACTTAAAATTTTCGGAATACTGAGTGTTATGGACTAAGTTAATAGTAAAATAAATTGTAGGAACGAAAACTTTAGGAAACAAAATTTTAGGAACAGTGATAATTAGGAGTACAAATCAATAGGAAAATCAATTTTCGGAAAACTGAGTGTTATAGACTACGTTAATAGTAAAATAAATTGTAGGAACGAAAACATTAGGAAACAAAATTTTAGGAACAGTGATCATTAGGAGTACAAATCGTTAGGAAAATCAATTTCGGGTGATGAAATTTAGCGAACCCAATATGGACCCTTTGCATTACATACAGTTAGAGTCTAGTTGTCTAATTTAAAAGTAAATAATAACGTTTTAAGAATGATTACAGTCTATCTAATATAGAAGCTTCCTATTAATTCTACCAAAAAATTTCATACTTTGTGTTTTATCAAGCTTTAAACAAATGAAAATCGGTATCTGGCGACACACCCAAGCGGAAAGTGGATCTTTAGACTTTAATAAGTAACTCAATTTAAGTATTCTGACGGAAAACAGACGGACGGATGAAGTAAGAGCGTTAATATATTGTTCTTAATGGGGCGTACACTTGTGAAGATTACATAGGTGGGAGAATTGGTGGGAATATTAAGTAGTGGTCCGAAAAGAATCGTCTTTATTTATTGTACTAAAGTATTTCCTTTTCCAAGAGTTTAAGTTTCACTTGTCACGGTGCAAGTAACCTCTGTACCTAATCATATCTTGCGAGTCAAATTTGACCAACTAGAAAGTGTTTGGATTAACTTGAAATATCGTAATCATCACGTAATTTAAATGACAAAGCATGAACTGTCAACAAAAATTACAGACATAAAACAAGTTTATATTAAAAATTAAGTTGTAAGTTCATATTGTAGAAGTCGTGTACTAGTGGTTTGACCTATAGGCTCTCAACCCTGTCTTTTCGGAATTTTTGTACGAAATTACATTTAAAATTCACCATGAGTTTTATGGTGAAAGAAACCATCGTGAGAAAACCTACACACACACAAAGAAATTCAATAGTGCGTGTGAAGTTCCCAGTCCGCACTGGGCCCGCGTGTAAACTAAGGCCCAAAGCTGTACATTTTGAGAGGAGGCCTGTGCTCTGCAGTGGGCCTTATACAGGCTGGGATGAAGGTTAGATTATTCAGCTACTTTTAAATAGACCGTTCTAAAACAATTAATGAACACAATAGCTGAAATATGAGTAAATAAAAAACCTAGACTCATTATTTTCATAATTAGGATTCGTACTCACACACCCACATTGTATACACTCACACACGCACACATACACGCGAACGCGTAAAACACTCTCACACACACACACACAAATGCTTCCTTCTCTGTCTTTGATTTTGATATCTATGTGCCAAGAGCGCATTAACAAAAAAAAATTGTTATTTTTCTACTTTTTATTTTTTTATTCTTTTTTGTTTAAGATATTTTTGTGTAAAGTTAAAATAACTTTGTTTTGTTATAAACAACATATGTAATAGTTATGGAGGAGCGGGACCTCCTGTCACAGGTATGTCCAATACCTACTAGGAGGCCCCAACCCTGATTTTTTGCTAAACGATTTTAGAACGAAATAAACATTTTCATTTTCAAAACAGTCAAAGATTAAACTTCACCTCTAATCTAAAGCTACTTAGCTGCTGGTTTCAACTACATCAATTTCTTTCCATCCAACCCTTATCGGCTCCACTAATTCTAGTTCATCCAATTTGTAAGGATTAGCTGAAACCAACTAGGTATTACATGAAAAATGGCGGTGATTTGTCTGAAGTCCCAGGGAGGAACTGAATTCTAAGGGGGCATTGAATTAAAATATATGAATTAAAAACACAAGGCTGCTTTTTCTCAATGAGCAGCTACTTACATATCTGTTTTTCTTGTGGCATGGGTCCATAGGAGGCCATGACCATTTCTCACCTCCCATCAGCTGAGTCGAACCACTTTCTTGTTTTCCCCTTTTTTTCTATTTAACTTTGTATTTGAAGCCACAGTGACCTACGCTTCACCGTAAACCCTGAATACGTAATAAAACTAAAAACATCAATTTGGAATTTTCCACCCTTACAGCCGGGCCGATCCTTCAAGCAAATCATGTGTAAAACCGGGCATCGCGCCCGGACAAAGAATATAAACAAGTGTAAGGGTCAAACGTGACTGGATTTAAAAACGGACCAAGAGTAAATTTAAATTTTAAATACGAACCTTAGAAAAGGTTTACGATTCCTGCTCTACGAAGGAGTGTTTTGTTTTAAAATTTGTTTTACTTGAACACATTCTGGGTAAAATACAAACACTTTATACCTAGTATAAATACTTAAATTCCAGATAGTATTAATTTAAATCATACTTGAATAAATTAATGAACTAAAACAATTACTTTGCTCACCCGCGACCTTACAATAGTTACGTTTATGCAAGAAATGTGTGTTCATGCAGTTCCTCCACCTCCTCACTGTACGAACACACAAAACACATAAATCCAACCATCACCACCACCAAGCTACACTGACGCGTTTCGAACTCAACCAGAGCTCATCTTCAGAGTTACCACAACCGTATGCTATGCTACCAAATGTTAAACTAACAAATCAAAACAAATGTTTTAACTTGTCACTGTAACTTCACAATTACCCACTTTATAAATTGAATAAATTATTTAAAAAAAAACAGTGAGCGCTATTACATTACATTAAAATCAAATGCAATTAATAATTCGTTCATCATCGGTTCGTTCCATATTTTATTAGGTACTCTAGGTATTCAAAATTAAAAAAAAAAAACATTTTCTTATTCAAAACTACTTGCAATAATAATCTTAGTAAGAAATACTGTGTAATAACCTTGCCGGAATGTTGGCCATTTTGTACCATCGCCACATTGGTCCGGCAAACCACACCGACACTCAATTTATACAGCTTACCCGTATCTCCGAATGCCCGGAAATATGGAGAGCGGAATCGAAGTCAATCAGAATGAATGTTGATGTTCTGAATGGAAAATAAATACGTGCTATTGATTCTCCCCCGAAATGTGAATGTAAATTGAAGTTAAAATTTAATGAGTGCAAAAGAGCAGCGGTAGAGTTTGCTCTCAATGTAATAAAGTTTGCTGTATAATAAAATGAATATAGGTAAATAGTCTTTCATAACGCAGCCGTAGTTACAATCCATTGTACATGATTGTATAAGGCTATTAGATGACACGAGATAATCCTCGGCCTCTAATCGCCAAGTCTGCATAACAAGGCCCTAGTAGGCTAGTATTTAAATCATAGCTCTTCGATACATTTTTAACCCCCGACACAAAAAGAAGGGTGTTATAAGTTTGACCGCTATGTGTGTGTGTGTGTGTGTGTGTGTGTGTGTGTGTGTGTGTGTGTGTGTGTGTGTGTGTGTGTGTGTGTGTGTGTGTGTGTGTGTGTGTGTGTGTTTGTGTGTGTGTGTGTGTGTGTGTGTGTGTGTGTGTGTGTGTGTGTGTGTGTCTGTCTGTGTGTCTGTCTGTGGCACCATAACTCTAAAACGGGTGAACCAATTCGGATGCGGTTTTTTTTATTTGAAAGCTGTTTTTTTGGCGATGGTTCTTAGACATCAAAATCGGTTTAGCCGTTTCAAAGTTATAAGCTCTTTTGTCAGCTGCAGAATGGATCTTGGGTGCATAATGGGCACTTACTTTATTTTCAAACATAGTGCGACCAAATTGCGTTGGGGGTTTTTAAATTTTTTAATTTATATTTATAACAAAGCTAAATCATATCACTCCGAAGCTTTTCAGGTCTCAATTTTACAGGTAGGCAATTTTGTAACAGACAACAAACTATACATTATGTACATCTCCAAATTTGTCGCTTCATGGTCTTAATAAAGACGGAAGGTAAAGAAAAGGTCAAAACGTGAGATTTCTTAAAGCTTTCTACTTTGGAAGTAATAAAATAACAGTCATGTCTAGAATCTCTTCGCAGCCATTAGTGTCATTAAGCCGACCTAAGAGGAATTCCAGACGTCCTTTTCAGCCGTACCTAAGTGCCATAGTATCCTGCCACATCATTAAAACCACAAAGGAAATGTCATTAACCTTTGCACAAAATGTATCTAAATGAGGCATTACCTAGGCCGGATAATCCTTAGGAATTGTGTGTGACTGGTATTTGAAATCGAGTCGTTATTTTTACAAGCCTTTATTTAACTTGCCGTATTATATGTAGGTGTGGGTCAAGTCATGGGCGTCGAATTTAACTTGTTTCCAGTGCAGTGCTCTGATTGACTTGAAATTTAACCTTCTGAGTCCTGACTTTTTTTTAACAAATGAAGTACTTAAACACAACACACTTAACTTAAGATTCATTATTAAATGAACGATGTTTGCTTTATAAAGTACATCCGGTAGTTATTCTCCCTGTTAATTTGTTCTTTATTAAGTACGCAAGGACCCACGAGGTAAGTATTAAGTATGTCGGTTGGATGATAATACAAATTTATTTAGCAAAGAAAAGCGTGTATAAAATAAAACTTATTGTGAATGTACTCTCTGAATTCTTCTATTTTGCTTATCGGCAAGATCATGGCTTTTATTATCAAGAGGTCGTACAGAAAGTACATCTAAGTCACTTACAGTTGGTCATTATGACGATATCTCAAAGTATCCAATTTAATGAACTAGAGCAAAATAGTTGCCTTGCGACTTAGTGACTGAATGTCCAAGACAAACAACACGACAACATAATAATTATGCTTGTTGTTCATGCAGGTCCATCTTCCAAACACTGCATTTAGATTAGAATAACCTAAATAATTTTAAAAACTCACTGTTAATTACAATTTTGACGAATTTAACCTTTCGTATGCCGGAATTTAAAAAAAAAAGTAGTGCATTCTAGCCTCAACAGTTTCATATAAATCCAATGATACAGATTTTAAAAAAAATACAATAAGAAAGTCTTAAATTGGGTACGGATCCGGTACAAGGCATACGAAGGGTTAATGAGAGAGAAAAGATTAAAGCCAATCACGGTCTATATCACCTAGAAAATATTTCTTACATCAATAAAATTGTTTTTGTTAGTTTTGACATTTTTTCTCGAGATTAATTTTCATTAAACTCGCGAGAAGACAGGAGTAGATTACTTTAGCGTGGAAACCGAAACAAGATAAGCGCAGTGCCAGCTTCGTGGTAAATCACCGAGAACTACGAATGTTAGGGTATGTTTGGACTGAACAAGAAACTGGTTTCAATGTTATATTAAAAAATGAGTCTCACAATTTTATACGGCTGATTGAGTATCAAGCAGAATGGTAAAAAGAATAACGTTTCTAATAAGTTTGAGAAAACAAGAACTAGATAGAATTATCAGAAGGTATGTGTATGTATGTGAAATTACTTAATAGATCACATGAAAACTAAACTAGTTTATTTCTATAGAGGTACCCTAACATAAGTATCCACTTTTCTATGCAGTTAGTATGGAAAAGTGGATACTTAAGTTAGGGAACCGACTGTACTATCTGTAGCCCACAACTACGTCTGCTCCCCTTGGAAACTTTGCACTTTCTCGGGATTAAAGTAGCCTGTAATAATCAGGTGATGCAGCTTTCTATTAGCGAAAAAATATTATAACATTTACAGTAGGTAGTTCCTGAGATTACCACCTACAAAGAAGCAAAAGAAAAATAAACGAAGATAAAAACTTCACTTCTTTATTACAATAAAATTATAGATTACTGCGATATACATTGGCTAATTTTAACAGAAGCCCTTTTGGTGACTGACGGTACATAATGATTCCATTGTCATCGGGAACGACACATACCTACCCGATTTAAAGGCAATCCAACTATTAAATTAAAATCGGGTAAGTATTTCATGTTCGCGGCTAATCCGTTTCGCGCCTGCGGCTAACATGCCGCGCTTTCGCTCAACTTCTAATACGGTCGCAAATCGCCTGTGTGATATGGCTCTTATAGTTTGTCTGTCCGTCCGCGTCTTGGCTTACATGCTCTTAGTGCTAGAAAGCTGCAATTTCGCAAAAGTAATATTAACCACGCGGACAAACTAGTAAAATAAAATCTTGAAAATGATTGTTTTAGGGTAGGTATCCCCCTAAATGTAAGGTGGGGATGATTTCTTTTTCTCGATATCGTTGGACAGGTATTTCTTTTACGTTGTAGTTTGCTAACATTTAGGAATTCCTTTGCAAAGTATTAAGGTCTTAAAGTACTAAATTTTTCTTAGAGTCAAGTGTTACCCTACTACCTTCTACTAGCTAAAAATCTGAAAACAAAAACACAATGGTAGAATGTATACATAATGAATCTAAAAGGAAAACTCTCATAGCGTAGTAGACTTTATAAGAAAGAGTAATTGTTGGACAAAACAAAATATTTAATATTTGTCACATGATTATTCGCCTATCTTTTAAGTTTTCCTTTTCAAACCAGGTTAGCTTGAAAAGATCCATTTGAGAGATACGTCCGCCTTTGTACTCTTTTGTTTTGTTGCTTTTTTGTATTATTTTTGTGTTTTATGTACAATTAAGTTCTTAGATACATACACTTGGCTGATTTTATTACGGATACAAGTCTTCTAGGGCTTTCGAGTAAACCATCATTGTCAGAAAGAATGTGCTGCAAGAAACTTGGCAGAATTTCATCGTCGTCTGATGCCTGATTTATATAAAAAAACAATAAAAAGTATACTGGTATAGTATATATCACTAGCTCTGACTCCCTGTGTAACGCTCTGTGCTTGACAGGTGTCAGAAAAACCGGTCTTAGCATTTACTTTCAGACTGAGTAGCGTAACGTAACACCTGCGTCTCTCAAAGGCTACATTAGACAGATAGCAGCTAATATAATATTAAAAAACATTATTTATACATATAGCCCAGGAAACGGTTTCGCTCTACTGCCGTGCTATGACAAAACATTGTATCTAAAAAAACACCTATTTTTCAGAAATCGTATAAAACTTTTGTTTTCTTTAATTGGCTACAGAACAGTGAATTTTGATCTGATTGCAATAAAATTTAGACAAATCACGGTTATCCGAACGAGTAGTGGACAAAGAAATATAATATTAATATTTTTAAAATAAAAAAATAAATAAAATAAAAATCCATTTATTGCCACAACCATACAAAATAAAAAGAAACACAAAGAACACAAAAAAAAGAAGGAGAACAAAAACACAAAAAAAAAAAAAAAAAAACTTCGTGGCAATAGGCTCAGGCTCAGCATAAATGCTGCCGGTTAGGAAGCCGGCGGCGCTGATTTTCAGCCTGCGCCCTCCCACGGCGCGTAAAACACAGCAATAACGGGAAGGGCAGAGCTCACAATATTACGTAAAGAATATATATTTTATAATATTATAATATTTTATACTTTTTATATGAATTTTCAAGCAAAAACGTGTTATGTCGTAATTTTCTTTATCAATATTTGTGTTGCCATATCAAAACAATGTAACGTGGTACTTAATGTCATACTCATATGAAAATGCTACTTTAAATTTCATTTAGTAAAACCACAATTCATAAAACTAACATTCTCGTGTTAATTTTTCTTTCTTAGTCTTTAAAAAGGATGATTACCTTGAAAAAGTCCCGACAAGAACAACAAGACAAGACAAGAACAAGGACTTGAAAACATGACTCGACTTGACATACCTACTTCAACATTTACTCCTTTTCTTTATTTTTTCTGTAAGACATGCAAAATCCACTTATTTTATTATGGCAACTTAATATAATACTTTAAATTTTTGGAAATTTTTTTTACACTTTTAAGAAACCTTATTTTTTATTTTCCTCGCAGACATCGGCCAAATTACGAAAAAAATAAATCATTTTAGCTAAAATATTTTTATTTCCAGTTAGTTATATTAGTGGATTCAGTTCGCGGGTCCCAAAACAGAATTATTTAAACAGAATTATTTAAAGCAGAATTATTTATTTTACAGTAAATTTACTGATAGCATTTTTGCTAAAAAAAAAAAAAAAAAAATTTGGTGGATTCGAAAATATAGGTCCTTAAAATTACGTTTAGGTGCCGTATAAAAAAAATAGCCTTATATCAAATTATTTCCAAAATAATTCGTATCTTTCTCGGGCTAATATTACCTGACATCGTGTCTCAAACTCGTGGTGGCCTAGTGGTTAGACCATGGGCTCTTAAGCAGAGGTTCTTGATTTGGAGCCCGGGCTTGCACCTCTGACTTTTTCGAAATTTATTTGCGAAATCACAATTGAAATTTGCCACGAGGAAGGAAACCTGCACACACCTGCGAAGAAATTCAATGATGTGTTTGAAGTTTCTAGTCCCCACTGGGCTCGCGTGGGAGTTACAACCTAAGCTCTCTCATTCTGAGAGACTTAAAAACGCCGAAATGAGAGATGAGAAGCTATATTTATCTAACAGTGTTTGAAGATTAATAAATAATAAGAAAAATGGTATTTTTTGAGCTTTTAACAATGTAGACGAAGCCTAGACGGGCTCTATTGTGACTAAATCCTTACAAAGTGTTTCGTACATATCTCTAATCCACGCACTACTCGTTCCACTGCAAACTTAGTCTATAGCGACGTGAATCTGAATAATTATTAGTTCTAGAATTACTAGCACATTTACTAAGCTTTCTGTACCAACTTTGTACAAGACCCAAAAGTTTATCTAGCTTACATTTCAGGATAAATCTAAAACAACTCACGAAGTTCTTTTCTACTTACGAGTCAAACCATTAGAATATTCGTGAAATTATTTTACAAGCAGTTATTTTGCTTCTTGTAGTCAGGCTGATTTTAAATTTGGTGAGTATAAGTACCTATAGCCATGGTGGCCTAATGGTTTGACCTATGGCCTCTCAAGCAGAGGGTCGTGGGTTCAAATCTCGGCTCGCACCTCTTGAGTTTTTCGGAATTTATGTGCAAAAATTACGTTTTGTAATTTACCATGAGCTTTACGGTGAAGAACAACATCGCGAGGAAACCTGCATATACCTGCCAAGAAATTCAATGGTGTGTGTGAAGTTCCCAATCCGTACTAGGCCCAACCCCTCTCGTTCCGAGAGGAGGCTTGTGCCTTGTAGTGGGACGTATATAGGCTGGGATGCTGATGATAATGATGATGATGATGATGTATAAGCAAGACCCTGTCAACTTAAAACCTATCTCATAGACAAAATACTCACTCGTATCCATTATTCGTTACAAGAGTTTCAGGAATAGTGAATACTTTTGGATTCACACTTATTGAATGAATATGTATGTTAGCCTGTAAGGTATCTCTGGGCCTATGCAGCCTGAATTAAATGTTTATTATTATTATTATATTATTATAATATTTTTTTTATTAGCCTGGCATAGTGTTCCACTGCTGGGCAAAGGCCTCTCCTCTTGACTTCCACAACTACCGTTCTGGCGCAATGTCAGGCCAGTCCTTTGCATACACGTCCAAGTCGTCCCGCCATCTCCTTCTTGGTCTGCCTCGTCGTCGCTGGCCGTTCTCCGGCACCCACTAAGTAACTGTGTGAGCCCATCTTTGTGGGTGCATGCGATTATAATAAATATAATGTTTTTAATAATAATAGATGTTTACTAAATATGAATGTTGCTACGCCTTAGTAGGGTCCATATTTGTACTGGCCAGAATTAAAAACATCCTTTAAATACCATGGTTGCAATAAATATGAAAATCAACTTAAAAGTATTATATAATGAACAAAAAAAAACTTTTTTAATAATATTATCGATACTAAACTAAGTGACTGATGTATAGTCGACCAAGAAAGTGCTTTACCACTTATATGACAATTCCAACATCAGAACAAAAACAATAAGGCTGATTATCACATTAACTTTGATGTAGCCTCCCTTCATGTGAAAGTAGCCTTTGATGTTTTAAACCAACCTTAGGGTGGTAAAGAAATTTCTTGGTCAACTATACAGTGTTTGATAACTTTGATAGTGTCAGTACCAACCTGGGTGCAATAGTACAAAATTTATACGGCGCGTCGTGCATTTGCGGCCGCCCAGACTCGACCAAACTATTCCGATGATAGCCGAAGGTACGATCCAAACGTTAAATCGATTTTATGCTGTACCTATATAGTAACATGGTGCAATTTACAGTCTGTTATCCGTCTTATTCACTCGGAAGTATGGCGGCCTGACTAACATGCCACGCGACGCGCGCTAACATGGCGGCAGCAGCAACCCACCAAAAGCTTCACAGGAAGAAGACGCGCGCATGGAGTATGCCGATTGGTCAATTGCACTTCCCGCGCTTCTAAAATGCGTCTTCTGTGCAGGTACATTGGTAATCCATATCAGTTGTGTACGATTGGGTAGGTACATATTAAACACTTCTAAGGCCGACTGTAGTACTTTATGAGTTTTTAATAAATAAATAAATTATCATGCAATTGACCCTAAAGTAAGCAAGTGTAAGCAAAGTTGGCAACGGATAATATACTTGAACAGATTAGAAACAATCACACATAAATACATATTAAACACCTTAGACTGGAGAATAAACATTCGTATTTATCATACATAATATTAATCAATATCTGTCCCGACCGGATATCGAACCTCAGTCAGAACCACGAGCTTTGTAGTCAGGTTCTTTAACCACTCAGTCGTCCGGTCATCGAGTTGGAAATCAAATAAGTCAAAGCAATTTCAATCTATATTTCCTTGTGCAGCAACAGTACAAACAGAAATAAATATAATAGTTTATTGACTGAAGCTGGTAATATTTCTTGCAGAACAGAAGCAAATATTTTATTTTCCGGCAGTAAAAAACCGTCTCCGGTCCGGCTCTATAAAACTTAGTCACATGAAAGATGAAATATCGGAGGCAAGGCCGGAGCCACAAGTAGAGCGACGATTACGAATAAAATAGTCAATGTTACTTTCATTCCACAAGGTGGATGGTGGTTTATGCGTGTTACAGTGATGTTATTGTTAGTTTGTAAGTACCCTACAAAGATAATAATTAATAACAATGATCCAACCTACTTACGTCCGACTAATGGAGACACTCCACCTGTAAAAATGAGTCTTTTTTCTTTAATTCCCACTTTTAATACGAAGGTGGACAATCACTAACTCACGCCAATCACACGATTTACTTAATTACACTACATATTATATTATTCATCATTATCTGTCTAGACAAGAAAACAAAATAAATATATAGTTAGCTGAAGTTCTTTCTTTCTTTCTGTTGAATCCTTGTCACGTGCTTACCAAATGCACAAATCCGAGCTTTGTTGTCGCCAAAAATAATAGATCAAAAAGTTGCGATGGAAAATGTAATTTTCTCTTGTCGCTTAACTAAAAGTCACATCTCAAAACGTATCGGAAGTGAATTTTAGCTCGCTGTCCCGTGTCCGAGCCTTGTCTACATAATGTATGGAAATTTTAAATCTAGCGCGAGTTCTCTTCTATTGTATGCAATTCACCTTTTGTTCGCATTTTCTTAAAAAACTGTCGTATATGTACGGTAGTTACGAAGTATCTTTTACGGGACATCTAGACTAGATGCCGAAGCCGTTGATATTTAAAACTCACTAAGGTGTTTAATTAAATATAACAAGAATGAGACAGTGAATATTGAACGTCTGAGAATCTAACCCAAATAATATAAGGAACGGTAATAAAATTAATGATTTTGACACTCTACATGTCCGATATGTCCGACTTAAATAAATGAGTGTCTATGATAGTAACCACTTACTGCCACTTGACCCTCTTTTTCCTTTGCCTTCTTTGTTTCATAACATAACACACACACACACACACGACTGCCTAAAAAAGGAGTACATTATTTTATACTTCATAGCATACAAATTGTATACTTAAAATATTTTTTAATGCACTTGTACTTTCAAAGGGGCTTGTTCCATGGATCAAAATATCTGTAGAAAGTACGTTATTTCCACAAATGCCGCAGGCGAGCAGAAAAGTAATTTTTAATTTGCCATATTTTACAAAAATCTTTTAAACAATGAGCCCAAAGGGGCGTGCTTTTTTAATTCAGTTATGCAAAAATAACAAAAGATTTAATGTTACAAAGAAAATATTTATTCATACAAGATAGGATAAATTAAATACCAATACGTAAAAAAGCATTTCGCGAAACGTTCTAAAAGGTGAAATAGGATCCATTTCAATGACTTGAACCAAAGCGTACAAACGAGATAAATTTATTTTAAGCTATAAAATTAACAATGAATAGCCGTATGTATGTATTTATTATCAAACCACGTTTAGAAAGGGATCCGAGAGTACCGTTAGCACAACAGTAGTCTATTTGGTATCTTTTTAAGTGCAGACTCTTAATTGATAAAAGAATTAATAGATTTACAGAGTATGCTTTGCATATTTGGACTCTATTCTCGGTAAATGTTGTCATTTGTTTTATAAAAAATATTAATGTCATATCTGACAAATCTGTCACTAATTCACATCATTTTATAGTCATTTTTCATTTATATTTTTTTGAAGTAATATAATTTGATGTTATTTCCATGCTTTAGAACTTCATTTGTACCAAAATTACAATTTAATTTATCTGCAATATCTACCACTGACAATGTCATATCATGCATTATTTCAAAAATGACATATGAGCTCAATCTCTTTCTAAAAGAGGTTTGATAATAGTAGGTACGGCGTAAAGATTTTATTCTATATAACTTCGAAAACATTTAGTTTACTTTGTATTGTTTACATAGGGTCAACATAATTTGAAGAGTAAGCTTTCTATACGTTATGCGTAAAATGTTTGAGGTTTTGGGTTGAATAAAGCTGTACTGTACGGTAAATAATTCTTATTCGTATCTTATTTTCAATTTCTGCTAAAAGCCTTTTATATTTAGTTCGAAGTCACACAAACGAAAATTCAACAAACATTCGTTTTGGCAGGGATGTATGGGATGGGGTCTCTTACTTAAGTACCTAATTCCAAAATTCGGATGCTAACCAGGATCCACATAATATCAGCGTCGAGCCACCTTTAGTGACCCGACGAGTGCTGAGTGGACTCCTTTTTCGCATATGTAACTTATTTCTATTTTCAATTATTGTTTTTATTTTTCTTCTTAGCATGTACCTGTTACTTATGCGAAATAAAGATTTCTTATTCTTATTCAAAATTCTGAGAAATTAAGTACTCTCTACCGATTTAAACTGAAAAATTGAACATACTAACCACGTTCAGTGGATGTGAAATTTAATATGCTTTCACCGTCAAGTTAAATAATTGGAGATTTATAAAATGCTCAGCTTTTGGATTCCAAAGGCAAGTTTACGGTTGCCGCCCCAAAACTGGCTCTCACGCCTGCTCTGAAAGCAGAGCGGTACCGAGAGCAAGTTTCGCAGGGGCACGGGGTTCTAAATAAATCGAAAGCTAATGTATTAAAATGTCGAATGGGTTTATAATAACGAAAAGTTTATTTTTAACTGTAAACTTCTCCAGATTTATTAAAAAGGCTATTTATTAAAAATTGTATAGAATACAATAAGTTAGTTTTTTAACACTCTTAAAAAGTTTACGGTGTCAGGAAAAAGCTCTTCGAAATTTTAATACATTCCATATATTAACTTGCGATATCCAGATACGTGGCCGTTTCGCAGACATGCACGTTACAACACGATATATGCACAAGCGTGTTTATATTTTTAATTAGAAATATTTCAGTAATGTTTAGATGAGTTTGACTGAGCAAACCTTGAGGTTGACAAATTTTCCATACATCTTCTTCTTCTAATATATAAAAATCTCGTGTCACGGTGTTTTTTATCGAAATCCTCCGAAGCGGCTTGACTGATTCTTATGAAATTTTTTTGTCTGCATTTGGTAGGTCTGAGAATAGGTCGTAAACTATTTTTATACCCCTATTCTTCGCAGACGGAGTCGCAGGCAACAGCTAGTCTAATATATAATAATCTCGTATCACGGTTTTTGTTATCGAACTCCTCCGAGACGGCTTGACCGATTTTTATGAAACTTTTTATTCTCTATATTTGGTAGGTCTGAGAATAGGTCGTTAGGCTATTTTTTATATCCCTAGGTGATAAATGGCAAAACAACGTTTGCGGGGTTAGAGCTAGTTGTCCCATATTCAAAGCATCAAAGCCGTGACTACTACATTTTAGATCAAAAATTCTGATGATAAACCTACACACGAGGGTTTAGTCAAACTAACTCCAACATCTGCTAAATAAAAATATCTGCTGAAATAATCCAGATTAATTTTAAAACACTGCATAGCAGGTTATCGAAAATAAAATTGATTTTTCACTTCTCATGCTCTTAAAATGTTACTTTAGTCTCTGCATATCGGGACTAAAGCTCTTTTTTGATCTCAAGGGATTAAAGTAAAATTTTTTTAATTGACTATGGAAATCCCTAAACTGCCAATCACGGTGTTTGTGAATGGAGGATTATCGGCATTTTCAGTAACTGGGTATAGACAATTTTAAAGCTTTCCACAGACCGAAGCGCGCTGCGGACGCACTGTAGCGCCCTGCGCTTCGGTCTGTGGAAGCCTTTAGGGCGTGGAAATAACCTTAAAATGACAACTGTATAAAAAATATTTAAAAAATAATTATTTCGTGAAACACATTGAATAATTACGAATATTAATCTATCTAATTATAAAATATTAAAGAAGAATTCATTTTATTTTGCACGTAAAGAAAGATTTCCTTTAGCTTAGGTGTTTTTAATTTATTTTTTTTAAAAAGGTTTCGGCAAAGCAGTTCCCTGCTCTATCGATAAAATAGCAATCCGCAATGTCGGCAAAGCAGTGCTGGAGTGTACGGTAGATAGAGCAGTTACGTATGAATGTTAATATGGCGTAACTTCAAAATAATGCGATGTCAGTTGCATTTAATAGTAAATAGAAAGTATAATTAGATATAATTTAACAAAGAATTGGCATATAGAAAATAAACTTAAAAAGTCGTTTCTTTATTCACGGGTAAGTGTTTCAGTTAACAATATATTTTGTGTGTGAACTTAGATCAATTAGGTTAATTTATTTGCCGATTCTAATGAATGAACAATTATCATTCTTACATGCATAGTCCAATTAGTTTTAACATAGTCTTTAAGTTAGAATCTGTTGGCTAATTATGCAAGCATTTAAAGCGTCACTTTACAAAAAAATATAAAAGAAAAGAAAAGACAGCGGTATTTTTTTTTTGCTATTTGAATTTTGAACAGATGTCCATTGCTCGTATTGAGCATACGTTGTAAAAAAGTAATTTTGTACGTCGTTTTTTTTCCTCGCATTCAAAGTGAAAAGTAGAGTGTTTAACGCGGGACTAAACTACCATAATGACAACTCGAATTATAGCCTCCCTCGCTATCGCTCGGGTGGCTAAATATCTCGTGTCATTATGGCTTGTTTTAGTCCCTTGTTGAACAATCTACTATTTCACTTCTCATGCTCTTAAAATGTTACTTTAGTCTCTGCATATCGGGACTAAAGCTCTTTTTTGAACTCAAGGGATTAAAGTAAAATTTTTTTAATTGACTATGGAAACCCCTAAACTGCCAATCACGGTGTTTGTGAATGGAGGATTATCGCCATTTTCAGTAACTGGGTATAGACAATTTTAAAGCTTTCCACAGACCGAAGCGCGCTGCGGACGCACTGTAGCGCCCTGCGCTTCGGTCTGTGGAAGCCTTTAGGGCGTGGAAATAACCTCAAAATGACAACTGTATAAAAAATATTTAAAAAATAATAATTTCGTGAAACACATTGAATAATTACGAATATTAATCTATTTAATTATAAAATATTAAAGATGAATTCATTTTATTTTGCACGTAAAGAAAGATTTCCTTTAGCTTAGGTGTTTTTAATTTGTTTTTTTTTAAAAACGCTGTCGGCAAAGCAGTTCCTTGCTCTGTCGATAAAATAGCAATCCGCACTGTCAGCAAAGCAGTGCTGGAGTGTACGGTAGATAGAGCAGTTACGTTTGAATGTTAATATGGCGTGACTTCAAAATAATGCGATGTCAGTTGCATTTAATAGTAAATAGAAAGTATAATTAGATATAATTTAACAAAGAATTGGCATATAGAAAATAAACTTAAAAAGTCGTTTCTTTATTCACGGGTAAGTGTTTCAGTTAACAATATGTTTTGTGTGTGAACTTAGATCAATTAGGTTAATTTATTTGCGATTCTAATGAATGAACAATTATCATTCTTACATGCATAGTCCAATTAGTTTTAACATAGTCTTTAAGTTAGAATCTGTTGGCTAATTATGCAAGCATTTAAAGCGTCACTTTACAAAAAAATATAAAAGAAAAGAAAAGACAGCGGTATTTTTTTTGCTATTTGAATTTTGAACAGATGTCCATTGCTCGTATTGAGCATACGTTGTAAAAAAGTAATTTTGTACGTCGTTTTTTTCCTCGCATTCAAAGTGAAAAGTAGAGTGTTTAACGCGGGACTAAACTACCAAAATGACAACTCGAATTATAGCCTCCCTCGCTATCGCTCGGGTGGCTAAATATCTCGTGTCATTATGGCTTGTTTTAGTCCCTTGTTGAACAATCTACTATTACTACTTATGTACCTATGAATTTGGAATGTAAATTATTTTTTCCTTTAATCGTGGTTTGCTTTAGTATTTTTTCTACCCTCACGATATGAACATATTTTCGGTTCACTGAGCATGGAACTTCAAAGCTGGGGTCAAGCAGAATCTGATGCATAAATCTTTCATGTTTCTGTTTAGGAATCCTTTGAGTCTTTGTGGAATGCAGGATTAGTTGGAAATATTTTGAAACTTGTTGTTTGAAATATGCGTGTGGGTGGCGATGGTGGTATGCATTTGGAATCTTTAGGACAGTAACAGCACTGTATCAGCCGCTAATTATCAATAAAAGTCAATCTACTGCTTAGATTAGGTAAAAATATATCTATAAGATAAAAATTAGTAAAACTTAAGACAGTGCAACTTAAACAATCTACACACTTGGTTACGCAAGTTAGACGCGTCTAATTAATTAGATACGTCAATCAATCAAGTAACGGGCCATCAAAGATCCTATCTCCGCAATTGCGGCAATGGGGGTCAATTGTGAATGCAGTTATACCGCCCATTACGGTTTATTATGATTAAGATATTTATTAAAATTGATAAAGGGTGACCTAAGTTAACATGTGATGGTGACGAGTCTATAAATAAGTTTGATCACATTTGTAGCTGAAAGGATGATTGATAGTATATTTGTTGAGGACAGATACAAGACGGCTTGCAACCACAGCTATGGGTCTCTTTCACTCTCTTTGACACTTTGTACGTGTTTTTGTAGGTAGAGCTTGTCTAGTTTAAAATGACGCGCCCCACCACCGCACTCACGCACAGGATTCGAAACTCAATTCAACCTACAATAGACTCTATTGTAGCTCAAATTGAGCTCCAAATCCCGTGTGCAAACGCGGTGGTGGGGCGCGTCATTTCAAACTAGACAAGCTCTATTCACTGAGCTTAGTAACCTAAATGCATTTAGCGTAATGCTAATTAGTAGGTATACAATTTTCATCCCTGCCTATATACGTCCCACTGGTAGGCCACAAGCTTCCTCTCAGAATGAAAGGGCTAGGGCCGTAGTTCCCACACTGACCCAGTGCGGATTGGGAATTTCACACATTTCATTGAATTACTTCCCAGGTTTGTGCAGGTTTCCTCACGATGTTTTCCTTCACCGTAAAGCTCATGGTAAATTTCAAATATAATTTCGCACATAAATTCTGAAAAACTCAATAGATGCAAGACTAAATTCGAACCCACGACCATCTGCTTAGCTCAAGGGCAATAGGTCAAACCACTAGGCCATCACGGGATACAGTTATATTTATACGTGTGTAATCTATACTAATATATAAAGCTGAAGAGTTTGTTTGTTTGTTTGTGTGGTTGTTTGTTTGAACGCGCTAATCTCAGGAACTACTGCTCCGATTTGAAAAATTCTTTCAGTGTTAACACCGGGGGGGTAGGGGGGTGGGTTAAGGTGGGTTGAGGGTGCGGGGGAGGAGGTGCGGGGGTTCCAGAGGGGGGATGAAAATTTTACTGATTTTGCCGTAGAATGCACCGTTTTCAAGATATTTGACAAAAACTGGGGGGATAGGGAGGGTTGTGAGGGGGATGAGGGTGCGGGGGAGGGGGGATGCAAAGGGGGGATTAAAATTTCAATGATTTTGCCGTAGGATGACCGTTTTCGAGATATTTGACAAAAACCCTGGGGGTGGGGGGGGGGGGGTTGAGGGGGGGTCGGGTGCCGGGAAGGGTACGGGAGAGAGGGTGCGGGGGCATTAAAGGGGGATGAAAATTTCATTGATTTTGCCGTAGGATGCACCGTTTTCAAGATAACTGACAAAAAAAAAATTGAAGTAAAACTTCTATAGGCATAGGCACGCTTGACTTGGGACGAACGCGGGTGTGCGGGGGGTGCTGTGTGAGAGGGCGTCCGGGGGGTGTGGAGGGGTGCGGGAGGGTTGGGGGTGCGGGGGGGTGAGGGGTTGCTGTGCGCGGGGGGTGCGAGGGGGTGCGGGTTGGAGGGTGCGGGGGGTTGCGGGGGGGGTAATTTTTTTTATATCGAGGAACTGAGGAGAGCCATAATTGATGAAAAAGCCAATTGGATAAAAATAAGCTGCCCAAATTACTAATTCCACGCGGATGGAGTCGCGGGCAAAAGCTAGTGCGATATAAATATATTCATTAATTCTGTATGAGTCTGGCAGTACTTTTCTATTAAAAACTAAAACATTTGTCTGAAATTTTAACAAAGGAGGACAAACTAATTGTCCTCACTCTAAAACTACTTACAATTTTACTGTAACCGAGTCCCCTAAAATCTTGATTTCCAAGTAAAACCCAATTAATTTCGACTCAAGACAATCAACGGCAATTCAAAGAAAAAAGCGTCACGTGTACGGAATGGTCTCGACATTTGTTTCCTCTGTCTCTTTTTCACTTGTTCCATCGTATACTTTTCTTTCATGTCTCTCCAAAGATTTCGTCGAATGTTCTCGAAGTTTTAGGAAAGTTTCCCTTTTTATTGTGTCCGTGGGGTTCCCGAAATGGCACTGAGTTTCGTGTTAGAACATTATCATTATTTCGTTGTTGATTCGGCTAATTTAGACGCGTAAAAGCTTAATGATGCCTCCCTAATGTAAATATTGTTCAAAACAAAAGTTACCAATGGCAATGCTGCCAGGAATAAAAAGGTTGAGGCAACATAACTTATTAATAAATAGCTTTTGCCCGCGACATTATAACGTAGAAAACGACGACTTACTACGTAGAAAAATAGTTTATTAGCACCGTTCAATGTTCAAAATATCCAAGCCAATAACAGTCGTAAAAATTAATAAAAAAAACAACATCAATATTACTAGCTCTTAGGAAACCTAACTACTTATTCCAGTGCACTTTAGTATGAACACAATAAAATGCTTTTAGATTGGACTTTTTACGTGAACTAAGAAGTAAAAAGTTAAATAAGTTCAAGCAGTGGACCCAAACCTTATCAATTACGCATGTTATGACGTAAGAGGGTCCAATTACATCCAGTTACCGGGACCAGACACTTATCCTGGAATAGCAAATAGAGTTTTAGTCCCAGGGGCTAACTCCGCAGTTTGTTTCGAGAGTAGTCTTACATATTGAAAAGAGCATTTTTGTCCATGTTTTTAATTTGGTTGCAAAGTTTTTTCCGTTTTTAAAGTTGAAAACTAGTTTGCTAGGTACTCCGTAATTCAAGCGAGCGTAACTCTAAATTATAATGATGTACATAAAAAATTAATTTAAATTCCTTGAGTGTCAAAATTAAAATAAATTAAACATGTGGACAAGATGTATCAGGCATTAGACAGGATGAAAACAATACATACCTACTCACTTATAACCTATTTTTTATTTGTTATTAGGTACCTGCCGCACCACTGAACTAACAATGTAACCAAAATTAGCCTGGAGTTGAAATCTCATAACATAACACTTGCATTAAGTGCCAAGTACGATTTTCTTTAACACAAAGTCGTAATCGAATACTAATTCACATCGATACCGTCCGAAAACGGTCGGTAATACTCATAACGATTCCCAATAATCCGTAACGACGATTCGCAATAATCTATAACGTCGAAGCGCAATAACGGCGACAAACGAGCGGAATCTCGTCATGCCATAATCTAAACGATCGCGACCCTAATAATGTATAAGGGATGAGCTCCTTTAGCACAGCAGTGATAATATCTCGGTAATTTCCGTCTGTATTTAGATTGGAATAGTAAATTATAAAGTGGTGAGTTTTTTTTTAAAGCGTCGCTTGAGATACAAAATGTTTTGTCTTGGCCCATGTCCAAAGTTGAGGGAGGTAACTTCGTGGTCAAAACTGGTGAATTATTCTAATATAATTGCAAAAGAACAAAGGGGATGAGTTTACAGAAATCGTAGCGAACTGAAGAAAACCTGGATAGGAAAAATGGAAAGATCATTTCACTTAAAGCTTAGAGGATGAAGCTGCACGTGTCATGAATCAAGCTCCTGACCAAATACTATAATGTAATACATATAATTATTGCAGGTGATTACATCTCCTCAAAAAGCCTAGGGCCCAAATTCGTATGAGAATTCTGCATGTTTTTGATGATGTATAACGTGATGTAAGTATTCAGATTTTGAAAAAAGGTGAGTGGAATTCAAAAAGTTCTATATTAACTGCTGGTTAACCATACAAAACGATCATGATTAACTGTCTGTCGCACAGCGGAATATTTTATGGTGTAGTGTTTCGCGCGTTTATTGAATTCAACGAATGTTAAGACCGCCTTACCAAATTAAGTCAACGAAGTAAAGCTGTTCATTGACACACAAAGTTTGCTAAGATTAATTATTAGTTCCATTGGAAAAAGGGTATATAATGCTCCACAGAAACATCTGGCACTGACTTGCAGCACCCCAGTATGGTTTTCTTGTGACAATTTTATTGTTCATAAATAAAATAATTTAAACATTAACCCTAAGAGTGACAGTCAAAGCTGGAAACTATTTCCTACACATCTACCTAGAGTAGATGGAGTAATAATGAATAAGCATGGATTGTTCAAACATCGAGGGAAAAGGGTTTATAAATAATGCATCTCTAAATTGGATTCTGTCACAGATTGATCTGGATTACCCAAATTACTAGCTCATTAATTAAACTTTCACAGTGAACATCACTCATCGAAATTTAATAGAATCCGCGTACAGATGTGCGCTGATTTTAATAATGGTTATTAATAACATTCATTTGTGCGAAGGATTATTACAAGGGTAAAATATTTGGCGCTTAATACTGTAGGATCTCTTGTTAATGTGGATTTATGAAGTTTAATTTGATGTTTCTTGACAAATTAGTGACATTAAAAAACGACATTATTTAGCTTACTTTCAACAAATAATTAAACAGAGGACGACGCAACGATCGCTCTAAAGTTATTAATAACAATGAATGAAGTTAGGAGACAGGAAACAGAAAATTTTGGTCATGTGGATTAAACCAATTTCTTAGAAATGTTTAAGAGAAGACGATCCATTGCTATTTAAGTTATTTGTATTGCATATCATATTGCATATCGTCATAGCGTTATTTGTTCAAGTGATGATAACATCTCTTTTGAAGATGGAAAAGATTGTTTTTAATTTAAATAAGTCCCACACCAAACACAACAGTATTAATTATTATGAAGAAAAAAACTATTAAGGAAGCAATTTCAAAGTTTTCCCTCTACGGTAAAAAGTAAACGATAATACTACGGTTTTAACTGTTTTTAAACAAAAAAACTAGAAAAAAGTATGAACATGCCTAGGACGACAAGCTCTGTGTGGGAGCTGCACTTTTACATTATAATTATACTTTAATAACCGGGTGACGTTGACTGACGAGGGAGCGGCGATTGATTTGAGCTAAATATAATTTTAGGGTGCATTTATCAGACTGCAGCAGTGACAAAGTATCCAGTAATTTGTTGCTGCATGTATACCTACCTAAGAGATTCACTATTTTTATTGATTTTATCTTAGTGGCAAAAGTAATCTGTTTATTTAATCAGAAAAAAAAAATCTGCTATAGTTAACATCGTCAATATTACGTAGTTACTTTGTTTATTCATTGAAGTGTTAAAAAGAGAATTTAAAAAGTATACTCGAGAACGTTAAGTGATGTGGGTATGATCTAAGGGTGGTTAATTACACAATATCTTGGTCATTACGATTTACTAGCTGTTGCCCGCGACTCTGTCTGCGAAGAATTAATTTATCGCTATCCCGCGGAAACTATTTATTCCGGAATAAAAATAAAAATTGACAATAAAAATTATTATTATTATTATCTAAGTATATGCTAAACCAAAATTTCATCAAAATCCGTCAAACCGTTTTAGCGTTATTGAGTAACAAACATTCATACATCCATCCATACGTTTATAATATTAATAAGATAGAAATTACTCTAAGCATCTAAAAAACCTTTTCATAGTTCACACTTATAATAAATAAAAAAGATTATTTTACAGCTTTTGTGCAACAATAATAAAGTTTTTCAGAGTACAATATAACACGCTATTAAAATGGTAGATGACTCAGCTAATGCCAGTGCCTCGCAGATCTGAAGTTCTTTCGACAAACAGACACTGTTGTTCTGGCACCTCCATAATTTGGACTTAGGTAATTTAAATCTTTATTTACACATCACTGCCTGCTGCTCTCAACTTTGTCTGTGTTAAATGGCTTATCATCTTATAAAATAAAATGTGCAAAAATCCACGTTGACCTCTCGACCTGTAGTAGCTGCGTGAAAGAATGACACAATTTGTCTGACTTTAGGTAATTATTACATATTGAACTTTTTTTGTTAGACCAGTACAGAAAAAAATCAAACAAATGAAGCTTCTCTCCATAAATCCGTTCGCCTAGAATTAGTATTTGCATTAAAAAGTTGCATATGGCATGGTCCTAGTAGTATTTGATATACTATCAAATTAAATTAGGTATGAGATATATCTATACCAATTTCGACCCAAAAGATATATATAAGGTAGTAAAACATACACACATCTATTTATCATCTTAAGCTGTTTAAAGCTTTCAGAAGAAGGTATAAATCTTCGAAAAGAAAGTTAATTTGCAAAATGTATCCGATACAATTCAGTCGACGTATTATTAGTAACGTGTCAGTGTCAGTTACTCGATACGTACATTGCTACGACCAAATTCGACGTCAAACTTGTCGAAATGTTTCGACTTGTTGAATTAGATACTGGGGTATCGGGTTCAAGAACATCCGGACATGTTAGTTCGTGAATGATGGGATTGTTGTGAAATTAGAAGCGGATAGGTAAGATTACAGTATTGATAGAAGCTTTTTGGTTCAGTTCGCTTCTGAGAGTTGAAACGTAACAAATATAACGTTCAAGTGGCTGCTATGTTTATTATCACACTATCATCTTTATTTAACCTATAAACGTCTTATTACCTATATAAGACGGAGTACAGAGAAACCTGGGAATCGTTCATTTTAGTATCGGGCCATCATGAAAGGTCCCCCGTTGCGTCACTTAACAACTTTCAGATCCCAGCAGCCTTCATTCGAACAAATATTAACAGTATCTTTGATCCCTTGGCCCAATTCTTAACCTCTATAAGTTGTTATGTTGAAAATACCTACCCAGATTAGTGAAGAATCAGAAAGAAATCTAAAAGCTAGTTTTAGAATAAATTTGACATCTTAGTTATATAGTAAAATCAATATTATTCTCTATTATGATACTGAATTATCTTTCCATCATCTTATTGATCTAGATAGACTGTCAATGGATAGTAGTGAGCAATCAACATAGGTACCTACATCCTGAACTTCATTTATTTTCCAAAATTTGTTATTTGGTTTAAATAGTTAAAATTATACTTTAACATCACAAAAATAAACTTAACGGCCACTTTATTTAATTCTTGACTCGCTAATTGCTACAAATGTCATGTCTCAGATACATACGGTGATTCACAAGCTGCTTCTGGACTGGTGCCAATTATATGCTTTAAACAAAAAAAACTGACAGTTTAAAGAACTTGGTATAGATATTCGTAAATATAACTTATAGCCTTGTATGTATTTTCTTAAACATTAGGGTAAAACCAGATTAGCGTAATTTTTTGAGTTGTGAGTTGCGTAATTTCGGTCGCGTAATTTTTGGTTTCATATAAAAGTTCTATTTGTGTAAAACTCATTTTGCGTCGCCGTGTGAACAAAACAGGAGTTTTGTATGAAACCGAATGTAGCAGAAATTACGCCGCTGACGATTTAAAAAATTACGTTCGTCTGGCTTCACCCTTACAAGCAAAGGTCTTTGGAGAAATATTCGGCTTGGTTTACCGTCTTTTCTACTTTTAAATGTCAGTATGATATATCGCTTTACTATTATATTTTTGTCACTTTTCTGATAAAAATAGTAATAGTAATTGTTTCTGAACCTTTGCGATACAGTTATACCAATCCTTAGTGCTTCAGTGTTGACTTTGTTGGTTTACCTAAGTGACACAAATGACACGCTCCTGCTATAGTTTCAAAATTAAGTGTTACCGGTCAATATCAAATCAAATATTATATCTCCTTAGAAAATTAATATCCTTTTGCCTCTTCTACACTCAAAGACTGATATATATCACAGAAGTTTGCATCACTAAACTTTTAAACAAGTCCCGTTAAATCTTTTGCGAACTCGATATCATCGCATTAATATGAAAAGCAACTTGCTGTCAAGTTCTTAATTTCTTTTAAACCTTAACAACTGTCAAACTAGCCTGGGCCAAGACACAGGCCATTAATCTTAAAGGTACTTCGTAAGTTCGCAGAGTTGCATTAAAAGTTCTCTTTTAACTTTTACATTATTTTAACCGTGCAATGACGAGTTAAATAATTAGACTTGGGGCGTTTAGGAATGCTGGCTTTAGAAGATACTACTTGTCCATTTCTGTTTAATTTCAAAGGGGTTTAAATGTAAACAGTATTTTGAGGCTGGGCTGCATAATTTGTTTAGTAGCGTAATTATTACAATTAATGCTTCAAACTTTAGATTTTCATTTAAACATTAATAACCCAGAACTGGCTCAACAGCTGGTGTAAAACTCTGTATCCCCCCCCCATAATCTGTAAATCATAATAGTCCTTAACTTGGTATGATTCAACAAACAACATTCAACAAATAAAAAAACCGGCTAAGTGCGAGTCGGACTCGCGCTCTAATTTTTGGATAAGAATTTCAAAATATACGCCGTAAACAGCCGTAACTATAATAATCCAGTGTTAACAGAACCAAAATGTACGCAGTGTGAGATCATTTTATATTGGTTTTCGGGACCCCTTAATATTTAATATAATTAAATTTTTATTATTTGTTGTTGTACCGGCCACAGTAATACATAATCGGTGAAAATGTCAAGTTTCTATTTAACCCCATTATAAAGATCTAGTTAAAAAACACGTATCTTGTATGACCACCCCCTTTGAAAATGAAAAATTTTACTGTACGAGAAATGCTTACAAGAAGAATCATTGGCTCTGGATCCTGTGCTAGGGGTCCCTGTGTTACAAGATCCAGGTAAAAAAACCGGCTAAGTGCGAGTCGGACTCGCGCACCGATCGTTCCGTACAAAATTTTGGTCCCTGTGTTACAAGATCCAGGCAAAAAAACCGGCTAAGTGCGAGTCGGACTCGCGCACCGAGCGTTCCGTACAAAATTTTCTATTTCAAAAATTTATGCTTTTCACAATTTTTCCTTTATCTGTGCTATAAGACGTTGCTTCGTACCAAATTTCAAGATTCTGAGTTCACGGGAAGTACCCTGTAGGTTTTGATTCCCTGTGAGTGTTAAAAATTTGCGGCATAAACGGCTGTATCTTTTGATTGCGTTGGCTTAGAAGTTTGATTTTTTCACAGCTCGAAGGGACAGTAGACTTGAGTATTTGATATGAATTTCAGCTTGATACGGGTGAGGCCACACGAGCGTAATTTTGTGAGTTTGTGAGCGGCAGAATTTCGGTTGCGCCATACATTGTGTCACGTGAGTGTCACGTGATGGCGCGCATATTGTACGGCGCGGACCGAAATTCTGCTGCTCACGACTCTCAAAATTACGCTCATGTGGCCTCACCCTATCTCCACGCGTTTCTGAGAAAAAGTTTCTTGACAGACAGACAGACGGACAACAAAGTGATCCTAAGGTTCCGTTTTTTTCCTTTTGAGGTACGAAACCTTAAAAATACACCAAATAATGAACACTTTACTTCGTACAGAAAAGTTAATACGGAGATACAATATCTATTTGCTAATCAATTCCTTTTTTAACTTTATTTTATTTTTAGTATTTCTTGTTATAGCGGCAACAGAAATACATCATCTGTGAAAATTTCAACTGGCTAGCTATCACGGTTTATAAGATAGAGCCTGGTGACAGACTGACAGACAGACGGAGAATGGAGCCTTAGTACATAATAGGGTTCCGTTTTTACCCTCTGGTACAGAACCCTAAAAAGGATAACACTTCTTCCATCGCAACGTTCTCTTCTGACCTTCCCCTGGGAAACTACTTCGTGAGCAAATGCTAAGTTATTCAGAGGGGCTAAAAACCATGTCTATTTTTTGCCTTTCGTTTTTGCCGGACACATATTCATGTTCAAAATAGACACGGAGTCTCCAGAGAGTTGCAGGAGCAAAAGAAGTACCGTGAGATGTTCTGCGTCAAACTCGTCATCGGTTGAATGTAATAAAATATTTTACCTACGACACTCGGATCCGTTTAGCAGGCGATATGAAGTTTTAGTGCAGCCATAAATCTATGCCGTGTAACGAGAAATAACTATACATATCATTTAAATTGTCCAACTCATTAAATTTAAATTTAGTTTTAATAAATGTTCATCAAAGATAATCGTTGCGAGTAATTGTACATTAACGATAAGGTTGCCTAAACCTTGTTTTTTTTTCTCTATGTGCTACGTGGTTTTCTGTATTGCTGACAATATTGTGGGCAATAGTCGTTTTTTTGTACTGTACCTATTGTACGTTTCTAGCTAAGTGTTTAAAGATTTTTAAAAGCCTTGGTCGCTGCTTAAGGATTATTAACATGTGTAATATCAACATGCTTATGCATTCCCAATAAAATTCTAACGGAGGGCTATACTCTGCGGGATCAAATTAGAAATGATGAAACCGTCACATAGCTCGAAGAATCGCCAGACTCAAGTTCACTTTCATATAATTAATATATCAGATAAACTTCCGACGGTTGAACATTTATTATTGTATTTTATTAATGATACATTTTTTCATAGAATACAAATATATTAAGAAACAATAACAATGAATAAAACTTAACTATAAACTAAATATTTAACTTAAAAACTACTAGACTACCTGAGTCTAAAAAAGGCCCCCGTCCCGTGCCATCGTACCCAAAAGGCTGGCAGCATTCCCTCGTTGAATGGCGATGGCGATTCGTTGAGAGAGATAGCTTCTGCACATCTTTAATTAAGTTGTATGCGCCGGGACCCCAAGGACCCAGAGTCTCAAAACAGTTTGGTTGTTGACATTAATAATCATGACGACAATAAGGGCAGTGTTCGCCGTCACCACCTAAACCAGCGCTCCGGGGAGCCAAGCGAGCGAATCCTCAGTGAGCGGACCGCCTCGCGAGGCTAGCGTGAGAGGCGTGATTTTGTTCGATAGTGCTCAATCAAATTCGCACCGAAAATGACTGGCTCGCGAGGCAGTCCGCTTAGTGGGGACCCGCCTTAAGCTGCTCGGGCGCAGTTCATTACAAAGAATCTCGGATAGTTTGGAAACTGTCGGACAATTATCCGATATGTCAGTACGTGAGACGGTAATTTTCTACTTAAAAGCGTCATAAATTGATAGTAAATAAAACGCTTGTTTCGGTAACGCTTGTTGCCTAGTATTTAAATGCTCATAACGTGATTTCCGAACTAAGTATTATGAATGTCCATATTTTTCTGGCACTTGCTGCACACTGATTTGATCCAATAAAACGCAAATAGGAATTATTCTCTCACAATAACATGCCAACAAAAGCGACCCATTTTCACGCGTGACCGCCGGCGTCAAATCCACGCAAATCATTTCAAAACTGATACTGAATTGCCAACAATTTCGACGGAAAGGAAATTCTATTTTTACGGAACATTCAGTCAAAAAGCCCCTGAATTTTGAACGGAGCGCTTACAAAGTTCGAAGAGTATTGTGATCGAACTCTTTGATTCGAGAGTTCTTGGAAGCTCAATCAAACCGGTGGAATCCGCAACGTGACACAAACGTCTGCTCATGATATCGCTATTTGGGGATAAGTCGATGAAATTTCGCTTTTGAGGCAAGGAGACAGAAAGGAGGAGGTATAAAAATTTATCTAGCTTCTTAGTTTACTATAATTATATACTCTTATATTCTTCTGTATTAATGAACTGAAACAATTACTTTGCTCACCCGCGACCTTACGATAGTTACGTTTATGCAAGAAATGCGTGTTCATGCAGTTTCTTCACCTCCACACTGTACGAACACACACAAATCACACAACCTAACCTAACCTAACCTAACCCAACCATCACCACCACCAAACTACACTGACGCGTTTCGAACTCAACCAGAGCTCATCTTCAGAGTAGGCACCACAACCGTACGCTATGCTACCAAATGTTAAACATGTTTTAAACATGTTAAACATGTTTTTACTCTCAGACCTACCGAATACAGAGAAAAAAGATTCATAAAAATCGGTCTAGTCGTTTCGGAGGAGTTCGATAACAAACACCGTGACGCGAGATTTTTATACATTAGATTTATTTAATAAATACAGATAAACTCCATGCTGCCGGTGTAATAAATAATACCAGCAACAAAAAAAATATCAAATTTCAAATAAATAGTTAACCAGAACGAAAGCCGATCCATAAGGCGTACGGAGTGGAAATAGAATCATGTGGCATAAATTTTTCTTTGGCAGATAAGGAAAATGGTGTATTTCGCTTGCATTTCAGTAACAGACGAGCAGTCAGCAAAATAAGTCGCTTGATTTGGTATAAATAAATCAAAAAATCAAAAACCCCTCTGCAGAAATACTGAAAAGGTGGAAACAAGATAAAATGATAAATAACAATAAAACGAATTTAAAACACGTCGATGGCAGTCTTTCAAAATTTAATGCAACGATAAAATGCAGTCGGAGGCATGCATGAAGTGACATTAAATCCCATGCAGCCACTGACTCCCATACAGGTCATACATACAGGTCCCATACATACAGGTCAACACATAACCCTTCCTTCTTCGCAGTCGGGTAAAAAGGGGATGAAGGGAAATCTTTATACGCCAATACTACTCTTTGTCTTTGAATAAGTACATAGAATTCTAATTCTAATTCCACGCGGACGGAGTCGCGGGCAAAAGCTGGTATAAAATAAAGATAAATTAACAATAGTAGATTGTTCAACAAGGGACTAAAACAAGCCATAATGACACGAGATATTTAGCCACCCGAGCGATAGCGAGGGAGGCTATAATTCGAGTTGTCATTATGGTAGTTTAGTCCCGCGTTAAACACTCTACTTTTCACTTTGAATGCGAGGAAAAAAACGACGTACAAAATTACTTTTTTACAACGTATGCTCAATACGAGCAATGGACATCTGTTCAAAATTCAAATAGCCAAAAAAATACCGCTGTCTTTTCTTTTCTTTTATATTTTTTTGTAAAGTGACGCTTTAAATGCTTGCATAATTAGCCAACAGATTCTAACTTAAAGACTATGTTAAAACTAATTGGACTATGCATGTAAGAATGATAATTGTTCATTCATTAGAATCGGCAAATAAATTAACCTAATTGATCTAAGTTCACACACAAAATATATTGTTAACTGAAACACTTACCCGTGAATAAAGAAACGACTATATTATACTTTCTATTTACTATTAAATGCAACTGACATCGCATTATTTTGAAGTCACGCCATATTAACATTCAAACGTAACTGCTCTATCTACCGTACACTCCAGCACTGCTTTGCCGACAGTGCGGATTGCTATTTTATCGACAGAGCAGGGAACTGCTTTGCCGACAGCGTTTTTAAAAAAAAAAACAAATTAAAAACACCTAAGCTAAAGGAAATCTTTCTTTACGTGCAAAATAAAATGAATTCATCTTTAATATTTTATGATTAAATAGATTAATATTCGTAATTATTCAATGTGTTTCATAAAATTATTATTTTTTAAATATTTTTTATACAGTTGTCATTTTGAGGTTATTTCCACGCCCTAAAGGCTTCCACAGACCGAAGCGCAGGGCGATACAGTGCGTCCGCAGCGCGCTTCGGTCTGTGGAAAGCTTTAAAATTGTCTATACCCAGTTACTGAAAATGCCGATAATCCTCCATTCACAAACACCGTGATTGGCAGTTTAGGGGTTACCATAGTCAATTAAAAAAATTTTACTTTAATCCCTTGAGATCAAAAAAGAGCTTTAGTCCCGATATGCAGAGACTAAAGTAACATTTTAAGAGCATGAGAAGTGAAAAAATACATACCTACTACTTTTTGAATATTTGTTTTTTTGTTTCGATTGTTATTCAAATTATGTGATTGGTAACAAAGTGTCTGTGCAAAATAACGACGATGCATAAAGCCACTAGTACGTAACTAATGTAACTGAATTTAATAATGAAATGAGAAAATTATGTGAAACACTTGTTTTCTGCCACTGCTCAGGTCGTCGTTGCTAAATATTGCCAATATTATTTTAAATTAAAAATTGTATAAACTGTGATGTCCGAGTTTAGCTATCAGTTTGTCACTTTAGGTGTAAAATGACGTGTGGAAATTCGTGTAAAACGCTAAGCCGTGAGAAGTTATCGGATCGGATCTCAAAAATAAAAAACCGGCCAAGAGCGTGTCGGACACGCCCAGGATAGAGTTGCAACGTTGCAAAGTTGTATGCAACAAGTATGTATTACCTAATATTTTTCTAAGGATTTTGTATTTTCTACGGAACTTCCCAAGAAGGTATATTTTATAGGTCAGGCTGCTATTTACTCTTAAACTACTAATAATTCTCAAGCAAACTTAGCCGTTATAGTAAAGTTTTCCTTGTTAATTTGATGTATTTTAATCCCATCATGTTTTTTTTTTTAATTTACAAACCAACAGTTATTCTTTAGTAGGGGCGCTCGATTTTAACAAAAATGTGTACTTTAAAGTTGAATAGATATTCACTGCAAACGAATCACTGTATTGAAAAATCGTTTTCACAACCTCAACATGATTTTAAAAGATATATCCAATCTCCCACGCCATAAGGTTAGACGAGAAAAAAATCACCCCCACTTTACGTCTATGGGGGGTACCCTAAAAAAAATTTTCTTTCTACATTTTATTTTACCACTTTGTCGAGGTAACTGCTTCATATATCCATGCAAAATTACAGCTCTCTAGCACTAATAGTCCCTACACTAAGCCGCGGACGGACGGGCGGACGGACAGACAGACATGACGAAACTATAAAGGTTCCGTCTTGCCATTTTGGCTCCGGAATCCTAACAAGGGCTTATTTATTATTAAAATAAATATTTTATAAGCGTTTAATGTTTTAACAAGATAAAAACGACACTAATCCCTGGACTTAATCCAAAGTTGCGTGAAAATTTCATCGTTTGGGGTAAGCTTTTACCAAGAAGCTTTTACACATTTAAGATGTGCAAAAGCGTAAATTGCTTAGTTTTTTAAGGTTCAATTGCTAAAATGGCAAAAACGGAACTCTTACGTCCTGTCCGTATGTCGCAGAAACTTACTTAACTCGGAAATAATAAGAGCTACATTTTGTACGTTTATCATCATCATCATCATCATGTTGGCCTCTTGTTGATCCGATCTTGGATGTAGGCTTCTTCCCTTTTCCTCCATTCTTGGCGATCCTGTGCCCGTCTCATCCAGTCCTGGCCTCCGTGTCGCTGAATGTCGTTGTTTATAATACTTGATTTAAAAAAAAAATACTGCAACCGATGTTTTACTATTCAACTCTTTTACCCAATTATCATTATCAAAGTGTTTTTGTTCTTAGTTTTAGTTATTATTTAGTATAATTAATTAATAATACTCTTGTTATTGGTTGTTCACATTATGTAATTGCTAAACTTGAGGAAGAGCGGGATCTCCTAACACAGGTATTTGTACTTACTGGGAGGTCCCAACCTTCTCTAGCTTATAAAAGGCTGTCACCAATAAAACAATTTTTGAATTTTGAATTTTTGAATTTTTGAATTATAGTTAGTTACCACAGAGGTCGGGAAGTAATGGGCCGTAAACGGCCAAGCGTCAGCGAGGTCGGATAGTATACGAGGCTGGCAACTCCATTGCCCACCGAGGTATGTAGGTATAGTGTTTTTCTCAAACATGCAACGAAACAAATTTAAAAAAAAAAAAAAATCTAAGGTTTATTTCTAGAGACTGCCCTGAGACTGTTGTGGTGTAGGGGTAAAAGCACGCAGCACGGTATGCTGAGGACCCGAGTTCGGCAACTATTACGGCTAAGTTTGCTTGAGAATTATTAGTAGTTTAAGAGTAAATAGCAGCCTGACCTACAAAATATAAGTACCTTCTTGGGAAGTTCCGTACAAAATACAAAATAATAAAATCCTTAGAAAAATATAAGGTAATACATACTTGTTGCATACAGATAGTACACGTCGTAAAGGCGGCGGAACTCTTTCCTGGGCGTGTCCGACACGCTCTTGGCCGGTTTATATTTTTGAGATCCATCCGATAACTTCTCGCGGCTTAAGTAGCGTTTTACACGAATTTCCACACGTCATTTTACACACAAAGTGACAAACCGATAGATAAACTCGGACATCAAAATTTATACCATTTTTAACTAAAAAAAATATTGGCAATATTTAGTAATGACGACCTGAGCAGTGCCAGAAAACAAGTGTTTCACATAGTTTCTCATTTCATTATTACATTCAGTTACATTAGTTACACTTTACATTAAATATTGCTTATAGTTTTTTCTTTAATGGCTGAATGCCATGATGCCTGGTCACAAATTTATGTGGAATGGAAATTAAAAAAAAGGGCACATTGCAGGCCTAGGCCTGCAATTTTGTATGAAATTTCATTAACGACCTCTCGTGTATTATTATTTTACCTCAGCATCCAGAGCCCCAAATCCTAAGTGAAATAGTTCTTTCGATGTAAAACGTGTGGGTGAAGACCGAAGACATTTTTTAATAAAAGAAAAGGTCCTTGTTAGCGAAAGTCCGTGGAAACAAGAAAGCCAGACGAATGGGTGTTTCAACCCAGAGTCGAACCCTGACCCCGCTTCGACCGTTGACCCGCTGATAAAGCGCGAAGGTTTTCATAATTTAATACCGCTTCTGAATTTATATTCCGCCATTGCTAAATTCTTAGTGTAACCTATTTTTTAATTATATAGTACCTAGTTTTTGACAGAATAGATACTTATTCTTCGTTGTTTCCCTGATTAAAAATTGAAATGACGTTATTGCAGGACAGTTAGCTGCTAAGTTATGAACCGTTATTTGTAAATACAAAAAAATTAAGTCCTTATTAATAAAACATAAAAACGTTTTTATAATGGTTACTGGTGTAAATGCATTATTCAGAGTATTTAATGAGCTAAAAATAAAAAAAGACACAAGCTTATTGTAATTTTTCACGGCAAAGCTCCGTTGCAAGCTAAACGGAATACACGAGAAGGTAAACTTTGAGCTTACGCTGCTTACGACGGGCGAACCTATCTGAGCTTCATAAAATATTTATACGAAAACCAGATACATAGAATAATTTGGTAACAATCTGTATGAACAGGGAATACATTTTCTCGGCGCATAGCTTTGATTAAACCCAGAGGGCGAGTTAGCAAACAATGGGTCCAGTTTTCTAGGATATATGTATTAAGGGATAGGAGATATACGAGTTAATATGCTAAATATTTGTCCGGTGGGTGTATCTATTTATTTCCTGATGCAATACAGTAGCACATTTCACAAATTTTAAATATTGAATTGATTGAAATATTATTTATTTTATTAGCAGTACGTGTACGGCTGCTCACCGAATCTAAGATTATTTAAAAGCGAAAAAGTTTTTCGGGTACGCCGGTGGGATTCGAACCCACGTCTCCTGGGTATGCGCCCCAACGGGTGTTCTACCAATTGAACCACGTCGCATCCAACCGACTCCCCCGAAATTCTTAATCGCTTACATACGCCAACAGTGGCGTGTGGTAACATCCATCGCAACTATTAGAAGCTACGACTCCTACGTTCCAAATTACATTGGAAATGCGTAAGAAATAATGTACCACATCTATTTATTCAAATATTATTTATTTTATTAGCAGTACGGCTGCTCACCGAATCTAAGATTATTTAAAAGCGAAAAAGTTTTTCGGGTGCGCCGGTGGGATTCGAACCCACCCGAAAATTCGGCGCACCCAAAAAACTTTTTCGCTTTTAAATAATCTTGAATTGATTGATTATTAAAAATGGTCATTACCGAAAAGTTGACATACCTACGTCCTTTTTAAACCTGAGCCGCTTCAAAATCTGATGGAATCTATTATTTCTGTACACAGCATGATCTAAAAGTTACGCTATATGCGCACCTATATACCGAATGCCGCATTTTATTCCTGAATTTTGTTTTACCTACATTTTGTACTAGTTAGGCCGTGAGATACTCGTCTTCGTACTATGTTTAAGTTAGTTGGCCCCTGAAGTAATGTTACGGAACTTCGTCGAAACAATCTACCTTTATCTATAGGTAAAGTAGAACATTTACTTCTAATTTACCTATAAAGTTAAGTAATAAATTAATAATAATGATGCACAAAATGTCTTACCATGCCAAAAAAAAATAAGGTGATTCATTTGGTCGAATTCGGTATAACTCATTATTTTTGCAATATTTCCCAAAATGCTCTCGTTTTAAAACCCAAGATAGAGTTTAAGCAAAACAAAAATTTCGATGTATTGCTTTCATTTTTTAAATGTTTTGTTCAAATGTCATTAACCCTTTTCATAGCGCTGCTTTGACGTTTGAAGTTAGTGTTTCTAAATAAACACGATTTTCAAACTAATAAACTGGTTTCTAGGTTCTTTCAAAAGAATTTCTGATTCTCCATACAAATCAGTACTTGAGTAGGTACTTTAAAAAGTATTGAAAAATACTAGAAGTCATGGGAGGATTTCGACAGATTTAACGGCAGCCTTAAACAGATTGCGAAGTAATAGCGAAAAGACAACTATAGCTTTTTCATACAAACGGTGATGTGATTTGATTACGGTTTTAAGGTTCCTGACCCCTAAACGTTAACCGATTCTAGGTATGGTGAGGAACTCACAAACATAGTTTCTTTGTTCACTGATATTATCAAAAATTGGACCAAATCGATGAGGTAAGTTTTAGTCCTCATTGTTTAAGCTAAACCGCGATTTTCCTCCCTACGATGCGCTACTGTTTTGTATTTTTTTATACATAGATAGTATCTATCAGTAGCGTGCAATATACATTTTCGTTAGGTAATCAAGTGAGAGAGGCAAGCGTAAGTTAAGTGTGTCTTCGGATCAAAACCTGACAATAAGCGTAGGTATACAAGATTTGACAATTGTCATCGCTGACATCATGTAAATAATTAAGACAACCTGGTGGGAATCCAGTTGTTACGGCCCCACGCCACAGATAACAAAATGTTATCAAAATTGTGATCAAATGAGGATCTCCTCTACCTCATTTTGCCACTATGAAGAGATTGAAGAGCCTCACGGATGACTCTTTAAGCTTAAGATGTATGTGTTACTACGCTCAGAATTCAACGCTAACTAGGGTTGTGCGCACTTACAAAAAACACTTTCAAGCCGTTGATCCCTTTGCTTGTTCTAGAATCACATTCAAGCACTTGATTGCAAATGAAGTACTAAAGTAATAAAATAGGTTAACACGTACAAATTCACACTCATAAACGCACACACACGCACACACACACACACACACACACACCACACACACACACACACACACACACACACACACACACACACACACACAAATTTATTTGTTCACTAAATAGATTGTGAAAATTTGTTGGAATTAGTTTTTAATTAGATTACGTAAAATAAGAATAAGTTTGTTTATTAACAAGATAGTTAATTGTAACTTTTCAGATCAAGCTAGTAATTGTACAATACAGGGAGTAACTGTTATTGGCCTTATGTATCAATTTTAAATTAGAATAAGTTTGATTGTAACGCTGTTGTGCTCCTTAATAAATAAACAAATAAATGTGTTGTCACCTACACATATATGTATATTAAGCTTACAAATACAAATATTTAATGATAGATTGTAAAAAATTTCAAAAAAAAGGAAAAAAAAGTTGTTTAAATAGTCATACACACCGAAAGAAACAAAAGTTGCCTCTCCTGTGAACATAAAATTAGCAACTCCGAGCCAGCAAACTTAAGATTTATTGAATGGGCCGAAAGTTGGCCAGGCGTCCCGCACGCAGATGTAGACTTGACTAAAAAATATTAGCTATAGAACTTTAACTTTTGCCACGTCCACAGGAGAGACACGAACAAACAAATGTGTATGACTCAACTACGGCACCTAGACCGACGAGTAAGCCGATAGATTTAAAACATAGATACCTCAGGATAAGTATTTCCAGCCAAAAATGTAGTATACACAGCCAGGTCGATTTGGCTAAGTTAGGAAGATATATTTTTTTTTAATAATTTTCAAAATTCTGCAGTGCAACACACCCTTATGATAGGCAATGTTGCCACTCTTCAATTCTAAAGTCTTTAATGAGTTATAATATATATCACAATTTATCTTAGAATGAGTTGCCAGCTCGTTCTATGGGCTTGTTATCTTGAAGTTTGAAATTTATTAGTTTATTCGTTTGAAAAACAAAAGGAAAGTTAAAATAGCCGATTAGACCCCAGGTTCATAATATTACAACATTAATTTATATCAGAGAGGCTCAGAATCTGTATTACAATTCTGGCGCATTCCCCGTAGGTACCCACGACGTTTAAGAGTAAAGTTGTAGGTACTCGTTTAAGGGCCAATTTTTCAATAGTGACCTACAGATGTGTCACAACAACTTAGTTTACTCTGTGATAGATCATGTTGAAGTTTTGACGTAACGAACGTCGTCAATGGCGTTGAAACCCCTGCCGATATGAATAATTCATATTAACATGAGATAATTTCACGAACATTACGCAAAGGACTTAAAATTACTTTAATTTCCCGATCATCAGTCATCCCAGCCTATATACGTCCCACTGCAGGGCACAGGCCTCCTCTCAGAATGAGAGGGCTTGGGCCATAGTTCCCACGTGGGCCCAGTGCGGATTGGGAACTTATGAAACCTTTTTTACCAATTTTGGCTTTATGTGCATAAGGATAAAGTAGTTCCATAAATTCATAATTCTCTCCTTCTCAAATACTACTGTCCTGACTCTGATTGTGGACTGATTTACTCACTGATTCATCAACCCACAGCCAAAACCCCTATCCTTCGAAGCCTAAAACTTTGCATAGAGGTTAGATTTATGATGTACCTAGGAAGAAAATAACAACGGATTTGTTGATATTCCCACGGAATAGAGAATAAACCGGATTCCTTTATTCAATACAGAGTGACCCTATCTCCGTAACTTTTATAGCTAGACTCTTCAAATTTGACCTTCAAGTAGGTAATCTTGAAATTAAAAATAATTTCAGGATTTTTGGATATTCCCACGGGATAATCGAAAAATTTTTGAATGTTGCTTTGCCGGATTTTTGAATACTGCCCGGACGATTACGCCACATCGAACATTCTAGATAAGTTCAAATTAAAAACAGCGTAATGAATACCACACCCGGGACTAAATCACGACGACATATTGGAAAAATCACCTCGACGTTCCAACCAAATACAAATTGCAATATAGTGTCGTGATTAAGTATGGCGTGTGGTACTAATAATGAGTGAAAAGCGCGAAACTTTAAAACATTAACAGCGTGTTCTCATTTCACGAACACACTGAAAGTGGAAAATTGTAAAACACTATAATGTGTAGAGGGTAAATTTCACAAACAATATAATTTTATGCCAGCGAGGACTGCATAATTTTTTTATTACATAATAATATGATTTATTTAAAAATTGCCCTTTTGATCTAGCTATTATATGTAAATAATAATGAATACGTAACGTAACTTTATTTCCTCATCATATAATATATGATATGTTATCACTCATCAGAAATTACAGCGATTTCTGCAATTTTGTTGAAATTAACTAACTCTTGCTAGAGTCTGGCAAAAATCGTAGAGTTGCAATTCAATGCAGATGAAAAAGTACCTTGTTGTGTGTTTGCCGATTTTATAGAATAATACTAACGAATATCTATGTTTGATGGTATTTTAACAATTAACAGCATTTCCAAAATTCCAATCACGATTCATCCCCTTAGAAATCGTGATAATTAAACCCAAAGGTAATTAATTCGATTCCGCTTTGATGTTATCTAACAATACCTTGCAATAGCACGAAACGCCAATAATTACCGAATCTGCCCTCAGTAAATAAAAACCCCAAAAACTCCTGACTCATCAAAACACTCCAATTAAAAAAGGGCACACTCACCAAATTTGCAAAATCCCAGTCACGGTTCTTAGCATTCGTTCTTAGATTCACTTAACCACTAAAAAACGTCACACTGTCGCACTGAAAAACGGTGTACTTTATTATTATGAGCACGATGTACTATTTTCGTGACCGAACTTCGTGAGGGAGCTCCGAACGACGTAACTTCACCCTACGACCGTCGGGCGTACACTGAACTGAAATGCCGGATCGGTCTCCCTCTCTTCCTGATTCCAGATGTTTAAATTTTCAAATTTGTAATGGTTTTAATTGTTTGATTTGTGTCAGGTGTTTTGACGGCCAGTATTAGACGAGGGTTGAAATGGAATTTAATACGAAAGAATGGATAAAATGGATAAGGTAGAGATAACTTAACCTTTATCAAAATGTAAGAATGAAACGAAAGTCGTATTATTGGAGTCTGTAGAGACAGTTGAAAAGTCATAAGTTTATGCATGACAGATGATAAAATATTATGAATTTTCGACCTTTTTTTAAGCGTTCTAGGTTAAAAGTACCAGTATAATTTATTGATTACTGTATTATACTGCTTGTTAGTAGGTAGATTCATACAAATCCTTAAATTGTACAAGCTAATAAGCAAACACCAATGAACCCTCAAAGTGAATTTAACCTTTTATGGGATCTCTTCCAATTTCGAGTGACACTGAAAAGATCAAGAGTAAATATTAAGGTACCTACTGATAGGCGATAGCTTATCCTAGTTATTTTTTTGCATTATTTTATTGCATTATTTTCTTCAATAGAGCCAAATAATAGGCGATCATTATTTTATTTAATTATTATAAGGATAAACAAATAAAAGACTATATTATCATTTCTGTGAGACCTACCTTTGCTCCTATGCTTCAAAGGGACGAATATAACCTCATTATGTCAAAGTGTATAAGTTCTTGAGGTTACTGGAGCCCGGTGGCTCACACAAATATTATTAACAATTAGTTTAATTAATGACAATTGATAAACTTACAATGAATAGAGCGATTTCGCAAATAGAAATCATACTTATAAATGGAATGTAAAGGAAAAGCATTTAAGTAAAATAAATACATAAAAAAGTCTGTTTGTTTTATAAATTTTAATATTATTTGTTGCACCGGTGTACTGTAATTGTAATGAATGCACTAAAATATAAATGGTCCAAAAACCTAATAAATCAAATAAAAATAATGCGATGCACCTGATTGATCCATCAACAGACTCTGGTTACCATTTTGGATAAAAATACACCATAAATCTATTTTAATAAGCTTAAACATGACTGAGTTACTTTGTTTTGTTTAGAGTTCCAGTGCCTTGCTTACGGCTCCATCATAAAATCAGTTCAAAAGTATCATTTATTATTGTATTGTTATCAGAACGGCGTATAATCACCATGTTTCATGACAATTATTGGGTAAAAATTTCGCTCATTAGATTTCATCCTATTCCCAATCTGTATTGGGTCTCCATGGGAACTATGGTCCAAGTCCTCTCATTTTGAGAGGAGACATGTACAATACAAGTAGATATATGATACAATTAGATACAGATAAAAGTGTTAAAAAAAGTAAATATTTTGAAACTGTAACAGTCATGAATATAAGTAAGAATTCGACCGCAGGAAAGTAAATATCACAACATACAATCTTTTAGAATAGTCCCACATGAACTGAACAGACGCAGACCAATCAGATTATCAGTCAAGATTGGAGCTGATATCGAAGTTTCCAAGTATTCAATCAAAATCCCAAGAGTTCAATTCTATATTATGATCTAAATAATAAGAAAGCCGATTAGCAGGCAAATAACTCGTAGTCACTGCTAATACTCTAGACGAAAAAAATACCCAAAAGTGTCTTTAAAATATAATTTAGTCGTTTTGTCGGTCGTTAATATAATTTTAAAGTTGTAGATTAAAATTATATACAATAAAAAGAAAAAAAAAACTAGTAATTATTTCATAAATTACCTAAAACAAACATAAAATAAGACAATAATTAATTAATTTTGTTTTGTTTTTCTATTCCGATGTGAAGTTTTACAAACAACGCATCATTATTTTAGAGTAAAATTTTAAAGCTGACATTTTGTATGGCAGCCGGCCCGACAGCAAAGCTCAGTGAACCATTGCGCCCAGTGACGTGTAAACTGTTGTAACTCGTAGCGCGACGCATTAGGACTTTGAACGTCAAACGACCTCTCACCTTTTTGTTTAATAAAAAAATCAACCTTATACGTCACTCTTCTAGACGCTTGGTCTCATATTGAGGAAATTAATTTGAAACATTTCAGCAAATCATTTTTGGTCAAGTATAACAGTAGCGTGTGGGACGTCTGGCCAACTTTCGGCCCATTTAAATAGATCTGTGTCGCTTCATGCGTTTTGCCTTTTCGACGGTTAAAAGGCAAAACGCATGAAGCGACATTTTTTGAACTTTACAGGATACCCGGCTCAAACGACGGAGAAAAATTCGCTGATTTCAAATTATGTATTATAACTCACTTTTCTCCGTCGTTTGAGCCGGGTTTCCTGTAAAGTTAAAAAATGTCACTTCATGCGTTTTGCCTTTTAACCGTCGAATGATCTTAATAATAAGAAAGCTGATTGGCAGGCAAATAATTCGTAGGTACTGATAATACTCTAGAGGAAAAAAATACCCAAATGTGTCTTTAAAACACAATTTTAGTCGGTACGCCTCAAGAAAATATAATTTTAAAGTTTAAGATTACACTTATATACCATAAATAGAAAAAAAAGACTAGTAATTATTTCATAAATTACCTAAAACAAACATAAAATAAGACAATAATTCATTTATTTTGTTTTGTTTTTCTATTCCGATGTGAAGTTTTACAAACAACACATTAAAATTTTAAAGCTGACATTTTGTATGGCAGCCGGCCCGACAGCAAAGCTCAGTGAACCATTGCGCCCAGTGACGTGTAAACTGTTGTAAAACGTAGCGCGACGCATTAGGACTTTGAACGTCAAACGACCTCTCACCTTTTTGTTTAATAAAAAAATCAACCTGTATACGTCCCTCTGCTAGACGCTTTGGTCTCATATTGAGGAAATTAATCTGAAAATTTTCAGCAAATAATTTTTGGTCACTAACAGTAGCGTGTAGGACGTCTGGCCAACATTCGGCCCATTTAAATAAATCTTAAATTTGCTGACTCGGAGTCGCTAATTGTATGTCCACATAATAAAATAAAAAACCGGCCAAGAGCGTGTCGGACACGCCCAAGATAGGGTTCCGTAGCAGGTACGAAAAAATACGAAACTTCAATATCATTTTTGAAGACCTATCCATAGATACTCCACACGTATGGGTTTGATGAAAAAAAATGTTTGAGTTTCAGTTCTAAGTATGAGGAACCCCCAAAATTTATTGTTTTTTTTTTCTATTATTGTGTGGAAATCTTAATGCGGTTCACAGAATACATCTACTTACCAAGTTTCAACAGCATAGTTCTTCAAATAGTTTCGGGAAAAAGTGGCTGTGACATACGGACGGACAGACAGACAGACAGACATGACGAATCTATAAGGGTTCCGTTTTTGCCATTTGGCTACGGAACCCTAAAAAACCAACAAAGTTTAGATATTTTCCTATCCTACGGGAATTTCGAAAAATAATTTCTTTAGTAATGTCAAGTCTCTAGCACCAATTTTTTAGGCTGTGCGTTGTCTGTCAGCCAGTCAGTTAGTCACGGTACTGTTTTCTATGTAAGTAGGTACATGTTCGTGTAAAGAACCCTTCGATAGCTGAAGATCACCGGTCCTAGGTTTCTATTAGGGATAGCCCCAGGGTCCTTGGCATTGTACTAGCTCAATATAAGGAAAGCCACTCACCTTGGTCTGCTCTCAGGCGCCTGCTGCTGTTGTTATATTTACACAGAGTCCACAATGTCACACACACAATAATGTTCAAATGTAGTATCCCGATGACCAAAATAATATCACCAAAAAACCAGTACCTTGGTTAAAAGTACAGTACAGACCAAAAACACTTGTGATCCGTACGTTCGTTTACCTCGAACTCTCTTAACAGCTCTTCTGCCACCAACCGACCATAGTATGGTTGATTACCCTCATATTAAAAGATTACAATGCCCGAAGAGTATAGTATAGTATTGTGACCCAATTTTAATGAAACAACGCGAAAACCGCAAGAAAATCCCTTCAGTAGTTTCGGAGATCAGCGTGTACATACAGATACAGACAGACAGAGCTCTACTTTTACTGGTTTATTATAGTACCTAATAGATTAAACACTAAGGAGGGTCCCGGTGAACCTACATAAAATTATCCCACACTGCGTACATTTTACTCAGAAGCAGGGCTCTGTAACGCTGGATTATAATAGATACGGCTGTTTACGGCGTATATTTTGACAACCTACAAATTTTTACAGAACCCTCGCAGTCCGACTCGCACTTAGCCGGTTTAACGCACTCCGGTATCAATAAACCGTTTTTTTTTTTCAAACTGTACAAGAAAGAGTAGAAAGGGATGGTGAACGCAATCGCGAGCTCGCGTTTTTAGCCAACTTCAAAAAAGGAGGAAGTTCTATGCTCGATTGTATGTATTTATAGTATTGTAGGCGTTACGGTCTCTGGAGTGGTGCCAATTATATTTAGGATGGTTTACGTGTCAACAAGAAGCAATAAATCCAATAAACTTAGATTATATTTTCAACAAACTTATGTAATAATATATAATGTAAGATTATTATAGAGAGCGCCAATTTACCAAGTTAATCAGAAACCACGATGAAAACTTCCAGCACTGATATCACAACTTTACAACAGCTTTGCTTTCTTTGAAACTTTATACCAACAGCTAAAGTTCTCTCACTGTACTCCACTGATTACTGTCCAAAACTAGCCCAGCGTTCAACCACAGAAAATGAAATACCTACACACAAATATTTTTTGTAACAGAAAAGGTTTTTAACCCCCGACACAAACAGAGAGGTGTTAAAGCTTGACCGCTATGTGTGTGTGTGTGTGTGTGTGTGTGTGTGTGTGTGTGTGTGTGTGTGCGTGTCTGTGTCTGTATGTCTGTCTTTGGCATCATAGCTCTTAAAAGAGTAAACCGATTTGGATGCGGTTAATTTTATTAGAAAGCAGGTTTCTTGGCGATGGTTCCTAGATATGTTTCATCAAAATCGATTCAGCCGTTTTAAAGTTATCAGCTCTTTTGTTAGCTGCGGAAGGGATCTTAGATGCATACTCATAATGGACATTTACTTTATGTTCAAACATACGTTTGACATAATTGCGTTGGGGATTTTTAAAATTTTTAATTTATAGTTATTGTATATTATTATTCGTTTCTTTGTTTCTCACCGAAATTATTGTTACGATTTAATTGACTGTACATAATAGAACAGATCCCGTATTTTTCCAACGCGCGGACGCTTGCTATCGCATTCTCTATTTATTTTTGTCGCACGGTACAAGATGGTGACCGAAAGAGGTGGTAAAAGCGATGGAAAGCGTCCGCGCGTTAGACAATACGGCCTTAGGTTTTACTTTCTGAATTGCCACACTGGCTATGAGAAATTGGAATCAAATTATATGTAATCAAAATACTTAATTTATTAGTCTATCTATCTAATACCTTTAAACGAGCAAATCTTGTATATATATATATATATATATATATATAATCAGGATCTCGGAAACGGCTCCAACGATTTCGATGAAATTTGGTATGTGGGGGTTTTCGGGGATGAAAAACTGATCTAGCTATGTTTCATTTTCAGAAAATCGCTTTTACTCGTGTTTTCCGGCTATTTTTGTTTGCATTAGAATATAAAGCTAAATTTCGCCGACTTCGAGCAGACCATAATGGCACATTAGAAATCGGGTGGTCGCGGATCCAGCCGACCTCGGTTCGAGTTCACGTTTTTTTTCAAGATTTTTAGTTTTTTTTTTAAGTTTATTTTTTATGAGAAAACGTCAAGATTTTCTTCTTTTGTGAGAAAAAGTTACTTTTTTGTGAGAAAAAGTTACTTTTTTGTTAGAAAAAGTATTATAGGGAACGTGCAGTAACTATAGGCGGCAGCACTAATGCGACAGAAGAGACACTATGCGGACAGTAAAACAAACTTATCAAGGTAAAACATTCAAATTGATGGCACCCTTATGGCACCAGTTGGCAGCACCGTCTATGTGCACGTTCCCTATTGGGAGCACAGAACAGGAAAAGCGGGTTGTCTGTAAAGTCGGTTTACGGACGATAGTTTAACGTGACTCACCCCCCCCCCACCCCCTCCGGTGTTTTTGTCAAATATCTTGAAAACGGTGCATCCTACGGCAAAATCAATGAAATTTTCATCCCCCCTTTAATACCCCCGCGCTCCCTCCCCTGCATCCCCTCGCCCCACCCCCCCCCACCCCTCCGGTGTATATAATCAGGATCTCGGAAACGGCTCCAACGATTTTGATGAAATTTGGTATTTGGGGGTTTTCGGGGATGAAAAATTGATCTAGCTTGGTCTTATCTCTGGGAAAACGCTTGGTACCGAGTTTCTGCCCGAGCAGAGCTCGGTCGCCCAGGTACTTTACTTATAAACGGCATGTGATGACATTTATAAATATAACTAGATTTTTCCCATGGCATTGTCCGCATTAAAAATGGCTTTCCGAGAAACATTTACAATCTTAATTTGGGCTAAAAATGTTTACGATAACATTTTAGAGCACAACGTTCGCCCGAACAACGCCGTCTGTTGACGTACGTATACAGCCATCGCATCTAGGTAATAAGTACATATAATTATGTTTTCGAAAAAAAATCCGTCATAGAGGCAATTACAATTTGCAAATGGGCTACTTAAAATCACTACCTAAGTATAGGTAACGCCACCAGAGTTGAGGCCACGCACACAACCACATCTCATGTAATGACAGCGGGATTTTGACGTTGTGTTGTCGTAAAACGTCAACGTCAACGTCAACGTTGTTTGTAGAGAGAGGTTAGCTATTTCAGAATATCAAACATTAAGTGCTCTTGTTTCAAAATAAACTGGAGAACCTCCAATGGACAGAAAAGCATTGAAAATATTTGTACAGAAATTGGTGACCGATGGTCAATTGAAGTTGATGAAGATTAAATGGCCAGGGTTTCACCAAACATGTTCTGTACTTATCTGCTCTCCCCTTGTAAATTGTACAGATCCTATTATCAAAGCTAAATAGAGAGAGATCAGCATTAGGATTTGGCATGATGAAACTTAAAATATCATTCTGAATCTTGCATCATTAACTTCATCGCTTATGAAGGCTTTTTGTGACTTTGACAATTAGGTGCAATATCTTCTACGAGTTCAAAAGCTCCTGCTAAAGTTCAAAATATCAGTTTTGACTGGTCCGCACTGCTTGTATTCGCATTTCTTTGTTTATTATTTTATTAATGCGCCAGCCACTCAAAAGAGACGTGGGACGGGGGTGCGTCGCAGTCCGCGTCGTTTGTTCGCAGGCCGCGTCTCCGCTCCGTCTCTTCTGTCTGCTTTGGATTGCAACGCTTTCTATACATTTAGTATGAATACTGATTCAAGGGCATTTATACGAGCGTTTCAACCGCCTCATTTTATCTGGTCACATTTTTTAAGAAGTAGCAGAAGATTCTGATACAGTTTCCAGTTATATGGTAGACGTACAGAACCTCTGATATATAACCGAAAGCCCCATCAAAATCTTCACCTATTTATTAAAAAATGTGACTAGATAAAATGAGGCGGTTGAAACACTCGAATAAATGCCCTCAAAAGGCGCCGCGACTGCGATGTGTTTCTGTCCCACGTCCCTTCTGTCTTCTGTGTGGCCTGCGCCTAAGTCCAAGAAACCATAATAACGTCAGCCAGCTCAATTGCTTAAATACTTTGTTAAGTATGTAAGATTAACATTCTCTCAAGCAACAATTTTATCTTAAGTTATTTGCTTTGTGTAAATAATTTGACCGTGTAAAATTATAAATCCAAAAAGAAAACTTTCGCACGCATCGTAGAAAAAAAAACCTCGTGCGTGCAGCTCCTTCGCGCGGAAGAAATGAAACTTCGTAATGTGGAAATGAAAAAGGCACTTATACATCAATATGAACCTTATTGCAATAACTTAAAGAACTAAATTTACTTATGCATCTATGTGTTTAAATTACTCACTAGATGGCGCTTTTATCAAGTCTCATACAAATTTGCACAGACAGTATGAGTTCTGCATCGCACTGTTGAAGTTTTTAACACCCGTTAGTATATATTATACAATGCGAGATTACTTGCTTCGGCAGTACATATACTAATGCTTTCATACCCTCTCCATGGTAGCGTTAAACGTTTAACGCGACCTTGTTGGAAGTCGCATTAGAAGTTTCACTTCAACAAGAAAATGTCTTTTTGTTTTTAGTTTTTTTTTTATTTATTTAGGATTTTGTGTGTTCTTTCATATAAATAAATTCTCAAAAAAATGCCTACAAAGTTAACACACCCATTTTGATTAATTTTCTTTTTCTTGTTAAGTCGATAACCTCGCATAATCTTAATATTAAACTTTTGATGGGATGCGTATTACAGCCGCCAGCACTAGAGCTTGAAATAAGCTCTTATTCTACCTGTGGAAAATATGTCATAGAGCTTAATTAATATTGTCCTTACTGCTCGTTTCTTAGAATTTGTATCGCTACGCACGCACCGTCACCGCCTGAGGCGGACCCAGATTTTTCCTTATTACTTTGCAAGTTCCTCTCAAAATTAAACGAGGTGTTTATCTTTTTATTACTTTTTGTAATTTAACCCTGCTTTCTTTTAAGAGGTAAGTTCAGTTTGACTTTGCATACTATTACACCAGTTGAATATTCCAGAAGTAGTAAGAAAAGTCTTAATCATATTAATGATAGTCTATGTGATAAAGAGAACTATAAAATATAACTCCAAGCAAAGTGAAAATAAACGGATCACTCACGTCTTAAAACGAGTTTAACTCGACATGTTTCGGGCTAATCCGTCGCCCTTCCTCTCGGAGTCGCACGTCACGGCGGCTGCCAAACGCGCACAGCCAAACTTAAGCACTTAGCCAGGTTTTTCTTCGGCGTCCTTCAAATAAAATTATTTAAAAGCGTCTTAGAATCTAGTTAAGACAAAATCAATTTGTACCCTCGCCCTGGCCAGGTTTCGGGAATCAAATTTGATGAAACTCGACCCTTCAATGTGATCTTTAAATTACTTTAAAATTTAATTTCTGGGCTTGGTAAATGGTTGATTCCAACAAATTATACGTAATTATTTTGAGCAATTATATTCTAGAGGCATTTATTAAAATAAATTATACACAGCTGAAACAACAGATACTTACCTAATCTGTATACTCGTAATAAGTAATTATTTGTTCGTCACACCCACCAGAGGGCTGGCAGCTACATAGCTGTTTAGCGACGCTGTACAGCTAGCCAGACTGGAGATGGTGGGAGTTATACTGGACTTATAATGTGGTCCTGTTAGCGTTTTAAAATAGACTTGTTGCTTTGCTTATTCTAACTTACAGTTAAGATAGATAGTACCTACTCGTATAAAACTGAGCATTTTGCGAATTAGTTGTATTACGTTACATCACATAAAAATGTTGACACAGTAACAAAAGAGGTTAGGTTAATTGCTAATTGTGTAGCAGCATTTGAACCAAAATAGACCAAATTGTATCAAATACTAACTCCTATAACCGTATTAAGTACTTATTTACTACACTTAACTATTATAATAACAAGCAATGCATCTGACATTTTTTTTAGTAATACATGAAACTTTTAGATTTTTTTTATGAGCATTACTATAGTACTAACAACTCACATCTCACACGATGTAAAAACTTAATAGAAAAAAAATACTAATCTTAATAAGTTACTGCTAAAAATGCCTATAATCAACTGAGTTTGTTAGGTTTGGTCTTGATCACGTCTCCAGACTTGCCCTATATTTGTACGTAGCAGCAGCCTTCTTGCCGCATAGTTCTGTTGCCAATCCCCATTCATACATCACAACACCAACATTCAGACATCTAACGTGTTAAGACACGCGTTTGTCGTGACTAATGTTCGCCCAACATTTGGTCAAGCAATCACCCCACAAATTACTACATTGGCCGAACAATCTCGGCCAACGTTGGGCAAGGGGAGTATTTGGCACGCCGCCAATACATATGAATCATCACGGCACAAACCACGGCCGATTTGTCAGCATTACAAGTCTGCGGACGCGACGGACTTGGTCGTACGCATGCGGACAAAATAGGTTATGCCCTTTGAAAAAAAACGCGCTGCTGTAAAATTATTAAGAATAATTAATAATTTTGTATATTCTAATGTTTTCAAACAACGTCTCTAAAGTTGTCGAATGTTGAAACAATTTTTTTCTGTAGGTACTTAAATACTAACTTTTGCGTTTAAAATTAAAACCTATCTAAGTAGGGTTTCAGTTTTATAATTAATTGCTCTGAGAACACCCTGGAGTATAATCACAAGTTCAGAAAAGTTTGTAAATAAACGCTTAAGTTCTCAAGAAGCAACATGTCAAGGCACTTGCTTAAAACTTTTCTTGTTCATTTAACAATAATTACTTTATGCAAAGCAGTTTGCTAAGTAAGTGAAAATTAATTCAGTTGAAAGCAAATTATAAGATAAACTGAATGAGGCGTAAACTATAAATTATAGCTTTAACTTTAACTCCAATTTATGCGTTAACTCACATGCAAAGTACTCCAATTTGGTAATGCTAATGATATACCCAGAAAGCTCCTTTTAATGTGAAGAAACACTCTAAAGGTTTTTAATACAAGGGGGACAAACAAGTGGGCATCATTGACGGACCGCCATGACATTATTACAAAGAAAAATATAATTACACTGCTCGCTATTGTAGTCAGCCGACAAACACTTTTTACGGGGATGGCTGCTCGAAACGCTTTACTAATTAATTTAAATCTAGCCTTATACAGTACTTACGTTTCTTTCCTGGGTCATTATTTTGAGCGTTATTGTTCGGAATGTCATTCGTGGATACATTTTTGTAGAAATGCTAGAAGATTCTGATACAGTTTCCAGTTATCTGGTAAAAGAACAGGACATCAAATATATAACCGAAATCGCCATCAAAATTTACTTACAGACAATTCTTAAAAAATATGACCACAAAAGTGACCCTTCTGACCACATTGTCTGGGATTACACTGTGCCTGTATGCCTAATGTCAGAATAGGACTTAAAGATAACAGTTTTAATTTATTCGCGGTTAATAGACATATTTTGTACGCGCGATCAACAGCTGATAAAAGGTAATCGCAGTCTCCATCTCGTAGAAAAGGTGGTGCATGTTTGATGTTTTTCTATTGATGAATGAATAAGTTTTTTTACAAATTAACTTTCTTCTTGTCTCTTTTACTATCCAGGCTATTCGTTTGTGGAACTCCCTACCAATTAGACCTAAGGCGAGCTAAATTTTTGCCTATCTTTGTGCATGACAATTTTAGAGTCCTTTTATTTACAAATACATTACTGTGTATCTATTCATCTATGTGTGTTTTATGATGTGTATGTATTGTATGTTTGGTTGTTTTATGTTGTTAGTTTATATTAAGAACTATCTGTTTTATATTGCACCACTTGCTGAAATTCATTCCTTGCTTTCTTTCCATTGTAAAAGTTTGCTTGGACGAGATCCCTTTGAAACGATAAGGCCACTTACTGCTTACCTTATATATTTTTCCCATGTAGGTACTTGTTTTTCTGTATTATTTTCTATGTGGTGTACAATAAAGAGTCAATTCATTGATCTGCATTGTAAATTTGGCTCATACACAGCGTAAGAAACAAAAGTTGTCTCTCCTGTGGACATTAAACCAGTGACTCTTGAGTCAGCAAACTTAATATTTATTTAATTGGCTGAAAGTTGGTCAGGCGTCCCGCACGCCGATGTAGACTTGGCTAAAAAATGTTTGCTATAGACCCTTGACTTTTCCCATGTCCGCAGGAGAGAAGCAAACAAAAAAATGTGTATGACCGATTTCGTATTTGTATGGGTAAGTATAGTCGGGGTAAAAAAAGGTTCGTCACTTTTCGACCTTAATTCATTGACATAGAGTCGAAAAGTGACGAACCTTTTCTTACCCCGACTATACTTAATGTAATAATAATAATAAATAAATAATAATGATAAATTTTATTACAATACAATACAATACAATACAATACAATACAATACAATGACTCTTTATTGTACACCAGGAATAGTAAGCAATACAGAAAACAGGTACACAGAGAGAAAGATACAAGGTAAGCAATAGGCGGCCTTATTACTTTGTTAGATTAGATTAACACAGTTTCCTTAAATATCAGTACGCTTATAAAAGAACCTTTTACATGACAAATGATTTTCCGTATCACCTACACTAGGCTGGGTCTGTCTCGTAGGCTGACACTAATGTCATCCAATCTGACAGATTTAACCAAATTTCAAGTCAATTCAATTAGCAATATTTGATTGAAACAAAGAACGAGAAAAACAAAAACAAAAACAAAACAAACAAAAATAGAACGAGATACGGTAAAAGTAGTATAATGTATGAGGGAGCACAGATATTTAACGAATTACCAGATGAAGTTACAGATTGTGAGTCTCTTAGTATATTTAAAACCAAATTGAAAAAGCATATACAAAACAATGTTATATAAATCTCTGGCGATCATGCTAAATATGTTTAATTCTAAGGAAATCTAGTATATAAGCTCATTTAAGTGAACTGTATTTGTGTTTTTGTATATTTGTTCTTATGAGTAATAGCAAAGTAAAGCATCTCTAAACTCTACATCTGGCAATATAGATAGGTACATTTAGTGTACCTATCTATATTGCCAGTAAAATAATAACATGTAACTAACGCAGTTTAACTAATGTCCCATGTTTTGGCCGCAAGTTTACGGAGCGACGTGCTGTATTGACTTTCCTCGGCAATGACGGATTCCCTTGTACTCCCTAAGTTGTTATTTACGTTTCTGTTTCCAGAACACACTGTACGCATTAATAAACGTTAAATATTTACAAATTGACTTGTGTGTGACTACAAAATAATTATCATTTAGAGCTCAGTACTTATTGATTTTAGAGCTAAACATAAAAAGTAATTTGAAATTATGTCCGTCAACTTTTTCTTGTCACGGAAAATTCGCAAATTTATGAGACGGTTAAATTTGAATAAAAAGTTTATTGGTTTTCTTCACAATATTTTGTGATTTATTACGTAACTAGCTTTTGCCCGCGACTCCATCTGCGTGGAATTAGTAATTTGGGCAGGTTATTTTTTTATCCAATTTGCTTTTTCATCAATTTTGGCTCTCCTTAGTTCCTTCCGGAAGAAGTGAAACTTCATAATAAACAAACCCACTCCCAATCCGCCCCCACTCCTAACCCGCCCCCAACTCGCTCTCAACCCGCTCCCAACCCGCCCCCAACCCGCTCCTAACCATCTCCCAACCCGCTCCCAATCCGCCCCAACTCGCTCTCACCCCGCCCCCAACCCGCTACCAACTCGCCCCCAACCCGCTCCCAACCCGCCCCCAACTCGCTCTCAACCCGCCCCCAACCCGCTCCTAACCCGCCCTCAACCCGCACCCAACTCGCCACCAACCCGCCCTCAACCCGCTCCCAACCCGCCCCCAACCCGCTCCCAACCCGCTCTCAACCCGCCTCCAACCCGCTCCCAACTCGCCCCCAGCCCGCTCCCAATCCGCCCCCAACTCGCTTCCAACCCGCACCCAACCCGCCCCCAACTCGCTCTCAACCCGACCCCAACCCGCTCCCAACCCGCCCCCAACCCGCTCTCAACTCGCCCCCAACCCGCTCCCAACCCGCGCCCAACCCGCCCTATCTAACACTGAAAGAATTTTTCAAATCGGAGCAGTAGTTCCTGAGATTAACACCTATAGAAAGAAGTTATACTTCAAAAACCCCCGATTTTGAAACATTCTTCCGCTCCGCTCCGCTCCTATTGGTGTTAGCGTGATGATTATAGCCTATAGCCTTCCTCGATAAATGGGCTATCTAACACTGAAAGAATTTTTCAAATCGGAGCAGTAGTTCCTGAGATTAGCGCCTATAGAAGCTTTACTTCAAAAACCCCCGATTTTAAAACATTCTTCCGCTCCGCTCCGCTCCTATTGGTGTTAGCGTGATAATATATAGCCTATAGCCATCCTCGATAAATGGGCTATCTAACACTGAAAGAATTTTTAAATCGGAGCAGTAGTTCCTGAGATTAGCGCGTTCAAACAAACAAACAAACTCTTCAGCTTTATAATATTAGTATAGATTTAATGATAGATCTGTTGCCTCGCAGACCTGAAAATTGACTTCTATGGTTTTTTTTTAAGCAAATTGCTAATTACCTGTTACTGATTTGATTATCACGTTTAGAATTAGACTAGCACAATTCGAATTATTCTCATTTCAGAAATAAACTTTGTGCCAAAAGAAAAACTGGGTTTGATTTTGAAATGAGCATAATTCAAATTGTGTCCGTATAATTCTAAAGATGATGTTGAGAACATAAAAAAATAATAAGCTCGTGTTTTGTTAAATCGCCTCAAACACATATTTTTCCTTTAAAATGCACCAATGAGAAATATAAAACTTTGAAGGGTGCTTTTTTTTGGAAAATATGAGTTTGAGCCGATAAAGCAAAACACAAGCTTATTATTTTTTCATGTTCTTCAACATATAATAAAAACAGTAATAATTAGCCATTTTCTTATAAAAAACCGGCCAAGTGCGAATCGGACTCGCGCACCGAGGGTTCCATGCAAATTTATATGTATCTATGAACATCCAGTCTTAGCAGACCCCTGCTCCTAAGCAAAAATTGCGCAGTGTGGGATCACTGTAGATTGGTTATTGATATAGACAGACAGATAAAAAATTTATGCTTTTCGCAATTTTTCCTTTATCTGTGCTATAAGGCCTTGCTTTGTACTAAATTTCAAGATTCTGAGTTCACGGGAAGTACCCTGTAGGTTTTGATTCTCTTGCGAGTGTCGAAAATGTGCGTTGGTTACTGATATAAACAGACAGACAAAAAAATTTATGCTTTTCGCAATTTTTCCTTTATCTGTGCTATAAGACCTAGCTTCGTACCAAATTTCAAGATTCTGAGTTCACGGGATACTTCCCGTGAACTCAGAATCTTGAAATTCGGCATATTTTCAAAACCTACAGGGTTACTCCCTGTAGGTTTTGATTCCCTTGCGAGTTTCGAAAATATGCGGAAATTTGCGTCATAAACGGCTGTATCTTTTGATTGCGTTGGTTTAGATGTTTGATTTTTTCACAGCTCCAAGAGACAGTAGAGTTGAGTATTTGGTATAAATTTCAGCTTGTTACCTCCACGCGTTCCTGAGAAAAAGGGTCTTGAGAAACAGACGGACACACGGACGGACGGACAACAAAGTGATCCTATAAGGGTTCCGTTTTTTCCTTTTGAGGTACGGAACCCTAAAAATTGTATAGAAGTTAAGGTGCGACCAAACCGCCGCTTAAAAAACGGTGACGGTGCGGAATCGCAGTGACGCACCGTAAACGTCAGAATTTACCGCATGCTCTCCATAGTAAAGTTTTGACGTTTACGGTGTGTCACTGCGATTCCGTAACGTCACCGTTTTTTAAGCGGCGGTTTGGTCGCACCTTTAGAGGTTAAGTCAGTTTTCAGTACTTTGGAGGCCAATTTCTCAAGTTTGGGCAGCTAAAAAAAATATGGGTGTGTTATTTTAGACTACTCTCTAACAATGTACCTATATCAAAATGAATCAAATCGGAACCGGACAGTTGGTACCTTTCCTTGTTAGTAGAACCCGTTTCCACCATTGCTGCTATGCTATATGGACCATCGAATACGATTGGTGGATATAAAACGCATCCATACCAACGTAGCATAGCACATCTCTTGTACATAGAAAGGCACTCTCACGTAGCCAAAAGCCACCAACGTTAAAAGCCTAAAGTTTATCTGATCCTGAGCCACGTTATTACAGACAGCCAGACAGATTGCTCTTATTATACCCCCTATGCATTAACAAACTTTAATCTACATTCCTAGTTCTGTATTTTTCTTGTCGTTCTGAATTATAGCAAATAACTTACTATTTTATTCTATTCTGTTCTAATTGAAAATTCCAACAACATGTAAACTCACGTCAACGGAAGTGAAAAAAAGTGTGCGGTAAAAATAGTCAATAATAAAATTTGTCAACTTAAATTAACAAGTTCGCGGAGTACTAAAAAATCTAATTATGTTTCCGCGCGCTCCGCTCCGAGACGGTACTAGTACTACATGGGGTACATCACGTATGAAGGGTTCTACTGTGTGTGATAAAAGATACACACAGGGGTATTTAAAACAGCACAATAAATTTATGGCTGTAAGAATATTCAAAAAGCAGTCTCATTCCTTGTCACATCATAAAGTGAATCTCAATGCGAAATTTCATTTTTTCTAGACTCTGGCTTGTGAAAGCTGTTCCTGAGACTATGTGGATGGTATGTGCATTTTGATACTTTTTTTATCATTTAAATTTAAATACTATACGTAACTATATCGGATTATATTTGAATTTTGCTATGACTGAGTCCGACTCTCATTTGACCGGTTTTTTTTTCAGTCTCCGCGCGTCATAAGTGCCCGAGGGGGGAGAAGGACAGCTCACATACCTCCCTGTGTTTATTAAGTTATTGCTCACTGACCTACACATACTATAACTAATAACATTAATCAGTTACTATTTTCTTTCAAAATGCATTGAAAAGCTGAAAAGTCTGGTTAAATAAGCATTATTATTAAAAATTACAGTTACTTACAGCAATTGACATGATTTCATTTTCTAAGGCTATAATTTGATTCGTTATCTGTATTCTGTTTGGAAAGAGAAAGACGCTGATAGTTTTAAATTTTCATTAGGATTATTAATTTATTTATTACAAATTTTATAAGATGTGCTTATTCTAAAAGGGCAGAACTCCAAAACTACCACACCATAGATCAATTACTATTGTCTAGTCTCTATTTAAAAAAGTGATGACGTAAATCTAACGTTGAGGTTGTTATCGAATTTAAAATGATTACAGCTCTTTTTTTCTGGTGAAAAAGGCAAAGGAAACATATCTATTCTGTGTTGGTAAATTCAGATATATTTTTTAATTTCTTGTATTTTTATAAATATGGAGAAATAAATTATAATTAATATTTTTCCGTGTTTAGGAGGTAAAACTCATTCGATTCCTGTAGTAATTTCCAGGTGACAAAAAAATGAAATCTCGTCACTTCCATGTCTACTTATACATAGTATTTAAAAAAAAACTTGTTTTTTCATCAGCAATGAACCCTACTTAGCACACAACAGAGTAGATACTATTATTAATTCAACACACACATGCAGAGGCGAGTTGGTGCGCAAATAAATGCAATTAGATGCCGTGTGGCGTGAGACATCTTTAACTGTGCGGTATGTGACAGGAAAGGCTGCTTTTATTACTTGCTTTTTAAATGAGTACTCTGCAGAATTTATATTCTGTTAATTTTGGAAGATTTTAAAACGCACTGTGCGTAAAAGTAAAATGCAACTGTATAATAAATATATTGCAAGAGTGACGACTGATTGTATAAAATACCCACACTGGTATTATATTAAAGCCAAAAAATGTATACTTACCTAAACAAAAATTAAAAAAACCACAACTGCATTTATATGTATTTCAATGAGCTTACGTATAATTAAATGTTCTTATTCTAACCAGGTCAGTAAATGCCGTCTAAACATTTCCTACGCTTCAGTTATAACTTGTAAAGGATTGGTTTGTCACTGACTCCTTCTCCTTGGCGACAACTTTTTAATAATTAACGAGTGGATTCTCCATATATGCGAAAATACAACACTTTTATACAATGACAATTAGTTAAAGTTTTACGAAACTCCCATGTATTTTTCATCTATTTTGCGTTGACTCCTCAGACCACGCACTAAACTGCACTGGCACTGTATTATTATTGTATATTTACTAAAAAAAATGCTAAATTATCACACTAATATGCCTACGCAACGCCGGTAAGGATAATTGTATTTGTTAATTAAAATAAAAGGCTGTTTACTGGTGGAATGCTTGGTGGTGGTTGCTGTGTTTTGTTAGGATCGTTGAAACATCGAAAGGTAGATTTTTTTTAATAGCTGCAGAAGAAATATTATTAGACTTGAGCAGAAAATATCATCAAATATACATCACTCTAACAAGACGATTCCTCTGACGACTTATGCAAATGTAAACTCACGAGTTGTAGTTTTATCTTTATAAGATCTGCAATCTCTCCCAGTTCAAAACGACTTTTTATACGGTATATCCTTGTCTACGCTTATATCGAGTTTATACGGCTGGTGGACAGGACACGCAATCAGCAGTAAACATGAAGCTACGCTTTTCATTATTCTCCAAGATAGTGCAGCGTTTTTGGGTTATCTTTGTTTATCGTCGGCGTTTTTAATATTGTGTATTGTAACTCATGGAAAATGACAGCTTTCAAGTACTACGAGAAAAAGTGGGCACGGTTCTGAATATCGAAAGTTAATTAATTATATGTATCGAATGTTTAAAACATTGAAAAGTTTTTTTCTGAAAGTGTAAACTTCTTAGGATTTATAGAACCGGCATCGTATAAGACCCATCAGATTAGGTTAGTTGTATAACAATCTTAAAAGAGTCTCTGAGCTGAACCGTGGACAGATGGATATAGTTTGGTTTCTTGACATTTTGCCCATGTCTGTGTAAGCCTTAAATTTTAGGATCTAAGTGAAGTTTAGACCACAACATTTCCAATAATCCGGATGCAGTTCAGGCACTCATTGAGAAAATTAGCTGATGGGTAGATATAATTTTAATATAGTTACAATATGGCTCTGAAAATGACGATCTGGTTAGATTTTTCTAACACTAAAAAGAAAAAGCCGACCAAGTGCGAGTCGGACTCTCGGAGAATGTACAAAACAACAAGAACAGATGAATACCTTCGTTCAATTCAATATTTTACCTATCGTACATATCAAAATAATATATCTTTCAAATGGATCGTAATATTTCTTTACCGTAACTCAATCCGACTACGGTTTTACAGCAATAATTGTACAATTTCCACGGCAGCGTTAAACGAGGGCAAAATTAGTTTCTATTGGCAATCGACAGCCCACTCCTTAGCTGCAGCGCCGGGCTGCAACACTACACAGAACATAATTTTATTATGAAGTGTACAGAATGAGAGAAAAAGCTGGGGACTAATATTTCAAAACATATCAAACATAAATATGCAGTGTTTCCAACCTGCTACCTCTTTCTGCTAAAAGACTTTTACCATTTTCAGATGGTATTCGATAATGTAACCACTGCATATTATCCGAAAAAAAAAAAAAAAACAAAAACACTTAATAATTATGAAATCGACTTTCTTCCCAATATTCAAACATTTTATTACCTTTATTGCAATAATATCAGCCCACTACTCTACGTACATACTCTACTTTTTGTAAAAATAACAGGATTATTTCAATGTGGGATAATAAATTATAGATTTGTAGCTTATTCTGTTTATTTAAAAACTGATTAACTCATATGCATAATCTTACCGAAAGAGTCCGCGTTATCTTCTGAAAAAAATTGTAGATCCTAATCCTACTGATTTTATATTCTTCCAGCTATGACAACGCTTTGAAAAGCGGTCGATAAAGGAGGCACTCACTTACCGCTAATCGTACGCATATAACGAAAAAATATTACTGTCTGTGCTTATAATTCTCGTGTTTGTAGTGTGCTTAACTGTGTTTTTATGTCGTCATAACTTGTCTCATTGTAATTCGACGGCAACAAAGAGTAAACGGACAACTGCGATTATTACAAAATTTACTTTTTTTCAAAACTCTTTGCGATGATTTTTTGAATCAGGCGTTACTTTGCGGAGATCCATATTAATGAACTGAATACTTTGCTCACCCACGACCTTATGATAGTTATGTTTATGTAGGAAATATGTGTTCATGCAGTTTCTCCACATCCACACTGTACGAACACACGCAAATCACACAAACCCAACTATCACCACCACCAAACTCACTGACGCGTTTTGAACTCAACCAGAACTCATCTTTAGAGTACCGCAACCGTTCACTGTGCTACCAAATGTTAGACTCTAACATTTACATAGAGTCCGTATACTTACAAGGTTCCCTCACCCATACTTAATGAAAATGTATTATTTACATAAACTGAAAGACAAGTAAAACCAGCGTAAATACTTCTATTAAGCCGGCTCCCACTTAGCGTCGATTCGATAATATAAGAACCGTGGGATTGCATTCAGAGATAAATGCACTTTAATTCGATCTCAGATTGCTAGTAAGTACCTAATGGCTTTGAAAGGCTAAGTTTGAACGTAAATAAAAAGAAAAAATAAAGTTCAGGTAAACCAAACCCATCAATTTATTACATTACACAATTTATATTATATTTTATCTATACATATAATAAATCTGTAACAAGTCGGTGTCTGTACATTGAAGATATTTGAGAAAAACTGTCACTAGGGCTATTTACTAGCGCAATAGAACCCAAAACAATGTTTTTTAGAATTATTGTCTGTTTATCTGTTTGTCTGTGCGTTTGTGCGCGCTAATCTCAGAAACGGCTTAACTTAGAAGGATGCAGTTTTCATTGATATGTTGGTATTTTCTTGGATTAACATTAAGTGTTTGTTTCATTTGAATCGGTTCACAAATAAGAAAGATACGTCTATTTTAAGAATTTATAGAACAGTTTTAGTTTTATAGGAGTAGGTACGGTGGTGAATGTGAACGCGGGTGTGCGGGGGGGGGGGGGGTCGGTGCGCGGGGGGGGGGGGGGCAATTTTTTTTATATCGAGGAAATAAGGAGAGCCATAATTGATGAAAAAGCAAATTGGATAAAAAAATAAGCTGCGCAAATTACTAATTCCACGCGGACGGAGTCGCGGGCAAAAGCTAGTGTATAATAAGCTTGTCGCGAAATTTACTTTACTTTTTTTCGTAAATGACGTGACAAGCTTTTATCTATACTAATACTAGCTGTTGGCCACGTCTCCGTCTGCGAAGAATTTGGGTATAAAAAATAGCCTACGACCTATTCTCAGACCTTCCAAATATAGAGAAAAAATTTGATAAAAATCAGTCTAGCCGTTTCGGAGGAGTTCGGTAACAAACACCGTGACACGAGATTTTTATATATTAGATAAAGAGGAAAGATTTAATTGTTTGTTTGTTTGTTTGCATTGAATAGACTCCGAAACTACTGGACCGATTTAAAAGAATCTTTTACCACTGGGAAGCTACAAGTAGGTATCATATAAATAATTGTGTAATGTAATAAATTGACTGGTTTGGTTTACCTAACATTTATTTTCATCTTTTTATAAGAGCATTTTAACGACCGCTTTAGTCTAGGCTAAAGCGGTCTGCCTACGAAGCAAGAGGTCCTGGGTTCAAATCCCGGTAAGGGCATTTATTTGTGTGATGAACACGAATATTTGTTCCTGAGTTATGGATGTTTTCTATGTATTTAAGTATTTATTTATCTATATAAGTATGTTTATCGTCGTCTAGTACCCATAGTACAAGCTTTGCTTCGTTTGGGACTAGGTCGATTTGTGTAATATTGCCCCCTAATATTTATTTATTTTATTTATATTTATTTTATTTTGAGCAAGCTCATTAGTTATCCCATTTCATAATGAAGTCAGTTAATAAACACGAAAATTGCGGAGGCAAATTATTATGTACAGTATATAGGTATTCAATACGTACATTGCACTTTTGATATAGTTTCGTAAGCACATCAGATTCTCTGCATCAATACAGTATTGTATTGTTGTTATATTGTTCCCCTCAACTTATGTTTGATTCATCTTCTACGGTTCCCTATTAAATTGTATCTCCCACTGCAATTTTTGTTGTAGGGTACCGTAATTATAGCAAAAATTTGGTCTGCATATTTGAGGGAAACGCATGCAATACTGTATCAGACTAATAAAGTTTTTGAGGATGTTTGCATCTATGTATGATTTTTACTTTACGCAAAAAACTACAATATGGACTTTAATTAATTTTGGCACATGGTTTCACTAGTCAGAAAAAAAATATTTTTTGAACTGTCACAATTTTCACTGACAATGAAATTAATAAGCTAGATTTAATGTTCGGCCACATTCCACCGACGTGGTCATAAACAGACTACCTAGTTGAAGTAATTTTGGCAATATTTTAATTCGTGATTTATCTGTTAATATACTTTGTAGAAGATTCTTACGGAAGAAATGTTCCTACGGAAAGAATTAACAGGATATCCTTTTTCCACCCACGTCAAATTTTATTTCAATGAACTTTAAACTTTATGTCACTAATTAAATGAGTTCGTTGTCACATTACATTAAATCCTATTTGTAGGACACTGGGCGGCAGGAGGATATACATAATTATATTCGAGTTAAAGCAAGCACGTAGCTGTAGCTATTATAATTATGTAGAGACTTGATACTTGGCAGATATTATCATTTATAAGGATCATATAGGTGCAGCGCGAAAGCATTTTTGAAAGTTTCCTATGAACGATTTATGACTCGGTTATGACATACAATTTTATATCTCCGCGAACGAAGTCGCGGGCGAAAGCTAGTTTAAATTACATTGTTCCTGCGGGATAGTGGTATTATGTCTGAATAAAATTATAACATAAAGGAAACTATGGTTTATTTCATTTTGTTAACATAGATTTATCCATTACATTATGTTTGATTGTCTTGTGCAAGGGAAAACTTTCTTTTTTAACCCCCGACACAAAAAGAGGGATGTTATAAGTTTGACCGCTATGTGTGTGTATGTGTCTGTCTGTGCCGTCATATCTCCTAAACGAGTAAACCGTTGAATGCGTTTTTTTATTTGAAAGCAGGTTTCTTGGCGATAGTTCTTAGACATGTTTCATCAAAATTGGTTCAGCCGTTTCTAGGTTATCAGCTCTTTTGTTAGCTGCGGAAGGGATTTTAGACGCATAATGGGCATTTACCTTATTATCAAATATAATTGTGTGACCAAATTAAGTGACGGGTTTTATATTTTTAAAATTATTTTTATTTCATACGCTCTTTCCTCTTTTAACAGAGAACCAAGACTGGCAGTGCGAACTCTTGCTTGCCTATTACAGTATTTGTAATATCGATCTCATTTCGATTAAGTCCCCTTCATTAGTGCAGTTTTGTGATTGATGTCAAACTGATGACGGGGTCGATACCTCTAGTGCAGGAATCGGTAACATTTTAGCTAACAGGGACTTTACTGTACTAACAAATAAAACTGGAAACGAATATTTAGTAAACTGCCTAAGAACATCTGCGTCACCCTAGAGCAAACCTAGATTTAATTATATTATTAACTTAAATTTTTCATTTTGCATTTTATTCCACAACAAAATACTTAATGTAAATAATTGTTATAATCGAAAATATACCACTGTCTCATTACATTAACATTTGAAATTATAACTCATTAATATTTAATTCAAAATTGATAATGTGTTATATGTAAGCTCACTGTTTTACCACATCTAAAATCTTCAATTCTTTTCGTTTTACTTCATTTCATTGTTTAATTTCATTTTACTTCTTGATAATTTTGCTAACAGATAAAATATAAAAAATAGTTAAAGATTATTGGAAGAAATTAGATAATTATTTTTTATATACTTACTGACCTTCTCCCGCGAATATATTTGCGTAGAATTTCCTTTACTTAACATTTAGTCTTTATCCGAGACATGATCTGTCTATGCACAATTTTGCATCCACACGATTGAGTTACAATGTCGAGAAGAAATGCAGAAAAAAACGCCGCAAGATGAAAACATGCCGGGGGTTACCGACCCCTGCCGCAGTACCCTCTTTGTGGCTAAAAGAGGGTTGACTGCAATTGTTGATAGTGTTATAGTGGTGTATTTGTAGTTGATGACTAGGCTTTACTATAATGATAATTGATAAGGACATGTTATTTTAGATATATAGTCATGAGTCCTAGTGTACCTAATTAACCATAACCACCGATCAATAGTAGGTACGATCAGCCTAATGTACTAAGTATATAAAGTAAGTACAAATTACTCGATGAATAAAAAAAATATGCTTAAGTAATTTCCAAAATCCCTATAGCTAGGCTTCGCTTCCCCATATTTAGGTCTTAAGCACTATGTCAGTTAGACAAAGTACAGACTCAAGAAGTTATGTGATTAATTTTCTGTAGCGATAGGATTGTATCCAAATTTCGTAGCGACATTAATCGTTTTAATAGAAAAGTGATTCCTTCTTATTTATGCCAATGCCCAGGACAAAAGTTCACACTTGATAGGCTTTTATATATAATTAAGTAGGCAGTAATGTAGCATTCCATGTGCTTATTATTTGAGGGCACTGGCACAACAGGCCAGATTTTAGCCAAAATTACTTATTTTCTTTTATCATTATTACCCACTACCTAGGCTTAGCTGCTTATGAGATCTCACTACTTTTTAGAGACCATATGATGTAATCGAGACTTGCCATTTTATTGCAGCATGTATTTATTGGGATTTGATCTACAGCAAATTCTTAATAATAAAAAAGTGTACTAATCGATGTTTTGGATTTATTTAAATAATTTTATACTTATGCCCTGTCTATTTAACAGAGTTAGCAAAGCGTTCTCTCTGTTGCACTTTTGTATGCAAATGAAAGGGATAAGAAACTGTCAGTGGCCTCAACAATCGCACGTCGATGGCGGGCTCACAATGGCGGGACAAGTTCTACTAACAGTAAAGAGTACCCACAAAAACATTTCATGTTAAATGTTGCCAAGACGTGACCATGTAGCTCGCACTGTCAAAAAGTAATCAGATCTCTTGTAGAGCCAAGTTTCTAACCCTACGTGCCCAGCTCTAAATCTATAAGCCCTAATTTTACACTAATTAATCTCGTAGGCGTGCAAACCGTGGACTAAACTGGCGAGTCGGCCGCACGAACCTTTTGCAATTCGGCATATGGGCTTGAACTTAAAAATCTATTCAATCTTTTAAACTCTCTCCGTGCGGCAAACCACTACCGCGCCCCACCACCGCATTTGACATACAGGATTTGAAATCCTGTATGTCGAATGCGGTGGTGGGGCGCGTCATTTTAAATTAGACAAGCTATACACTATGTTTGAAAAAGGTTCCACAAGCAGTACCTATTACAGAAAATGTCATATTGACAACGCATTGCCTGAGAAGGAAAATCATTATGATATGACACTGTGAGAACTTTCTACAGTGGGTTAGGAATGAAAGATTCGACGCGATGTTACCATTGTGTTTGAAAATCACTTATTGTTAAAATAAATGAGCCGGGTAAATTCCCCCCTTTCTTAAACGCCATCTGACCAAAATAGTTCAAATCAACAGCCACCGTACCGCTCTCTTGAGGCATTTTATTTTTCATACAAAGGTTCTCTTCCAAGTTCCGTACACTAGTCATAGATGGCGCAGTAGTTTAAAACCTCAGACTAAGTATCACAACAGTATCGCCATTCGCGTAACTTTGTACCGCCGAGTTTTCAGTTTTCACATTACGAATCTGTATAATCTCCGAGTGGGTATACATTTTGGGGCATAAAATGATCTCTCACGTAATTCCTACTTCGATAGCCCCGCAATCTATGTATAGTGTGAAAAGCTAGCTTAAGGGATGGACATCAAGTACATACATCAAATATACGGAGTTACCATAGCAGATGTTTGCCGCAAACTAGTTTATCGTTAGAAAATTTGTTGAAATGACAAAGACAATATATAACGTAAATATTATTTTTCTATTACTTTATGTTACTGTTTGAACGTAAAATACAATTTAAAAATAATTAATCTATTTAATTAACTCCTGTCATAAAAAAAAACTCTAAAAAAAATGTCTCGGCGGTTTACTTCGTTTAAAGTACCTGTTAATATTTTTAAGATGAGTAAAATAAATAAAAGGCAGAGACAAAATGTTTTACTTTAATTCTCTTACGTTACTAAGTACTTAAATTTAATTTTCTTCAATAGGTACATAAAGTAAACGCCCATTACACGTTTGAGATCCCTACCTAACCACAATCCTATTTTAAGGAGAAAATGCCTTACATCATACCCCATATTACCCCATACGCCTATATCATTTTGGATAATAACTTTGTAATCACAAGTATTTATATCCGTTGGTCAGATTGACATGAAATCTGGTAATATATACTCGTAGTAGGTATATTCTACCAAAAGTTCAGTCCGAAAATACCTTTTATTAAAACAAAAATAACAAACAAAAACTCAATTAATATTTAGGTTAGTAATATTTCAAGATGGGGTTCATTCTTATGAAAACACTTAGGTGCTTAATTAGATTACGGATATTTATTTATTTATTTATTTATTTATTTATACACATTTTATACACATTTTATACATGTAGTTTTGTTTAATTTTTTTTAGCCAAGTTTTTACTTTACATGCTAAATTACGCTTGCAAAATTATGATGAACTACTTAGAGATCTATTTTCTATCTGTATTTGGAACTTATCAACGTCTTTCATCATGATATCAAATTCAACGCGCAGTGGTTCCTTTAATTTTGATTTATCAGCACCCTCTGGTGGTAGAACTCGGTACTGTCGAAGAAGAGTTGCGAGGACTGTTTTAATCGACATCATGGCGTATTGATATCCTGAAAAACAAAGTAAGCTTTTTAACAGAGTCTAAGAAATGGCGTTAGGTATCTGAACTTATTCATCAAAAGACTGATTCTTTTCATCGTCCTTAGCTACACCGTGTTTTTATTTTATTTCCGTTATAGCCTTACTGAGCTTCATGCGCTAATCGATTTTAGGTATTCTATGCACTCGTTTATGTGAGCGTTAGAGCAGCTAGAGTCAAAGCCGTGCGTAAGCGCAAGCGACACAAGTTCCTCGTCTGATGGCCGAAGGAGAACTAACGCAACTAACTATAGGGACAAAGGGGAAGCACGACGGCTCAGGATAGGTTGGTCATACCACGCGTGTATTTAGGCATTTACATCGTATTACTAAAACAAATACATATTTTAAAAATGTAGCATCACTATGCATTAGAAAACATCTTGTTTTCATAACATTCAAAAAGTCATGACCTGGTGTGCAGTACCGTGCGGATTTATTTTATTTTTTAGAGACGACTTCGAGCGATCGAGCAAACTAACAAGTAATCGTGTTTTGAAAATCACTGGTCATTAGAGTGAATCTTCAAATATGTTACACATGAATTTCAGAACTAAAACTTCGCTAGTAATGATACTGCAAGGGATTAAATGAATGCAATAAATGCGCCAAAAGCTCGGTGCGTCCTTAACCTTTAAGGATGCTTTTTTATTTGCCTGAGACCTTTGATCAATTATAACTGTAGATCCACAGTCGCGCGCCCGAAAATGTCCGAGCCAAATGAGCGCCACTTTGATAAAAGTGGCCTTCTTTTTTCTCAGTACGTTGCGTGAAATTGTCAAGTTTAGCTGTCAAGTGTCAACCGAAATTCGACTTTAATGAAGTAAAGAGTAGGTTCAAATTTCTGTGTAGGTGATGATGTTAATTGTTATGCAAACAAATAAAAAAGTTCGGAAATTCTTTGAAGGGGATTTTGTTTGGCAATGTGTATCTTCAGATATAATTGATCAAAGCCCGAGACGTTGAAATCTCAGCTTTTGCTGTTTAAAATAAGAAATAAATGTAATCTGTAATGCAAGGGAGACCTGTGTAAAGTGTAAGAAACAAGGTGAGGCGGTAATTTATAAATGTTATATTATTAACTTAACTGGAGAGGTCAATGACGGGTAGAGTGGTGTTCAGCAAAAATTCATCTGCGGGCATATCCACAAAAATTGTGTACATACAGGAAACTCAAGTTTACCGTAATAGAAATTTTGCCTAAATAGTGATCTGTGTACTGTGTGTATTCGTACATTAAATATACTGATAGATAACAAAATATCTTACCTATGCAGTTCCTCAATCCGTAGCTGAACGGCACAAACTGCCCCGGGTGCTTCAGGGGCTCCAGAAATCGTTCAGGCCTGAACACGTCAACATCGTCCCCCCAATAGAGAGGGTTTCGGTGCATCGCCCAGATGTTAATCACGATGCCCACGCCTTCCACCAGAGTCAGTCCTGAAGCTGGTTAGTAAAAAGTTTTTCATCACACTTGCTCGTCAATGGTATTATTCGATGCCTGTATACTCTTTAGTATACAAAGACCTTTTAGACTCTTTAGTAGATACATTTTGCCATTTTTAAAATTTATCTATTTACGAATAACCAAGAAGATAACTAAATTATTCGTTATTTGAAATAACTAAATAATCAATCATTTGTTTTTTCTAATTTATCTAGATGAGCTTTATACTTATCTAGATAATTTAGTTAGGCCTTTAAAAAAAAGATGAATGTCAGTAGTACCTACAATCACGTATAACTAAAAGTTGTCGGGCACAATGAAAATAATAATCTACTGTAATGAATGTTTTGGAAATAAATAGGCGAAATATAAATATAGTTATGTATATGACTTTTTTAGGGTTCCGCAGCCTAACTAGGAACCCTTATAGTTTCGTCATGTCCGTCCGCAGCTTAGCTCAGAGACTCTTACTACTAAGAAGCTGTTATTTGGCATAAATGTACAATATTGTACATTATAGGTAAGTCACGCCGACAAAGAAAAAAAATAAATTCTTAAAATGTTTTCAAATAAAAGATTTTATTTAAATAACTCCTAACTCTGCTAAAGGACAATGCTATAAATTGTTCATACTTTTTAAGGAAGGAGTAGGGGGATTACAAACTCAAGCCATTAATAATACTCTAGTTAGTAATCCCCTTCTTACGGCCCAATGCACAATATACTATTAACACTTTGAGAACTAAGTATTTGCAGTCTATTAGAAGCGGAACTCTTGAGCTATAAATAGTACTGTCATCTTTGATCAATTATAACTGTAGATCCACAGTCGCGCGCCCGAAAATGTCCGAGCCAAATGAGCGCCACTTTGATAAAAGTGGCCTTTTTTTTTCTCAGAACGTTGCGTGAAATTGTCAAGTTTAGCTGTCAAGTGGAGTTTTGCCGCTACCGAAATTCGACTGTAATGAAGTAAAGACTAGGTTCAAATTTCTGTGTAGGTGATGATTTTATTTGTTACGCAACCAAATAAAAAAGTTCGGACATTCTTTGAAGGGGATTTTGTTCGGCAATGTGTATCTTCAGTTATAATTGATCAAAGATTGTCATTAGAAGAACCTGACTCCTTTTTAGGTTCAACCACACGCGCACGTCGCGACGCACCGTAACGTTGCATGCGGTAAGTTTTTAGCGTGTGCCGTCCACACCGCTACTGCGGAGCGGAGTTGCGGGCTGTGTTTTTCCATACGCGGAACGAGTGGTTCCCGTTCGACCGATCGGTTGACCGATCAATCGGTCTAATTAGACTTTTTTCCCGATGGTCATACTAATCGAACCTATGGGAAATCGTTGTCTCATTTGTCCGATCATAATCAGTGACCGGAGCTCTGGGAGCTAAACTTTAACAAAACTTGCCAAGCGGGCATGAAACAGTGCTTACAGACATGAAAATATGAATAAAAACTGAAAATATTACTGAAAATCTGAGATTTCGATATAGAGTTAAATTGAACACTAGTCTGCCAATAATATCCTTATTTTTTTTGGTTGTAAATTCTTCTTAATGTCAGCTTTACAAGTTTTGTTAAAGTTTAGCTCCCAGAGTTCCGATCACTGATCACAATAGAAACATGTACTACAGTAATTTTGAAAAGTACTTCATTAAATCTTATAACCAAAACAAAATTAACCTAGTAAGTATTACTTAGTATATTATGCTAATACTATACTTTAAAAGTAGAAAATAATATTTGTAATAGACACTACTATTTACTTCCATTCTTACGTATACGTAACTAGGTATTCATATCTATAGGTACTAATATTTTTATATTAAAACTAATAATAAAATAAAAAAATAACTAGCTTTTGCCCGCAACTTCGTACACGAAGACAATAACGTTAGTTGTTTGCATGAAATTTGGCATTCAGGTAGTTTATTACGTGGATTAACACATAGGATAATGCCAGGGACCTATGGTCTCTTAAGCAGAGGGTCATGGGTTTTAGCCGGGGCTTGGTCCTCTGAGTTATTCCTAATTCGTGTGCTAAATTACGTTTGAAGTTTACCATGAGCTTTTCAGTGAAAGAAAACGTCGCGAGAAAAGCTGCACACACCTGAGAAAAAATTCAATGGTACACACCCGCACTGTACAAATCGTACTTGGCCCAAGTGGGAACTACGGCCCAAGTGTTCTCGTTCTGGGTGGAGGCCTGATTGAAACAACAACGTTTTATCCCAGGAAACTGCAAAGTACTGCATACCGCGGGATAGAAATAACTGTTTTGACCTATTTTGAAAATCAGAGACAGTGTAACTTTTTATTAGTGAAATAATTTTAAAAATCAGCCCCCACGTTCAATTCACTTATTTCTATCCCGTGGGAATTTTGCATTTTCCGGAGAAAAAGTAGTATGTATGTCAATCAGGGATAATGTAGCCTTCAAGTGGCAAAATATTTTTTAAATTCAGCCCTAAAGTTGAATTTACTTATTTCGATCCCACGGGAAATTTGCATTTTCCCGTAGAAAAGTAGCCTTTGCCAATCAGAGATATTGTAGCTTTCAAATTGTAAAATATTTTTAAAAATCTTAAAAATCAGCTCATAAGTTTAATTTACTTTTTTCTATCCAGCGGGAATTTTGCATTTTCCTGGAAAAGTACCTTAAGTCAATCTAGGATACTGTAGCTTACTACTGGTGAAAGAATTTTCAAAATCGGCCCCGAAGTTGAATTCAGTTTTTTCTACCTTGTGGGAATTTTGCATTACTCCAAAGAAAGAGTAGCCTGTGCCAATTGGGGATAGACATACCATATCATATGAAAGAATTTTTAAAATCAGTGCCGAAGTTGAATTTTCTTATTTCTATCTCGTGGGAATTTTGCATTTTCCCAGAAATAAGTACCCTATGTCAATCACGGATACTGTAGCTTACTACTGGTGAAAGAATTTTTAAAATCAGTCCCGAAGTTGAACTCACTTATTTCTATCCCGCGGGAATTTTGCATTTTCCCGGATAAAAAGTAACCTACGTCAATCAAGGATAGTGTAGCTTTATAATTCTGAAATAATTTTTAAAATTGGCTCAATAGTTTCAGAGATTCCGCTATAAACAAATAAACAAAGACAGCTTAGATATTTCCCTATCCCATGGGAATTTCGAAAAATCCTTCCTTAGTGCACCTTTACAAAACTCAAGGTATATGTGTGCCAAATTTCAAGTCTCTAGCCCCAGTAGTTTAGGCTGTGCGTTGTCTGTCAGTCAGTCACCAATCAGTCAGTCAGTCGGTCAGTCACGGTACTGTTTTATAGGTATAGAAGATTACTCGACATGACTGTATAAAATTTAAAAAGATGGCGTCGTCGGTCAAAAGGGAAAAATAAATCCCGTTGGACCGATTGATCGGTCGACTGATCGGGCGAACGGGAAACACTCCACGGAACTTGCCCGCGCTCGTTTTTCTGCTCCGCTTCCCCGCTCATCGTCCTCGCTTCGCGTAACTGTGTTGCACTGGAGAAAAGCAGAGATTTTATGCAATGGACTTTTATCTCGCTCACCAATCCGCTGCCTCGCACCGCTCCAATGGACAGGCACAGCCTAAATCGAACCATTATATCAGCGTGTGACGGTCAGGGTTTGCAAGGGCGCGCGAGTTACATGACTCGTACATTATAAAATGTTTCCTGCACTGACGGCCTTCATAATTATGCTAGTAATAGCACCAGAGATCTAATAAATAAAAATAAGAATACAAAATATTGTCGTGTGTATTTCACTTTTTGGCTTGCCTGCTATCTATGTGCATGCGTTGTTTTATGGTTTCATAGGTTTTCATTCATTGCGGTAGTCACCATTGAAATATAATCCTTTTTGAGCCACAATCTCTGCAATAAGCCATCGTTATAGACTGAGCAGGGAAAACTGTTATTGCATGCAGGTCTAAAATTATCTTTAAGTAATTTGACGCTTAAAAATTTTATGATAAGTGCAAACAGAGAAGTTAAACGAGTGCTTAGGAAATGAAGCACATGATTTAAGTTGATACCACCTGAGGCTTTTCGACAGTTGATGGGATCATTACCTATACATAAAGTTATAATGTAAGGCCTTTTCTTAAGGTAAGTATTGATTATTGCGGACTTTTTCAAGCCATTTTCATGATTTATGTAAGAGAGGTTCCGATAAAATTATTAGTTTTGTATGTAACTCAAGGTACACCGTATTTCCGTTTGATTCCTAGTTATTCACCAACGTTTGGTAGCCTATGGGAGGCCGGCGTAAAACGCGCTAAGAATCATTTTAAAAGAGCTGTAGGAAAAATTGTGTACGTTTAATATCTCAGGTTGAAGCAGTTCTGAATTCAAGACTAATGACGCCATTGAAAAAAATTTTAAAAAAAATTAATATGAAAAATGTTTTATTAACAAGAGATACTGAATATTTTACATATTTTACTCGGGGTATTATTTTGTTGGTTCGCCACTGACTATATTTCCTGAAAACAAATATACTTCAAGTACCGCAAGCAAAACTTATGGAAAGTTTGGTCATCTCAACATTTTGTCAATTAGAAAGAAAGAAAGAAAGAAAATCATTTATTTTATAACAACAATAACACATACACAGGCAAAAATAAGAGTACAAACATAGACATAGACATAGGAATGTAGGTACATATTAGTGCTGCTACAAAAAGGGACCCGGCTCATCATGTCGCTAGTTAAAAACCAGCACTGGTCTTCCGCCGGGCCACAGTACAGCAACATCACGGAAGGCCACACAAAACACACAAATTATATAATTATTATAAATAAAGAGAAACTTATCATTCTAACAAAAAACTACCTGACTACGGAACCCTAAAAACTAAACATTCAAACATTCAAGGCTACCACAGACCGAAGCGCGGGGCGCGCGCGCGTCGGCAACGAAAACGCTTCGGTTTGTGGTGGCCCTAAAAGAAACCGACCGAAGCGGAAATTTAAAAGAAGGCCACCTTGTAATACTTAGATTAGGCAGTTGCCCTATGTTAAATTGTCCTATGGCCAGGATATGTAATGTGTTTACAGGTCCTGGGGTTAAATTCAGGAACGGGCCTTCACAGGTTTGGTAGCGATATTCAATCGTTTGGGAGAGGATATTACCGCTACCAAACCCGTGAAGGCCCGTTCCTGAATTTAGCCCCTGATAACCGTATGCGGATTGTAGATGTACAGACTTCTGATGGGAACATTCATAAAAGATTTAAACTAAAGTTTCCCTGTTGTTATTTTATAATTGACTTTGCTTAAAACCTTAAGTAGATAATGAACTAAAACAATTACTTTGCTCACCCGCGACCTTAAGCGAAAGCGAAGCGAAGCGCGAAGGAATTCTGTAACCATTTATCCCAACGACAAATTGATGTCTAGTGATGAGACGAAATCGCTTGTCCAAAAACAAATAAATCCCGAACAGATGAAGCTGCACGTCAAAGGTTTGCGCAAGACTCGGAACGGTGGTGTCGTAATTAGCACAGATGCAAAGGAGGATATTGAGAAACTAAAACAATCCGCCCAGATAAAAAACTCAGGCCTTACGATCGATGAAACGCAGAAACGTAGGCCTAGAATAGTAATTATAGGAGTGCCCACATCTATGTTGGAAATTGACGTTGTTTCCTGTTTGTACCACCAAAACTTAGCCGATAATCCTCAATGTGCTAGTTTCGATACATTTTTGAACTCTATTAAGATGAGCCACAAGTCGGGAAAAAAGGATTCAGAAACTTGTAATCATGTCATAGAAGTTCCTGCAGCTATTCGTAAAGTCTTAATTACTAAAGACAAAGTCTTTATTAATTGGTCATCCTGCCCTGTTAGAGATATTACTTTGGTCACAAGATGTTATAAGTGTCAGCAATATGGTCATGCTGCCAAGTTTTGTCGGGAGTCAACCGTCACCTGCGGCCACTGTGGCGAACTAGGCCATACCATAAAAGAATGCCTAAATAAGGCAGATGATCCAAAGTGCGCTACTTGCTTGCGTTTTAAAAAACCGAGCAACCATATTACAGGTGCGGCTGGCTGTCCAGCAAAAATTATAGCTGAAAAACGTTTCATAAGTTCAATAGATTACGAAGGCAACTAATAGCCACATTTTGTATCTCTTTAGGTTTTCGCGATAATTGTTATAAAATGATTTTACTTCATTTAAGTTTTTTTTGTAAATTTACCACTGTATAAAATATAAATAAAAAATAAATAAATATTAGGGGACAATCTTACACAAATCGACATAGTCCCAAACTAAGCAAAGCTTGTACTATGGGTACTAGTCGACGATAAACATACTTATATAGATAAATAAATACTTAAATACATAGAAAACATCCATAACTCAGGAACAAATATTCGTGCTCATCACACAATAAATGCCCTTACCGGGATTTGAACCCAGGACCTCTTGCTTCATAGGCAGGGTCACTACCAACTAGGCTAAAGCGGTCGTTACTGTCTGAATAGTTACTATTGATTGTGACCTATACCAATATTTGATTCAAAACAAATGATGGCCATATGGCTGACCTATTAACATAAATTATAAATTATCTATATTATTATTTTTACCTTAGGCATGAATATGTTAAGTTCTTAGTCAACAAATTTTCGCATCGGCTCTGACCTGGATAAAAATTGCAATGGAAGTATGGTTTATATGACCTTAATACCTTCTTATGTATGACGGATGATGTTTACGTACCTATTTAGATTTAAAAAATCAATTGATTTAGCTATACTATTTTGTAATTACTTCGAATAATTTGTTATTTTTCTTTATTGTGTCTGGATTCAGCTTTATTTAATGTCTGCATATTTTTATGAAATATTTGCACTGTTAAGCTTAGCTGATTATTTCTTTATTTTAATTATTTATGATAGCTCGTTTAGCCTGCGATACAGAGTTCTCTAGTAACCCTAGTGCAGGCATACGTGTTACATAGACTTTTGTAAAACATTGTATTTCTTGTCATCTTGTACTGCAAATTATTGAATAAATTATCTTATCTTTATCTTATCTTATGGTGCATGCAATTGTGCCGAAATATCGGGCTTCTTCAAAATCAAGGTACGCAGAACAAAACCCGATTTTAACTCATAAAATTAGTAATGACCGCGATAGTCTAAAATATTGTGTTATAAGTCGGTACTGGCCGGAACAATGTAACAGATATTGTACATAGTTCATTAACACTACTCACGCAGTTCTGTATCTTTGTCCACAGATCGCACTATGATCGGCACTGGCGGATACATTCTCAAGCTTTCTTTGATTACCGCTTCCAAAAACCTGAGCCTTGGCAGATCTTCTGCTGTTACAGCTCTATCGGAATCCCCAAACACGTGCAATAATCTGATGACAAACACAATACAATTTTTCAGTACATTTGCTTGAAAAATTCACTTTGGAAGAATGTATACATGGTTTATAAGTTCAATTTACCGCTTTAGTGCGATTTTTTACAGTTTTTTTTTAATTCTCAGTTTTAAGTTTACAGCAAAGAGTTTTAAATGACAAAAATAAAAAATATCGACTTATACGTAGAAAAATGTATATGTAAAATGTAAATGTATAATATACAAAACTAAGTAATGAATTTGCAAAATTGATTGTAATTATTATAAACTATAATTTTACCTCAGATTTTAATGATTTCCTCCTTTTATGTATCCGAAAAAATCGCAGTGGCTGAACGCGTCGAACCTTTGCGTGATAATTTTAGTTAACCTAATTAAAAACAAAACTTACGCATGCGCATTACGGATGCGCCATTTTTGTAAAGGTGGCACTTCACTTGGAGTTGCGTGTTCTCGTTGCGCTATTGCCATCTCCGTCTTTCACGCTAGAATCGGCATAGTGCTCCTCTTTCGCACACGCAACTATTTCGTGAAATACGCCAAGTGAAGTGCCAGCATTAAACTTTGCGTTGTTTTGTGTTATTGACTGCCTATTTTCTTACAAATGTAATGAAAAACGTCGTATGATACACGGTTGGCAAGGTTTTACAAACTCGTGACGATGAAAACCCTCGCCTTGCGGCTCGGGCTTATCACTCGTCAACTCATTTATAAAACCTTACATATCAACCTCGTATCAAAAGCTTTGCCACAAAAAAAGTGTAAAGAAAAACGTTTTAGGATAGACCGACCCAGCTCTATTCCGTTTTTACGCATTTGCACTCTCACGTGTGAATTAATCCTAGTAGTTAAGTTTATATTATAATCATTGTAGCGTGATTTGCATAGACAAAAAAACGTAGCTTTTAATTAAAATTGTTATCTCTATCAACGGCCAACATCACAGCTTAACAAAGTGCTTAGCTCAAACAGACGACACCTTTGCTGCGAAACATGTACGTCAAATGTCATTGTGCTGTGATGAATAAAGAGTAATAAGAGTTTTGGTTCTTTGAAATAGACCGTCCCTACGAAACGCTTGACTTTGATAATTAAATAAAATATTCGTATCAAATGGACTCTTTACGAAGGTTCATAACAATGGACTACAATTTTTAACCCCCGATACAAAAAGAGGGGTGTTATAAGTTTGACCGTGTGTGTGTGTGTGTGTGTGTGTGTGTGTGTGTGTGTGTGTGTGTGTGTGTGTGTGTGTGTGTGTGTGTGTGTGTGTGTGTGTGTCTGTCTGTCTGTCTGTCTGTCTATGGCATCATAACTTTTAAACGGGTGAACCGATTTGGATGCGGTTTTTTTTTATTTGAAAGCAGATTTCTTTCGTCTAAATTGGTCGAGCCGTTTCAAAGTTATCAGCTCTTTTGTTTGGTGCGGAAGGAATCATAGACTTAATTGCGTTGGGGGTTTCTTAAATTTTTAATTTTTTGACAGTCTCCTCTCCTTGTTTCTTCCGCTGCCACTGCGAGTGGTGGTAGTTAAGGTACAATGTAAAAAAATGTAATTTATTCACATGCTATGAAAGACGAAAACTAACAGTTTTCCCGAGTTTAATTTGAGAGAGAGAGAGAGAGAGATGTTTATTTACACATATTCGATACAAACACAGAAAAAAAAAATACATTTGACAGGAAATTTACAAATAAAAAAAATATATCGAATAGTATAAATTGGGCCCCACTCAGCATAATGTTGTGGCAAGCCACAACGCTGTTTAATACTAAATTTAATACTCACTCGTCAGTTAATTTATCCTGGATTTCTAGGTATTGTGACAACAAGACCATGGTGAAAGAGGTAGCCACTGCAGATGTGTCGGTACCAGCAGTAGTGATGACTAGGATTTCCTCCATAATCTCAAGGTCAGTGAACTGAGATAAATCTAGCAACATTTCGAGAAACGATTTGGATTGAAGATCAGCTTCTGTAATCCCAAAAAGTGCGAGTTATGGATAACAATGTAGACATTGTCATATGGGCCTGATATATCTTTGTACGTAGAATGCACATAAAGTTTATAATATCAACTATTTCATTTTATTCTCATCGTAGATTAATATTTAGATAATTTTAACAAAAAAACTGACTTTAAAGAACTTCCTTAGGTATGGCATTTATTATTCAAATTAAAATGGGACTCAACGGGAAGTAAACTCTCCCAAACCAAAAAAAATGTACTTGGTCGTTTAATGACGGAGTTCTGAGATAACAAACATAAAAAATATATAGTCGAATTAAGAACCTCCTCCTTTTCTGAAGTCAGTTAAAAAATCTATAATGTACCAAATTTCAAATTTATCCGACCACTGGAAACAGGCGAAATCCGCATTGCAAGATTTGACCTAAACAACCAAATAAACAAACACTACGATTCACCACGTGATAAATAAGATATTGTAAAAAATTATGTAGCACTTTTATGTCTTTACCTGATTGAAAATGTGATTTTGCTTTATTGATTTCCATTTCTTCACGTTTCGTCTTCAGGACCTAAAACAAATGAATGCATGGAAGCGTATCTAGGGTGCCATAAAATTTTTAGTCATAATGTATAATGTTTGTCATAATTTTTGTTAGTCGTAATTTTTTCCCGTCGAATCGAAACCGTAAATTTTTAGAAATTTATAAATGGTCATCCTGTAGAACTTTACATGTAAGTAAGGTTAGTTTAATAACATTCTGTAATAATTTGATTTAAAGTAAAAAGAGTTATGAATAACAATAAATTATGATAAACATTACATTATGATATGACCTTCAACAATTATGCAACCCAAATAGCATAAATGGAACAAAAGGTATAACTTAATAGAATCCAGTTGTGTAAACTTTTCATTACTCACTTGTTCCAGGAAATCATACATCAGTCTTCGACATTTCTCCGCCCTCTTGTACTGCGGCAAGGTTTTATATACCCAATCCGAGTAAAGCCAGGGCTGAACCATACGAGCTGCAGTCAACTGAGTTATTTCGCCTAAAGCTTCTAAGAAAGGGTGGTTGGCTTGCAGTTGAGAGTTCATTTTTACACCTAAAGCAGTCTCTGTAGAAACAATTATATTGAGAGAGTTAGATCAAAAATATGTGTATTGTTCTAAATGACATACTTTGGTTTCCCATAATTCAATAAGTCAAAATAAATAATTTTCCGTAATTATCATTCGTCATAAAGTAATTTATTTCTGGAACAATATTTTCTGCAGGATTTTTTGAAATGCCATCTTATAGAATGCAGTAGGTTAGGTTTGGTTAATTTAATAACAATTCCGAAGTAAATGCTGTTTCCGATACAAATCACTGTATAAACAATAATAATTATGGATAATTATACATTATGACTTACTAAATTATGGGAAACCATAGAGACCCATTATAAATATATTGCAGCAAATAGTAAACAGGCAACTGCAATTTTTACACTTACTTTTTTGGTCGACTCTAATCGTTGTTTAATTGACGGAATCGTATAACATTTTGATTAAGTTTATAACGTTCTGACAAATTTGTTAAACTAACCACACACGGCGTCGAACGTATAAGTGGTGAGGTAATCCCACACCGAGAAGCTGCCTCTGCTGACACACGGTCTGAGCTGCTGCAGCGCCACTGCGCTCTGTTCCGCAAAAACATTTACGAACCGGTTGAGATTCTTCATGTTGAAAGTCGGTGCCAAGATTTTTCTCCGAGGACGCCATATTGGAACTGAAAATATGACATTATATTAGCAAAACACAACACTAACAAACACCACCTCCATGGATGATGCTCCTCTACTGTACCCTTTATGCAATCTTTCTTCATCTTCCCAGCCTATTTACATCCCACTACAGGGCACAAGCCTCCTCTCAAAATGAGAGGGCTTGGGTCGAAGTTTCGATGCGGGCCCAGTACAGATTGGAAACTTCACACACACCATTGGATTCCTTCACAGACGTGTAAATATGTGTCATATGTTTTTCTTCACCGTAAAGCTCATGGTAAATTTCAAATATAATTTCGCACGTAATATTTCGAAAAACTTAGAGGTGCGAGCCCGCCCTCGAACCCGAATAGGTCAAACCACTACGAAGGCTTTTTTCAAGCAAATATTAATCATTCTTGCAAAGTGCAAAACTTAGCATGGATTGTCAGCTAGGGTTTTTCCAATATGCAACGATATGGGTGCCTTTGAAAGGCGACTTACCACACCTAATTGTCAGCTTAAGTATATATAAAAAAAACTCAAACAACGCCCATTACCGTTGCGTTGTTTAAAATCCGAATGGAGTAAATGTACACATCCTGCTCTTTTTGTGTCTTGGTTCATTGTTTTGAACGGACATACTGGTTTACTATCTTATCTTGTTGAAGCGGAAGTGGCAGACAAAAACCTGTAGATGTCCTTATTTTTCTATTTACTCACTTGATGGTAGGAGACTAGGCCATTTTTTTATTTTTTTTAATATTAACTTAATTAACAAAAAAAAAACATGCCAAAGAACATCTAAAATTAGAATGATTCTAAACAATTTAAGTATGAATGCACAATTGAATCCACATTTATATTTTACGTGTTGTAAATTTCACTGTTCTTGTTAAAACTGTAGTGTTTTGGTGACAGTTCACATTAAGATTTCTAGTTATCATTTTGGTGCTCATTTATCATTTTGTATTTATTATATTATTTTATCAAGATGTAAATTTATTGTCTGTAATTTTACATTAAAATGAGTTTTTCACTTTTTTTTTTATGTAACCAATTGACCTACCTATAGTCCCAAAGTAAGCAAAGCCTGTGTTATGGATACCAGGCATTGAATAAACACACTTATGTAGATAGATACAATACTTAAAAACATTCGCATTATTCGTACAAACATCTGCCCTGACGCGGGTATCGAACCAGAGACCTCAAGCTTCGTAGTCAGGATCTCAAACCATTAGGCCATTTGGTCGTCACTTTGATGGTTTAGTGGTGGTGGTTAGTTTTGGCAGTTTCAAATATATTTTTTGACATCATGTATCTGGTGATCAGTTGAACATAAGTCTCTTTTTATTTAAAGTACTTATTTATAATTTATTAGAAATACCGACCTGGGGCGTAAATGCTTCCATAACCAACGAGAAATCGTAAAAAATTCATCACAATGTCTTTTTCTAAGCAATTTTTTAGCACCGTCTCCCCTGCAACTGGATCAGCTATCACTAA